>CM059281.1:3411901-4011901 GCA_030347295.1 Setipinna tenuifilis
AGATAGTCGTTAAGTTTCCCTTAAGTGCCCACATGCCTGCTCCATGGCCCCAGTGAATGTTTGTCAGTCATTGCTGTCATCCATTTCCTTTTAGGCTCTTGTTTAGGCTCTTTTAGTCATTGGGACAGCTCCCCATGCCCACTGTACAGTATCCACCCTTGTGGTGTGTGTTTTTAGTAGTGGTGACTGCTGGATAACAGTTAATGCAGTGTATTTATTTACAGTTGTTGTGCTAGAACATCTTTTTCATGTGTGAACTGAAAGTAAATAGTGTTGGCTTGTTAAAAAACACTTAGTATTTTTTTGCACGATTGCTGTGCTGGAATGTCTTTTCCACTTGTGAACTAAAAGTGGATTGCTGCCCCCACTCACTTTGGTTAATATTTTTTCTTTATTTGTTTATATTTCTTTGAGAGCCCGTGCAAGTGCCTATTTGTCTAAATGACTATAAAACGTATTTGTCTAAATAATTATATTTAAAAAACCCATATAACCATTTTATAGCCCATGTAAAGTTATGAAAGAGAAAATAAAACATTTTTGTGTGGCTTTTGTACATCAGCCTCCAATAGTCTTATTTACTTGGATGGTACCAGTGTGGGGTGAATTTATGTTCTAATTACAGTACACTTGTGGTCTCTTTTCCCAGTCCCATCAATGAGAGCGGCATAGTTTAAACCAATTGAGGTTCACAAGTGTAGTGTGTTGTTCAATAGGGCCACACATCTTATCTTACAGATCCACACCCATCCTTACTGGTTGAATCAGGGGAAAGTCCTTACCTCTCTCCTTCATCAGCCGAGTTCCAGGTATCTGTAAGACTTGGGCTACTGTTGGTGGATGAGAATCAGGATCTGTTGTTCACAGTATGAACTACATAAATCAGAGATTTGATGATATCATCTAGTCAAAATTACTGCATTATAGGTCAATATTGTAGTTGAATACATAAACACTGTAGGTGTAGCTATTTGTTGCACAGATATAGCCTATAGACTGTAAATATTAAAAATTAATGTTACAGCCTATTGGTTTATGTGTCAGAAATGTTTAACAAAATAAAAGGCAGAATTTGTAATTCACAAAAATTAAACTCTTTGTATATAACTTTCAACTGTGATGCTATTGTGTTTAGTACTTAGACAGTGTGGGCTTGTGTTATATTTATTTGAAGTTATTCAAATGACTTTCCTATCCAACTCTTTTGACTTTCATTTGATCATGTATTAGCCCAAAAGAACATTAATGTAAACTAAAGACTAAAGAAGCACAGTGCTACTCACTACAACTGGCACACTGGAATATCAGAAACATCTATCCGCCACTGCTGTAAGAAAAAAAAAAACCTACACCCCAAGGATGAGAATCACACATTAAGATGCATAACCCTCAGAACACTTATTGTGCTTAAGTGCATAATTTGTCATAATAAATATATACATGATATTTCCACCACAAAACAATTAAAGGAATTACAATAACATGTACTCAAGAGACTATATGTTCATCTTGTGCTACATTCTTTAATGGTGTTGTACCACTGACAGTTCTTGAAATTATGTGTCAATCATGCAAAAGGGATACTTTAATACAGGGAATTTGATAGGGATTGATTTCCCTATTTACATGTATACATGCAGCTGTCTTAGTCGTTTCGCCAAGTATTGCTAATTCTAGAACATTACCACTAGATGGTGCCATTTCATTTTCACAGCATCAACACTTTAACAAGCATTAATTAAACCCCAAGACAATGAATACACCATGCTCCAGGTGCATGTGCCAAGCTGACTAAAATTATGCATTAATTATTTACACTTCTGATTAAGGCTTTGCTATCTTACTAGTTCCTAGATAAAAACCTTTGAATATGCCATCTTCACTACTCTACAATTCTATTATAGGCTATTGATATAAATGAGCTTCTGACTGTGGACTTTGAAAAAAGCCTTTTATACTGAGAAACGGGTACACTATGTCCTCACTGTGTCTTCAGTCAAGTGGTGCAGCAAATTCTAATGTCAAAGCAGCAAAAACAGTACCTTAAATAAAGGCCTGTTAATTATCCCACATTACGTCAATTATAAATGCTCCATTATCACACAAGAGCACTATTCTGATCCTTCAACAACAGGAACTGAATGGAGCAGCCATACAACAGGAAAGTAAGCCACTGACCAATAATTATTGTATAAAGTCAGGCCATAATATACGGTACATTTTAGGCTACGATTTCAGTCATAAAGGCTGATTTAAGCTGAAGTGACTAAGTATAACTTTCTAAATTCCATATTTACACCATAATTAGAGGAACAAAAGCAGCCAAGGGCAGTGTAGATGGATCAAAATAAAACCATAAAACCAAGTGTCAAGCAAATAAGTAGCATGTGATACCTAAAATGATAGTGACACTATCGCATCTGAAAAAGAATACACAATAGCCTACTCAATATGCTGTTACATGGTCATTTTTCTTTTTTGTGCTGACTTAAAATTCACGAGTTCACCCACCTTCCAAATTCCACTTTAACCACAGTGCACTGTGGCCACTGTACCGACTTGCACAGAGCGTGAATGTACTGTTAGTATCACAAGGCTCAATATGCTGTTAGATGGTAAGTCATTTCTGAGAGTTCCTCCACCTGCCAAATCCCACTTTAACCACACAATGCACTGTGGCCACTGTACTGACTGAATCTACGGTTAGTACCATCTGAAATCAAACACACAAGTTACTGTATGCACTTGTCAGAAATAACAATGTGAAAAAAATGGTATGCCGTGGCAGGTCTTTAGCAAAGATAACAAGGGGAGAGGAAATTATTGGAAAAACAGAGGGTACGATTTATTTCTCCCCAAAAAAATCAGCCACTAAAATGAGTTATACAAAATATTTTCACTGCAGACAAAAAACTAAAATAAATAAACAATGACACAATGAGATTCTTGCACGATAACACAATGAGATCATCCAGAAAAAAATATTTACCATCAAAGTATTTACAGTAACATTTCTCACAGAACTGAGAAAAGACACTTTACACAGCATTTGTGTGACCATAAGCAAAGCAAGCCTCGGACTGAATGAAACCACAGGCATTTGAAGTCGTACTCCCAATCCTAATTAGAGCATACCAATACACAGTCATCACAGGAGGAAAACATAAGGAATGCCTGAAAATGTCCTCATACATTTGCATATAAACAATACAACTCATTCTCCTGGCACAGGAAACAGTAAAGTTTAAAACAATGCAAAGGTCAATACATAAAATCCCTTTAGGCGCAAATTAATCATAATTCGGCGCTACTATTGCACAGCCTGTTCACGAGCGTGGCTCTTGAACGCGCCTCAGGTTTTCCCCGCGGTGTAATAGCAGTGGTGATGCATGCTCCCTTTGCCACCACAGAACTACAACAGAGTGTTCTATCATTCTATCCTACATATAATTTTATCCTACAAACACCATGGCACATGCGCGCGCATGAGCAGATCACGATACTCCATTTCCCGCCATTTAAACATCATTTTGTCCTACATCAGCTGTTACTAAAACTTTGCAGAGCAAGCGGGTAGATTAATGACGTAAATTCAATATTAACCACACAATGTAATATAATTCTGATTTTAAAAAGTGAGCGAGTCTTGAAATACAAAAAAATATCTTCCCTAAACAGTTTAACTTTTCAACTTTTCATTTCGCAAATCAGCTGATGTCATTTATTTAGGTGTGTATAGAAAACGCCAAACTGGTGGCGTGGTGGGTATACTACCTGCGTATCACGTAGACTAAATTGCTGGTAAACTTGAATTTCATGACGTCCTGCATTCGTGTGTTGGCTAAAATAATACTCGGAAGTCTACATTATCCTTAAATGTTGGGTAGGTAGCCTATCCTAAAACATGTTATGGTAAAGACGTGTCTGATAGTGTCATTCCTCCTACCGTAGGATGCTTTGACAATGTAGGACAACAGTGTTCTCAAGTCTCACTCTTTGAGAGTGTGACACACGCATCTCAACGAGTTCACACGCTCACACGCCACACATGGTATTTCTCACTCTAAAAAATGTTCACCTCTCAAAAATAAATAAATAAATAAAAACCCTTCTTCAATCACCGCTAGGGTTGCACGGTATACCGGTACTGACTTTGTACCGCGGTACGGAGGCATTTGAAACGGTACTATATAGATAGTGGAGCACGGAAAAAATATTCAGTGTCAGTCAGGGAGCCTACAAGATCCATAATCCAGTCCGAGATTTAAGCAGCGAGCAGCAAACTTTCTCCAGCGTAATCCGTTTCAAAAATTAGACAGCAGAATTATTTGTATGAGTTTGTTGATCTATTGCACATAATGCATTCAGCACAAAAAGGCAACGGTAGTGTCAGCTGGAGAGAGAAAACAACACGCGCACGATAAAGCTCTCCAGACATTCATTCAACTGGATACTTGACTCCGCCATGTTACTAGCATGTAGCATTCACGTTCGGATATAAACAAAAAAGGAGAGGCCAATTAATGAATTAGCGCCATACTGCAAAATGGCCACCCTAGGTATTACACCTAATAATAAGGTAAGACAGAGGGATTCGTCTTGTATGTTAGACAGAACATACAAAAAAACTCTAATAAACTGACATATTCAAAGGGCAGAGGTTGCATAGTTAACATGCATGATCTTTATAAATAACAAACTTTTACATACACATTTAGCCATTTAATATGTTAGAAATACTGGTAACATACCATTTAAAGACACTGGTCCTAGTTAAGACAGGCTGTATGTGATGAAAATATTGTTTAGGTTATGTATCTCAATATAAATCAGGCCTTAGCTTGTATGACAAATGTATCACCTTATTTATTTAAGTATCAAAAAGTACCGAAAGGCATCAAAATACATGTTGGTACCGGTTGGTATCCTGACAACACTAATTATTACATTCATAACTATTAGTACTAATGAGTAGTATTGTCTTATTATTGTTATTATTATTTGTCATAGAATAAATAAACACTGAAATTTGATCGAATCAAATTTGTTCTTTTTTTAAGTAGCTGTGTTGAACACATTTGATGGGTTCGATGGTTCGATGGGTACGCTGCCACCGCCCGCCCCCCCCCCCCCCCCCCCCGCCCCCCCCCCCCCCCGCTTAAAAAAAAAAAAATCTCACTCCCACCGCACTTCAAAACTTGAGAGCCCTGTAGGACAATCTGACAGATTATGTCTGTCGAGACATCCTACCGTAGGATTTTCTGACAATGTAGGACAGAATGACAGAACAGGAAGACCACCGACCTTCGAGCGGCATAGCATTGGGCTCGACGGCGACTTTGGAAGCGGAGGTGCTCTGGTGTCTTAACACTGCAGTGAAGCATCACTCGTATGCATCCAATGACGATGTTTCCGCGTTGTTTCAGAGAATGTTTACGGACTCTGACATAGCGAAATCTTTCACCTGTGGAAGCGACAAAACCAGCTACATTCTAAAATTCGGACTTGCCCCACATTTCAAAGATAAATTGATTGCAGCAGTCAACAAGGCCGGGCCTTTTGTTTTGATGTTTGATGAAAGTCTTAACCACTCAACAAAAACTAAACAGCTCGATATCCATGTGCGGTTTTGGGAAGGAGGTTGTGTCCAATAGCGTTACCTAGGATCACAGTTCATGGGACACTCCAGGACACAGGATCTGCTGCACCATTTCGAAGTAAGTATAGTCATGCTTTTATCAACTAAAATCAATTCAAACTGTTGTTGCGGAGCATCTTTCATCCACATTAAATGCAACACAAAGTGGTTAAATGAATGAAAACAAGTAGGCCTAATGACCAAAAAGGTGACTTCAAACAGTCCAAACATTGACCCACTTACCTTGTGTTATCACACACACACACACACCAACCGCAGGCACACAGACAGACATTTCTCAGTGAAATCCTATCTCTTGGTTATTGCAAACAAAAAACATCTATTTAACCAGACATGTCTGCATGGTGTCAAATCTTTTGAGTTAAATATTTTTATTCTTTTCATAGGAATGTGTGCGCCGATTAGACCTCAAGAATCTGCTTTCCATTAGCATGGATGGACCAAACGTGAAGTGAAGTTTCTGAATGACTTCCAGCAAGAACATGCTGAAATACATGCAGGACGTCAGCTAATTTCAGTTGCATTCTTGGATCCCTCCAACATGACGAGAGACCCTGAATGGTGCAAGGGAAAGATGAAGTCACTTGTGCAAAGATTACTGCAGGACAGGCAGCTGACAGGCGGTGTCTCAGCTGGTAGGAATGTTAAGGATAGCTCTAAAATCAAGGTTTAGCACTCTTTTGGGTGGATAAATTGTGTTCTCACTACACCCGATCTTAATATAGGAACAGTATTTTTATAGTATTTTTAAATGTGCAATGGCAGTAAATTGGCCCATGTCTCAATTTACCAAAAACCATGTTTTTTTTCTAAAAACAGCCACTAAATTAAACTGCTGTAAAAACATATCACATTTTTATTCCCAAATTGTGTAAATATCTGATGTTTTTACCTCAGTTTATTTCAGTGGCTGTTCTCAATCACAAATATTCCAGATGGTAGTACATTTATCCAGAGTATTATTGACTTAGAGAAGACTTTGAAATAATATTTCATGATTTACAATTTTTAAGGCTTGTTTCAAAGAAACAGGTAACAGAGTTTAAGTTATAGCCAAATGAAGAGGAAATTCTGACCCTTTGAATAATTAAAAAGGGTGTAATATTGTCTGAAATGAAGCGCTAGTAGATTTTACGTTATTCTAACTTTTTTTTTAAACAAGCAAACATTAGTATGCTGTATCAATGTGATTTGTATGAAAATTTGTTATATTGTGATTTAATTACTTATTTTATTTTAACACATATTTTTGTGTTTATCCATTACAGGTGATGCTCTTGTGCAACAATTTGACAGATTTCTTTCTCAGCATGGCAAAAGTCTGAAGTTTCACTCTTTCAAACCCATGGATCAGCGGCTTGATGTTTTTCTTCATGAAACTCTTGACCAGGATTATCCCGAGCTGCGGAGTTTCTTTCAACGCCTCCTGCTCTTATCTCATGGGCAATCTACAGTGGAGAGAGGTTTCTCTGTCAACAGGGAAGTGGAGACCTGCAACATAACCGAAAAAACTGTTGAGGCCCAGAGACTAGTCTGTGACCACGTTAGAGCTTGTGGGGGTGTTCTCAAAGTGTCCCTCACAAAAGAACTACTGGCTTCTGTAGCCTCAGCCAGAACAAAATACAGGATGCACCTCGATGAAGGAAAGAGGGAGCGGGAGGTTGCAATGCGTGGACTTAAAAGAAAAGCCTTAGAGGACGAGCTGGAAGCAATGAGAAAGAAAAAGGCTGTGTTGACAGAGGTGTGCGCCAGCCTTCAGAAAGATGCTGATGACCTAGCTGAGAAAGCTGAAGGCAAAGCAGGACACTCATGGCTCAAATGATCACCAAGTCAAATACTCTAAGGAGGAGACACAAGGAAAAATGTGTCGAACTGGAAAAATGTTGAGAGAGAGTTGGAGCAAAAAGGAAAGGAACTAAGGCATATGCAGTAATGGCTCCCCATGGGTGGATTTTCCTTACCTGGATCGTGTGGGTGGGGTGGGGGGATTATAGTTTGGTTCACTCAGTCAACAGTGTTTTTAAGTATCTGTGTTTTCTACTGTTCTCTGTACTGTTCTTCAACCTTGAGGCTGAGAATCAGCAATGCCATGAATTTTGATTTTCAAATAAAAAAGTGGCGTTGTCAAATGCTTACAATTTGTGTGTGACTGAACGTGCCTGCATTTGGACATTGGCATTAAATTAGTTGAAAGTGGCATGAAAAAGGGCATGAAAAAGCATGAAATAAGATGTGCTGATACCTGCAGGAACCCTGTATAACCAGTTTTTTTTTCCAGCATTTTTTACAATATGTAACCATAGTCTATTCAGCTTTAATTGGATTTCCATAATTTACCCAAATGCTTAGAACTGTTAATTGTCGGTGTGTTTTATTCTGTCTGAATTAAAAAATTAATGGAATTAAAAATGGAGAATTAATCGCTGGAGAATTGTTCCAGGTAAGTGTGTTTTCGTCCCACATATGTGCTTGTGTTATAAAACACGTCATTATAAGTGTTCTCACAATAAACAATATTCTACAGGTCTTGCATGCATGCGTTACTTACTAAAAGCAAGGCTGTCCAAGTTGGCCCGTTTTTTTTCACATGATTGTTATTTTCCCCCTCCTTTCTCCCAGAATCTTGTTTTAAATGTTTACCTTTGCACTTTCTGTCCTGACCACAATTTAACATTGAATTAGGCGCTGTTTAGCTCTCACCATCTTAGATCCGGATGTGCAGTAATTTTATGAACATTACACAAAATTACTTTGCAGGAGTGTTCATTTGCACAAGTAGGCTAGCCTATGTTCCCTTAGGAAAAAGCACTATGAAGTACTATAAGAATCATTATAGAAATATTATAGGAATACTACAGATACTATAGAAGCTTATATTTTTTGGGACATTTTACTACAGCAATATATGATTGTACTACAGGAACCCTATAGGGAGGGAAAATAAATCTAAGTATTATACACGGATGGTAGCAGTACTATAGAGCACCATAGAGGTGTTTGTATAACTACTATACATACTGTCGAGATCTTACAAGATTGCTATAGAACCTCTTATCCTAGACGGGCATGTCCAACTACACGTCATACCACAAGACCAGCTCCCTTGCCCTCTCCTCCTAAGCCTCCTCTGTCTCGTATAACATGGGCACCTCCCTGTTCTCCCAGTTGAGCACCTCTTGCTCCACCTTGTACCATGCAGGCACCTTCCTGTCCTCCTACCCAGGCATCTCCATCTCCATGTCATACCACGTGGGTACCTTCCTCCCCCTCCCTCCGAGGTGGTCGCCTACCATTCCATGTCCTTTCACTCCAGCTATGGGGAATAAAACCCCAAAACACAAATGCTCATGTTATCCAGTAAGAGTTCTGGTATTTCAGTGTGTTATGTTTTATCTATTAAATAATCTGAAGACCGCCATGTTTAGGTTTATCTCCAGTGTATATTGTGTTGTTTATTGGAGTATGAACACATTTAAACATTGTTACATGCACAAAAAATGAACCATATCTGTGCTCAGTGGGCTGTCATCACTACTTTCATTTGAAGATTTTATATGAATTTGTCCAAAAATGACTTGTTTTACACCTGTTACAATTGTGACCAACTGCAAAACTTAAATTTCATCAACTTAAAAAAGGGCATAATTTTTATGTATTAGGAAGGAGTAAAATCCATGTACTGAAATGTTTAGAAAAATGGGTTAAGGGGTCTTTTAAAATGTATTTTTATACTCTTTATCTTTGTCTGATCGGGCCAGAGGTCTTAATTATACCTAGGCAAGAAACTGAATGCATTCTACCTGCGGAGGAAAATTCAGTGGACAACTGAACTGAGACAGCCTTAATGTATTTTATCTCGCTGAGAGTTTAAATGCTTTTGCTTGACTCAAGTGGAAGTGCAGTGCAGGACAGGTCAACAGTGGAATTTTCCGAACTAGTTGTACTACCTTTTCTTACAGATCATTTGGCAATTGCTTTGCTTCGCTTTTTCCCATGATTCTGCATCCAAGACATCAAAACAGCACCACATGAGGGATACAAGAGTTTCTCAGGAGTCCAACAACTCACTGACTTTCATACACACCCACTAATTACAAGCTAACAGGTCACAGGTGAAGACAGTTACCATTAATAGCCATTCAATCCCAATTGTTTCAAGTTAGGTGCAGATTATCAAGACAAATTACAAGGGTATGTAAACTTTTGGTTTTGCCATTAGAGTACAAGAGCACATGGCCATTCATAACTCTCAGACACAAACCTTCCAAAGCCAAGACCACAGCACTTAGCCTAAGAAGTACCTCAACTATATTCATGACATCTCCACTAACAAACACAAAACTCAACTCACTTTGACCTTTTTAATTGTCACTCACCGAGCAGATAGTGTGGTGCTATGATATTTTGCAAGTGAATAGAAAACCCAGCGCAGCCTAATAAATGCTGAACATCTGAAGAACTGAACTTACTGCCCCCAAAACTATGACAGTGCAATGATGTTTCAGTTCTGCTTGAAGTCTTTGTCTGTCTACAGGCTTACACACTAAGACAGTCCAAATAGGTAGCACCAAGTCATGGATTATTGGGTGTTTGGAATGACATATGAGTTTAAATTCCTGCTTTAAATGTCTGTATTATTGTCAGCTGACTTACAGAATTTCCATGCAACATCCAAACTTCAACTAAACGCTCACAACTCATAAGTGTAAAATATTATATATGCATTATCTAGTGTAACAAGCTTGTTTCCATGGTACTGGTAAATATATTTATAAATAGTATACACAACATAAAGTGTATGTACATTATTCAGTCCAGCTTTAATTCTGTCCTTTATTTGTGCAGGAAAAACTTGGATCTGTTCTATTTACCATCCTCGTCTTCCTTAACGAGTCTCACCTGGGACACCCACAGCATTGTTAACGAGCATGAAGCCTCGGCCCTAAGAGTAGGGCTCTATTTAAGGGAAAACAGAGGGTTGGAGTTTGTTGTGCTTGTTGGTGATATTTTTCATCATAATTTCAGCATCATGCAGTGCCTTATTCCTTTGATCGTTTTGCTTAATGCATTAGTCTGTGATGGTGAGTGGTTTTAAAACACATTTTTGATGTTGTGGTATGTCATGTGCACACAGGCTATTTTTTGACTAACTTCACATTTTTGGTCTCAGTTTTCAGTTCTCCAATTACATGTTCTCCAGCCAAAGGACCACTTTCGCCAAAGGGTATGATCACAGTTTTGTAGGCTTTGAATTTGGTCTCATAATGAGGCAGTTTAATTTTTTTGTAGTCCAAAGAGGGGTTTTTGTGATCTCTCTTACTCCTGATCTTTCTAGTATACAATTGCCCAGATATACTGGGGAACTGGCCTGAAAGAGTTAAATCCACAATTTCTGTCCAATTGGAAACCACAGGTAATGTTTTGCAGACTTTTCCAAGCAATGGCTCTGTGGAATGTCTGCAGTACAGTTTGAGTCTTTGAAGGTGAAATGAACAATGATTTGATTAACACCCAAGTACTTATTTCCCAAAACCAGGCAACTTCTGCCCAAACTGAAGCTACAGGTTGCAGTCTCTACCAAATGCATTGTATGTTCATGAAACAGTTGGTGTATTCATTCAGTAGTAAATATTTTGTTGCTTTTCAAAGGTGAGTTGAGTGAAGATGCAGTTGAATCCACCACAGCGCTTCCCCAAAATGAGACGGTGTCTGCTCACACTACCATTACTGGTAAGGCCCATGCTAGCTGTAAATTTGTCATTGTTTCTAGACTTCTGCTATAAAGGATGCCTATAGGTTGTATTTTAAGTGGATCCCTTTTGGGGACTCGAAGGTTTATGCTTCAGTTGCCACCACAACACCATGTCGGAACCAGTGTTGTGGTTTAGGTGTTTTTCTCCATATATAATTTTTGGCTGTCCATTGCACTCACTATGGTATGTCAAGATGAGCCCCATGAAGATGATCCCATCACCACTCAAGCACCAAAAACTCAGAACCAGACAACCTCTGCCCAAATGGAAATTACAGGTAATGTATCAGACTGCACTTTTCACACAATGTTTTTTGTGGATCTCTGGAATAGATTCAACATTTACTGTATGGCTTTTGAACCCTTCAAGGTGGACTGAATGATGACGACGTGGTCACCACCCAACTGCCTATTTTCCAAAACCAGACCACTTCTGCCCAAACTGAAGCTACAGGTTGCAGTCTCTACCAAATACATTGCATGTTCATGAAACTGTGGGGATATTCATTCATCAGTGAATATCTTGTTGCTGTTCAAAGGTGAGGTGAGTGAAGATGCAGTTGAATCCACCACAGAGCTTCCCCAAAACCAGACTGCGTCTCCTCACATGACCGTTACTGGTAAGGCCCATACTACACAGCGAAATCCTCAGTTAATTTCCCAGTGTTTAGCAAAAAGAGCGTAAGATTAAGAGTTGAAATTTAACACTATGGAATTTGCTGTCTACCTGTGAATTTGTTGTTTCTAGATTTCTGCTATAAAGCATGCCTTTAGTTTAACTGGATCCCTTTTGGGCAATTCAACTTTGATACTGCTGAAGATGCTTGGGTTTCCACCACAACATGCCAGAACCACCATGGTTGTGAAGTGTGGTGGGGTTTTTTTTTTTTTTTTTTTTCCCATTTTGTTTTTTTGTTTGCAATGTTCAGGTGAGCCAAGTGAGGATGACCCCATCACCACACAAGCACCAAATACTCAGAACCAGACAACCTCTGTCCAAATGGAAATCACAGGTATCATGGACTGCATTTCGTGCTTTTTTTTTTTTTTTTTTTTTTTTTTTTTTTTTTTTTTAATATATATTTTTGGGTGTGCAATCTCCACATTCAACATTTACCATTATTTTCCACCTTTCAAGGTATGAATGATGACGTGGTTACCACCCGAGCGCCTAAGTCCCAAAACCAGACCACCTCTGCCCAAACTGAAGCTACAGGTTTGTCTCTACCAAATGCATTGCATGTTCATGAAGCTGTTGGCATATTTGTTCAGTAGTAAATATCTTGTTGCTGTTCCAAGGTGAGTTGAGTGAAGATGCAGTTGAGACCACCACAACACTTCCCCAAAACCAGACTGTGTCTGCTCACACAACCATTACTGGTAAGGTCCATGCTAGCTGTAAATTTGTCAAAGGATGCCTATAGTTTGTTTAACTGGTTCCCTTTTGGGGAATTCAAAGTTGGTGATGCTGGGGTTGCCACTACTACATGTCAGAACCACTGTGGTAGTTGTGAAGTGGTTTAGGTGGGTTTTCTCCATAAATAATTTTTGCCTGTCCATTGCACTCACTATGGTATGTCAAGGTGAACCACATGAGGATGACCCCATCACCACTCAAGCACCAAATACTAAGAACCAGACAACTTCTGTCCAAATGGAAGTTACAGGTAATGTATCAGACTGCATTTCACACTGTTTTTCGTGCATCTCTGGAATTGATTCAACATTTACTGTGTGGCTTTTGAACCCTTCAAGGTGGATTGAATGATGACGTGGTCACCACCCAAGCGCCCAAGTCCCAAAACCAGACCACTTCTGCCCAAACCGATGCGACGGGTAGCCATCTGCCCTAGGTATGTTCATGCAACTCTTGCTGTATTTATGGAGTAGTAAAGCTACGACTACTTGGTTTCAAAATGTGCTTCTTGTGTCCACAAGCAGATCACCTCTGCCCAAACTTGGACAATGTGCTGCCATAGTATGCTGTAATGGGATTTCAATTCAGATTTTTTATTTTTTATTTATTTTTTTTTGTTAAAGGCTAATGTCTTGAATCTCCACAACTCGCAAGGCTGGTCCAACTCCACAGAAATATGCTTGAAGATTTCTTTGACTCGGTTGCTGCCTGACATTTTACCAATAAATAAATTAACTTTATTTCACATGGCTTGTTGGTATTCTTGGTGTATGTGCTGTGCATGATTATGACTCGACTATGTCTGATGGCCAGTGTTATGGTCCATCACTGGCTTCAGTTTAATGGTATCTGTAAAATCAGAGACTTGGAACTATTGGCGCAACGAAAGCTGTTAACAATTAATCTACAGCAGTGTAGGGGGTGTACCAGTGGCTACAGGTTGGGCAAAGGTTGTCTTGGTTTTGGACCTGCTTGAAGGAGCCCCCTAAGGCACAAAGTCCACAAGAATGCCACATGAATAAAGACGTTGGGTATTGGGCTTTAAGTGGTGATACCCAGGTGTGGTGGTGCTGTCTCGCTTGAGACATTGTTGATGCAGTCATCGCAGTATTTTTCCCTTCACTTTTATCTTTAAACTTTTAAATATATACCTACTCAAACATTCACAGCCTCTTCAAGTAGGCCAGCGGGTTATTTCAGAAAGCGGGTTCAGTAACTTGGTATGCAAGTGGTAAATTCAGTAATGCAAGAGCTTTTGACTTTGTGTTGCTAGGAGAATAAAATCAGTCTGTTCTATTAGGAGGTTTGCCTCTCTTAACTTGGCTTGGTTAGTCATTAAAACACCACCTTGGCATAGTCCCCAGGGCAGGTCTGCATACAGGGCACTTTGGAGATATGCAACTGAAAGTGACTGCGATGGTTCGGACGGGGAATTTTGGGAATAAAAACTTTACATTTGAATGGCATAGCAGAGGTGACATTTCTAGGGAATACCCTTAGGAAAAAGCACTATGGAGTACTATAAGAGTCATTATAGAAATATTATAGGAATACTATAGAAGCTTATATTATGTAAGGGATAATGTATTGTCCACGGGCGACTATAGGAAAATATTTCCCGACAGGGGCGAACAGCACCCCGACGCCGAAGGTAAATTGGTGATTGTCATAGAAGCTTTCTTTGCTTTATCAATTGAAGTCCATGTTAAATGTTTTTACCAAAATTTCAAACATGTTTAGGTTTCTGGTCCTGACTATTCTTTTAGTGTCTTATGCTCTTGCAGTGGTATAGCACAAGACCATGTATGTCTAGTCAAGGGAAAATGAAAAATTTTAGAGTGTAAAATAAAAGAGCATATGTTATTTACCCTGATGCAAGGAAGCATCAGAGAATTTTGTATTGCACCAGGGCCCCCGGTTACCCCAGGAGCCCCCAACAATCTTGTAAAAGTTGCACATTTTGAATGGCTGTAATTCCTGAACCGTTGGTCAGATCGGTCAGAAAGTTGGTATGGTAACCAATAAAGATATGTATTATAAATAATATTTCTGTCATTGGTCTACTTTGAGTGCAAACATGTGTAAATAATGTTTATTTTATAATAACATTATTGCAAGATTTTGAAATCATGTTGTAAGCAAGTGATACATACTAGTTATTTGCACATGCTTGCAATGATACATATAAAACTATTATATACTTTTAAAAAAAAGGCATTTTTGTGGTTTGACTACATTTCCCGTCACGTGCAACGTTCATTCGAACAGTGCTTACGATGGCGCTGAAATTTGTAATTCACTGAAGCCATTTTGGTGTAAAAAAAAAAAAAAAAAAAAAAACCCTCCAGGGTTATGGTTGCAAACAGTGCCATGGGCGAGTTTTGTTGAGTGAAAATGACAGAAAAATAGGTATGACACGTTCTTCACGACATTGATGGGTTATACGATATAACAGAGTTTGACAAAATATGTATGCTATAAAAAACGCGCTTTGCTAACCACTGTTCCTATGCAACTGTCGGCTTAGTCGCACTTTGCCTATAGTTAAATAGACTACATTGAGATTTGCCCCATATTTATTAACGTCCCCAACTTCCTTGGCAACGACAGTACACTGTACATTGTACAATTTAATAGATTTTATAGTTATACTTGATTTCATGCATTCATTAGCCTACACAGCGCACTATGTGGGCGGTATTCACACCCTATTCCGACATGTCATTAGTTAGACATCCCACTATTCAGACATCCCACTATTCAGACATCCCACTACTCAGACATCCCGCTATTCAGACACTTTTTAGTACCGCTATTCCGACAGTTTTTTTTTCACAGTTAATGATGGACAGCTGCTCTCACGAAGCGGAGCGGAGCCGACAGCGCTTTTAATTACGGCGATGATTGGCGGGTAGACGGTGTTTGTGAGACTCTAGGCAGAGATGGCCTCATTTTTGTTTAGTTGGCAGAGCAGCAACATGCGCATGCAAGGTGAGCATGGTGTCAATGTCTTAATGGAAAGACAGACATCCACATCCACTTGTTCATAAATAGCAATGCGTAATGCCTCCAAAAAACAGGGAGATCCATGGTGATACCATAAGAAATGTTTAGAGATCTGAAGGAAACCTCTCACCTTTCAAAAAAACCAAACAAACAAACAAACAAACAAACAAACAAAATAAGACTAGGGGGTGTTCACCTAGCGAACTAAATTATGCTACACTAGTATTCACTTTAAACTGGTAAACGGAAAAAAACAGAATAACGACTCGATATTTTGTTTTCTCGTTTTTGTGTATGGTCCCCAATGAAGCAGCGCACGGGGTTGCTTGATTAATTGGGTTCAGCTGGTTCAGAAAGTAGGCCTACTTAAATCCTACATTGAGTTTTGTTTAATAAGCACACTATTTATCAATATATATGGATATATTATTGTTAAACATGGCAGCGAAAAAGAAAGTCCTACGACATAACGAGCATCAACTCACTCACAAATGGTCACCTCCCGATGTGCCTTCTTTGTGAACGTGTTTTCGAATGAGGCAATGAAACACGAAACGAGCACCTGACCAAGATACACACTGCAAGGCATCAGAGGATAGCCCACGTTTTTTTCCCCTAAGCCCTAAAGGAGCATTAGCCTATTCAAAGCGCAACATTGTTACCTTGTTTTGTCGGAAGGGAAGTCAAACACAGAGCGAGTTGGTGTTATCACGCATTTCACTTTTAATTGCGAAATCGGGATCACCGTTAATTTTTGGAGAAATACTTGTTCTTCCTGTCAATGAAGAGGTCCAGTGCTGCAGAGCAAGATCCAGCATCGGTGTTGAGGGCCATGCCACTCAGCAATGTGGCACGGAGGATCAACGAGATGGCATCGGATACTGAGGAACAGTTGTGTAAATGTCTGCGTCAGTATCCATTCAGCATACAGCTGGATGAAACGACTACTGCAGACAACAACGCTATGCTGATGTGACAGACATAGGCCCTACGAGGGGAAACGATTCTTTAATTTGAGTTTTATTGCGCGTACAGTGCATAACTCCTTGTTAATTGAGCGCACCTATCCCGTTTACTCCTGCTGCTGTACGTGTCTGTCGCTGCTGCTTATCTATACGTTGTATTGATATTAAAAGCAAAAGAAAAGAGGAAAAAAATCCCTTGCCTGCTGTCACACGGACCAGTTTTCCTTTCCCTAACTTAAATCCGAAAAACTAGTTAACAGGGACTTTGACTACAGTCGGTTTTGCCTCCAGGGCAGGCCTTGGTTTTCAGCGTCACAATAAAACTATTCATGTCGGAAAAGCGGAATGTTTCAAAAATAGCAACATGCCCCTACTCCGACAATGGAAAAAAAAATTGTCGGAATAATGATATGTTTTAAAAAAAATGATAATGTCGCTACTCCGACAATTGGACGCTAATGTCTGACTAATGACATGTCTGAATAGCGACATGTAACCTGTGTGGGCATGTCCACCTCCCCCACATTCATGTTATAACTTAAACATGTCTATGTAACATACTTGTGCAAATGAACACTCCTGCAAAGTAATTTTGTGTAATGTTCATAAAATTACTGCACATCCGGATCTAAGATGGCGAGAGCTAAACAGCGCCTAATTCAATGTTAAAATTAAATTGTGGTCAGGACAGAAAGTGCAAAGGTAAACATTTAAAACGAGATTCTGGGAGAAAGGAGGGGGAAATAACAATCATGTGAAAAAAACGGGCCAAATTAGACAGCCTTGCTTTTAGTAAGTAACGCATGCATGCAAGACCTGTAGAATATTGTTCATTGTGAGAACACTTGTTATAATGACGTGTTTTATAACAAGCACATATGTGGGACGAAAACACACTTACCTGGAACAATTCTTCAGCGATTAAAAAAAAATGGACTGATTTAGATGAAGGACAACTGTTTATAATCAAGCATTATGAATAAAGACAGATTCTTTTAAGAATTTCTAATTCTCCATTTTTAATTCCATTAATTTTTTAATTCAGACAGAATAAAACACACCGACAATTAACAGTTCTAAGCATTTGGGTAAATTATGGAAATCCAATTAAAGCTGAATAGACTATGGTTACATATTGTAAAAAATGCTGGAAAAAAAAGTGGTTACAAACCTTCTACTTCTAAGCAAGAGCTCTGGGGGGCAACAACAAAGGCATCACTTCAGTGGATGAAAGAGTAATGCAAGTAGTTTTAATGAATTGTTCATACATTTAAATGTGTCAAAATGTTACCATTTAAGCCAAAGTCTCATGAAGTTGTAGTGCAAAAAAAGTACACATTGAAATTACTGTGGAGCAGTGGAAGAGGAACTCTACAGGAGATGTGTCTTAAGGTAAGCTTCACCAGGCTGGGACATTTACACTAAGACTCTGAATAATGGGAATGGAGTACTGTGTGTGTGTGTGTGTGTGTGTGTGTGTGTGTGTGTGTGTTTCAGACCCTATCCAACAGAGCCTGTACAGACAGTGCTAGTAGACAGTGCTTACCATTAAAAATTACACACACTTCATTATCAGCAAGATGCTAGGGTATCATTCATTGAAATTCCAATCTGTTGTAACATATCCAACATTACTATAATGTACATATTGGGGGGGGTGGTGAGAAGGAGGAAGGAGGGCAGGTTAGGGAGAGAATTTAACATCCTGACAACTTGGTGGATGAAGCTGTCTTTCAGTCTGCTGGTCCTGGACCGGAGGCTCCTCACTCTTCTTCCTGGCAGCAGACTGAAGAGGCTGTTGGATGGGTGGGTGGGATCACCTGCAATGCAGAGGGCTGCAGGGAGGGGAGAGAAATATGAATATAATATGGGTGGTCATTCTCAAGCATACCTGAATCCATAATCTGGCACTAGGACCACTAATGGTGGTATCCGAATCAGAAGGAAACATTTACAGACATACAGTGCTGGAAAAGTCAGTCGAGCCACTTGGCTGTCTTGGGTATGACCAATTTGGCAGCATAGTCAAAGCTATCCTTGCTGTCTGGGGGTACACTGGGCACCTTGACGCTGGGCACTATTCTTCTTTATCGCTTTGTTTCCCTGGTTGCACCTACAAAACAAAATGAAAAGTAAGTGCACATGAGTAGTTGTGACAACACATGGACAGGCACACACTTTGTCAAAATGATCAGGGGAGAAAGTATCTACACTGTGGTTAAAAATATACTTTTGCTTTTTTAACCAGTGTAATGGAGTGACCATCACTAGGGTTGTGGGTGTGCTCTGACTGCCATACCAACAAGCATGGGTCTTTGGCATTGCGGTCAAAGCACATGTTTGGTACCCGGGTGGGATGACTTCTCCTCTTCTTCGCTACAAATGGTGTCAGAAATGGGATGGCTTGCCGTGAGGCCATCGGAGGTGGACCAAACGTGTGAACCGTCGATGTGCACTTTAATGTTTAATGTCCAATGTCCTGTCCTGACCCACACTTTAATATTTGAATGTATAAGGTCTTTCTTTAATGTTGTCCTGTCTTGTTTACACATGGGACAGTAAGAAACGCAATTTCAATTCCTTGAATGTCTAGCACATGTGAAGGATGTACAAATAAAGCTGACGACTTGCAACAGATAGCACAGTTATCCCAGTGTGCGAAAACTCCTTTTTCATGTTATGCACTGTGGACAGCTAAATGACTCATATCTTTAAAAACAAAACTTACTTTTAATAGATATCCATACATCAGTGCACTGGGATCTCACATGATGGACTACAGTCTTGCTTTCTCTCCTAATCTCCTCTGCAACCTCCTCCATCAGAACCTGCACATCCCCCAGGCCAGCCTGGTTATATTTTGGCATAGCTGAATAAAGCACAATTAAGAATGGACAAAATTAAATCATCAGTAACACTATTGATACCATTAGTAAAAGTGTAAGACAGTGTAAAAGCACAGGATAGCAGGCAAACAGAAAAGGGCAGTGCCACTGGACAGTAGATGGGAGGCACAGGAAAGCAGTACCTCAAAGTAGCGAGGTGTGCAGTACACCTAATTGACGCATGTCACCAACAATGTTTTTTTTCTTCTTCTTTTGCCTCTCTATACCATAACTACCCAAGAAAGACTCTAGCTACCAACAAGCAAAATGTTCTTCTAAAACCTCACCTGTTCCCGTATAAGGACCATACATGTTGGACTAGAGTAATTCTTGCTTTCCTCATCTGCTCTGCATCCACAGCTCAAAGGTGTGACAGCTCACACCTTCTCTTAAACCAGGCCCAGTCTCTTTAAACTGTTTTTGCTTTGATGGACAAAGCACAATCAATATATGACAACATTTGCATCAAATGACAAATGTGTATGAAACTAGTATTTGAAGTGAAACAGTAAGTGATTAGACTCTTATTCATCCGTATCCAATATATGACCAGAGACATAGTATTGCATGTTAGCCACACCAAAGTGATGGTGTGGTGAGTCTGCTTAGTATATTTGGGTTATAATTACACCAACATTGAAAATATTTGATTTAGCCTAGGCAAACACAATGCTACTGAAACATGGGGCTACTGACCTAATTTACTGCTAATCAATTACTGCATGGCTTTTATTAATATAATGTTTTAAAGAGCTTAGAAACGATTGTAAAGTATAGCAACACAATAACGCACATTTATGATTTAGCCTCAGTATATTGTGAAAAAAGACATGTCATCAGCACCTATAGGTCCACAGACCAATCACATGCCATTTTGCATTAAATTGCAATTGGTCAGAACACTCCATTAGCATGAAACTAATATCAGTTCAGAATCAGAATCAAAATATGGAGTCCTCCCACCGTGTTAGTGTTTTCCGCAATCATTGTAGCATTTTGGAACAAAAATAGCACAAAAAAATCCCTGTCTGACCCCCTGGTGGTAAAGCCCTCTTTTTAAAGACAAGTTTAAATTGGCCAAATATGAATGCATTTTAGCCACTGCATTCTTTAGTCAATTAGGTGCCACTTTACTGATGGAGGAAATATAGAATACACCACCATCTCGCGTATGTGTATTGGATGTCTTCAATAGGTGCCACATGACATGCAACAGTAAAATCATACATGGGGAAAGGAAAAGTATTTTTAAATTTGTTTAAGTGCCTTGTTAATTGGCTGAAACTTGCCATTCTAGTCCTGACCTGACCCCTTGGTTTAAGTATGTATGCTAAATTGAAGCAGCTGCACTTGGTTGAATGCAACTCCAATAGTTTTAACCTTCTTAGAACATGTCTGCAAGAAAGTAAATGTATGGCTATTAAGTCTCAAAAGTGACATGAAGTGAAAGAGTGTAGTTTACCAGGCTACACCATTTCACCACTACTTATCTAATCTAGACTAATACTAAGCATAAAAGACATTTTCTGTGCTAGCTTGTGGAATAAAAAACATTGAAGTTTTTAGAGTTTCTGCTAAGTCTGACTGGCACAATTATACACAATAACCTGAAATTGTGCGTCACTGACACCCAATCTCCTGCTATGTCAGTATTGGATTGGTGCATCTGTATAAACATGAATTCATTGACAAATACATTTACACTTTTACAGCTGAATAATGACTTATTTATGTGTAGTTTACCATAATTTCAGTCAAACTACACATCATATCACACCATGCATTAAAGTATTGTCTTATCAATACTTTTGTTCAGTTTATTTGCATTTTACAAAGACAGGGCTGTGTAAGAAAGTGCTTCCTTTGAATGTGCTTTGTGAGTACAGATATTGTGAGATGAGTTCGAAACAGCTTAAAATCAGACTACTGGCTACTGACCTGTATTAATGCATGCTTTCAGCCTGAGGATCTTGCCCGTCTAACCTTTCTTGGTCACAATCATGTCTCAGACGCTTCAAAACACCACATTAATTTGGAAGTTCTGGGACACCTGGAAAGAGATATTAACTACGAATGAATGGACAAAATGTAGCGAGTATAACATATATACAAAAGAATGAAAACAGACACATAAGTAAAGCTCTTTTTCATTGACATAGAGAGTACATACAAGACCAAACAGCCACGAGCAAGCAAACTTATCAATAGACCTACATCAAAAGTAAGAATCGGATCAGATCCTGGGCAGTAAACGAAAATATTACATGAATTCGGTCTGTAAAACCGTGGCGAATAATATTTTGCTGGGACAGTAGGAACAGGTGGGGCTTAAAAATATCCAACTTGCGAAGGTGGGGAATGGCCTATTTTCTTTTATTGGCAGAGCTTTTTAATACTGCATTATCGATTGTACAATCACATCTGTGAATTAGCAAACATGCTAAGCAGACTACCTTCATTATAATAATCCTACATTAGTTGGTGTAACTACTTTCAATCTGTTATCCTTTAGTTCAAGTTAGGTTCAAAATGAAATCTTTAGGGGTAAACTCTACGACATATTTTCACTGTCGTTTTATACACATCAAAGTTAGACAGTGAAATACTGCTTTCTGAGTAGTAAGCCAACGGTGTTTTGATAAACATTAGCTTACCATTGATCTCTTCGAAACGAGGAGCAAATGTTTGAAGACGTATGAAAACCTAAGCTTGGTGCGGTCTTAAAGCTGTGCGTTTAAAGAAACCAGGAAAGAAATATTAATATTATTAATCTAATTAACTTACCCGTTGAGGCAGAAGGTTCGGGTAGAGCCTATTGCAGAGCCATATTGACATGCAGGCAACAGCAGCAGCAGAGCAAATTGTCGCAAATAAATGACATCATTATTGGTAGGCTAATACTATTGTTTCAAGCTTATCTGGACTTTCGCCACACAGGTATTATTAGCTGGGTGTGCTGGTGGGCAAGACATCTCTGGATGAAAGTCATCGTATTTTTCAGGTTGGATGGCTATTCCATCTAGTGGTGGGCAGAGCGAGGCTTCCTGAAACACTGAAACAGTTGAAACAATTGTGCCATGATGATTCAAGGCTCCGAAACAATCTGAAACCTGTCTCCACAGCGCCATCTAGTGGTCGTATCTAGGCGATAATCTAGACGAAAACTGCATACCGTGAACAAAGATTTGTGGTGGCGCACTTTGTAGCCCACTGAACTACTACATTCGGTGTGCAGAGTTCGGTTCCTGGCCGAAGTGTGAATGAGTATGTGTAGTCGGGATGACACATATGGATGAAGGACTTCTATTAAATTACATGTTAAGGAAAATTAAAGATAATAATGACATTGAACATTTTCTAATCCGAAAGATTTTTATTTAAAATATAATTTGTTCTGCAGTTTTAGGACTGAGCCTGCTTCTTTTCTTGCTTACAATATCTCCTGCCTTTGAAAAAATCCTTTCACAGGGAACACTTGTTGCAGGGAAACAAAGATATTTTTTGACAGTATAATTTAGTGGGCAGTAACATAACATGCGCCTCACTTTATTCAGGGTTTCCAAATGGAAATGCTTCCAGACCACAGATGTTCTTGATCTTTTACGTGGAGCTTCTATCTTATCCTAACTAGCTAGCCTACAATAAAGCCTATGTATAACCTACCTCGAGTTAACTGATGCTGTCTAATTTTATTAATGTAGCCTATGCTCTATCTATCCTATCACTACCTGTAGCCTATCAATCTGTATCTATATCTAATCTATATCTAGCCTAAATGTAACTAACAAAACTGAAAATATCGCTGTAACTGAAAATCTCTTATCGAGGGTTATGGCGGGATAATAGTTCTTTTAAAGTTTGTGGCCCCAACCCCGATCCAGATGTGACATTGTGTGATTTGTTGCCAACCTTGTCAAGTATGTCTCGCTGCAGTCCGTAGGACACCGATGCGGGATATCTTATCCCTCACCAAGACGCCATATTGATTACGTCACTCTTGAGGTCGGTCATTTGTATGACGTCAAGTGTATTTCTCTATGCATAGATTTAAACGCTAGAAAGAAATTCCCCGTTAAATAAAGAACAAAACTTGCGGTCCTGTGGGTTATGTTCAGTTTGATAATTTTTAGATTTGAAAATTAAACTTCTTAACACTGACAAAAGTAATTACCGGCCATAGAACGGTGGGAAAAGGGGAACAATTTCACTAAGTCTTGGGTTCATATCCAGAATGTAATATATGTGACCGCCCGTAGCAAAACCAGTGACAAGTCGTCCCACAGGCATTTTGAGTTATTCACAGATTCTGAAAGTGTAATTTCTGTTGAAGGGATAAAAACTAAATATTACCCCAAACACTAAAATGTTGCAATTATCATGTATTGTGAAACATAATTGTTTCATATGGCAGTAGACTATTGGGGTGTATAATTTAATAACTTCTAAAGTATGATTTAATAATTATAATGCAACCTTTTAAATTAACCTTGCAAACAGCAGCTTAACACTGAATGCAACTGTACACATATTAGCCTATGTTAAATAGGTTTGCACCAGAAGTCCAAACAAGTTTTCCCACACAAAAACATTTATTGGCACACAATCAACACAAAAAACAACAATCATGAAAAACACACATACATATATAAGTATACAATCTATGAATTTACAAATCAAGATGAACATAAGTAACACAAATAAATAAATAAAGACATAAATAAAGACATCCTAAACGGAATGGGTAGGGGTGTGGAACATAGCCGACACTTGTATGTTCTCAGCCAAACAATGTTTGAGAAAAGTCTGGTAGTCGTCTTGGTGTTCATATGAGAACAGGAGGCAGTCTTGCAACTCAATGTCGTCATCTGTCGCAATCTTTTGCAGTGCCTGCTCTGCATCCTCTTCTGTCATGTCCAATATGGGGGGCATGTCCACATGCCCACGGAAGAGAGACCGGTGTTCTTGAAACCAAGATACGGCAGTGGAAATATTCTTCATGATCGTCTGGGATAGAGACAAGGCATTTAGTACAATACATTGCAGCTATTAACATATTCTCATCCTAACAACTTACTGTTAAAACCACTGAGGTCAAAGTGATGCATAGGACTGTGTTTGTTTTTGAAAGGGCCGCCCTCAGGCCATCCAAAGTTTACAGACACTTGACGCTGCACATGTCCATACCCATCACGTTACACTACACACACTTGTACCAGACTTACAGCACTTCACACACCCTACAGTATCACCCACTCACATGTTCTGAACCTCAACATACCGCTTTACACACAATCTATTTCTCATCACCGCATTCACCACCCATTGACCTGACATACACCACACACAGCTTTTACATACATTATTGTAACTAAAATTATATTACATTCCAAATTAACATACATCACATTTTACCCCTCCACCCCAAACCCCCATAAACACCTGTTCAATGGAATCCACTGGTTCTCCAGTGTCCAACACATCAGGTGGCTCATCAGCACTGTCACAACAAACCAGTATATGCAGTGTTAGAAACAGGTTGCTCGTCATGGAGTCATTACATTCAAGGAAGTAAGTATTAATTGCATACGTTGTAGCAGGTATCACGTTTTCAAGAAGGAGATGACACCACCACCTTCGTATCCAGGGGATGTGATCCTAACAGAAAGGCAAACAACAGGTTCAGGATTCAGTTTAAACTAAAGTGTGCTTTGTCAGTATGACAAAGGTTGTGTGCAAATATCAGTGTATGACAGTAGCTTATTTAATCACCTACAAATATAAGATTGAGTGATGCAATTAGTGTTTGTTCTTTACATATGTGTGTGTGTGTACAAGTACAAGTCCCCACAAAAGTCCCCACAAAAACACTTAACCACAGACTTTTTGTGCACCTCATGTCCACTTTTTGTAAACCCACCCAACCCTCTCACCTGACCACTACACATTCACTCTTCATCTTATCCATACCATTCTACCCCAACTTTACACACCGATTGTCTCTTACCCCACAAAGCCCCCTAATACAATTACTACCACAGACCATGACAGTGTTGAGTAGTACTGTACCGTGTTTTTGACGAGTTTCCAGTGGCCAGGAGGCGACGGAGCACTGGTGGCTGCAATGCTGGAGGACACATGGAGGGTGGAGGCAGGAGGTGACAGAGCACTGGTGGCTGCAACGCTGAAGGACACACGATGGAGGGTGGAGGCAGGAGGCGATGGAGCACTGGTGGCTGCAATGCTGGAGGACACATGGAGGGTGGAGGTAGGAGGTGACGGAGCACTGGTGCCTGCAACGCTGGAGGACACACGATGGAGGGTGGAGGCAGGAGGTGACGGAGCACTGGTGGCTGCAACGCTGGAGGCCACACGATGTAGGGTGGAGGCAGGAGAAGAGAGAGGCAGCTCGTTGGACAAGCATTTCTTTAAATGTGGTGTAACCTGGTCGTTCCAGATTATTGTTTTTCTGCAGAACAGACAGTGAAAATGTGCTGTTTTCCTGCACTCAAAGTTGCACTTGCAGATGTTGTAGTCTGTGAAAGAGAAACAAAACCACTCATCAACAACTCATCATAACTTTTGTTTATAGTGTAAAACCACCCATGTCAATGTCTATAACCCTACCTCCATGGTGCACAGCATGCTTAATGTGATTATCAATATGGGCCGAGAATGTAAATTCTTTGTTGCTGGACAATTTGCAACAAGGGCATTTGTAGATGTGTATAAGCAAGATTATTAAGAGCTTAACTGTCATTAGAGCAAAACATGACTTCGGTTGGATAAACGTAGTACCAGTTTCCAGTGTTGGATATCTTGGATATCTCGCTAGCGGTGTTTACTGTGTTGGTAAAGAGTACATTGACTGTACATGTACGTTCGAAGAATTAGAATTTGGGCAATACATCTATTTTGCACAATAAACAGTGCTCTTTGCCAACACAGTCAGATATTCTTTCAGTAAGACCCAAAAGCAAATAGCAATTTGTTTTCGCAAGCGAAATAAAAGTTATAAACACCGCTAGCGAGATATCCAAGATATCCAACACTGGAAACTGGTACTACGTTTATCCAACCGAAGTCATGTTTTGCTCTAATGACAGTTAAGATCTTAATAATCTTGCTTATACACAAACAAAATCATGTGTAGTTAATTCGCGCAGAGAGATAAGTGTTGCATACATTCAATTTCACAAGACATATCTTTATCTAAAGGTAGGCTCGAGCTAGTGCTAGCTAACACGATAGGTTATCCAACATGTTGGATAGTTGGATAAATTATCGAACATGCAAACTACTGAACCCCACAAACTACATCAACAAATCAAATATCATATATACTTTTTTCTGTGCTGCAGGGTCAACGATGTAATATCGTTGTGAGCATAAAATGAATCAAATGTACTTTTCACTTACCGCCATGGCGTCGTCTCCTTTCCACAGGCAGTAGATTCTGCTTTAGACGTGACGTAATCAATATGGCGTCTTGGTGAGGGATAAGATATCCCGCATCGGTGTGTCCTACGGACTGCAGCCAGAGGCTTCTCAACCTTGTCAATCGGCCCAGTTGAAAAACTCACAAAACCTTCGTGTCGTCATAGTCACGTGACACGGACGTTTTGAAACGAGGTTTAAAGCAGTGTTTCGAAACACTTACGATTCGGGATCTCGGCACTGTGTTGAAACGTGTGTTTCGGAAGTGCCATCCCTAATTCCATGTTGAAAACGAAATACATACAAAATGCAGCGATGAATGCCTCTTCAACACCAGTGAGGGAGCACACTCGAAGCCCGTCAACTACGACGACACTTTCCGCCTTTCCGGCAATCGCAGCTCTCCAGTCCTGTGCCTTCACGCTGATGGTTGGTTAAGGGGTGTTTGGCTCGCCCTGCAGTACAGATCGTAGATGAAAAATGATGCAATGAAATCAAATGCAATTAAACCAAACTAAAATCATATGACAAATGTTAAATATTCAACTCATGTTACCTAGAACAATCAAGTTCTCGATCTTCTCCTTGAATAGCGTTGGCAGGAGGAGAATTCCAGCTCTGCTGTCAATGGCTTGGGTAGGCAGCGCATACTAGGCTGCTACTGGGTGAAGAGGAAGTTGCGAGCTACCGTCACCAAGACTGAAGAATACGGTGAGTTACTGTCGAAGTATTTCTGCCCCGTCAGTTTTCCCCTTCGGATATTGTCCACGGAAGTAATCGTTTGAACGTTAACGTTGCATGCACCAGGGCCAAGCCAACTGAATAAAACGTAGGTGCTAAGTCTTCAATTGGTTAGCTGACGTTAGGTGAAAGATTCTTGGCTTTGCCTTCTTACCATCTGTCTTAAAACTTAGCCATTGTTCATTTCAAATACTATGGGGACCTTTCTTTGTTTTTAATTATTATTTTATTTAACTGTAGTGGACGTTAACGTTACAAGTCAGTTAGCCCGCCATGTCCCTTCCAGCTTTTACCTCAGCACGCTAGCTAGGGTTCCATGCCATTGGTCCGATCCTGAGCTTTAGGCTTATGGCAAGCCTCTCAGAAGATGAGGTATCTAAACTTATTACGAACAATCGCCCCACTACATGCCCGCTGGACCCAGTCCCCTCTAAACTGCTGCAAGCTATTGCCCCCACGGTAGTCCCACCGATCACATCGGTGATTAATACCTCATTATCCTCCGGCGTATTTCCTGCTGCCTTCAAACAGGCCAGAGTTACGCCACTGCTGAAGAAGTCCACGCTCAACCCTGCCCAGGTCGAAAATTACCGACCGGTCTCACTGCTTCCCTTCCTCTCAAAAACCATTGAGAGGGTGGTAGCTAAACAACTCACTAGCTTCCTCACCCATAACCACCTACTCGACCCAAAACAATCTGGTTTCAGGAGCGGTCACTCCACTGAGACAGCTCTATTATCTGTCATGGAAGCCCTCAAAACAGCCAGATCACGCGGTCAGTCATCAGTGCTCATCCTCCTGGACCTATCGGCTGCCTTTGATACAGTTAATCACGACATTCTGCTATCCACACTCGCCAACATGGGCATTGCAGGCACTGCCCTCTCCTGGCTCAAATCTTACCTCACCGGGCGCTCCTTTGATGTGGCCTGGCAAGGACATCTGTCATCGACTCACACCCTCTCCACAGGGGTTCCCCAGGGGTCAGTTCTGGGCCCCCTTCTGTTTGCTATCTACACCACCTCGCTGTCTCATGTTATCCGCTCACATGGCTTCTCCTACCACTGCTATGCCGACGACACACAGCTGTACCTGTCGTTCCAACCAGACGATACCACGGTCTCCACACGCATCTCCGCCTGTCTCTCTGACCTATCCTCCTGGATGAGAGATCATCATCTCCAGCTTAATCTGTCTAAAACCGAACTCCTGGTCATCCCTGCCCATGAGTCAATCTGCCACGACATCACCCTGAATATTGGCGATGTCACTGTTGCCCCGAACAACGTGGCTAGAAACCTAGGTGTCACATTAGACGACCGTCTATCTGTCTCCGATCACATTTCTTCCGTAGCGAGATCATGTCGCTATGCATTATACAATATTAGAAAAATCAGACCGTACCTGACCCAATATGCTGCTCAATTGCTAATACAGGCATCAATCACCTCGCGGCTCGATTACTGTAACTCTCTCCTAGTAGGTCTACCTGCCTGTGCGATCAAACCATTGCAAATGCTCCAGAACGCGGCAGCGCGACTGGTCTTCAACCAACCCAAAACCCCACATGTTAGAGATCTTCACTGGCTGCCAGTAGCTGCCAGAATTAAACACAAGGCTCTGACACTAGCCTACAAAGTAATTTCAGGTTCCGCCCCCGCCTACCTCAATGTCTTATTACAGGCTCACATCCCGTCCAGGGCGCTGCGCTCCGCTCACACAAATCGTCTATCGGTACCCTCACTTCTCACAAAGAGAGGTCACTCTAAGCTCTTCTCCGTGGTTGTCCCCAAATGGTGGAACGACCTACCAGTTGCACTTGCAACAAGAACAGCAACATCCCTCCCTATCTTTAAAAAGCTTGTAAAAACCCTTCTCTTCCGAGATTGCTTCCCTCCCTAACAAAACTAATATAACTAACAAACACTAATCTAAACTCTCTCTCTCTCTATCCCTATGCAGAAGTACATATGTCTATTGTGTCTCTACTCTGTGTCCTCCTCTATTGCTTATGTCCCCCTTGATTGTAAGTCGCTTTGGATAAAAGCGTCTGCCAAATGCAATGTAATGTAATGTAATGTAAAAAAGCCAAAGTGTTCACATTTACGCCTGTTTTTAACGCGTTAAATAAGGAATGCCCGTAAAAAACGCCGTTTTTTCGAGCATTTTACGCCGTTTTTCTAGAAAACGGTTTATTTGACGCGTGCTGTAAGCTTATTTGACGCGTCAAAGATTCCTATTTGACGCGTCAAAGATTATTATTTTACGCGTCAAATTCTTGTTTAACGCGTCAAATTCTTGTAGAACGCGTTCTAATGATAATGATCTCCCTCTGGTTTTCCCAGTCAATGAATTTAAAGTGCCTTCAGCCAATCACTAACCGAAACAAACAGACCAGAACAGTCTGACTCAGACCTCCCTGTGCACCGATCTTCCCTAAAGCAATCAAAGTTTTCTCAAACTCACCGTAGGCCTACTGCTCATCACAGCTATCTGTCAACGTAACTAAGAATAAAGCTTCGTTCAGTCCAGACGCTCGCTTTGTTGTTATTTTAAAATAAAACGAAACCGAATGGAACATTCACCGTGCTCATCTTTTCTGCCTGCCAAGCTTTTACTTAGATTAAACTGTGTTTGCATCTCTTCTGTACGTAGATAGCTAGCCTTGTGGTTAAGTTGTCTGCCTGTTGTGGTATTCATGGCATTCATTGACTGGGAAAACCAGAGGGAGGAGATCATTATCATTAGAACGCGTTCTACAAGAATTTGACGCGTAAAAAAAATAATCTTTGACGCGTCAAATAAGCTTACAGCACGCGTCAAATAAGCAAAGAAAACGGCGTATTTAACGCCGTAATATAAATAGTCAAATACGCCGTATTTAACGCCGTTTTCCAGAAAAACGGTGTTTTTTACGGGCATTCCTTATTTAACGCGTTAAAAACAGGCGTAAATGTGAACACTTTGGCTTGCCATATTATTCAGTTGTACGCACATGATATACCTTGTGAACACTTTTGCAAAGTGTGCTCTCATTTAACCAAGATGCGCGTTAAATGAGGCAGCTGCAAAAAGACGCGCTGCTGAGCCTATGTCCGTGAAGAGGAAAGAAAGTTATATTTTCACAGAAATACATGTAGCCGGGTGCCCCGCCTCCACAGTCTAAGCGCAGGGTAACGAGCGCACCTGTTTCCACTAGCGTTAATTTGTAGTGGCTTTTTATAAGGGTATCGTATTTCCGGGTAATGCACAGCCATCTTCTTGGATTAACCTGGCGCTAGACCCTGGATTGCTAGCAGGTGAGCAAGGCTCTTTGGTGCACACGGTGCTTTTATTAAGTTGGAGTCCTTACTTATTGATTTATTTTACTTCCTAGGTGTTTGTGGCTTGAGTCCCGTGCATGCTCGGCGGGCCTCTGGTAGGGGAGAGCCGTGACGAATGAAACACTTTTTACTTAACGGTTATTTTCAAAGACAGTGAAGCAAATTAGATTTATTTTGCCATACGATCATCAACATACAAGTGTATTCTATTAGTTACTGGTGTAATTTAACACATCCGATAAGAAATCACGTTCATTTTTAACTTTGAACGCAAGGTGTCGTTTGTTACAATCGTCCCTCATTGTCGGTGCGAATGAAACACGCAATGATTTTTGATCACAAAAAAACTACCAGTCTCCTTGGGTCCTCGGCGCTCCCCGTGGTCTGCCCCTGGCTACTCCCCCTGCTGGTAGGCCTAGTGAACTATATAACACCTGTCTTTAAATCTACTCTCATGGGCTTCATTTGTATCTTAATGTATAATAATAAAACAGATATTTTTGCACTAACTACTTTGCTTCAGCTTCCAGTCTGCTTCACATTTAGCCAACCATTATAAAATAAACTTTCTTTGAACTTGAGCACTGAGTCTCTGCTGTCCTTATTTCTCTGAACTTGTGTGCCAGTATCTACTGAGGTATTAGAGGTGTTGTCCTTTTGCAAAAGCCTTCACATGTCCCTACGGGGTGGTGTAGTCGGGTTACCTTGTGTGCCGGGGTCTGTGGTTGCGCCCGGTTACATACACATCATATCAAGCACTCGGGGTGTGCAACACTTCTTCATCATTAAAAATAATTAAGTAGCCTAATGGGATTCTTGTTATGGTCCTCTATGGCTTATTGTCGGACTTATGAGATGTCGGACCAATGGGATTCTTGTTTGGTCCTCTATGGCTTATTTTCGGACTTATGGGCTGTCGGACTAATGGCCCGACCGCCGCTAGGTAGATTGTAACACAAAGCTTTGGGCTTTCCCGGTTTTTAGCGCTTGTAAGCCGTGATAAACCCCTCGCCGCTTTCCATAGTAACACAACATACATTTGGGCATTGCTTTCAGAAAATATAGGGACATCGTTTTTAAATTTCTTTGTTTACAGGTTTAAGTTGAAAGTCAGTTAGCCCACCCAGTCTTACACGCTAGCCAGTTAAAAAAAAGTTCTAGCTTTTCGCCGTCTCTGGTTGAAATCACACTGCGCAACTAATTGTCGCCCTCCCGTTAAAATTCGCCTAATTTACCCCGAATATCCTATGCTTCCAAATGTTACCGAAATCTTGTGAGAAATAATGGCCTTTAATCAGTCTTGAGCATATAATCCAATACATATTTTCTTCCAGTAGTAGAGTGGCTAATTGGATAACCAAGTTTTTTTTTTTTATTCGTGTGTTTGTTTTACGTTACAGGGTGAAGTTGAAGTCGCAAGGTGGATACCTGAATATATAAATAAAATTATAAGGTATGGCCTTTCATTGCAAGACATGCAATTACTCAACCACCTCACTGCACACATTTATTAAGCATGCCAAAACCCATAGAAACATGGCCAATTACTGGTATGCATGTGGTGTACTACAATGCCCATGCAGTTTCAAGAAACTGCAGTCCTTTAGATCCCACATGTATCGAAATCATCGTGACAAAGGTCAACCACAACCCCAGGCACAAGCCCAGGGTGCAGCATGCCAGGTAGCAGGTTGCACGTTTCATTGCACAGATTTCCCAAGTCTATGTGCTCACTTGAGGTGTCACATTCAGAATGGTAGGAAAGTTAGATGTCCCTACACAGGTTGCGCAAAATGCTTCAGGGTGAGGTCAAGTTTTTCCTCCCATTTAAGTAGGAATCACATATTAACTCAATACAGAACACCCACTCACGGTACACCTGCTAGCCAGCAGGAGCCCTGCATGTCACCTGAAAACCTTTTTAGTGGCAAGGTAGAACCCCAGAACTGCATTTGCATGAATTTTGCACTAATATTAAAGGGATAGTTCACTATTGCTACTTTTATTACAACTCATTTAAACCTTTTAGTCACATTATCTCAGAAATTACTAAAGAACCAAACACCGAAATGTCAGGTGTTGTTCATGACAATGCAAGCTAGGTGTGGAAAAGATATTGGCCATTTTAAAATACATTTTTTTATATTCAATTTTTAATATTTTAATACTTGGCTAACCATTGTTTTCAATGTTGTTTGTGTATTTCATAGAAACAGAAAAGAGGTTTCAATCAATACCAAAATCATCTCGTTGTGACTTAAATTCCTTGCCACAAAAAAGGCACACCAAGTTTTATTTAAATCCGTCTCGGTCGGGCCCCAAAGTGTCTGATTTCACATGAAATGACCCAGTGGTGTATTTTGTGGGTCGTAACACAGGTCATCTGTTAATGTTTTGCTATTAAATGTTGACATTATCTCTTTTTGATCAGCTCTTCTCTCATCCTACTTTTATTCAATGACAGGGGACGGCAACTGTGGTTGACATAGAGAACATTGGACTTCCAGACACCCCGAGACTTATTATGCTAGGTGAGTTTTTTTTAACACTTCTATATTGCACTTACCTTACTTACTTACCTGAAATGAAGATGCTTGCACTCAAAAGCCTTTATGGTGCTCACAGTCCAGGAATATAGACTGGTGCACCTTTGAAAGATTGGGCCAAGATGACTCTTGTCTTTGGACTACTCAGTTGGTTACCACCACACATGCACACCATCTAAACAGATTTGTTTATCTTGTCATCAGACCACAGAACATGGTTCCAGCACTCCGTATCATTTGTCTGTCTGTCTCTGATGACACAACATAAACAAATTTGTAGATGGTGAGCATGTGTGGTGGTAACCAAGTGAGTAGTTCAAAGACAAGTGTCCCATGCTTACTGTACATTCAAGCTTGGTAGCAGGACTGACATGGTTAGGGACTGCATGAGTGCCATCAACATTGGGAAGCTTAAGTTCACCAAAAGAAACATGCATGTCAACATGTACCAAAGTGTCTGATTTCACGTGAAACTGTATGTGGATAGTATACCAACTCTGTAAACAGATTTCAGTCCTTTAAAAATGTAATATTTTACTCAACATTTTGGCACACAAATGCATGTTTTTGTTGAATTGGTGTGGAATATCCCAATGTAATTTTCATTTTCACTTATTTTGAGTAGCATTATCAAGATCAATTGTCTATGATTTCCCGGTAATGAAGATTGTGATATGGGTTGTCTCTTTCAGGGCAGTCACTGGTGACCTCAAAAAAATGGATGTTGTCCATTGAAGGGCAAATACACGTGATGACTACAGACAACTTTGCTGCAGCACTTTCAACCCTTTTTGCAACTTACTACGTGCTGAACATACAATACCAAGAGGATGCTGCAGCCACCCTGGAACTGGTTCAAAGGTTAGTAATATACAATTACTGTCTGTTCATTATTCTTACTGTTCTGTAAACATAGGTTCACTTGTGGACACCAGACCCTCATACCCTCCTCATGAAGTCTGTCTCGGACCATACAAGCCGAGATGTGCAGATCACATCAGTGGCCTGAAAAGATCATTTTGCAGGGCTCTGTCAGTGTTTTTTCTGTGCTGTCTTGCACAAGGAAGGAGATGGCGATCCTGCTGTTGGGTTGTAAACCATACTGTGGCCTCCTCCACGTCCCCTGGTGTACTGGCATGTCTCCTGGCATCCATGCTCTGGATACTGTGCTAAGGAACACGGCAAACCTTGTTGCCAGAGTGCACATTGATGTGCCATCTTGGATGAGTGACACTAGCTGAGCAAATGAAGTGGGTGATAGACACCGCCTCATGGGACACCCCTCTGCTACACCACCTGAAGTATATCTATTATAGAAGTGTATTTTGGTTATTACAAGTTGTCTAAAAGACTGAAAAAAAGAAGTGTTATTAACTTAGAGTTGCATTGCATTGTTTTGGTATACCCTTTATTTTTAAAACAGTGTATAATCAATAATGTACGTATGAATCAAATTTATTTCCCCTAAGAATGGTATTGTGTTTTCTGATTGGTTAATGGGTGAAAATTGCAGAAAATGCCTCAGTACCGCCTTTGAATTTGAGAGCACTAGTGAATTAAACAAAGTAATGAGCTGAATATTAAAAGTTATTCTTAAATTACAGATTCATGGTCAGAATCAATCCAGGGGAAGGGAAAATGTGCATGGCCAGACAAGGTGTCAGCAAGAAGAGTGGGAAGCTTGTGCAGAAGAAACCAGTGTCCATCAACCCCCTGGTGAACAAGTTAATCCGATCCCTTTTGGGTTTTGAATGGCAGATCTCCAACTGAGGTGCGTGTGTGTGTGTGTGTGTGTGTGTGTGTGTGTGTGTGTGTGTGTTCGTGTGTCTGTGCATATGTGAGTGTATATGTGACCATAGATCTACTGTAAGACTCGAACGCACATGGCGGTCATCTTAGTTAAGCCAGCTGGTTCACTCATTTCATTTATTTGGTAATGATATGGACTTTTAAGATGGCCGTACATCAAATGTTGTTATGCGGTATTTATAAAAAAAAAAGTATGGAAGTATGTATTTGATACTGTATAGTGATTAATTATTTACATTATAGTGTTTAAATGGAGCTGCCTGAAATAAGTTGCCTATGTAAGTCTATAAGCTGTCGACTCTTTTATTTGTCACATAGTGTTTTTTATATTGCTTATTGTTAATTTCATTGAAAATTGAAATATTGATGGAAAGGTGGCAAGTGAAAAAATGAATGTGGTTCAATGGACTTGCCTAAAATAACTTGACTAAAATGTTTTTCACGTTCTATAATGTTTCATGCTGAAATATGAATATTACATTCTGTCTGTCATTCTGTCTAGAACACTTTTTTATTGTTCTTTTTATTGTTCTTGCATTCATTGAAATGTTGAAGGAAAGGCCAATTAAAAAGTAATAACAAAAACAACTGTTATTGTATAAATACATTGTGGGCAAGTGAAAAAAATGAATGTGGTTCTATGGACTTGCCTAAAGTAACTTGCCTAATTTTTTTCACATTTTTATAATGTTTTGGGCCGAAATATTAATATTACATTGTGTCTGTGACTTTATGAATTCTGTCTTTGCCACATTGTGTTTTTTATATCTCAGTTCATTGCTATTTATTGCAATATTGAAGGCAAAGTTAATAAATAATAATTAAAAACAATTGTTATAGTATCATTATGTTTTAAAAAAGGCTTTTTACATTTTTTAAAAGGCTTTTTAAGTTTTTTTAAAAGGCTTTTTAATTAAATTACAGTACATTACTGCCTTACTGGGTTACAGTAAGACAAAGTCACTGGTAAAGCACCGTAATCTGTAGCTACAGTAACCTGTACACTACAGCAATTCATATTTACAGTAATTCAGGGAATACAGTAAGGAACAATATACTATATTACAGTACTGTGTTGTATGTGCCGACATACAGTACAGTTCTGGCAACCGTGCTGCCTGTACTTTACTGTAGTTTTTACAGGATATTTCTTAGAGTGTGACTTACTCCAGAAAAGCCTCTGGATCCTTTAACACAGTGGTCCCCAACCACCGGGCCGCGGACCGGTACCGGGCCGCGGAGCAATTGCTACCGGGCCGCGGAAGAAATAATCAATATGGAACGTTTCGTCATGAGACAAAAAAGCAGACGTTAAAGTTATTAACAACGTCAAAGCACAAGTCCTTAACTCGCGCCTGTTTGAGCAGCTTTGTGAGGAGATGGATGCGGAGCACAGACGTCTTCTCCTATACACCGAAATAAGATGGTTATCCCGAGGGAAATCGCTGGCCAGAGTGTTTGAATTACGAGAGCCGCTGCAAAGATTTCTCTCAGAAAAGAAGTCACCGCTGGCAGCGCATTTCAGTGACGAGGATTGGGTCACGAAACTGGCGTACCTGTGCCACATATTCAACCTGCTCAACGAACTCAATTTGTCACTTCAAGGAAAAATGACAACTGTCTTCAAGTTGGCAGATAAAGTAGCTGCATTTAAAGCAAAATTGGATTTGTGGGGACGGCGCGTAAACAGAGGCATATTTGACATGAGCCTTCATTCACCCAACTGGTGCACGATCCATTAATTTGACGTTATGTTTGAACGTCGGAATGTTTAAATATTGTTGAATGTTGAAGGAATGAAAATAAAATTTTATTTATAAATGTATCTGGCGCATCTGTATCTTATTTTGAAGGTAGGGGAGAGCCGTGACGAATGAAACACGGGACGTAAGAAACACAGCTATTTTCTCAAAAACAATACACATCTGAAACATCATATGTCCTCAGCACATTCAGCATGCAAGACTTCACGACCCTGTGAAATCTCGTGCCGTGACGTGAGACTGTTTTTGACATCGGAAAGTAAAATATTACCTACTGGTAGTTTTTTTGTGATCAAAAATCATTGCGTGTTTCATTCGCGCCGACAATGAGGGACGATTATAACAAACGACACCTTGCGTTCAAAGTTAAAAATGAACGTGATTTCTTATCGGATGTGTTAAATTACACCAGTAACTAATAGAATACACTTGTATGTTGATGATCATATGGCAACATAAATCTAATTTGCTTCACTGTCTTTGAAAATAACGGTTAAGTAAAAAGTGTTACGTAAACGTTAAAATAGCGACCCGTCACGAGTCAGCGCGCTCTGAGAACGACACCCCCCCCCCCCCCCCCCCCGGGCCGCAGTAAAATTGTCAAGCGCGTTCACCGGTCCGCGGTGATAAAAAGGTTGGGGACCACTGCTTTAACAAATCTGGAAATAATGGTTTTACCCAAGAACCAGTGGTCAGCTATTCGCAACCTGGCTTTAGAAGCTTCCACTTATCAACTGATTCCAAGTAGCAGAACTCATCGGATAGGTAGAGGACTTATTTACTTAAATCACCTGTATTAAATGCACGATTTGCTGTTGAACACATGATTCTGGATTGTAGTATGTGAATCTAATCTATTAAATGCATGATTTGCTGTTGAACACATGATTCTGGATTGTAGCATGTGAATCTAAGTTGCTCGTCACTGCTGTAGATACTTATTAAAGGAGGTTATTCATTGTTTGCCTCAGACAATGCCAGTGAATCAGGAAAACGTCATGTAGAGCTGAAAACATATCAGCTTCCATTTCTTATAGATCCACACCCATCCTTACCGAGTGAATCAGGGAAAGTCCTCCACAGTTCACACACAGACACTTACCTCTCTCCAGAGTTTTATCAGCTGAGTTACAGGAATCTGCAAGTTTTGGGCTACTGTTGGTGGATGAGAATCAGGCTCTGTTGTTGACATTATAAACTACCTAAATTAGAGATTGGTGACATCTTGTAGTCAATATTACTGCATTATGGGGCAACATTGTAGTTTAATACACAAACATGGTAAGTGTGGCTATTTGATGCACAGCTATAGCTGACTCTAAATATTAAAAGCTAATGTCACAGCCTATTGGTATAGGTTTCAGAGAAATTTAGTGTTTCCAATGTACGAAACTTAAACTCTTTGCAGCATAGCTCTCAAATGTGATGTTATTTGTTGGTGCTTGCTGTGGGCCTGTGTGTCATAAGATTGTTACTTTCTCAGTGATATTTATTTGAAGTCATTTAAATGACTCCCCAATCCAGCTCCTAAACTATTTAGGACTTTGTTGGATGTGTGAGTATTTAGGCTTTCTCAGTATCAGTAGAAAACTAAGTATAGATTAGATTGACATTCACATTTTTACATTCTGGTCTATCCAGGACCTTGAGTATTTTCATATCTGAAAGCACCATACTGAACATTTCAATTTTATCAGCCCACAAGAGCATTAATGTAAGTTAAAGGCTAAAGAAGCACAGCGCTACCCACTAGAACTGGCACACTGGAATACCAGAAACATTTATCTCACAGAACACATCTGCCCCCTAGTGCTGTAAAAGAAAACTAAGAAGATAAAAAAAAATCACACATCACCACACATAACCCACAGGACAGTTATTGTGCTTAATGTCACCTGGAGCAATTGGTGATACATGCAACTGTTACAATAAAACACATGGACATGGACTTGTCATAATATATAAATGATATTTCCCCCACAGAAAAAGTAAAGAATTTACGATCACAATTGCTCAAGATTATATGTTCATAATGTGCTATATTCCTTAAAATGTACATTCTTAGAGTCATAGTGCAAGATATTTTTGTCAGCCAAATGTGAGGAAATGTGAAGGTATTGCATTTTCAAAAAGGCACCTCTATACCCAATGTTGGGGAAAGGCACAACCACCACCACCCCAATCTGGGATGGGCAGGTGATACGTTTTCCAGAAATTTAATGAGCCATGGACTGTGCCTACACACACCTTTTGTTACTAACAGACTGTGAGACATATCTCTGACCTTCAGCATGCCTAACTAAAGTATGAATAAATTTTGCTACATTTCAATGCAGCATTGTTCTTTTAGCCTTCTCTTTTTCCAAGTTTTTATTAAATCTCAGTCACTTCATTTAAACCTTGTTGTGTAGGTCTTCGGAAGGACAGTTTTCTTCAACACATTTTCAAAACTCTACACACAAATTCAACTATTGCTCACACAAAATGTAAAAAGTACCCTATCTCTTGCAAAATTAAACACAGTATTCAAAATATTTTAAACACATCTCAAAAGCAAGCATTTGTCTCATGTTATAAACACATTTTCCATAGTTGGTCTAAAGCTATGGATGTTTTGATATATTTCCATAAAAAAGTGAAAATGTGGTAGTATGCAAATGCAAGCCAGCACAAACAATTTTGGAACCAAAAATATTTACTATAATTTTCTTAATAAATAGGCACATAGTGAGAAAACGTTTCACCTGGAGCAATTGGTGATACATGCAACTGTTACAGTAAAACACATGGACAAGACAGACACAGAATAGTACACACACACACACACACATACACACACACACACATACACTCAATACACACATTCACATGAGAAACTACACACTAGGATACACATGTGCATTCACATTACACAATGTGCAAAACAAAGACAAGTGATATAAAGCAAACATGCTGAACAGGGCATGCTTTGTATCAAAGCTCTGTAGTGGTTATGAATAGAAAAAAACATTTTATACATATAATATGTGATATTACAGTAGCAGTCAAAAAAATGCATGAGGCATAAGGTGCGCTGGACTAGTTAGCATTGATGGGGGACAGCTAGTTGCATGTGTATTTAGGGTCTATCTCTCCTCTGGGCTGGGTCATGCCAAAATACTTTATTTACATTGCATGCTACATTTTCTCTTGCCAAATACTGAGGGAAAAAACTTCCTGTGTGGTGTATCCAACCTTGGATACAGGCAGCATCAATGTCACCACATGTTTTCTCTATTGCCTGGAGAACTGGAAGGTGGCCATAGGGATGATGAGGTGGCCATAGGGAATTCAGTGCCATGTTGAGAAGAATTCTTTGATTGGGTTGAGAAATGTTGAATATGGAGACAGGTTGACAACAGAAAAATGGGTGTTCAGTAAAGCAGTTATTGTTTGCACATGCGAGGACAGAGTCTAAAGCACTGATGAATAAGTGACATTTTGATTGGTTGTGTTTGAGATAGGAACTCAAGTTACTTCCTGTAAGGCTTTTGTACTGTGTGTTAGGTAGACATTTGTGTGTATTGATTTGCAAAAAGTGAATAGCTAAATTGAAAACTGTGTCAAGGTGGAGAATTTGTGTATGGTTTTGCTGGTTTGATTTGGAGTTGTAATGTTTGAGTGAGAGGCGTTAGAAATGGTGTGCTATATAAAGATTTTGTGTGTAAGCAGTTTTAAAAAATGTAATGGTGACACACTTACACCCACCTGCTGGATGAAATCACAGGTAGCACACTGCCAAAGCAGGGCTGTGGCACTGGAATTGGCGGTTACTGCCATCTCAAATCAAACACACAAATTAAAGTGTGTGCACTTTGCAGAAATTACAAACGAAACATTTGACAGAGAATCATCACTGCTGTGTCGTGTACACCGATTTTTTTTTATTTTTTTTACTGCATTTAGACGTTGCTGGCCATGTGCCTAAAATGCGCCCCGTGTAAATGTTTGGCTTCAAAATACTTGCGAACAAAGTCTAAATGCAGTAAGGGCATAACAACGTAGCATTTTGCTTCGTCAATTGTCGGATAACTGGTTGATTGCATCAAAAAGCAAATATATAAAGTAGGTAATAGCTTGACAGTTTTAGCCTACCACAAAGCAAACCGAATTTCTTTGAATTGCTACAATAAACGTGACTAGTAACAGATCTTTCGTTATAAAGTCTTGTAGGACTTTCTGGACCTGGGGGTCGGTCAGGTTTACTGGCAACATTATTAATAAATCATTATGTGACAAGGCTGACCACATGTAGCCTAATCTAAAGATAAAGTCAGAGTCCAGCTATTGAATTAATGTCTATTATGTAGAATGACGTTTTGTAACATCGTTTTAATCATGTGTTCCTCGCTGGTGTTGTGTGGACACAAAACAAAGCCATGGGACTACTGCAGGATAATATTGTTCCGATTCAGGCCTACATTCAGAACAAAGTATGTAATATGAAAACGGTTCAACTTAACATAAACATCTTCATATGAAATGCACATTACTTTGTTAATTATGGAACTGTTTTCCACTGACAAACAGATTAAACGCTGTTTACTGATATAGTAAGTTATCAGATTCAGGCGAGTGATGACGTTTAAATAGGCCTAACAATTAAGAAATGGAGGGCAGTTAAGTCTAACATAACATGTTAAGAATCTCATGTTTCCGATAGCCATAACCGGCTTCTATTATGACGCAATTGCAAAATGCCATGCCTATTATTCACAATAGCGCAATAGTGAGTATAAAAACCGAGTGTATTTGGACTGTGTTAATTAGTGGTTTTGAATCGATCGAGACAATAACTGAGAGAGCTATTTGTGACATGTTTTGCTGCCCCTGTTTCCCCATTGGGAAGGTAACAATTTTGTACTATTAATTACTGCTATTGCTATCATCATCATTATTATACTGTGTATGCTAATACTATTATCAGTACTTTAATGATTATTGTAATAACTGTATGCATCGTCACTAATAATAATAAGTATATCTTTTTAAATATTAAAATGTTTAGCATGTCTTCTTTACTCCAGCGCAAGAAGGTCCGGGCAGATCCCGTCCCAGAGGGGGCACTTCCTAGACCTAAGAGGTATTGTCCTTTATATTAATTATGGGCTTGGTGGTGGTTGGGTTGAGTGGTTGGAAGGGTGGCCTGTCATGGTAGCCAAGCTGTGGGAACAAGGGTACTGTTGCTAGGTGACAATTAGCTTTGTAACCAAATCAGAGCTATACATGGGTAGGTTATTAGTTCCATTGTACCGAGTACAAGCACACTGCAGCCTACATACAGGTCCAATGACAGAAGTAATGCACAGATAGCATTTCTTGTTGTGAATGACATGTGTCGCCAAATTAATACTGTGAGACCTAGTCCTTGTCCAAGTCCTTGACCTGTCATTACAATAAGGGGAAAAAAATATATTTTATGTGCACTTCATTTACATCCCAAGAAAGAGGACCAAATTGTAGAAGTGTTCCACAACCCTGCTGTTTTGTCACACAGGGTCCTCAGGATCCGTGTCCTCAGAAGGCTGAGGAGGCTCTTTGGCCAGAAACAGGCCATCACACCCTCAGACAACACCCGAGTCACCCCTAACCCAGACCTCCCGGTTGACCCAGAGGTCCAAACAGAGGAGGTCAAGATCGACCCAGACCTCTCTTCCTCCCCCGACCTTTCCCTACTTCATGTGCCTGCTCTACCGGAAGAGACTGTAGAGGAGGAAAATAACGAGGTTTGTTCCTGTAACATTACCCCATAACCAGTGCAGGCAAATCTATCTTGGGACTAAGTGCCTGTTTATTTTATTGTGAATCTAGAACAAGACTTAAGATTAAATTATCCTCACTCATACTTTTGTTTTATATAGTGCTGTTGGCTAAATGATTGGAATTTTTATATCAACTTGATAGTCATGAAACTTGCTGAAACTTATGTCTAAAAACATAAATATGTGATCATTTTAATTTGACCTTAAAGATGGCAATGGCAATGTTTAATGTGACCCTGCTTTGAATGGTTCATGTTTACAGGAAACAGTGACTGGCACAAACAGCCCTCTCGAGCCTGTGCTTAAGATCACCTCACGGTCACCCAGCCCCTCCTCCCTGGAGTGGTATGATTCTTTTTAAGAGTATTGCAGACACTTGGGAATACTGCACACTCATGCTGTACAGTATATTCACATGTTATTTGTCTGAAATGTCTTCACAGTATTGTGGTTCAGGTTTTGGAGCAACATGTGCTCAGGGGCCAGACAACAAGGAGGACCAGAAGCCCCTGCCCATCACTGGCCCCTAATGCTGTGACAGTAGACCTCCACCAACATGTGCAGCTGGAGTACAGGGGGTAGGTCACCTTAACAACCACAAACAGTGCATTCATTATGCACATCTATGTTTGGCCAAGTTCATATGACATACCGTCAGATGTTCATTTTATATTGTTCGTGCTCTGTATGAAATCTTAACGGCAGTTGCCTGTTGTTCAACTTAATGTACTTTCGCACACCCTAAGGACCATCAGCTAACTCACAGTGCATCAGAACAGGTTAAGAATCATGTGGATTACAAGTAGTGTGACTTAATCTTCTTCTTCCTGCAGGCTGCCAAACCTTGGCAATACGTGCTACATGAATGCAACTTTACAGTGCCTCTTCAATGTGGAGCCCCTCTGCACTCAGCTGCAGCAACAGGAGGAGGTCTTTAAGACCGATCCTAATGCCCTGATACTTAGGTATTCTTTTTTCCCTGTCTCTTTTTCTCTTATAGACACAAAACACACATACACACATGCTCTTCACCATTCAGACCGCACAATGTCTTTGTATGTTCATCTTATGAAACAGTGGTGAGCAGACAACTAACTTATATGGACCTCTTTACGTCCTTGCTACTCTTTTGTTATGTCACTGTTTTTATACTCATCTCCTCTTTATTTTTCTCCTTTGTCCCATATCACGTGTTCCTTATTCCATTTCCCCTTTCTGTGTCTTTTATGTTCCCTCTACAGAAGTTTTGTTGGTGTTCTCCACATCAGAGACTCAAGTGACACTGAAATAAAGAAAGCAGTGCTCAGGGAGTTTAAGGACCTTATCACTGTGCACAACCAGGTGTTTGAGGGGAACTCAGAGAATGTGAGAACCTACCTGCAGACACACACACACTTTTGAAATATTTATTCGTCTAGAGATTCAATAGTCTCCTGCTGCCTCTCCAACTGTATGCTACCTGTGCTAGTGTGACATGTGCCCATTCACCTGTTTGTGTGTTTACATCCATATGTACGAGCAGGACGCCCATGAGTTCCTCTCAGAGTGTCTCCTGCGGCTCCAGCTCATTGGCCAGACCCTGGCCATGGGTGACATGAGCTACCGGTGCCCAGTAGACACTCTGCTCTCCTCCCAGCTCTGCTCCATAAGATCGTGCCAGAGGTCAGTATTGCTGATAAAGGAAGGAAGAGCTGACACATACTGTACATAAACATTTAAAGACAATTTTCTTTCTCAGTGACATTTTCTGTCTCTCTCTCTTTCTCTCTCTGTGTGTGTTGAGCAGCTGTGGAGTTGAGAGCACGAGGGATGAGCAGAACACCATGCTCTCCCTTGACCTGGTTGTGCAGGGATCTGTTACAGACTGCCTCAAGTCCTATTTTGCAGTAAGTCTCACCAGCACATTTTATTTTTTTGTCACACAAATTACACACACACACAGTCAAGCACACACCTCACACGTTCCTTCTATCACAGGAGTCTATGGTGGAGTACCGGTGTGAGTGCTGTGAGGGTCAGGGGTCCACCTTAAAGTGGCATTTCCATTCTCTGCCTCAGTAAGTCTATATGAAGCCTTTACAATGTTACTGTTCGATGAGAGTTTCTTTTTTTGACATAGAACATGGTTTTGACTTCAAAATTGTAATTGCTATGTTAGATATTGTTTTAGGTAATTTATGACCAAAGTTCTCTCTTTTTGTGCCTGTCCTTTATCCTGTTTGTGTCTGTAGGGTGATGATCCTCCACCTGAAAAGGTTTTGTCCCCTGACTTTCACCAAACAACATCAGGCAATCACACTGGACTCCAGCATAGATGTGGGGGCTCTAATGAAAAGGTGAAAATGCATGTAACACACACATGCACCCACACACAGCATACACAGTAGAAATATAAATCGACTAACCGTTGTCTTTTAACAGGCCCAAAGAGTTAGAGGCAGTTAGAGGTATGTCATGTCCATTTTGATTTATTCACATTCTGCTCATAAAGCACACTGAACATACAGACAGTCAGACAGACATACACTAGCTAGCTGATAGATAGATAGACAGACAGACACATAGACAGACAGATGAGTACCGTGTCCCATTGGGTAGTCTGAATGTTGATTTCTGTGTGAATTAAGCTCATACATAAATATTCATGTGTGTATGTAGATTTGCATATTCATGTATGTGTCAGTTCATCCCTCCATCCTTCCCTCCTTTATCCAGCATCATCCAGTGAGACAAAGACAGGGACAGAGAGCCTGGTGAGAGAGAGGGAGGGATACTCAGGCACTGAGCTCACTCAGTGTTCAATGTGGCAACGTGTTGACATGCATTAGGACACATGGCTGTTTAATGTTGTTGTGTTGTAACATTGTGTGTTTTTCTGAATGTATAATTAAATCAGGCAGTAGTTGTTTTTACTAAATAATTTCTAAACCCTCAGGAATTGGGAAGCGAGTACCAGTACAAGCTAAGCTGCGTACTCAGCCACATTGGCTCAGATGCCAGTAATGGTATGACAGAAATTTAAAGAGAGAGAAACAGAATGTTGTGGATGTACATGTCAAGAAAAGCAAACACATCTGACATCCATGTTTTTTCTTGGACTGTGACAGGGCATTATATTGCTGAGTGTTTCGATGGACACCACTGGATGACATTCAGTGATAATAAAGTTTTGGTAACATCTGAAGAGGTCGTCCTCAAAGAGAGGGAGAGGACGGCCTACATCCTCTTCTACATCAGAAAGGTAATCAGCCAGAGCTTTAGACTCAGAGGTTTTCACATTACATTTCCATGGTCATCAGAATACTTTATGACCCTGTTTAAAGCTCTCCCCTTCCAAGTAGATTTTCAAAGTATATTAAAGTTATATTTCATAAATTGATAAGTAGTGTACACACTGTATTATCTTCAATGATAAAATAACGGCTGCCTCCCCGCCAACATGCTGCTCAGGCACATGGTTACTTGTTTTAACTCTTTTTTTCTTGCTGTTTTTAGTGAGGCATATCTCAGTGTCGCAGGTCCCATGGCGGTTTCCAGTCTGAATGGCACACAGGGAAAAGACATCAGTCTAGTGGTGTCCTGATTGACCTAGGGCACCATGCAGATGACAGCAGGGATGTGAAAGGATCTTCTGTAGTGGCCTTGGTTTTTGAGATAGGAGGATCTTTGTCAAAGGCTGGAAAAAAGCCTCAGCAACACCAAGGTCCAGCAGGGAGACTGCTGGTGACAGCACGGAATTGGCATCTTAAAGTCTTGGGAGACAGCTTAAATTTCCAGAGACCACACTGAGGCCAGAAATGATCCTGGTGTCAGAAACAAGACAAGTGGTTCTGATGGAGTTGACTGTCCTCCGTGAAGACATAAATACTGTTGAAAGGAAGAGGACAAGGTACGGGGGACTGGTGGATGAATGCCGAAACAGGGGATGGAAGCCCTGATGCAATCTAACCAAGGCAGATGGTTTGCAGGCCAATCTCTCTACTGAAGTGTCTGGGAATTACAGTAACCATTAAGAACATCATAGAAAGCTGTGGATCAAGCAGGATGATACGTGGAACACACTCTACTTGGACACAAGGGGCCTGATTCCCCAGATTTTGATGCTGTATTTGAATTTAGTCAGATCATACATGTAAAAACTTTCAGTACGGGCAAAGGGCAGCTAAGGATTTTTTTAAAAGTGCTAATTGGTAAGGCACTGCTCTTTATGCAGCTACAACTCTAAATATTCCTTTTTCATAAAGGGAAAGAATCATCTGCCAGATGGCATGTGAAAGCACCATTAGTTATTGTTACAAAGACTCTTCATCAGAAAGGTGTAAACATGCCATTTGTGCACACCTTTACATTTTAAAAAAATGTACACAGGAGATGGAACTATTTTCCTTTTTCTATTAAAACAGAACTGAAGACATTATTGTTTATTTGTGAAGTTGTATTTCATTGTTATTTCATCTTATACATGTTTCACAGTATATTTACATTACTGTGTGTATTGTTATTTATTTGTTACAATGTCAGATTACACTTGCAATAAGTGGGCTTACTTTTGCAACCAGTTAGGCACATGTTTTGAGATTTGATCTATTTAAAGTGCTGAAGTTGGAATGAAAACCTTTTTTGCCAGATGAAACAGCCAATTCTACAGCCATTTTAATGAATCTTTGACGATGCATTGCACAGTATTGATTTTGATGATTAAAATGACAAAACTATGCTTCATCTGATTAACCGCTGAAAAAAATTATAAAATATCTATTCCAGAAATGTTCGAGTTATGACCCAATTTCTTTACTGTCTTAGTTCACACATCTACTACATCTTAAAGAAACATTTGCAGAGTGCATCAGCTAGCATTAGTAACATGTAACATTTAGGGGATAACAGTCTGACATTTTCCCACAGTATGTTTATGCCTTAAAACAGTACTGCGGACATGCTCCCCTGGGGCCCCTAAGCCTCCCCCAGGCCTCTCAGGATGAAGCCCCAGAGGTGGCCACGACTGAAGGGAGGGAAGACTTGGGGTGAGAATAAGGTAATGAGTAATGGAAACAAGTTGTACCTACTGTTTTACCTTTAATTAGAGTCTGATGTCATCCTACTAAGATAAGAATGATAAGAATTTTGTAGTGGGGGTGTAAATGTCTAACAGCAGTGCAATTATGCTGGGAAAATTTCCTTATATTTCTGTATGTCCTTTGCAAAAGGGCAGACAGTTTCTATACACTTAAGTGTTTAATGGTAACATTTATCTGAGCTGTGAAATGTGTCATTTTAGGGTTTCTCTGGTGTCCGACAATGCCAACATCAAGGTAGGGCATGCTTCCCATGTAAAGTGATGTGTGTGGTTTACAGAGACAGAGGGGGGCATTAAACATTTGAGGGGCAGGTGGGAGGCAAGGGGGAAGGGTAAGACGAAGGGGTAAGACCGAGTAATGGGACGCAGTCTCAGTCTACTAGCGAGAGATGCACTGTAAACATTAACAAGTGCTTAACACGTGCTTGACCGTATTTGGCTTGAAGCACGTCAAAGCCACTTCACCACCCCTCTACATTGGTCCACATCTCTCCTTGACATTATCTAAGCTACAGACTCAGAACGGCACATTCAGAGGAAAGCTCTTAGTGGGATTGGCTCGAAGAGGCTGTAATTATGCACCAAGGCTGCATTTTGGAAAAAAGACTTCAGATACAGTATTAGGGGACCACTAAGGCCTGTATAAAAGCATGAAGAAGCACCATGTCATAGGACCTTTAAATTTATCAGTGGACTGGACATTAATGACCCACTGAAAACCGATATAACTGACGTATAACTGACAACTAATGAAAACCCCAAATTGAGTATCTCAGAAAATTAGAATATTGTGGAAAGGTTCAAAATTGAAGACACCTGCTGCCACACTTTAATCAGCTAATTAACTCAAAACACCTGCAAAGGCCTTTACTTTTAATGGTCTCTCAGTCTAATTCTATAGGCTACACAATCATGGGGAAGACTGCTGACCTGACCGTTGTCCAAAAGATGACCACAAAATGTTACTGCTAAAAAGACTGGCTGTTCACCGAGCTCTGTGCCCAAGCACATTAATAGAAAGGGAAAGGGAAGGAAAAGATGTGGTAGAAAAAAAGTGTAGAAGCAATATAACTGCTCCCTGGAGAGGACTGTGAAACAAAACCCATGCAAAAATGTGGGAAGACTCACAAAGAGTGCACTGCAGCTGGAGTCAGTGCTTCAAGAACCACCACACACAGATGTATGCAAGACATGGGTTTCAGCTGTTGAATTCCTTGTGTCAAGCCACTCTTCAACAAGAGACAGCATCAGAAGTGTTTCACCCGGGTGAAAGACAAAAAGGACTGGACTGCTGCAGAGTGGTTTTAGCTGTCACATTCCTTGCGTTAAGCCACTCTTGGACAAGAGACCGTGTTAGAAGTGTCTCACCTTGGGCTAAAGACAAAAAGGACTGGACTGCTGCTGAGTGGTCCAAAGTTGTTCTCTGATGAAAGTAAATTTTGTATGTCCTTTGGAAATCAAGATCCCAGAGTCTGGAGGAAGACAGGAGAGGCACAGAATCTATGTTGTTATAGTTCAACTGTAAAATTTCCACAGTCAGTGATGGTTTGGGGTGACATGTCATCTGATGGTGTTGGTCCACTGTTTTCTTAAGCCCAAGGTCAACGTAGCCGTCTACCATAGAGTTTTAGAGCACTTCATGCTTCCTGCTGCTGACCAACTTCATGGAGATGCAGATTTCATTTTCCAACAGGACATGGCACCTGCACATAGTAGCAAAGCTCCCAGTAACTGGTTGAAGGACCATGGTATCCCTGTTCTTAGTTGCCCAGCAAACTCTCCTGACCTTAACCCCATAGAAGAGGGGTATTGTAAAGAGGAAGATGCCATACGCCAGACCCAACAATACAGAAGAGCTGAAGGCCATTATCAGAGCAACCTGGTCTCTTGTAACACCCGAGCAGTGCCAAAGACTGATCGACTCCATGCTCCAATACAGCGTAAACTGGTGTAAATGTGTGTGCATACCCTAGTGGTGACCAATAACTACTGGTCTGCAAACTCACAAGCATCATGTAAAAGAAGCTTGTCTGCGCCGCATTGTGCATACTGTTTTAATTTGCTGTAATAGTATCAAGTAATGTACGTGTGACAGAATATTGCCATCTCTCATGGAATGGTTAAGGATATCTTTTTTCACGCTAGGGTCTCTAGGGAAATAAGGCTTACTCTATTTTCTTTTAGAGATGGTGGGAGGAAAATGTACTAAAAAGGAAAAAGTAAAACATTGGAGGAGGAAAATAGAATAAGGGAATGGAGCTCAACATGACCCCAAGACCACTCTTTCCCTTTTGCCCCGTCCCCTCAATATTTGTTTGAGAAGGAAATTTAATAGAGTAATCTGTGAGCCAGAAGTCAGGCTGCAATCTCCAGCAAATGTCTTTACAGATGACACGTCTTTCCCTGTTCTCATCTTCTGCCTCTTCGTTTATGAAATTAAAAGGTTATGAAGACAAATGGTCTCTTTCCATTTTCCCAGCATCCCGTTTTCCCTGCAGACTCTGAGTTGCACTGACAGGAATTCCCAAGACAGTCTGCCTCTGAAAGCATATGTCATGTTTTAAAAGACTTCTGGTGTGATGCACCTCCTGCAGAGAGAGATGGTCATGAGAGACATATGGAGCAGCACAGCTTGGGGGGTCTGAAACTATTTAGGAATGCAGCAATCCTTCCCTATTTAGAATGCAATACATCATCTTTTGGGACAGAACATGCAAGATGGTTGTAAAGGTGAGACCAAACCAACTGCTACTGTTCAAAACGGACAAGGGTGAAGAGAAAACGGTGACAGACAGTACATTTCACTTAGGGAAGCACCTTCAGCTACTTACAGAAGCAGCAGCCATGACATTCCTCTAAGGCAGTCAAGGAGTACAGTCAGTCTTTGCGAGTCTGAAACAGTAACTATAAGGGGAGAGGGGGGTAGAGTTAATTAAGTCTGATTTTTCTCTTTTCACAGACATAAATTTCAGTCATACTCATGTATTTCACAGCAGAGCTCATTTTGAGCCTAACCTAACTGTGGTTCTGCCCACTGAAACAGTCCTACCTTTGGTTCTATGTACACAATACATAATACGATACATTTACCAGCCAGGGCCATAGCCAGGGTTTTAAAACTACTGAGGTCTGTGATGCACATGCTAAAATGTTTCAACATTTAAATGAGTGTGGGTGAATTACATGTCACAAAAGATTGCTATTTTACAAGATTGGTAATTCTATTGCTGAAATTACATTTAATGGTGTTTCAACTAAAAAATGATCAGTTTTGAAAAAAAAAAAAACATATGTATGTGGCAAGAGTAAGAGTAATTTAAACTTGGTTTTAACTAGCCAAAGCAACTGGGGGAAAAATACTTAGTTATCCATCGATCCGGAGGATTACATTGCTTTTCAGCAATACGTACAGTGTTTGGTGTTTCTATATACACTTTCTGATCCAAAGTGGACCTGAAGGAAAAATCTGAGTAATATACAAATATTCTTGGAATGTGAAAATTCACATTTAGAGCCTCCACTGTAAGTAAAATGAGCTCTCATATTTAAACACCTGTCTGTATAAGAATAATTTTATGGTTGGACTTGAATATCAACATATCTCAATGTCATCGGGAAACAGAAATAAAAGTCAAATCAGCTGTTCTCTCTCTCTCTCTCAACCCGCCTCATGCTGACATCTCGTAGGGTGTGCCTGACATCCATGAAAGGCCAATCAGATGATTGCAGTAATATTTTTTTCTTAATATAATTTAAAGGAACAGTATGTAAGAAATAAATGTAAATTAATCATGAAATGGCTCTGATATAGACAGACATTAAGGAATCATGATAAAAGTGTTTGAAATTATCACTGGCAACATTTATCCAGCCTGAATATTCCCATTCCCATATAAGTTGCAGCCCTCAACTTTTGTTGATGTTGCACCTGATTTTGGAAACCTAGCTGGCAACCTCTTGTGTGGAGCAGTAGTTCAAACCTGATTGCAGTACCAGTTTTGGCCATAAACGTACATGCTGATCCTTTAATCCTTTAAGATTTATTAATTGGATTTAAAGTTTCACACTTCTAGATATATATCTCTTTCGAATAGCTTCTAAAATACCTGACATACACAATGGACTTACACTCCCTCTCAATATCTTTCTATAGTAGGCCTGTGCCTCTGACAGGGAACAATTATGATGGTTAGGGATTTGATATACCTCGAATAGAAATTAGGACTATTTGTTTATTGACCTGGATGGTTACAATGATTTCTATCAGCTCGTAGCCATTCAGGTGCTGACATACATGTACTATACAGGTGCTGGTCATATAATTAGAATATCATGAAAAAGTTGATTTATATCAGTAATTCCATTCAAAAAGTGAAACTTGTATAATGTATATATCCATTTCACAGAGACTGACATATTTCAAGTGTTTAGTTCTTTTAATATTGATGATTATAATGGCAACTAATGAAACCCCCAAATTGAGTATCATAGACAGTAGAAGAAATGGACTGAGGGATGGCGTCGTTTTCAATGGGGACCGGATAAAGCCAGATTTTCAAATTGGTCACCAGAGACCCAGCCTGGTGACGTTAGCCAACGAACCTGAATACAATAAGCTGACTAGTAGTCAAAAGTCAAAGTCAAAGTCAAATGTATTTGTATAGCGCATTTCATAAATGCACTTCAATGCGCTTTATACAAATTTTAAAATAAAATACAATTAAAGTAGTAGATGCTCATTCACAAATAAGACGACATACGATCATTTTCTTAATAAATATATTTTTACCATCATCATAAGTACAATCAAGTTAACTTAAATGGAGGGCTAATATTGTACTCCGGGACTTGATTCTTTCTCTACTAACTTTGGTTCCAGGCGGCATTCACCCCCTATTCCGACATGTCATTAGTCAGACATCCCACTATTCAGACATCCCACTACTCAGACATCCCGCTATTCAGACACTTTTTAGTACCGCTATTCCGACAGTTTTTTTTTTTTCACAGTTAATGATTGACAGCTGCTCTCACGAAGCGGAGCGGAGCTGACAGCGCTTTTAATTACGGCGCTGATTGGCGGGTAGACGGTGTTTGTGAGACTCTAGGCAGAGTTGGCCTCATTTTTGTTTAGTTGGCAGAGCAGCAACATGCTGCACACGGGGAAATGACTGATAAAAGGCTACCACTTTCTGGCACTGATTTTAAACATGAACACTGAACAAAACGCTGCATTTGCAGTATAATGGGCATACGTTTTTAACCAGCATTTAATCTGCGTAACGTCACTCTTCGTGAACGGGGGGGGGGGGGGGGGGGGGGGTGCAAGCGCATGCAAGGTGAGCATGGTGTCAATGTCTTAATGGAAAGACAGACATCCACATCCACTTGTTCATAAATAGCAATGTGTAATGCCTCCAAAAACCAGGGAGATCCATGGTGATAGCATAACACATGTTTAGAGATCTGAAGGAAACCTCTCACCTTTCAAAAAAAAAAAAAAATAAATAAAAAATAAGACTAATTATGCTACACTAGTATTCACTTTAAACTGGTAAACGGAAAAAACAGAATAACGACTCGATATTTTGTTTTCTCGTTTTTGTGTATGGTCCCCAATGAAGCAGTCAATCCTACATTGAGTTTTGTTTAATAAGCACACTATTTATCAATATATATGCATATATTATTTTTAAACATGGCAGCGAAAAAGAAAGTCCTACGACATAACGAGCATCAACTCACTCACAAATGGTCACCTCCCGATGTGCCTTCTTTGTGAATGTGTTTTCGAATGAGGCAATGAAACACGAAATGAGCACCTGACCAAGATACACACTGCAAGGCATCAGAGGATAGCCCACGTTTTTTTCCCCTAAGCCCTAAAGGAGCATTAGCCTATTCAAAGCGCAACATTGTTTCCTTGTTTTGTCGGAAGGGAAGTCAAACACAGAGCGAGTTGGTGTTATCTGGAGGACTGATTGGACTTTGACTACAGTCGGTTTTGCCTCCAGGGTAGGCCTTGGTTTTCAGTGTCACAATAAAACTATTCATGTCGGAAAAGCGGAATGTTTCAAAAATAGCAACATGCCCCTACTCCGACAATGGAAAAAAAATTGTCGGAATAATGATATGTTTTTTAAAAAATGATAATGTCGCTACTCTGACAATTGGACACTAATGTCTGACTAATGACATGTCTGAATAGCGACATGTAACCGTTCCAGGCAATCTTACAAGTTAGCATGTCAAGGGAGCTAGCTAGTTAACATGTACATACAAGGCTGGCGTTTAGCTTAGCTTACCCATCTTTCGTTGGGCTTCACTTGCATCGAATGGTAAAGATCCATAACGAGATAATGAATTTAAGTCTATGGAATGCTAAAGGCTACTGGGCCCTTCCCAGGTTTTTTTCGCCCCATGGGTGTTTCAACTTCCACGTTTGTCCCTGCTCCCTTGATAGAACCAAGAATAAACGCGGAAGTTGAATCCTCATGGGCGAAAGGGCCCACAGAGAAAGGGCCCGGTAGCCTTTAGCATTCCATAGACTTCCATTCATTTTAGCATCATTTTGACATGAAGTAACTTCACATAGGAGGCATGCCACGCCTTGATGTTAGTATTCTTAGACACCTGAGAAACCACTGCAAAACATATTTGCCTCGATCGGAAATCTGTTATGTTATTGTCTTGTAAGAAACGTTTATCTAAAATTGTGCTAAAAATGACGTCACGCATCATGTGACGGCTAGTGAGTTTTTGTCGCACACAAGGAAATTTACCGTACTGTTTGAATAACAAGCCATACCCATAATCAAGCTCATTTACTTTTTTGCTCATGTCAGGGAAACATTTCTAGCTGAAAAAGTACCAGAATTGGTATTTGTTTGTAAAAGGAATTGCAATCTTTGTGGATTTTACTGTTCGATGCAAAATGAAGCCCAAAGAAAGATGGTTAAGCTAAGCTACACACTACAGGTCAGTATGGACGCGCTACCTAGCGCGCTTGACATGGCATTCACCCCCTATTCCGACATGCCATTAGTCAGACATACCACTATTCAGACATCCCGCTATTCAGACACTTTTTAGTACCGCTATTCCGACAGTTTTTTTTTGGTGCTTATGTAAACACACTTCCGCATCGCCTTCAACTTTTAATGCTAATATGCCCCACACCTGAACCCAATTCAGCATCTTTGGGGCATCCTCAAATGGAAGGTGGAGGAGCTCAAGGTCTCAAGCTCAAGGTCAGCGCCGTGATGTCGTCATGTAGGACTGGAAGAGGATTCCAGTGACAACTTGTGACGCTCTAGTGAACTCCATGCCCAAGAGAGTTAAGGCAGTGCTGGAAAATAATGGTGGCCACACAAAATATTGACACTTTGGACATTTTCACTTAGGGGTGTACTCACTTTTGTTGGCAGTGGTTTAGACATTAATGGTTGTGTGTTGAGTTATTTTGAGGGAACAGCAAATTTGCACTGTTATATAAGCTGTACACTGCCTACTTATATATCTTTAGACTTCTCCCATAGAAAGATATAATAAAAAAAGGACAAAAATGTTAGGGGTGTACTCACTTTTGTGACATACTGTATATGTGTATATGTGTGTGTGTGTGTGTGTGTGTATATATATATATATATAATTGTGTGTGTAACTTGTTACCTTTGTTGATGTGGTTTGGTGGTAAGGGGGTTTGTCCCGACAGTGTCTGTGCGATGCAAGAATTTCTTGAATGAATAATGTCAAGTAGAATTCCTTGCCGTGGTCAACACGGACCTGATCCCACATTCCATACTTTACCACAGCAGACCTGCAATTGTGAATATGAAGGAGATCTGAGTTGTGCCATCACAAGCAACACCATCATTGTCATAATGTAAATATAGAATAGGGCTTCAGCTTTTTTGATGGATTTATATCTAAATATTGGGTATAAGGTTAAAGAACAACAACATAAAATAGGTATACTGTAGGTAGCCAGGTTAAGGTTGATTGCTTTACACCAAGGGATATTAGCCACTAACCTGTAAACATCTTCATAGATGACGAGATTGTTCTTTACTGGCATTGTTGCATGTGCCACTATCTTGCTGGAATAGCCATCTATGGCAATCACATGTCACTCCAAACATTGCCAGTTTTTCATTTTGATCTAAGTGGAGCTTATGTCCCATATAGGCAGCACTATAGGGACTGGGTTGAGGTTCCGCAGGCCCTGCAATGTATGACAAGTGAATATAGGACAGTTTTAGTTAGGCCTATGTCTGATATAGGCCATTCTCATGTTGAAATACAGCAAGACCTGTCGTTGTGTCATTTTCTATCAGGGCAACGTGTTAGACAATAAAGCTTTTTGAATCTTGAATAGATTCATACCTCAAGGGGACAACCAAACCAAACAGCCTACCTTGCACCTCATTTCGTGGTAGGGTCTCGCAACTCCGCGCAGGATTCTGCCAACACGATTTTCTGCTGCAACAATCCCTTTGGTCGCCAGGTAACCTGTCATAAATTTTCGGCCAAAGGTTGGGCCAGTCTAAAACAGTTGTAGCGGGTTAGGAAACGTAAATAAGTTTCATGTAGAACTAGGTTCGATTAAAGAACAGTTGGTTAGAACATTTACAGTCACTGGGTTAGACCCGTCTATACAGTCACCGTTCAGACTTGCGCCGTTCCACGAGTGCTCAGCCTACTATGCATACACAAAGAATTAGTAGGTAGGCCTATTATTAGGCGATTACATTATTATTGTCATTATTAGGTTTTTATCACGTCATTACATTAGACTTAGCTGACGCGTTTTATACAAAACGACTTGCAACCCTCCGATGTAGGCTAGATCAAAAGTCCAACCGTAGAACTAAGCCGCGGCTGCCCATAACAATGCATCACGACTAATTGCTATTGCAGATGCTGGCAACTTTAAGACATGGGCCATGTACAAAACACACACACATAGAAATCCTACCTCATCAACAGCTGCCGAAACGTCCACTTCCAGTTGTGCATCAGATACCACTCTCGTAAGGTTGTGAGCGTTACAAAACCTCCTTACACTCATAACAGAGCAGCCACGTCCTGCGCCAATATCTTTTAGATGCTGCGAAATGTCCGCATGCGTTGCATGCCTTCGCAACATCTCACAAATTATTTCCGAATATGCCTCCAAAGACGCCATGGATGAAAATACCAAACCATAGGTTATGCGCCTAACCCGCCCACGAGCTAGGGTATACTTCCAGGTCACCCAAAACCCATGTCCAAAATACAGAAACGCAATTAAGAACGGGATTTATTTTTATTTTTAATTTTTTGAAGATTCAATTGTTAATTTTCAATAAGAAAGAGAATAACAAAATATGGCGCCCGGCTCGATTTAAGAAGTCATACACGATTGTAAGAATTCATATACAACTCCTTTTTCATTTTCCATGTGACTTCCAAAATAGAACTATGAATGAACGAAAAAGTACACGGACCGCCAAACTTCTCTTTGACTGTAGGAAAGAGAAAGAATGACTAAATGAATTTCTCTGTATACATTTAGCTTCAAATAATGCTATATAACCATCCTTGTACACAATGGTATTTGTGTGAGACACTATTGTTAACTAGGATGTTTTTAAATATCGTATTTTCCGCACGATAAGGCGCACCGCACTATAAGGCGCACCTTCAATGCATTTTATTTTATTTTAATGAATTCTATTTTTTAAAACTTTTTCCATATATAAGACGCACCGCATTATAAGGCGCATAGAATCGAAGCTAGTGGCTGGGGTTGCGTTATGCATCCACTGGATGGAGCTGCGCTAAAGGAAACTGTCAGATAAGTCAGTCAAACTTCATTTATAGAATACAAACCAGCGTTCTGACAACTCCATTTACTTCTAAAAAGAATAAACAGCTGTTTTATTATTTTTCCCGAGGTGATGTCAGTGATTTAATATTTCAACAGTTTATCTTTTAACAACAGCATGGTATAACAGGAAGTGCAATGTTTTTATCACGTAGTGGAGGGGAACTTTTCCTCGATTCAGTGAACACGTAAAAGAAACAGTCTGATACGTTACGGTAAATCAAATGTTACAATATAGTAACTCTCGAAATGGTGCAAAGCAATAACAATATAACAACAACTCGCCGTTGTTCAAACGTTAATGTCCATATTCACGTCCAGGTTCGCGTGCTAGCACTGTTGCCATCATTTCAATAGTGACTGTGTAGAGAAAAAAACAAAGCAAGAAACGTATAGTAGAGGCGAGGCAAAAGACACTTGAGAAGAAAACTTTTGCAAACCATACAGGACTATGAAGCAGAAGACGAGCGGCTAAGAGCTGCAAAGAGACGACGTGTGAGGGTACGCTAACGATTGAGTTTGTAGCTTTTAATGTTGAATTCTCTTGCTGCTGCTCTGTTCCCATGTTCTACCGCGTGACTGATAGCCTTCCCAGACAGCACACTTACGTCTTGCCAACGTCGGCTAGATGTTTTTCGCCCGATGTAAAATGCATCGCCACGACGTCTTTGAAAGGACCGTTTGCTCATCGGCAAGATGTTGGGCAGACGTCGGCAAATAGGCGGCAGCAGATGGAGAGCCAACGTAATGCCGATATAATTATATGAGCCCGATGTAACTACATCGGCAAGACGTCTTTGAGAGAGCGCTGGCTCATCGGCCAGATGATGGGCAGACGTCGGCAAATAAGCGACACAGCCGACGGAGTACCAACGTCGTGCCAATGTATTCTACAGTGAGCCGACGGTTGCCCGCCTTATATCCGATCATGTGCCAATATTTATCCGATTTAATTACGACTTAATTACGACCTACTCGGCGCGTCCCACCTGAGCCGCGAGGAAAGCACCCTGACGTTTTGAGGAACAGCTTAAGTTAGTGGCTATAGTAGGATATCACCTGACAACCGCTCTTCCATTAAGAAAAACGCCAGAATGTTATCACTGCTGCAGAAGGGTTGCGCCGTTATTTGTGGTCGTCCGGAGCTCACTAAAACCAGAGGTGTCAAAAATTAAAAGTATACTTGTGGTGTATACAACAGTAGCACATGATATTGTGCAGCATACATCATTTACTCCATTGTACAGAGTTAGACTGTGTTATTATTAGGCTACTGAAAAACACTAGAAAACAAGGACCCACAACCTCAATCCAACCTGTGAATCAACTTATCGTAGAAGTGCATTGGTCTTTTTACCCAGATAAGTTACCTGTGTTGGAAGGGAACCTTTTTTTTCTTTTTTTTATGTTTACAAAAACACAGGAGAGGAAGACTGAATGTCGAAATTACATGAACAATTTATTTAAGATAAAAAAAAGTAAAATGAAAAAAAAAAAAAGTTATAAATTTCGCCTTTGGCGGCCCCCATTCCTGTCTCCGCTCAGGCGCAGCCAGTTTTTAATGGCCGCCTCAGCCTCGGCCTCTGTGGACGCGGCTGTTGGGTTGGCCAACACTGCACCTGCACACACAAATAAAAAGAAACAGAAATTAGGCTATCTATTTTAAATGGGCCCAAATTTTCTATGTTACTAGTCCTGTGTTTTAAGTCCTGTGAATTAAATAGCCGTTTTGCACACTGGTGAATGTTACATTCATTTTAAAGTGGTTTATAAGTACATTTGATGATGTTCACCCCATAGACTTCCATTGTTGTGCTAAAAATAGCTATACTGTCAAACTAGGTATTGCAAACACATAGAGAAAAAAATCTATGTATTCCCATATTTTATCAGGGCTTAAGAACAGATAAGCAAATTCTTGAAATAGGGTGGACTGTTCCTTTAAGGTGATATTATGAATGATTCAACAAGTTACATAGTCTATTAGAACTACCGAGATGGTCGATGAGTAGAACATTGAGAAAGGTGCAAGGGTATGAATGCTTTTTTTAACTACTTAAAAAATACATTATATTTAAATTCTCAAAATGTTTGGTATCAATGCCAAACATGACACAGTTATTTTATCTGAGTGCATGTAATTGGTTATATTTTGCATGGACTTACCAAGGATGACATTATGGATGGGCCTGGCCTTCAACCCCGTCTTCTGGCCCCTGCCACACCAATTTAGCTGAGTGGCGAGCTGCTTGTCAAATAATTTTGCACACACCCTCCATACAGTTTCCTTTGTATTCTTCCCCCCTGATAGGGATAGTTGGCCAATCTGTTAAAGCAAAAAGCAAAGAAAGACAAATCAGTTGGCTCACTGTAAACCCGGATAACTGATTACGTCAATAGTTTTGAGTACATTAACTATATATTTTAATTAAAGTTAATTTAAAAGTTTAAGTACATGCATTTTTGACAATCCGGGTTTACAGTGCTTGCTGCATGATTATCTAACAATAAAATGGGCCTTGTTTGCTTGTGTGAGACACCGATGAGACGTACCACTTTAGTTCGGAAGTCCCCGTTTGCCTGCAGTTTGGCGTCAAATGACTCTAGGTCCGCCACTGACCCTAACGGCAACATGGGCAGGGAGATGGACTTAGGGGTGTGCCTGCTCTGAAGGAGGCGGATGATATGGTCCACCTTAACCTGCAGTTCCCCCACCTGCTCCATAAGGAACTTTTCGACAGCTGCAGAAAGCAGGATTACAATGTAAAATACATGTGCAATTTTTAACTGTGGCGAGGTCTTTTTAATAATACAAATTCAAAACAATGTTACTGAAGACTGCACAGAGACATTGGCCATACCTGTGCATGGAGTTGGGGCCGAAATGACTTCTTGGCGCTGCTGGGCTGGAGCTGGAGGTATGAAAAGAGGAAAGAGTGACAAAGCACTTTACTTTAGTCTTAGCTTAACATCTTCTGCACGTTAACATGATGCCTTTTGATATTTAGATTGGGCTAAGAAATTGGGGAGAAGGGGGGAGGAAAGAGTGAAGGTCCATAGGCCTCATGGACCTCATGGCTTTTTGAACCTGTCTGGGGGATTGGTGTATATGGAGAGGTAGACTAGGCAAATTCAACACAATTTTACTGACGACCGCACAGAGACATTGACCATACCTGATGAAGTTGGGGATGGGCTCCCCCTTTGCAGCTGCTGGGCTTGAGCTGAAGGCATGAAAAGAGGAAAGAGTCACAAAGCAATGTGAATAAGATATGTTAAGATAATATGTTAAGATAATAAGATATGATAATAAGATAAGTTACTCACAAACTCTAAAACATTACTGATTACATGTTACTGTCTTCACAAAGTAATCTGTTACAATATCACTGTATTTGAAATGTAAGGCATGGCACTACTCTTGCAATACTGAAGTTAGTCTAGTCAAATTGCAGTTTACAGTATTCTTATATATGCTTCGCGTTGGGGTCCATGACTCAAGTTACACTGTGATCTGTGTTAATTAGCTTACATGCAGGGGGCCTTTCCTCCATGCTGTCTTCATTGGATGCTGGAAATGTACAGAAAAAGGCTTAATACTACAAAAAGAAGGATAAAACCCCACAGTAATAATAACTATAGGCCTATTTGTATAGCACAATTCTTACAAGGCATTGCAGGCATTGCAACTCAATGTGCTTTACAGTATGATTAAATAAAAACATCAATAACATGATATGCTGAAATTGTTAAAAGAAAATAAACATCCACATCAGGATAGGCATAATGTGGTTTAAGAAGACCAACAGGAATCAGTCAATGAGAGAGAGAGAGAGAGAGAGAGAGAGAGAGAGAGAGAGCGAGTACAAGTATTGTGTGTATGAGTGTGTCTCAGCTTACATTCTGAATTGTTGGCCATGTCCTCCCAATTGATGGTATTTACTGTGAAAAAAAGTTGTCACTGTCAATTCAAGGACATTCAAAGGATCAACAAACGTTTAACCGACATCTGATGCTTGTATGTGAGAAGCATCGTTATAGGCCTACACACATTTCGAGGGTCTAGACCAGTGATTACCAAACTGTGGGCAGGAGCACACAATGAGAAAAAACTGTCATACTTACCATTCATGGGAAGAGGAGGAGGAGGAGGAGGAGGAGGAACTATGGCTGATTTGGCAGTTTTTTTGAGGGGGGGCCGTTTGGGCACTCGGACAGGAGAGGATCGGGCAGGAGATGAGGCTGAGGATGATGATGATGGGGATGGAGATGGGGATCTTAGCCGGGATGGCCTAAAATAATAGAATATTTTTTGTAAAGTGTCAGTGTTTTTATATTGCTTATGGTTATAGAAGAAAATTGTGATCATGAAAATAATTAATAAAACTGTATGCTTACTTTCGGCGTACTCGTGCCGGCTTGTCCTCCTTATCAGTGTTAAGGTCTGAGGTGTGGACAGACCTGTCCCATTTTTGCTTTAGTTCCTCTGTCGTGCCTGTTTAAGTGCATGTCACCAATTAGTTCTCCTTCAAAACATAAAAAAGACCAACACAAGGCTATCATAAGCCATCACCCTTACTTATATCTGATATAACCCTGCAGCGATACTGGCGCCATCCCTTTGCTGGATTCGGCCTTTTTCTCTTCACTACACATTGAAGAATTTTAAATGAGTCCTGGTAAGGAGGCCACCACGCAAATCCTCCGTCACGTTTCCCTAGGTGGTAGAACAGACATTAGCAAAGATTACATTATGTTTTTAATTCAGCATAACAGTAATAACTCAGAATTAAGTTGTTCAGAATTAAAGTTGCCTTTTTCTTTTCTTTTTTTTTTACCTGAAAACCATTCCTTGGCGATGGGCCCAGTGCCGCCATCCTCAAAATGTACCATGGCGTAGCTCTTCTGCAAAATATAAGGAAGCACAAAATCAACAGTCTTTGTGATCACACATTTTCTGCCATTTCTTCTGTGAGCAAAATATTCAAAAAGTTTCTAGGGTAGAGTGCCCTAGAGTGGGACTCAGGCTTGTACCAAATTCAGAATTGAATTGAGAATGACCCCAAAATTGAGTTTAAACTCTGCGTCGTAAGCGTGTCTCTTCAAAGGAGCCAATACTGACAGGAAAAAAACACCTATTGACAGTAACAGGCTCAGGTGTCATGTCTCAGGGCATCAATCATCAAACTCTTACCTTTGCTGATGAAGTCTTCATATACATCCATGGCAACGGCGCGGTCGTTACCAGTCGCCGTCGCGACTGCTCCCTATAGATTGTGTATTATATATATTTGTGCCTTTATTTTCTGCATATTCGTCTCTACAACATCTGCCAGGATTACGTATGACTTTGAGGCACTCCTGAAAATAGAAACAAGCAGTCTTTACGTCCAACCTGGAATTATATTAGATACTTCAAATTGGCCGAGGGAGATACTCAGGGATTCGAACGCAAACAGTGGATACGGACCAAGATGCCGCAGGAAGAAACATCGAGGAAAACGGGCCGGAGTTCGAAACAGACTTAGGAAAAGAGCACATCGACCACCTTTGCCAAGTATACTCCTTGCAAATGTACAGTCTTTGGAAAACAAACTAGATGACATCAGGGCCCGTATCCGCTACCAGAGAGATATACGTGACTGTAACATCATCTGTTTCACGGAAACCTGGCTTTCTCCAGCAGTGCCAGACCATGCTATTACACCATCTGACTCGCGCTCTGTGTTTCGCTCGGACAGGACAGAAGAATCTGGCAAATCGAAAGGAGGAGGCGTCTGCTTCATGACCAATAACAACTGGTGTGCGCCTGGGAATGTGTCCATTCTGTCCCGCTCCTGTTCGCCTGAGTTGGAACACCTAGCTATTCTGTGCCGCCCGTTTTATCTGCCACGGGAGTTTTCTGCTGTCATCTCCGTTGCTGTCTATATTCCACCTCAAGCAAACACTGCCACCGCTTTGTCAACACTTCACGATATAATTTCCAAACACCGCACAGCCCACCCAGACGCTGCACTGACAGTGGTCGGTGATTTCAACAAGGCAAATCTGAAGCATGTACTGCCAAACTTTTTTCAGCACATCTCTTGTCCAACGAGAGGGAGAAAAACTTTAGACCACTGCTACTCGCCATTCAGAGATGGATACAAAGCGTCCTCTCTTCCAGCCTTCGGAAAATCTGACCATGCAGCTATCCTTCTGCTACCGAAGTATATACAAAGACTTCGCCGAGAGCCTCCTGCTTCGAGAGAGGTCAAACGATGGTCTGATCATTCAGAAGCACTGCTCCAAGATGCGCTGTCTGAGGTGGATTGGGACATGTTTCGGGAGAGCTCTGTTGACATAGACGAATTTACAGACGTGGTGACGTGTTTCATCTCGGAACTGGCCTCTAACATCATCCCCACGGTAACTGTGAAAATCTATCCAAATCAGAAGCCATGGGTTGACAGAAGTATTCGCGAAGCTCTGAATGCACGAACAACTGCTTATAATCAAGGTCTTCTATCTGGTGATATGGCGCCGTATAAATCATCGCGCTATGAGCTCAGAAAAGCAGTCAAACGGGCCAAAAAACGATACAGAGAGAAAGTGGAGTCGAATCTCAGTAACAACGACAGCAGAAGTGTATGGCAAGGTCTGAAGATGATCACAGATTATAAAAAGCCGCCTTTAACCATGGCCGGGGACGCAAATCTAGTCAACGATCTCAACGCATTCTATGCGCGCTTTGAGGTCAGTAACGAGAGCACAAACACGAACACAAGTATCTGCAGCATTAATCACTGTGCTGGTGTTGAAGTTAATACACAGACCACCAGTCTTTGTCCTCTACTGCAAGTGTCTGAGCATGACGTTAGGAGGGTATTTAAGAGAGTGAACAGCAGAAAAGCAGCTGGGCCAGACGGTATTCCAGGAAGACTGTTAAAATCATGCGCTGATGAGCTTGCACCTGTTTTCACAACTATATTTAACCTCTCCTTAGCAAGTTCCACTGTTCCCAGTTGTTTTAAGAGATCAACCATCATACCTGTACCAAAGAAAGCCAACCCAAGCTGTATGAATGACTATCGTCCTATTGCTTTAACATCTGTTGTAATGAAGTGCTTTGAGAAGCTTGTTAAAAATATAATCTGCTCATCAGTCCCTGGCTCATTAGACCCCCTTCAGTTCGCCTATCGTGAAAATAGGAGCACCGATGATGCCATCTCATATGTCCTTCACTCCACACTCTCTCACCTGGATAAAGGGAAGGGTAACTATGCAAGGTTACTATTTATTGACTATAGCTCAGCATTTAACACCATTGTGCCCTCTAAGTTAGTCGCCAAGCTGCAAGATATTGGTCTTAGTCCTTCCCTTTGTGCATGGATATTCAACCTATTATCCAATAGACCTCAAGCAGTAAAGATCGGTAGCTTTTCCTCAAGTTTGATCACCCTCAGCACTGGCGCGCCCCAAGGATGTGTTCTCAGTCCTCTGCTCTACTCCCTTTATACCTATGACTGCTCAGCCATTCACAGTTCCAACTGTATAGTGAAATTTGCTGATGATACAGTGGTGGTAGGTCTCATCTCCAACAACGATGAAACAGCCTACCTAAACGAAGTTGAGATGCTGTCATCATGGTGTGTGGAGAACAGCCTAGAGCTCAATGTCACCAAAACCAAAGAACTGGTGGTTGACTACCGAAGGGGGAAACAGCCAGACTACGCTAAATTAGAAATATATGGTGCCCCTGTGGAAAGGGTGAGCTGCTTCAACTATCTAGGAGTTAATATCTCTGAGGATCTATCCTGGTCACCACAAGTCTCTTCGATAGTGAAAAAGGCAAGACAGCGTCTGTACCAGCTGAGGAGATTAAGGAAGTTCAAAATTCCATCTGAGATGCAGAGGTCATTTTACACTGCCACTATTGAATCTATAATTTCTGGAAACATCTCAACATGGTTTGGCAACTGCACGTCTCAGGATAAGCTCGCCCTGCATAGAGTTATACATTCTGCGGAAAAAATCACCAGGACTAGCCTACCAGGACTGCATGACATATATTCAAGAAGATCTAAGACTAGGGCAAAAAGAATAATGAAAGACATTCACCATCCCAGTTTCACTATGTTTGAAAAGCTGCCCTCTGGGAAACGTCTACGTTCAATAAAGTGCAGGACAGAAAGACTACGCAGGAGTTTCTTCCCTCAAGCCATACGCTTTTTAAATACTTAGGACACCTCTTTTATTTTTCTATTATTTATTATTTTTACACAAAGGGAGTAGTCACAGCACCCATTTCACTGTGTGTTGTGCCAGCACAAGAACACATGTGACAAATAAAATCCTGTTATCCTGTTATCCTGATGCCTGAATGCCAACTGATGTACTTCTTCACATTCCGATATTTTACTTTCAGCAGCATTGTCTCCCAAAACTGCACCTGTAAGCGAGTCATTACGTCTAATACAGCCATTTCGGCTCACCAGCATTCAAGGCTGGAGTTGATAATCATGCTAGCATGGCACATGGCATGGCAAATTGCTAGCATGGCACATGGCATGGTAAATGGTATCATGGCTTGGCAAATTGCTAGTAGTTTAGCAAAGCCAATGAACACTTAAACCTAAAAGGACAGACCACTCAATAATACAATAATACTAATCCAATATTATCCCAGATAGCAAGCTTACATTGAATCGATGTAGAATCAGCATTCCATTGTCGACGCTAAACCATTGAAACAACATCAGATTTCAATGTTGATTTAGCATCAGTTTGCACCCTCCGCTAACATTGAAACGATGTTGATTTTGTAACTATGGATCCACGTAACTTCAATTGTATTTCGATACGTGCCTATATTGAAACAACATTGAAATTTCAACGTAACTAAAAATCAATGCGCTTTCAATGTTATTTCAATAGAAAGCCCACCAGAATTATCTGGCTCATATATCCTGCTTTATCTACAGCCAGGATCTCCATTTTAATCATATAAAATAATAAATATGAAACACAAGAAATATGTTTATTAAGAAAGCTGTTTATTTTTTGTATTATTTTTTAATTAATGTCAGCGCGACCGGCACCTCCAGCTCTGTCTGGCGCATAGCGCAGCCATTTCTGGACAGCTTGTGTAAAAACAAGATCATCCATCCCAGCAGGCTGTTGAGCGAGGGCATCTGAAACACACAAAACATAGTTTTTAATTAAAATGAATCCTAACAACACACCTCGGTCCATAAAACATTTCAAAATATATTGAAAATCCCATCGTGCAATTTCTGAAAGTTTGCTTTGATCACATGTTGATTTGCGGTGCTTGTGGGCCAGTGAATCACTGCGCTAGAGCTCGTTGCGGTTTGAATGGGAGAATGCGTCAAGCAACCTGGGCATGTTCCAGTGATTTCTGCAGGCCTTCAGCTGACCCTCTAGTATTGTTTTTAACCTCATAGAGGGTTCAGTGCCATGTTATCAGTGTTGGGAGTAACGGCGTTTAAATAAACGGCGTTACTAACGCAGTTACTTTTTTTCAGTAACTGGTAATCTAACTAGTTACTCTTACTGTCAGTGTAGCGCCGTTACGATTTCCTACACCCGTTACTGAAGCCTTCCAATAATAATACAGTGGGAACCGTAATGATCACGTTGCTCCAGGGCCAATTTGAACACTATAGACAGTAGCCTACTGCATCATGCGAGTTTAATTACAGTGTAGGCTACTGCGCGGTGTCCAGACATCTTTTCTCCGGCGGCAGAGCAGGTCAGGGTGCCGTCATGTAGACGGTCAGCGGAGCATTGCGACACCGGGCATGATCAATCAATCACTTCACCTCAAGGAGGCTACGTTTTTCATTAGAAAATTACATCCTTTTGCCATGATTCGGGAGCTAGTTGTTGCCTGGAGTGAACTCGTTACGTTAGCTAGCCAGGTGCTGATTCAATGATTCGTTTTTCTCCCTAGAGATTTACGTCAGACACACTCTAGATTCGCAAGGTGAAGATGGTTCAACAGTCACCATTTATGGCACGTGCATTTCAAAATGGCTTTGAAGAGAATTTGCATCTGGGAACTTCAAATAGTAAGTAAACCCTTATTAAACCTTCAAGTAAACATTTATTATATAAGCTGGTACCATTGTACCAGTTTAACGTCGTGTTTTTTGCCTCACGCTTACCTGTATGTTAAGACAAAGGCTAGCAGAACTCGAGGCCCAGCTGCGGCCAAGGGCAGGTGACATTGTATGGTTATGAACTTTCAGGTAACCTATTATTTTCGGTGTGGGAACTGTCCAAGTTAGACAATCAACATTTACGTTAGTTTCGACGTTTGCTTGCATAAGAAAAATTTAGAGGTCCCAGTTGGGATATGATCTGAAACCAGCCTAATCAGAAATTATTCTATTCAGATGGGACATAAATTATCACTGTAGGCTACGTCTGTGTTTTAGAATGGGCATTTCAAATATCCAGGTAAAAAAAAAATCCTGTCACAATGGAGTTTTTATTTTTATCCTGATGTTGCATTTACACCTAAATGGATAAAAAAAATAGCAGAGGTTTTAATGACTCACCATACATGCATTTACGGACTTTCGTGTCCCTGAAAGCCCTCTTTTGTTTTGCTTGGGCGTCGTCTTTGCGCCTTTTCCCTGCCCAGTTGAACCCGGAGGCCAGTTCATTGGTGAGGAGCAAGGACATGATCCGGCGCACCCTGGAATGCAGGCAGGTCCCACCAACAACTTTGAGGCGAGTGATCTGTTATAAAAATACAGTGATTGAGGCACAGTAAATCAATCATTGGTAGAACCACCTCCCACCCTAGCCCATGGCCATTTTAAATATTTCAGCTGATAATTGCTCATCTACATATGATTCAGTTCAGTTTATTGGGACCATGTACAATTAAAACATAAATGTTGCTGTTTCATGCATTGTGCCAGATGCACAAAGTATTCCAGAAAGCTTGTAAAACAAAAAAAGGTAGAGTTTTAATTTAAATAATCTACGGAGCTCCTTCACCTGAGAGGTCAGCTCCGTCACCATCGCCAGCAGCTTCTGCAAGGCCACATCTGTTGATGGTATTGATCACACTTCAGTTCAAGGATTTTTATATGTTCCATGTTGAAATAATTAAAATAAACAACTACAGTGGTCCGCAAAAGTATTCACACCCATTTCAGTGCTTCACCTTCTATTTCATTGCAGCCATCTCCTTTAGCCATTTGTGTTCATTTTTTCCCTCTTCAATACATGTGAGCATAATTAGATTATGAATATTGGGGGGGAACACTGAATATATTTTCAGGGATGGCTGCAATGTAGCATAAGGGGACTCATTGAACCTTACGATACTGTTCCCCATGCTCTACATGAGGCACCACTGAACCATTATAGTGATAATGCATGCACTTGTGGCTGTTCTGGTTTGAGTCTGTCTCTGCAGCAAGTTGTTAAGAGACTTTCAGAGATTCTCACAAAGTCAGGTGAGGTTTGTGTAACAGGCTCTTCAAGTGGCCCAGATAGTATTCATACGGAAAACATGCAATGTAGTCTTAATTGTAGTCTAGGGGACCAAAGACCTTGTATTCTGCTGCCAGGTGTCAACCCATGAACATTATCAGTGATTTCCGTTTTCCCGTGCAGTTGCCCAAAGTGATTGACAAATGAAATAAGCAATACATTAGCACAGTCTATCATGCTCTCAGTTGTTCCTGGGGACAGAGGGAGGTGCATTGCCACAGAAAACAGCAAAGAGTTGTTATACATCTCTGTGGGTATGCTATTGTTAAGAATCACAGGGCCGGTATATAGCATGAAGCTCCGTAGTTCAGTTGCCTTCCAGCTATCGATCTCTCAGAGGGGCCTGGGCTTGCGACTGAACTCAGTTGGGGTGTAAAGTCTCACTTGGGAGAGTTAATCGGAGATTTCTGTAATTCTGCGGCTACCCAATCTATTTTCATTTTCACCACAGAAGCGAGGGGAGACAGTGTTTGATTTAAGTGGATGACTAACCACTGGCTCATTGCTGTGATTTGCTAGGGGAGACAGTGTTTGATTTAAGTGGTGGTCCTCATCAACCATTGAGTTGAAGTCTTCATCAGTTCTCAGTTTCGCATTAACTTCCGGGAAGACCATTTTGCCTTGCCATTCACCCACTTGAACACACTTATCACAGCAGAGTAACCATTGTCGCCCTTTTATGTTTTTAAGAAAGGCTTGGGCAGGGGCGTCACACACAAACCAACTAACTTTAATCAGTATCTGCCGTCCATTGTAACAAATACGTTTCTAAGACCTCTTTCAGCTCTGCTGTGAATGGCCCCAAATACTCACACACTTTTTGGCTTATCACTGTCTCGAGCTGGGTAAGCTGCCGTTAGTAAGTCAGTATTTCTTTTCCAGTTTTGACGGGTTCAGTGAGAGCAGGGCATTATCTGTATTTTTGTTTTAATGGACAGTTTTTAGGCTGCCTTGTTTAACCCTGTTTTAGCCACGTTTTTTTTTTTCCAATGATTAAATGTGATTTTGATTTGTTGCATATTAAAAGGTTTGTAAATTTACATGCAATTATTTATTCATTGTTTTAAGGGTGGGGGGTGTTACGGCTGGCTGCTGCCTCTCCGTTACTGTATACTCTCCAAATGCATTGTATTAATTAACATTTAATTGGCAATCTACTGATATAAAGCCATGTAAAGTTGCACTTGCCTTTTAAAGCCTGCCTGGCTATGTCTCTGGTATCTGGAACTACAATGAAGAGAAAATGAATATGTACAGTACTGAATATGGGAATTAAATAATACATGAAATATTCTCTGTTTCAACAGACCTTCAGGTGAAAACTCCATGAAGGGACCGGCTGCTGGCATCTCTCCCATGCCTGGGAAGTCCTCTCCGTAAGACAGCAAAGTAGAGGAGTGCAGGACCGGTGTGACATGGGGAGAGGAGCTGGAGAGGGGCTCGTTGTGGTATATAGGAGAGCTTTTTGGTGGGGACTGCAGGGTGGTGCATGGAGTCACTGTATCAACAAAGAGTTAGGAGAAATTAAGGTAGCCTAATTACAAGCCATTGTACTTACATGAGAAGTTTGGTGTGAATCAATCCAAAGCCCTGTTAGAGATTCCTGAATGCTCACCATACCTGGCAGTACAATTGTTGGTGCAGGTGGATGGATGTATATGGGTGCTTTACTTCCTCGGTCAAATTCCTCATCCACATAGGTTGGATTTGGTCTAGAATTGAAAAAAAAAACAAAAAAACAAGCAAAAAAAAACTCAATAGCCGGTTGCACATAGTCAGGATCTCTCGCGTTTTTTTAATTTATGATTTTATTTATTTATTTACTGAATATACTATGTATTGACTCTTTATGAACTGATTTTGTATAACTAATGAATGAACTGATTGAAAGTTAGGGTATTTACTTAGTATAAAGTCAGGGAATTGCAATGAAGTCGGTTTTATTGGGGTAAAGTATGTTTTTTTTTCTCTTTTTTTAAAATTAAAGTCCAACTTAACCACACTGACACGTAAACCCATAGCGACTACTGGGCCGACATGGTGCACAACGCAGGCCCAGCACGAGAGAGTACCAGAAAGCCACAGGCGCTGCGTGAAAGAGCCCGACTATGTGCAGCTGGCTAATATTACATTTATAACAGTGGGAACTCTGCCAGAAACTGAATGGTTTTGAAATTGTAAGTTTAAAGGAAACCTCTTTTTTCTTTTGCAGTCCTCCACATCTGACTCCATATCTGTTGTGTCGCACAGTCTTTTCAAATACCGGTCCAGGGCCCTCCATGCTTCCTCATATGTGTCTATAATGCAGAATTGTTTTCAGATACGAGCAAGTGTGGACAACCATGACATGTTTATCAAATGTAACATTATTTGACAATACTCACCAAAGCTGTGGAGAACTCTAATATGTAGATACACACGCCATTCAGCTGTTGGTTCATCCCTCCTCTTTACGGCCGCGTGGAGTTTGGCACTGTTCTTGCCAGGGTAGGGTGGCCAGATGACTTTGTCACCCTGCACCCATGTATCGGGTACTATTTCTGTTCCCCCATTCTTGAATTGGATGATTAACCACTGGCTCATTGCTGTGTATGTAGAGAGGCGATTTGTAAGGTCATAAAAGGGAATTATGAATTTATGATGATATTTAGATATATTTATTTTTGTACTTATTTACTTAATATACTATGTATTGACTTCATGAACTGATTTTTTAATAACTAATGAATTTATGAAGAGGCGATTGACAGTTAGGGTATTTACTTCGTATGAAGTAAGGGAATTGCAATGAAGTCTGTTTTATCGGGGTAAAGCATGTATTTTTTTTCTATCAAGTCCAACTTAACTACACTGACACTCTTGCTCAACCCTGACACTTTAAACAGACCTATTGTCGAGGAAGGAAAGGGATACTGGAAGTAGGACTCCTTCTTTATAAATGTTCGGAAAATAATGAATGTATCACACGCTACCCTGACAATGTTTTCCACAATCCCAATGTCCTCAAGAATGTTTATGGCATTGTTTCCAGAGTTGGTTGTTAAGGTGAACTTTTCAGTGACAACCTTACGGTACTGTTCCCCATGCACTAGATGAGGCACCACTGGACCATTATAATGATGATGCATGTACTTGTGGCTGTTCTGGTTTGAGTCTGTCTCTGTGGGAGTTTCTGAAAGCCTCTTCACAACTTGCTGCAGAGGCAGGTGCGGCTTATGTAATAGGCTCTTCAAATAGGCCAAATAGTTTTCATAAGGAAAACATGATATGTTGTCTAGGGGACCAAAGATCTTGTACTCTTCTGCTAGGTGTGTCAACCCATGGACATTATAAGTGATCTCAGTTTTCCCATATAGTTGCCCAAAATGACTAACGAATGAAATAAGTAATTCATTGGCACAGTCTATCATGCTCTCAGTTGTTCCTGGGGATAGAAGGAGGTGCATTGCTACAGAAAAAAGCAAAAAATTGTTGTACATTTCTGTCGGTATGGTATTGTTAAGAACCACAGGGCCAGTATATAACATGAAGCTCCGTAGTTCCGGTGCCTTCCACCTATCGAGCTCTGAGAGGGCCCTGGGCTTGCGACTGAATTCTGTTGGAGTGTTGGCAGAGTTTATCAGAAATTTCAGTGATCGTGCGGCTACCCAACCTATTTTTTAGTGTCTTCCCTCTTATCCAGATATTGAGAAGTTTTCTTGTGACGCCGAGACAACATGAATGCATATAGTCTGAGGGAAACATGCTGACCATTTTCACCACAGACGCTAGGGGAGACAATGTCTGATTTAGGTGGTGGTCCTCGTCAACCATTGCCTTGAAGTTGTCATCAGTCCTTAACTTAGCGTTAACTTCCGGGAAGACCATTTTGCCTAGCCATTCACCCACTTGAACACACTTATCGCAGCCAGAGTAGCCATTGTGGCCCTTTATGTTTTTAAGAAAGGCTCGGGCAGGGGCGTCACACACAAATTAACTAACTTTAATGACTATCTGCCGTCCATTGTAACAAATACCTTTCTCTAAGACCTCCTTAAGTTCTTCTATTAATGGCCCCAAATACTCAGACAGACTTTTGGGCTTTCCAGCACCACAAAAGAGGCCCACAAGAAATGGCGACTTGGTAGGATCCACATTCACTGTGGCAAGAATTGGCCAGAATTGCAGTTTGCTACTCTTAAACAGTGGCAGTCCATCCACATTGAACTGCAGCCACAAAGTGTTACCAGAAAAAGTTAAGGCTCTCAGTTTTGACATCAACCCTGTGGCTAGCCCACAGTGGTGATATTCCCCGCCCTCCATCTCCTGAGTTGGTACTTCAGCTCGCGTCCTAAGAACTGTCCGAGCATCTTTGGGCAATTTAGGGTGAAACACACGCAAAATGCTCAAAAGTGCAGTCAGAGCCACTAGAGAGACTGAAAAATTTGAAGCCCAATACCTTAAACTAATCAACAAAAACTCAAGGCTGGGTTCCTCCTCATGTTCTGAATCTGAGTCATCATTTACAGTGTTCATGGGCTCATGGGTCTCGTTATCGAGTGAATTCGGCTCATTTTCCCAATCATCATGAATTGGTACATCCTCAGTACTTGGGCCAGAGGCTGACAAGCCTGACTGTATTTGTACACTCTGGTAATCAGCATGTTGTATGATTGTGCTGCCTTGCATACTATTTGAACCTTTAAATTTCTCCTCAAAGGTCTGTAATATTTCATCTTCTGTGGCCTTAATCTGTGACCTAATTTTGCACCTCTTTGACCAGCGTGAAGCCATTGTGGAAGTGGTGTACTAATTTAGAAATGTTTACTTTACAAAGATGAATTTTCTGGGGAAACAGGGAAAAAAAGGAGAGTACAGTGTTAGCAAACAGCATTTCACTCACTTATGCAGCAAAGCACATCATAACTGTTCAATTGTATGAGAAACAGTTCAGCTTCTTGTGTTTTTAGACTTGTTTAATTTTCTTTTTTTTCTATTACTTTCTGCTGTTTTTAGAACATGATATGTGAATTGTTTACACAGGTGCAAAATAAAAGTATTCTGTTGTAATGATTTGTTATTATTTCCAATGGGGTGCAAGTCAAAACCATTTTATTTATATAGTTCATTTATATAGTACATTAATGTATATAGTACATTTCATATTTTTTAAAATTACAACACAGTAATACATTTCTCAGTTTACTGTCAAGTTCACATCAGCAATGAAAGGGTTACTGTTTGAAACACGCTGTCCAATCAAAATCATCCTGCATGGAGAGCGAGCTCATTCATTGGTTAGGCCTTCACAAGTCTTGGAGAAGGCCAAGGCATCGACTGTATATAAGGCCAAGGCTTTAGTTTGATATGGAGAAATTGACCACCAATCACGTTTTGATTACAAGTGGGCGGAGCAAAAACAAAAGATTTTCGGCCTTGAAACTGAAGGGTAGATGGTAGTGGTTGAGAGTTGAATGGGCGAGAGCGACGATGTGGCTAGCTTGCTAGCATCGCCTCTTTCAAGGCGACCTTTCACCAAAAGCTAGAGATCAGACAAGATGGAAGACCAACTCAACAATTGAATGAAAATGTAAAGACGGTGGAAGGGCATTTCAATATGGAAATCCGCGATTATCCGCTATATGATGATATCCACCCATGGATGATGGGCTGTAAGAAAATGAATAGACTACTTGTTTACTTTTGACAACAAGTCATCCACCGGGGCTGGCAGCGGATTTGTCAGCTTTACAAATCTGATTAAGTCAGCCTATCGACATCAAAATTCTGCAGCACACTTGAAAGCAATGGTCAAACCATTGGGGACTCAAGAGTTGACCTCCTGTTAGACAAGCAGCGCCGTTAATGACAGCCCACAACAATAAAGTGAAGCAGAAGAGGGATCCTGAAATGTCATCAATGCCGTGGCTGTTTCTTTTTTTTTTGGAGTTATGCATGCTGTAAAAAGAGGGGCTAAACACACTAATGCGACGATCATTCCGGATTGTGAAGACGTTTTTATGAGTGAAAGCAATGCAGCAGGCTAATATGACTTTTATTTGCTAGTGGCTAGCAGTGATATGGCAGTGATATGGCCGTAACATTTAACCAAACAAACAATCGCTTGCCTCTTGCTGTCTTTGTGCAATTTCTTGCACTGTGCTTATGGTATTGACGTTTTAATCTGGGACTGTCCACTTTTCCTTTTGATTTCGACTGTAAATTTGTCAGAGTTGGTTGGCTACGAGCATATAGGGGGCGGGTACAGTTAGACCTCGCTCGGACAGATTCCGCTTCAAAACCAGCAGTCACTGTCATATTACACCAATGCATGCTTTTGCATTTCTTAAACGTGTGCTTAGTTAAGCACTCTGCTGCTATGCAGATGCTGTGTCCACTTAACACTTCTCCCGCCTCTCTCGCTTCGTATGATTTCCTGCCTCTAATTTGTCCACGAGATTTTCTGTAGCTGCTACCAATAGGCTAGGCATTTCGCTTTGCCCGAATAAAAGTAGTTGTGTTGTGGGCATCCAAGCCTCCGTGATGTCCGGTATTTCCTACCAATCGCACCTAAATATTTCATACATTACTGTGCCAAATTGGTCGGTCATGTATAACAGCGTGTCTTATCTCCTTTTCTCTTTAATCTGTAAGCCTAAAACATAGCGACTTGTCATATTTTCGGATGTTGTTGTTGATGATGTGAAGTTAGGTTAGGGCCATGGAAATTTTGCTTTGAACATTTGCTTTGATGTTTTTTGTTTTGGTTAGGGTTAGGGTTTGGTTGGGGTGAAGGCCCAGTGGTGTATTATACTACAAAGCTGGTTTAGTGTTAAGTTAACCCTGAAGTAGAGGTAAATCATCTAATAGAGGAGCCTGTAGTCCTCATTTTCTTAACTGAATAGGACTCCAGGCTCCTCTATTAGATTACCTCTACTTCATGGTTAACTTTGCACGAAACCAGCTATACCCCACAGCTGTGCTCACGGTTCGCCACTGCATATAGAAAATAGATGTAATGAGATATCATGGGTAACGCTGTGGATTACTACAACCGTTTCTATTTGAGTGCATGTACTTTTGGTATCATTTCACTTTTGCAGCGTGATGGAAATCCACTGTACAGGATGGAAACGTGCCATAGATCGTAGAGAATAACTGAAAGGTGCAGTTCATTCTGGTATTGGTAGAATATGGCATAGAGCTAAAGAATCTTGGTGAATAGATTTCGCTGTAATACACAGTATGTGGAGAATGAGGTAGAGGTTTCTGTCCTGCTTTACTGAGCATTTGTGAAATACTTTGCCAACCCCCTCTATGTTGAATTGAGATAACAGACGAGTAAAATATGAGCATGTAAAGATTCTTTTAAAAACGAAATCACGTATCAGTCACTCCATTATCTCGTCGCGTTGGCAAGAATATGTGACAATGTCGACAGCCTGGGATTGATCTTTGTTTGGTCAAGCAGAGCTGAGAGACTAGAATTCGGAATATCAGCTACTGAATTCCATGCAAGTTGTATCAATATACTCTGCTTAATCTAAGGTGCGTTAAAACAACAAAACATATTTTTAACAGTCTGCCAATTACACCGACAGCAGCATAACATTACCGTGATAATGTCCATACCTGTACTAGGTTTATAATAGGCTCATTTCTGGCTAGCTGCTTCTATCGGGACCTTTTCTCTGCGACCTCACACTCTCAAGCCGGACCGTGATTAGGTCGCGAGTTCGAGAAACTGTCAATGACCACACATGCAGCGTTTCATTCAAAATCAACAGTCTGCCTTGCTCGCTGATCATGTGTAAAGGCAAAAGGATCTACAGTGCAGTGCAGTGCAGCAGGATTAAGTTTATTAAGTTTTAAGTGTTACAGCAACTGACACCAGTACACGTACTGCTAGCTGCAGTTCACAGAATGGCTGCAGTATAAAGCTCGCTAGCCGGCTAGCCTAATTCATTCAGCTTGTGTTGCTGATCGTAGGTGATCGGAGGAAATCGGCCGTGACCGCACCAGGCGCCCTCAATAGGAAAGACTGTGGCCGTTTATGGATCGCGGGACACTTACTGTGTAAAAGTATGAAAGTCTGCTTACCTGTAATTGTTCCTGGATCCGAGAGCGTGCGCCACTCTTTGTCTCGTCCCGTCAGCAACGACCGATAACTTCAATCTTTCCCGGTAAGCTATACATCGATGGCCTTTCGATCATACGTGATTACCCGGTCAACACAAAATCAATGACTTTTCAACATGACTGTTATCACCCGGTAAACCAAATATCAATGATACATCAATCATAATAAGGACGACTATGAATCAATGTTGTTTCAATATCATTGCTGTCAACTTTATTTTAGGTCGGGTTACATCGGTTTAACAACGGTGATTCAACATCTATTTTGCATCAATATTTCAATGTCGACCATTCTGATGATTCAGATGGAAAATCAATATCTATTCAATGTCAGCTTGCTATCTGGGATCTTACCTTTTCAGAACTTACGGTAGCAGTAGTCTGCCAGACCCGCGTATCACTTCCACTTATAATAACTAATAGCTGCTACTACATTACACAGCTTGTGTAAGGAACTCCGGCTCATGAACGCCTCACCTGCAGAAAGAAAGTGTCGGTGGCAACGGTTGCCTTTTCAAATGAACCACGATAGATTCTAGAACAGTGGTTCTTAACCTTTTTGGAGGTACCGAACCCCACCAGTTTCATTTGCTCATTCACCGAACCCTTCTTTAGTAAAAAATAAAATGTGTTTTTTTTTTTTTTTTTACTGGTGCACAAAATGAACCGTGCTATAACATCAACTTGTTCAAATAACAAAACCAACACAGTGCATGAACTCACAACAGCTTACCTCAGTGTGACTTCTGCTGTTGCCTTTGAGAGACCAGTTGCGATATGCGTGGCTTCACCTTGGCAAGTGCCAGTCTCATGTCATTTTCACAGCAAAGTCTGTTCCTTTTTTTAGTTTTTATGTCCAGCATCCTCGAAAACGATTGCTCACAAAGATATGTTGTAACAAATGGTACAAAAAAATCCAGGGCTTTCTTAGCAATAAGTGGATACTTTTCCATTTGTCGACACCAAAACGTTGAGAGCGTTGTTGTTCTGAAGAGTTGCTGTTGAACCTGGCTCTGCTGAAGTTCAATGATTTCGTCGAGGTATTCATCATTGACATCTGCTGTCTCAATAGCAAACGTGAATGACTGTCTCACCCATGCTGGATATGATGCTCTTGTAGGGAAGTATCCGTCGAGAGACTTCGCAAGCTTATCTAAGTGCATGGCAATATTTTGCTTTAGTTCCATGGGTACAGAAATGTCTCCGATTCCACACACATCTTCGATCTTACTTACACAGTCGTCCAGAAGGGGAAAGTTTGCGAAGTTGTTGTTCTCTGCTCGTCGTTTCCATAACGGTAGCTTTTTTTGAAAAGCCTTCAGGTTTTCTTCCGCTTCCATTATGTTTACTCCACCACCCTGCATCTGCTGATTTAGATGATTGAGAGCGGCGAATATATCAGCCATGTACGCTAGAATGAGAATGAACTCAGAATCTTTGAAGCAATCTGCATGACGATGTTGGTGCTCTTGCAAAAACTGGGCTAATTCCACACGCATGGCAAAAACACGATTCAGTACCTGTCCCCGGGATAACCACCGAACATTCAAATGGTAAAGAAGTACCTCGAATTCAGAGCCCATTTCTTTACACAGCTCACTGAAGATGCGGTGCCTCAGAGCACTATTTTGCACATAGTTCACACATTCCACCACAGTTTGTAATACTTCTGCCATTTTGGGGGGCAAGGTTTTTGTTGCCAACGCATGCCTGTGCAGAATGCAATGCGTAACAATGATGTGCGATGCATCGGCTTTTACTAGCGCACCAAAACCAGACTTTCTTCCCAGCATCACTGGGGCGCCGTCCGTACAAACTGCAGAAACCATATCCCATGAGAGATTGTTGTCTCTGAAGAAGTCATCCACAAGCTTCTTCACATCAACTGCCTTAGTTGTTGTTGTAAGAGGCTTACAAAATAAAAACTCTTCTTTTATCATGTCGTCTTTCACATAGCGCACAAAAATGGCAAGCTGGCTTAGATTCAGCAAGCGTTGTGTTCTTGTATTCCCCATCTCCGTGCAGCTTCAAGAAGTGTTCCTTTAGTTTTGCAGGTGCGAGACTAGAGTTGCTCAACTTGGCATTGCAAATCATGCAGATAGGACGCTGACTCCCGTCACGTTCCGTGATACATGTAAATCCATGTTTTACATATTCGTCCGACCACTGTCTTTTTTTGCTCGACATAGTTAGCATGAATTAGCATGAATCCGTAAGAAATCAAACGTCGTAGGCTACTACACCGGCAGTTATACGTTGACTACTGAGCGGCTAAATTCCCCGCCAAGCAATGACACGTGATCATCTGCAGCCAGTGATGGCCAAGCGGGGTGTGACATCACGAATTGACGTGATTAGTCATGTGTATCTTTACCTCTGCGGCGGAGGCTCCACCGAACCCCTAGGGTTCAATCGAACCCAGGTTAAGAACCACTGTTCTAGAACCCTAGCACCCCCCCCCCATTTCCCGCTGTTATCCAAACCACAGATTGTAGCTGTAACAAAGACGGCTGTAAGGCTGACATACTCGAAACGAATTCCGCTTGGCACAAAAGGAAATCGTGGGCATATTAGGATACCTGTATGGTTATTTATGCTGCGTATGCTACAAATCCTAATCATTAGCGTTTAGGGTTAACAATACAACGTTGCTGTAGCTATGCCTTGTTTAAACAGCTTAAACCTACACAATCTTAGCGGCTAGCCTACCTATTTATATAATGTAATTTATATTGCCTATTTATATAATGTAAATATAACCAACATCAGATTGATATGGTATATTCTTACCTTTTTAAGACATGATATTTTCGTGGCTGGGAAAGCATGCAAGATGTCGGCGTCCATACACTGGTCCAAACGGATGAAGCCCGATGAAACGGGATGTGGAAAGTCACTCTCACTTGGTGTTAAGTAGTTCACTCTTTGAAACAACACCATCTATAGAGCTTTTTGAGCATCTCCAGTGTTAAAGTAACACCACAATCAACACCCAGGAACTCCAAGAATAATTAACCCCAATAAAATCAACTCCAAGTAACACTTCCAATTTTGCTGTGTAGAAACTCTATAACCGTATGCATCACCATTGCTCACCACTGCTTCTTTGTCTTTATAGACTCCAAAAACTGAGGAAGAATGGAGGGCAGTGGCAGATTTGTTTCAAAGAAAATGGCAATACCCACATTGCATCGATGCTGTGGATGGGAAACACATCAACATCCAGCCCCCAGCAAACAGTGGCAGCGTATGGCACAATTACAAACATCGATTTTCTGTGCTGATGATGGCTGTGGTGGATGCCAACTATAAATTTCTGTACATCAGTGTGGGGACACAGGGGAGGGTGTCAGATGGGGGCCTTTTCGCAAATTCGGACTTTAAAAAGGCACTGGATCGGGGGATGCTTAGCGTTCCACCCACTGAAAGCCTCCCAAATTCGTTAGTGGCCGTAGGACCGATCTGGCTAAACCATATCCATCACGGAATTTGGACCATGACCAAAGGGTCTTTAATTACCGGCTCTCCAGAGCAAGACGAGTGGTGGAGAATGCCTTTGGTATTCTGGCCAATCGTTTTAGAATATTTCTTTCAACAATACACCTTGACCCGGATTATATTTCCACAATTACCCTCGCTGCAGTGTGTTTGCACAATTTTCTCTGTGTGCGTCGGTCTGAAGCCTACATGCCAGCCACTTTGGTGGACTGGGAAGACGCAGACCACAGGTTGCATGAGGGCACGTGGAGGAGGGAAGGCCTTGGATGCCTGGAGAGGTTGCCGGTTGGCAGAACCCGGAATGCAACGTTGACTGCCAAACAGCAAAGGGACATGCTGAAAGAGTATTTCATGTCCCCTGCTGGCCTAGTGCCATGGCAGGAAAATGGACATTTGAAATATAGATGTAGACACACATATACTGGGTGCAGCAAAAAAATGTATAATTTATTTTTGTATAACTTATTTTTGTATTATTTATTTATTTATTGTTTTCATTGAATATAAATATATTAAAATGCAATAAATAATTGTGATAGTAAAAGTAATAAATAAAAGATTGATAAATCATTGGCATACTCTACGGTTCATTGTATCCTCCCATGAAGGACATTGGCGTAAGTGAAGCAGATTGCCCTGCTGGCATATATGGGCCGGATTGATGCCCATTGTATTGGAGCACAGGTGGTGGCACTACGGTCGCTGCCTGGTCACATTCCTGTGCCTCATAAATTTCATTCATAATTTTTCGCTTCAATCTAGTTTTGATTAGCTGGTTTTTTATCATCTTTAGCTCCTCAGCAACTTGTGCCCCAAACGTGCCATGACTATCTGGTTTAATTTTTGAAGCCATGTCTTTTAAAATGTCCAGTTTTTGCATCTCAATGGTATCTGCTTTCTCTTTGGTTGGCTTGCTTTTGGGATTGGGGCTGAGGTTGTTTGGCTCTCTGATAGATCCGTCTCTGGCTCTTCCTCCTCACTGTCCACCAGAATGTCCTTTATGGACTGATCAAGCTGTAAATAATAATGTATACATACGTGTTGTCAGTCTTTGAAGGCTGTGCTTTTTTCAGTTTTAACCTATACATTTGAAATCTGCATTTTGTATGAACTTGCATTGCTTATAGGCCTACACAATGACAAGTGACTAAGGTGAAGACAAATTTCCCTTTGCGAACAATAAAGGCTATCTATCTATCTATCTATCTACAACTAGGCCTACCCTAGTTAGAAGAAAGACATTTTGTATTCAAGAACTTACACTCGTCTCAGCTGCAGTGCACGCTGACTGACGTGCTTCTTTAAAAAGTCCAAAGACCTTAACATCCAGACTTGTTTCGGCGTCAGGGGGCGGTGCTCGCCTCCACTTGGTCCAGCCTTGAGCAGTCTAACGTACTGGGTACGTAATGATGTTGCCCGTGTTTTCACTTCGTCCACTAATAGATAAATAGACAGATATAGACGAGATTTTAAGCACATTGCGCTATATGCCTATTATTAGCATCATTATTATTATTACTACTCGTAGTAATAGTAGCTAATAGCCTAGTAGTAGTAATCTTTTGATCGCTATTTAACAGTTTAGCATATTTTGCTCACCGGGTGTACCCAAAGCCTTCGCGGTTTCACCCCAGCTCTTGTCCTTTTCGTTGCGGTTGTGATATGACTTGCTTGACACATTGTATAAACACTCATATTTCTCCCACAAGTCAACCAGTGACTCTTCTAAAGAATTTGTCCACTTCATTTTAGGTATAAGTTTTTTTGTGTGCTGCAGTTGCTCTGATATCCAGTAATGTCAGTTATCGACAGTTTGTTGGCAAGGCAAGAACCAGCCTCTCGAGGTTTGCCCGGCGTTCTATTTTGAGTCATAAATATCAAACATGTTTGATATCTACGATTTGCAGTCGGCGCCTAGTTGAGCTGGCAAAATTCCATATTAGGACATCACAGACGACGGAGGAAACTTGCCCGACAATCGCTTGCGACTGTCCTGGGGGGCAACGTTCCACCGATTGTCGTAAGGGGGGTTTTCAGCCGAGAATCGGGCCAATAGTCGTGTAGTCTGAGCTAGGCTTAACCCGAACGCGCCTATTGTTTCATCACAATAGAGCATGGATTAACAGCGAGCAGCTCCGACAAAAATAGAGCTCAACCATATCGACACGGCAGCGGCGGCAGAGTTCGGTGCTGGTGTGCGGGGTTGTATTGAAACCAATGGAATTAAATGTTGGAAGCAAAAACAATAAATAGGTACAAATAAATAACCAAAAGGTGGGCTTGACGGCATCAGATAAAACCCCCAGAACAAGCTAAAAATAGAGAGAAAAGATGTCTTCAAATTGGATTTAAAAAACATAGTTCAGTGGGGGAGCCCCGGACAATGCACGTGCACAGACGTCAGTGAACTTTGAACCAACGAGGGCAAAGGTGCGTCACCACAGAGGCGTTAGCTAGCCAATTGCAGTTGTGGTGAAGCAACTGCAAGCATTTGTAAGATTTGTCTACAAGCGTCTTGCTCCCACGAGTATTCAGGTCATATGACATGGTTGCATTTTAGCGACATCCTGACACCTCTCAGGCAAGTCTGACACAATTTCTAACCATCATGCAACATTTTCAACCCAGAATGCATCGCTGACACCAAATGGCTGTAAATATTTTCATGAAGTCGAATGAGGTTCATATTATGAACAGTGCAAAGGGCTTTTTGACGAGTTCCATGCACTGTGGCTTTCTTGTGGTTGTTGCAAGTTTTAGTAAGTGTGACGCATTTTGATGATATAATGACCCATCACGATAGGCCAAGTAAATCAAAATCTCTATCACTGGCCAAATTTATATAACATACCGTTTAGACCACTTATACCGCCAGCCCCTAAAGGTATGGTGATGGATTTTAAAGAGGGAGAGTTACAAGGCCGTAGCTATCCAGTTTCTCTGTGGCAAAATCTTTGGATGTAATTCCCTCATTAACCAAGCATCCTTTGATGGAGTTTGTGGCCTACTCCACAAAATGAGGAAAAGACAGGCAATAGGAATAGAGACAGAGAGCCCCGTGATGCCTCCGATTTCGGCAAATATCTGAATGTGATGTGAGTTCGGCATAGAATAGAAAATACCTCTGATGTCAGCATATGGAAGTTTAAACGTGATGGGCTATAGACTTACAATGCAGCACGAGAAACGTGACAAAACAACCACCACCAGACTTAGAGCTTACCTTAAATTGAAAAATGTGCCAACTGAACTTTCAGAATAGGAACTTCTGGTTTAATAGGCCCATGTTACAAAAGCTGAAGACATCCATCACGAGCATCTTCAAGTGAATAGTTAGAAATGCCTATCGACAACACATCAAAAACCAGAGAGGAAACACTAGATGGATAAAACCGTTTGAAACAAAAGCTTAAACATAGCATCTTGGTGACGAAAATAACTGGCCGATTGTGCCACAAGACAAGGCATTTCAAACAAGACACAAAGTCAGAAAGACTCAGCTCTACAACCCCGCTCAGACAAGACTTAGGTTTTCAGACACACACAAACTATTCAAAGAACCACAAGCACTACACCAACATGACACTGTGTTCGTCATGAGAGGACATTGGCATGCGTTAACATTGACAACATAAGAGAGAAACAACACTGAGAAAAAAGTGTTCCGGGCAAGCAAGTTCAAGACTTTGGCAATAAGCTACTGTAGAGCATTGCTGACAATATGTTCACAATTTACAATGCCTCCTACCACTTTAAATGTTTAAAAGACAGAGTGTTCAAAGCACATTTGCACCCAGACAATGACAGATGAAATGAGGAAGTGAAATGAGAGAGAAGAAAGGCCCATTGCCTCTGACCAGCAAGGCAGCAGAGGAGCTTAAATTGGCTCAAGCGGTGTCTATCTCCAAGCGCAAAAGAGAGCACGCCATTAGCGATTGGCTGAGGCAGGTTTCCTGGGCAGCATGGATATTTAAGTTCTGTGGTCTAGTATGTAATCCTGCTGAGAAGACAGGAAATGAGAAAAAGGTAATCATTTCTATTGTTCGTGTCTCCAGAACCCTGCTGTGATCCTCCCTACTGTGATTCGCTGGGCCACACCTGTGTTCGCTCTTCTTATCTCCAGCGGTGGGAGGAGCCCCTTTAATTGGAGCAGACTGACCCAGCATCACTTCACAGCCCAAAGTACAGTACTTTGTCAAAGGGGTGGTGGAGTGAACATTGGCTTGGCTGTCTCCATTAAAAAATGAAACCATCCACCATGGAGTCTAACCTGTGTCTATCCTGATCTTACCTGCAGCTGCTGCAGACACAACTGATCTGCCTCTCGCTTCTCATGTGATCCATCTCAGTCCTCTGGACATTATATCTGGGCTGCTGCAACAAAAACAACACACACTGGAACATTCTACATGTCCTCTGGCCTCCTTTCTTTTCTTGCCTCTGTTTCTCTCTATATATGGCTACCTGTTTCTCTCTTTCTCTCTTCAGTGGACTGCTTCCTCAGTGTCAGAGTTTTGTAATGGTCAATCCATCTCTTGATGGAACTACATACCACATTTTCTTGTTTCTGATGAGCAAGGACAAAGCTCTCTTCTGTACCTGACCAAAGGTTAAATTGTCAGGTTATTTTTGACACTGTCTGCATTAGTAAGGTTTTTTTCTCTATGTATAGAGTCATGGTTGCTGTGGTGACTGGAAAATTGTCAGTGTTAACTGGGCTACTGGTCCATGAGCAGGACTCTTGCATAGAAGGTTCATGTGGATTTACTTAATGATGTACTGCATTCATTTCAAGTCAACAGCAGATGGCAGCAATTCTCTCCCTTTGTCAGTAGCTGTCCTTCTCTTCCTGTTTTTTTGTGTCTGTGTATCTTGCCTGCCTCACGTTTATTGATGATACACCTGTTAGCTTACCAAAGTAAGCAAATGCTTATCATGGTCCACCTTCATGAATGACAAGGCTGTGTTTCACCAGAACTGTTCCCCTTTTACTCAACTATTCACAACATGGTTGAGTGGTTTAATGAAGAGATTACTGAGCATTAATACTTTCCATATCGTGATGTGAATCATCACATTCAAAACTCTGTGTCCTGAAAATGTAGTAAAAAAAAAAGAGTTGACAAGTGCTACTTCTATATTTTTAACCAGCAAAACAATTCTCATATTTGTACAACGCCTTGATATTCTATTAGTAGATGTATATTAAATGAATAAAATCACAGAGCAGATCTCATCCTGTAATGCTGACAGTCTGTAACCTGTAGTTCACCTGGCAGGTTTGACAGTGCAATTTGCATCTTAAAATATGCCTTGGTCCATTTACACATCCAGACAAGGCCTTTTCAATCTTACATCCCAGTGCCCACCCATTTAATCTTATTTGACTTTATTAAGACACCTGTCAGAAGTTACTTACTCAAATATTAAACCTAGGATTTTTGCAAGGCCTGTTGGTCGGGTGGATTGTATTTCTTCCCAATTCAAACATTCACTGTAACAACTAGACTGCATTCCCGCAGAAAACGCAAAAAGTGTGCTTGCATTTTAGCATAGTTAGCATTGCTAGCATTGTTAACATAATGGCTAAATAGCCCCAGCTAATATAGGTACACAACACTGTAAGCACAGTTAATTACTTCATATTTTAGCATAGTTAGCATGATTATCATTGTTAGCATTGTTAGCAATACTACTGACGAATACCAGCTGAGTCAACCAAGTAACACTTTTAACCCAGTTAATTATTTTGCATTTTAGCATAGTTAGCATTGTTAGCATTGTTAGCATAATGGCTAAATAGCCTCAGGTAATATAGGTACACAACACTGTTAGCACAGTTAATTACTTCATATTTTAGCATAGTTAGCGTAATTACCATTGTTAGCATTATTACCATTGTTAGCATTACTGCTAACGAATACTAGCTGAGTCAACCAAGTGACACTTTTAACCCAGTTAATTATTTTGTATTTTAGCATAGTTAGCATAGCTAGCATTGTTATCATAACGGCTAACAAACGTTTGCTAGGTTAACAGAGTAGCACTGACTACATAGATAACTACTAGAGATAACTACTATAGGCTGCAATACACTCCCATGGCAGAACATTATGCAGGCCATGGCATGGGGATTATGACATCACTCAAGAGTTCTATTCCTGAACATTCCACGTTTAAAAAATGGCAGTTGGTCCAGGTGCAACTGCAACAGTATTGTCTGCCTCTCTTTCACCATTTTTAAACTGTCCTGTTTCAAACAGTTTAAGTAGTTGCCGCATCAAAATTTCACAGCTCACAGTCAGATCCCAGACCTCTCTTACAAAGTTTAAATCAAGTTTCTAGGTTAAACGGTTGAGTTTTGATCATTTAAAACTTCAGACATGCACCCTGACCTGTTTACAGTAAGATGATGAAATGTATGGCAAAATCCCATAGACTGTCTGACACCATTTTTAAACTGTCCTATCTCAAACAGTTTAAGTAGTTGCTGTATGAAATTTACACGGGTCACAGTCAGATCCCAGACCTCTCTTACAAACTTTAAATCAAGTTTATAGGTTAAGCGGTTCAGTTTTAATCATTAAAAAACCGAGTGGAGGTTAGAGTGAGGGCAGAGCTCACTCTAGCTGCTACAGTAGAGCAGTGTACTGTGACATCATCAGCCTGAACATTCCGCCATTCATTTTCAATGGCGGAAAAGTTGCAGAAAAACGACAATAACGGACGAACGACAAGAGGTACGGTATAGGGAAAGGTGGACGGTCTTGTCCAAACCGGGCCGGTCGTTTTAGAGTTGGAACGGTGTCTCTATCTCAAAAGCCTGAGGAGTAGTAATGTCTGAAAGATCCAGGACAGGAGAATAATAATAACTAGACTGCATTCCCGCAGAAAATGCAAAAAGTGTGCTTGCATTTTACCATAGTTAGCATTGCTAGCAATGTTAGCATAATGGCTAAATAGCTTCAGCTAATATAGGTACACAACACTGTAAGCACAGTTAATTACTTCACATTTTTAGCATAATTACCATTGTTAGCATAATTAGCATTGTTAGCATTACTGGTAATGAATACTAGCTGTGTCAACCAAGTAACACTTTTAACCCAGTTAATTATTTTGCATTTTAGCATAGTTAGCATAGCTAGCATTGTTAGCATAATGGCTAAATAGCCTCAGCTAATATAGGTAGACAACACTGTTAGCACAGTTAATTACTGCGTATTTTAGCATTGTTAGCATTATTAGCATTGTTAACATTGCTGCTAACGAATACTAGCTGAGTCAACCAAGTAACACTTTTAACCCAGTTAATTATTTTGCATTTTAGCATTGTTAGCATAGCTAGCTAGCATTGTTAGCATTACGGCTAACAAACGTTTGCTAAGTTAACAGAGTAGCACTGACTACATAGATAACTACTAGAGATAACTACTATAGGCTGCAAAACACTCCCATGGCAGAACATTATGCAGGCCATGGCATGGGGATTATGACATCACTCGAGAGTTCTATTCCTGAACATTCCACATTTAAAAAATGGCAGTTGGTCCAGGTGCAACTGCCACAGTATTGTCTGCCTCTCTTTCACCATTTTTAAACTGTCCTGTTTCAAAAAGTTTAAGTAGTTGCCACATCAAAATTTCACAGCTCACAGTCAGATCCCAGACCTCTCTTACAAAGTTTAAATCAAGTTTATAGGTTAAACGGTTGAGTTTTGATCATTTAAAACTTCAGACATGCACCCTGACCTGTTTACAGTAAGATGATGAAATGTATGGCAAAATCCCATAGACTGTCTGACACCATTTTTAAACTGTCCTGCCTCAAACAGTTTAAGTAGTTGCCACATGAATTTTACACAGGTCACAGTCAGATCCCAGACCTCTCTTACAAACTTTAAATCAAGTTTATAGGTTAAGCGGTTAAGTTTTAATCATTAAAAAACGAAGTGGAGGTTAGAGTGAAGGCAGAGCTCACTGTAGCTGCTAGAGTAGAGCAGTGTACTGTGACATCATCAGCCTGAACATTCCGCAATTCATTTTCAATGGAGGAAAAGTTGCAGAAAAACGACAATAACGGACGAACGACAAGAGGTACGGTATACAGAAATGTGGGCGGTCTGGTCCAAACCGGGCCGGTCGTTTTAGAGTTGGAACGGTGTCTCTATCTCGAAAGCCTGAGGAATAGTAACGTCTGAAAGATCTGGTTCAGGAGAAGCGGGAAGAAGAATAAACGGTGGGATAACAATAAGTGTGCTTTTTGCAAGCACACTTAATAACTAGACTGCATTCCCGCAGAAAATGCAAAAAGTGTGCTTGCATTTTAGCATTGTTAGCAATGTTAGCATAACTGGTAAATACCTTCGGTAATATAACTACACAACACTGTAAGCACAGTTAATTACTTCACATTTTAGCATAGTTAGCATAATTAGCATTGTTAGCATCATTAGCATTGTTAACATAACTGTTAACAAACACTAGCTGTGTTAACTAAGTAACACTGTTAACCCATTTAATTACTGTAGATTTTAGCATAGTTAGCATTGTTAGCATAACGGCTAAATAGCTTCAGCTAATATAACTACACAACACTGTTAGCACAGTTAATTACTTCACATTTTAGCATTGTTAACATAATTAGCATTGTTAGCATAGTTAGCATTGTTAACGTAACTGCTAACGAATACTAGCTGAGTCAACCAAGTAACACTTTTAACCCACTTAATTATTTTCCATTTTAGCATAGTTAGCATTACTAGCATTGTTAGCATAACGGCTAACAAACGTTTGCTAAGTTAGCAGAGTTGCACTGACTACATAGATAACTACTAGAGATAACTACTATAGGCTGCAATACACTCCCATGGCAGAACATTATGCAGGCCATGGCATGGGGATTATGACATCACTCAAGAGTTCTATTCCTGAACATTCCACATTTAAAAAATGGCAGTTGGTCCAGGTGCAACTGCCACAGTATTGTCTGCCTCTCTTTCACCATTTTTAAACTGTCCTGTTTCAAACAGTTTAAGTAGTTGCCGCATCAAAATTTCACAGCTCACAGTCAGATCCCAGACCTCTCTTACAAAGTTTAAATCAAGTTTATAGGTTAAACGGTTGAGTTTTCATCATTTAAAACTTCAGACATGCACCCTGACCTGTTTACAGTAAGATGATGAAATGTATGGCAAAATCCCATAGACTGTCTGACACCATTTTTAAACTGTCCTATCTCAAACAGTTTAAGTAGTTGCCACATGAATTTTACACAGGTCACAGTCAGATCCCAGACCTCTCTTACAAACTTTAAATCAAGTTTATAGGTTAAGTGGTTAAGTTTTAATCATTAAAAAACGAAGTGGAGGTTAGAGTGAGGGCAGAGCTCACTCTGGCTGCTACAGTGGACCAGTGTACTATGACATCATCAGCCTGAACATTCCGCCATTCATTTTCAATGGCGGAAAAGTTGCAGAAAAACGACAATAACGGACAAACGACAAGAGGTACGGTATAGGGAAAGGTGGGCGGTCTTGTCCAAACCGGGCCGGTCGTTTTAGAGTTGGAACGGTGTCTCTATCTCAAAAGCCTGAGGAGTAGTAATGTCTGAAAGATCCAGGACAGGAGAAAAATAATAACTAGACTGCATTCCCGCAGAAAATGCAAAAAGTGTGCTTGCAAATATGCGTGCCAACATTCCGCCATTCATTTTCAATGGGCCAAGAAGTTGCAGAAAAACGACAATAACGGACGAACGACAAGAGGTACGGTATACCGAAATGTAGGCGGTCATGTCCAAACCGGGCCGGTCGTTTTAGAGTTGGAACGGTGTCTCTATCTCCAAAGCCTGAGGACTAGTAGCGTCTTCAAGATCTGGTTCAGGAGAAGAAGAATAACTAGACTGCATTCCCGCAGAAAATGCAAAAAGTGTGCTTGCATTTTACCATAGTTAGCATTGCTAGCAATGTTAGCATAATGGCTAAATAGCTTCAGCTAATATAGGTACACAACACTGTAAGCACAGTTAATTACTTCACATTTTTAGCATAATTACCATTGTTAGCATAATTAGCATTGTTAGCATTACTGGTAATGAATACTAGCTGTGTCAACCAAGTAACACTTTTAACCCAGTTAATTATTTTGCATTTTAGCATAGTTAGCATAGCTAGCATTGTTAGCATAATGGCTAAATAGCCTCAGCTAATATAGGTAGACAACACTGTTAGCACAGTTAATTACTGCGTATTTTAGCATAGTTAGCATTATTAGCATTGTTAACATTGCTGCTAACGAATACTAGCTGAGTCAACCAAGTAACACTTTTAACCCAGTTAATTATTTTGCATTTTAGCATTGTTAGCATAGCTAGCTAGCATTGTTAGCATTACGGCTAACAAACGTTTGCTAAGTTAACAGAGTAGCACTGACTACATAGATAACTACTAGAGATAACTACTATAGGCTGCAAAACACTCCCATGGCAGAACATTATGCAGGCCATGGCATGGGGATTATGACATCACTCGAGAGTTCTATTCCTGAACATTCCACATTTAAAAAATGGCAGTTGGTCCAGGTGCAACTGCCACAGTATTGTCTGCCTCTCTTTCACCATTTTTAAACTGTCCTGTTTCAAAAAGTTTAAGTAGTTGCCACATCAAAATTTCACAGCTCACAGTCAGATCCCAGACCTCTCTTACAAAGTTTAAATCAAGTTTATAGGTTAAACGGTTGAGTTTTGATCATTTAAAACTTCAGACATGCACCCTGACCTGTTTACAGTAAGATGATGAAATGTATGGCAAAATCCCATAGACTGTCTGACACCATTTTTAAACTGTCCTGCCTCAAACAGTTTAAGTAGTTGCCACATGAATTTTACACAGGTCACAGTCAGATCCCAGACCTCTCTTACAAACTTTAAATCAAGTTTATAGGTTAAGCGGTTAAGTTTTAATCATTAAAAAACGAAGTGGAGGTTAGAGTGAAGGCAGAGCTCACTGTAGCTGCTAGAGTAGAGCAGTGTACTGTGACATCATCAGCCTGAACATTCCGCAATTCATTTTCAATGGAGGAAAAGTTGCAGAAAAACGACAATAACGGACGAACGACAAGAGGTACGGTATACAGAAATGTGGGCGGTCTGGTCCAAACCGGGCCGGTCGTTTTAGAGTTGGAACGGTGTCTCTATCTCGAAAGCCTGAGGAATAGTAACGTCTGAAAGATCTGGTTCAGGAGAAGCGGGAAGAAGAATAAACGGTGGGATAACAATAAGTGTGCTTTTTGCAAGCACACTTAATAAACGGGGAGATAACAATAAGTGTGCTCTGCAAGCACACTTAATAATAAACGGGGAGATAACAATAAGTGTGCTTTTTGCAAGCACACTTAATAATAATAATAATAAACGGTGGGATAACAATAAGTGTGCTTTTTGCAAGCACACTTAATAAAGCTCAGTAGGCCATGAAGTGCTCTGCATATCGTATTGCTTACATAACAAATCACCTGTGACTTGATGGCAAATAGAAGCTTATCCATTTAAGCCACACTGGAACTCATGTATGTGCAAAGCATGTCAAGCGGTTGACTTAAGGAAATATCAGCCCAGCCATACACCACTCCTTATCAATAACACTGCAGTGGAAGCTGTCAGCAGTATCAAATAGAGGGTGCAAATCACTGACAATTTACCTGGTCTCTCAACACCACCACCTTGACGAAAAAGGCACAGCAGTGCTTGCATTTCGTGTGCCGGATGAGGAGAGCTGCCCCTCCCCTCTATCCAGGACATTGGGCGTAAGCACTGCTTGACCAGGGCCCAATGCATCTCTTCTGACCCACCTACACCATGGACAGTTTTCAATGTTGACCTCTGACAGGAGGTTCTGCAGTATCTGCTGCAGGACGTCGAGATTCAGAGACAGGCCATAAGACTGTTGAACACCCACACACAATAAACATAAGACATAAAACATAAAACTTTGTAAACCACCCCCCCCCACACCACCACCACCACCATTCTCCACCATTATGCATTATATCTAGGTATATATAGGTGAGGGCATAAATGATAAATGTTTTGACCTGCTCCATCTGTGCTTAATAAAGCTCTCAACAGGTTTGATCTTTATGGCAGATCAGCATCCAGGGATCCACTGTTTAACAACATGTCAATGTTGATTGCTGTTGGATTATAGGTAATTACTATACTTCCCTAATCACCTCATAATCACATCACAGCACCGTGCACAAACACAGCAACCTCATATTAACAGGAGTCAAAAGCAATTCCAAAGTAGATATTCCCCAAACGTCCTCCTCCACTCCAGCATAACCAGTTAGATTTGTAATGAATCACGATGCCTTTAGAATGAGACAACTTCACAATGGAGCCTTTGAGCAAGATATTTGTTCCTTTTGGTCTCTAATTAAAAAGTCCCTTCCTGTGTGAATCCCACTGTGGAGTGGGCCCGAGTCATGTTGTGTGTCAGAAGCGTGCAGGCACCGCCAGAGCTATTTTTAAACCCTCCCTGTTTGTGTCCTGCTCTCTGTGGGTTGCCAAGGAAACGGTGTCATTGTTTAATCAAAGGGAGCGATGTAGAGAGCACGGCAGAGGGGGGCAGATGAGAATTTCCCCTAGTTAGAAGTAAGGAAAAGTTGGAGGCAGTGCCAGGGATTGCTGGAGGCCATAATAAATGCCCAAATACCTTGCTCATTGATCCTTACCCTCTACCATTGAGGGTTAGAGTTCAAAATCGGTTCTTACAGAGGTGATTATGGGTCTAGATAGAACCTTTGGTGCCTCTAAAGCAGGGGTGTCAAACTTATTTCACACCGCAGGCCACATACAGCCTAGGTAGATGTCAAGTGGGCCAGACAATTAAAATTATAGCATACTCAGCTATAAATAACCAAAATATCCTTTACTTTGTTTTGGTGTAAAGAAGCAGAAGAACATGAACACATGAAATTTAATGAACAATCCTTTTACAACATTTCATGAAACATTTCACAACTCATATTTCCTTAGACAAACGTGCATTTATTATCATTCACATGTATGCATTGCAACTGATCCCACTGATTGTACAAAGGCAAAAACCTTTAACAAGTAACTGGTATTGAAAAATATAGTAATGCACTTTATAAAGAAAGGAATGTTTAAACCATTTACACATGTTCATATAAATCTAAATTGAATCCCTGCCTACACCTTACAAAGGGAGTGCTATGAAATGTGTAAGGAAGAAAGTATTCACCTGTCCTGTAAATGTGTAAACTTCATACATGAAACATACATCAACATACAATACATACTGAACATTTATGGAGTTGCATGAGCAGTAGAATTCCACCATACTTTTGCAGTGAAGCTGCTGACTAACATTAAATTGCACATTTTTTTAATCACCACAATAAGGATTCATTTTCACAAAGCTGTATTCTTTCAATGCAAACAGTATCTAAGGCAGCATTTTAAAGGCGTTAGTCTAGTCTGGACTGCTAGACTAGACTGGACTTATTTTTGTTCCTGAAACTTGGCATCTTTTGGCCTGTACAAGTGCATCAACACCAGGTGTCATGTCCTGACTAGCTGTCACTTTTTAGAATGTAATTTAAGTGCTTTCCTGTGAGCCTTGAACGCATTTTTGTTTTATTGCGTTTGTTCACAAAGGTAGGTTGTCCCAAACATGCACAAAATTTTAGCAGCCAGGGCTGTTAATTTGGAGTACCCTGGTAGTAGATACTGATAAAATGTGTCCAGACCTACGGAGGCAAATTTGCCCTTCAAATCTGCGTCACATTACAAATCAATTATTTCTAGCTAGATGTCAACCGGCAGATCAGGTTTAACTGTGAAAGGTGAGCGAAAAACTGAAAAAATTTCTCAAACTCCCACAGTAATCCTGCAATCTTGTCTTTGTACCGTTTCATGTCCGCATCAGGTCTGGTCACATGCACATCTCTCAGATAGGGGAAATGAGCTTGCCACTTGCCATTTGCGTCTCCCACAAAGTCAGCTTCAACTAATGCATCTTTTAACAAAGTCACCGTCGGAATACGGCTTTGATGCTAATGCTATTTCGCAATTAGGTAGCTGGCTTTTACCACAGCTTCACTGACTTCTTGGCTCTGGATGAAAGTTGACTGCTGTTTCCTCAGACCCTCCTTCCTTAAATATCGAAACTTGTTGCAAACACACCAAGAACAAAGGTTTCCCGTGCGTCTCCGTAAATAAATAGGACGTGGTCCATTTTTCTTTGAAAATTCTACACTCTTTATCTACTTTTCTCTCTTTTGTTAACGACTAATGAGGGTGTAGCAGGGAGGTAGAGAACAGGGGTGCGTTTCCCAAAACCGTCGTTGCTAACTTCCTTAGCAACTTCGTTGGTTTGAATGATGGACTAACGACACTGCTGTTTCCCAACAGCATCGTTCGAACGACACAACTAACGATGTTTACAACAACGTTAGTCCGATGGATCGATGGATGCAGGGAGCACAACCAATTTAAATCCTCATCTGAAGCGGTGACATGGCGTGAATGTAATAGAGATGTCTCAATGTCCATCGACTCTAGCTCTGGCTACCACTAGCAGTAGTGCAATTTTTTCCTACACGCCACTGGCTAGCGATTCGGTCCGATTGAAAACCACCACAGAAGCGATTTTGGTCTTTATAGACATCCGGCCTTAAAGCGTAACAGAGAATAAGGGTTTCAAATACCTCCCAAAGTCTTAAAGCCAAGGTATACCATACCTGACAGGAACGTTTTCAAATCCCTGCTCTATATGACATTAGGCGCATTCGACTTGCAATCCCGCTTGTCAGCGTTTGTCTGCGTCTGTGTACATACGTCAGCAAGAACTCCGCCTTACAGCATGGGTGGGTGTTTAAAAGGCGTCGGTCAAGTCGGACACAAGTCTTCAACGAGACTGAGTTTGCACCACCTGATCTTCGTAGTAGATGACGGAGAGGTCATGTGTTGTGTGTGGGGGACAAGAAGGAGGCGGGCGGTTGTAGTAGGGTGCATTGAGACTTCAAGTCAAGTCGAGTCTTTTTTTTAATAGCACATTTAAACAAAACAACAGAGATGTCCCAAAGTGCTGCACAACACAAGGATGAAAAATAACACGGCAAAACCATAACCCAAAGACCATTAATAGGTATAGCCTATTGACACAAAGCAATAAAATAAAAATGAGATTAACAATTACATAAATAAATAAAAGATTGAGCTTGACAGCATCAGATACACACCCCAGAACAAGCTAAAAAGAGAGAGAAAAGATATGTCTTCAAACTGGACTAAAATAACGTACAGTGTTCGTTAAGTTCAATGACAGAGCGCTACACAACACACATGTCCAGACGTCAATGAACTTTTAATCAACCAGGGCAAAGTTGTGTCACCACAGAGGCATTAGTTAGACGGTTGTAGACGTGTGGAAGCATCTACAAGCGCTTGCACGATTTGTCTACATGCATTTACATGCATTTTACTCACGTGGATTTTTAGGTCATATGACCATATGACCATGCCTTTCTGGCAAGTCTGACACAAAGTCTAACCATCATGCAACATTTTCATCCCACAATGCATCACTGACTGCAAACGCATGTAAGCACATGTAACACGTAACACGTTTACATCAAGTCGAATGCGCCTAAAGAAAGGCAAGATATAGTCGACTCCATTAGGTTGGCAATTACCGTTGATGGATGGACTTTGTTGTTTCCTGTCAAAATCCCAAAAAGAAGTAGAAAGTAAACAGGAGAGATCTTTCTGTTCACCAGATCTTTACTGCGTTTACGGAGAGAATAGTCATACTAGACAGCATCTCCTGACCATTCTGACCAGCACACCTACTCTATCTGTCTTATATACAACATTCATCAGCATATATATGGATCTGTGCCATATTCATAAGCAAGGAACTCAGACTCTCAACCATGTAAGGATAGCCCTAACTTAGACTACACACACTTGGTATTGAAAAAACACGGTTACCTAATAGGTTTCCTGCTGAGTCTCAAAGGATATCTCTACTGCTACACAAGGCACACACTCCTATGCAGACAAACAACTATTTTTTTTACAGAAATTACGACAACTTCTTGTGCCACCAACTCCTATATCACCGTTATGGCACACTATGTAGATGATGAGTGGGACTTCAAGTGTCACATTCTACAAACAAGATTGTTTAATCACTCTCACATAGGGGAGTAACCTACCAGCTTTACTGCGAGATGTTCTCCACAAGTTAAACATCACAGACAAAAATCCAGCAATAGTAATGTACAATGCATGATAGTAGCCAGAGCTGGCACTAGAACCCCATGTCACACACACATTATATTTGACTGCGCAAAAATCATTGACATTGGACAGTGTGTCTGAACTGTTCAGGAAGGTGAGGAAAGTGTTACCATATTTCCACAAAAGCCCACAAGCGACTATCATTTTGCAGGATTTACATTCCCAGTTACCCCTGTCCAACCATAAATTTATTCATGATGTTTCCACAAAATGGAATAGCACCTTAGATATGCTTGAGCTATTCTGGGCGTAGCAACCTGGCATTTTGAACACTATGCTTTCTAGGAGGATTAAGAGGGGAGAAGGCCTAGCTGCAGCCATTAGACTGAGGATGACAGGATTCTTATCCAAGAAGTCATCAAGCTAATGTCCCCTTTGAAAGTGGGAACCATATTTTTAAGTGAATTAAAAAATGGTCCATTTTAATGATCACCCAGTACAAACCTTTCTCTAATGAAGACAGGGACCTACCAGTCATTGCAGATATGAAGCGGCGCTTTAGACAAGATTTTTCCGACTGTTACTTGCAACTCGATGACCTCCATCACAGTGCAGCAGCCTTTGACCCCCACTTAAAGACCTGGCTTTCTTAGATGATGTAGACAACAGAGACCTCATCTTCATGAAAATATCAACAGTGGTGGTGAGGATTAATGAAAAGGTAATATATTGATGATGATTATTAGAATGTATAGAATGTGATAAACCCCACATACCTCTCACTGTGTGTGTGTGTGTGTGTTTTATCTTTTCGCTTCACGTTATGTTGAATTATTCAGAGGATATTTTTGGCAGCTTCTAAGCGCTGTATGATAATGATATGATAAAAGGGAACCGCAGGAGATTGAAAGAAAGATACAGGCAGAGAGGGGAGGGGAGAAAAAGAGTAAGTGAGAGGGGGAGAGAGAGAGAGAGCAATTGTTATCACAGTATCTGCCGGGTGTGTATCTTATATTGACTGGTGTTTCATGGTTGCTGAGGCCCACATTGATCTAATCTGTGGAGCTGAATGTCATGGTGACTGACCATGCCAACCCCTCTTGTTCCCTCCCTCCCTCTCAGTCTCATTTAGCTTGGCTTTACCAGCATGGTCTCTGAGTTATTGCTGAACATGATGAAACAGCTATTGGCAGTGTCTGATTGTGCACACAGATACATACATACACACCCATACAGTTCATGCACATATGCTGTACACACATACAGTACATGCATACACATATACTAGGGTGACCAAACCTTCTCTTTACCCAAGACATGTCCTGTGTTCATGTCCTGTCCTGGCCACCCGGTTGTTTTTTATAAAGTGATGAAAATGTCCTGGTTTTGCATTTAATTTGTATTATGCAGGTAAATTATAATGGGGAAAGCTAGGGTGAATTCGAGTAAGTTGGGTCATCAGGTAAAATGGGACAGATAAACATTGCTTGTCTCATCTTATTTAATTCTATTGACAATCCCAATGAATATATTTAAATAGTTGTAACATCATTACTGTATGTGTTTTAAGTCATTTGAATGCCCTGGTGTTTCTGTGATGGGCAGGGCGAATCCTTATATGGACAGTGGAAGGAAAAAGTGAATGGTCAGTGTCTCCACTGTGTAGGTACAACCACACATAAACTACGTTTCCCATGAACCTCCTTAGTTTCCTCTTTCCATGATTCTCCTTCCTTAGCCACACCTCAGGTTTCACACTCTGGTTTAAAACCACAGGCGGGCTGTTGCTCAGCCTCTCTGTTCTGTGGGTCGTCAGACCTCATGGATGTAAAGAGACATCTGCTCTCTGTTCTGTGGGTCGTCAGACCTCATGGATGTAAAGAGACTCTCTCTGTCCTGCTGACCAACGGGTCGCATGGATGCAAAGGGACACCCCTCTCTGCTCTACTGGCCAAGGAGCCAGGCAGACAATGGACCTCGTCAGCATGCGCAAGTAAATAGACAAAGAATGGCCTTTGCACAAGGTCACCTAGTACTCTAACTCGAGTACACAAGCTTACTGGAAAGGCAACCAGCTCCCCTTCCTCAGTCGTAGGCCTAGAGCCACGAACAGGGTTGAACGGACCCCTCTAGGCTACCCGTTGCACGAGCAACATTTTGAGTTTGAATGGAACGGACTACTTCTAATCCACAGGATTTCCAGCTAAGACTCTGAGGAAGTACAGTTTCTGAATGTCTATGCGCGACGAACCCCCGCAGGAAACCTCTTAATCGCGAAGCCGATTTTCAGCCAATAGCTGAGAGAGGACCTCCCTAAAACAAGGATTCTTCCTCCATCGGATCATCACAGATCGTCCATGGAACCGAGTCACCGGACTCCCTCAACGGACTCCCTCAACTGGACTCCCCTGAATCAGCAAGGATTCTCCCACCAACAACCAGGAACAAAGGAAAAGGAAAGGCAACCTTCACGTGAGCACTTGGGCATAGATAGGATATTCTTTAGCACAGCAAGAAAGTGTTAAACTGTCTGATGTAAACGTACACACTGTTTTCATGTAGACTTTGAGTGACCATTTGTTATGTTCTTTTTATTTGCTACTTTGATAGACAGATCATGCATGCCCTCTCGCTCTACTGCATGCTCTCTCTCTCTCTCTCTCTATCCACCTCTCGCTAACTCTTATCTCATGCACCATACTGAGATACCTGGTGGAAAGGAATGCTAACGATAGCCTAGCAGAACTAGTCTATTATTTCAAAGTGAGTTAATCATGTGCCCTTCCCCCGCTTTTGCGCTTCCCTGGCACAAAGATAAAACTCTCACATACTCCTTTGACCATTTGGGCCCTCCAACTGGAGACCCCCTACTTCTCTCTTTTTTGTTTCTTTGACACACACACACACACACACACACACACACTATCCTACTATCTTGTATATACGCCCAACCTGTTAGATTAGTTCACATCTGTAGTTTATTAGTTAATAAACTATACCTTTGGAATAAACTGTGTTTTGCCTGTTATTGTTGCTGTATTCATGAAAGCCACCCAGTCTAAAGAACTCCAATAGCCTTCATCCAGTCCAAGTGTGTGTAAATACTATTGACTATAGTGTATTGTGATACTGTAAGTAACATATTATTACTATAGCGGTAGTATAAGCATAACATTTTGGTAATATACCATCAATTTAACTGTTTGGCAATTTATTATTAAACATAACACTTAATGGTAATATTAATGGAATTGATTTTATGAGACTGATCAATTAATGCCAATTATACCCACATTTATTATTGGCGCCTCCTTGTAACGAGACTGATTGTCCCTACAACTGTAAGAAAATTTGTTCTTAAAACAAGGATTATATAATTTTCAGAAAAGTTTGAGGAAAAAACAGGCATGTAGGAGAGACATGTTTGTGATAATGATGCACCGCTTTTATGTGCAGTTTTTTCAACCTTAAAATAATGTTTCCAAAACGGTTTCAAATGTTCATCAACTAATAGGGTGAACAGCACTTCTGAATTCGCTTTGCGTCCCTCTATGGGCTATTATCACGTCTGCAGAAGTGGGTCGCTCCAATCTTTCAATGAGATAACTTCACTTCCAACCTGAAAAGTGCCTTAGTGTTGCTTTTAGACCTAGGCCTGCTCTTAAAGTGTCACTGCACCCCAAAAAGTATTTAGATGTTTCTGTAATTTGCCAAAAAGTGGCCCATTCACCCTATAACTTTTGTTTACTTTCTAAGCAACTTGTTGTATAAGCTATGTAGCAACACCACCCACCCCCTGCTAAAAGGGCTAATTATTCCATGCAGCAACACCGCCACCGCCACCACCCCTTTTCCTTATTTTCAAACCAGAAAGTTGGCAACCTTACCAACTGTCCTGGTTTTCAATAATCAAAATATGGTCACCCTGACATACACAGACACACACAAATACATACATGCAAGCACACACACACACACAGAATAACTATAGCAAATAAATAATTTTCCAATAATCTCAGGCTATTCCTCAAACTCTCTGTCATTTATGTGGACATTGTGGCGAGGAGAATAGAGTCTGTGGTGGAGGATTGGCTGAAGCAGGCGGCTGAGTTACTCCTCCTTCTCTTGCTGCCTGAAACCGTTGTCTCACTGGAGCCCATGGGCTTGCGTGCGACTGCCAAATGGTATTCTGTACTCGTATTGTCCATCAAACGTAACAGCTCATCCCTCTACAATAAATGTCTTCCTTGCCTGAGACAACAGTTCATTTTGAGGGGTCATGGTGAAAAGACAAAGTAGCATGGTTGGAGGAAAAACAGCTTGCTTGCTAAAAAATGTGTCTGTTATTAATGTGCTGACCTAATATTTCAACTTTAAGAAGCAGTTTTTTACTGTCGCAGCAGCTCTGTAATGAACTGATTGTTTTGAGGGATGTTTTTAATGTCATTTTGACAAGACAAATATAAAAATGGCAACAAACAACCCCTTTAAAACAAGAATGTCAGTGTGACTGACTCAGTAATAACTGGGAGCGGTAAGTGTGTGTGTGTGTGTGTGTGTGTGTGTGTGTGTGTGTGTGTGTGTGTGTGTGTTTGGGGTTTGGTGCTGGTGGTGCTCAATAAATGGACTATCTAATGGTTGACTTCATTTAGATTCCCCATGAACACCAATCACGCAGTGGCCATTTTAAAGGGGTCCTTCCTCTAAAAACCACTTTGAGTAGCTCTATTTACAATGTGGTGGGTCACAACAAGCAGTATATGCACGCAGCACTCCAAGACATGAAATTCAACCCTCATGGTTTTACTGGTCATTGAAGGGTCAAGCTAACCAAAACAAGCGGATCAGAGCAGGCTAAGGCCCAATCCCATTTCTCTATCGTACCCCTTCCCCTTCCCCTACCCCTTCCCCTACCCCTACCCCTAATCCCTTGAAACAAAGTGGTGAGGGGTAAGGGGGTAAACATTCCCCTAGGAAATGGGATACCCCTACTTCTCAATGAGACGTCATCATAAACGTCGTGCGTCGCCGCACGTTGTCGCTACGTCAGACGAACTAATGACAACAAACTCAAGATGCCGTCAACAGCTGTTCTTCTGTCAGTTGCCTGCGCTTTAATTTTATTTCGGCGTTTGTCCGAAACGAGACGAAGAAACGAAAGGAGACGAAGAAGTCTTTGGCGACTTGCTATTCTTTTAATGGAACATGGACTTACGGTATGTACAGTTATGTGAAAGCTAGATTTTGTTGTTACGTTGGGATAATGGTTAACTTTTATCTTTCGTGGGTTTCTACTATTAAATCAGGGTACAGATATTTGTATGTAGACCCGCATTTCTAGACCTACTTTTCTACATAGATCCGCGGTTGAGATCGACTTTTTCACATTAAATGATAACGTTACTTGTTTACAACCATTGACCGTATAAACTAGCTCGCAACATAGTATAATGTTGCTGGAAGAGCGGACTTTAACGTCCGCGAGAATGTTGAGAATTCTATTAAACTATTTTACCGCCAGGATGATGGTGTAGGCATATAAGTATTTAATAACTTAACTTTAACTTAATTTTTTAACTAAGTAGGCCTACTTTATGTACACTATACGCACAGGGAACATATGTTGACATTAGTAACAGTGTTTAGTAAAAGCAATGCGTTTTGTGAGTGTATAAAAATGAAGTAGGCTACCCATGTAAACCCAGTCATTCAAACAACACAGATTGAAGAACTTACACATTTTCCTATTAGTCTGTTACTTAAAAGTTGGTTACTCATGTTCATGTGAACTGGTCTTATTTTACAGACTGACCATCCATTGACCTACTGCAGAATGAATCACAACATGCCCATCCTGCGTTTGTGCTTCAATGTGGAGGCTGAGCTGAGGCAGGATTTCCGCCTAAGCAGAAGGGCAATAAACGGTCTGCAGAGGCTTTTGAAGAGGGAGCAGGACCATGGCTGGGGTAGTGAGCTGGAAATACTCATTTATGTGTACTGGCTGGCACACGGTCTTTCATACCGGGTGGTGTCCAGTGTGTTTGGGGTACCAAAGGCAACGGTACACCGGATCATTCACAGAGTGGCCCAAAACATCTGCCGCAACCTCAACAAAGCAATCCATTTCCCTCAAGATGAGGACCTAGAAGGTGTAGGGCAAAGATTTGCCCAGATGTCTGGGACCCCAGCCTTCCAAACTGTTGTTGGTGCAATAGACGGGAGTCACATCAGAATCAAACCCCCACAGCAGCATCGCATCGACTACCTTAATTATAAAGGTTTTTTTTCAATTAACATGCTGGCAATATGCGATGCAAATGGCAGATTTCTGTATGTTTATGTAGCTTACCCAGGGTCTGTTCATGACACACGTGTTATGAAAGGCAGCTCATTTTATAAGGCGAAAAAATACCCCCCACCAGGCTACATGCTTTTAGGTGATGGCGGCTATCCTTGTTTAGACACACCCATCTGTTTAATTACACCTTACAAGGAGCCTGTTAATGGTGAAGTGCAGGGGCGTTTTAATTATCATCATTCAAGAGGGCGCAGCATAGTGGAGAGAGCATTTGGAATCATGAAAACCAGATGGCGGTCAACCCTTTTCCGGGCATTGGAAGTAAAACCCACATTTGCACCATTAGTCATTGCTTCATGTGCTTTTTTGCACAATGTGTGTTTAGATAATGGGGACACTCTGGAGCCAGATGAGGACATTTCAGACGACCTTGACCCCCAACCCCCCCGTGAACCCATCGCACTCAATGAAACCCCTGGAAATGTTACAAGAGACAGACTAGCTGCTATGATTTCAGGGAATAGGCCATGAACAATAAAACAATTTATTTTTTTCAGACATTTCATATTCAATTGTTATTAATAAATATGTACATATAAATATATTTTAATAGAAATGTAAACATGTAAATATAATGTGTAATAATAGATTAATTTGCAATAATATAGTTATAAGAATGAAAATTGTAAATAGAACTTGTAATAAATAAAGTAAATAAATATTGTGCATAGAAACTTGTAAACTCTTAAAAATGTAAACTTATAACACTGTAAATTTAAATATATGAATGAAAAAGTGAACTTGTGCAACTGTATTATTCTGTAATCATTTTATAACTTTCCAACCATTGCCTCGAAGAGGCTCAAAAAACGGTCAGTCTTTGCCTCACTCTCCTCATGGCGTCGCTGTTCCTGCTTAGCCTCTTCCAATAGGAACTCTACCATGCTGGTTCTCTTCTTGGACACCTGGGAGTGGGTTGCGGTGGGAGAGGTTGGCAGACTGGCAGATTGGGTTGTGCTGGAGCATGGTGTGGGCTCAACTATCTCCTGAAGAAAAAATTCCATACAAAAAAAAAATTGTAGGCCTATATTACTTTCTAAAACTAGATACTGTGGGGATATTATGTTTGTATTATAACTATGTCAATGAACAACATTATTTTTAAAACAGAAAAATAATCACATGGTAAAATGTTTGATATTCCAGAAGTTAAAAAATTATGACATTCTATTTCTGACTTAAAAAATCTGCTGTGATGCACGATAAGCTTTATATTTACCATTAGGATTGTTGTAGGATCCTCCTCAACAAAAGAATCCACCACTACTGGAGGGTCGATGGAAGGCCTGGCACCCAACACCTCATGCATACTTTCATAGTACTGCCATGTAGCAGCTGTGGTCTCCCCCGCATCTGTCCCAGAGCCACTCCTAGGCGTTCTTAGGTCCTGAAAGAAGACACACACATGCAATATTGGAAACGTATTGATACCATTAGTTTGCTCTGGCATTGAGTCTTCCATAGTATTTCACCCAACACCATAGATGTTGAAATATTTTAAATAAACTAAAAAGATAAATAGAATTTGCACAAGTTCATATTTCTTTAAGCTGAACTTAATATAGCTGCCATGGTACAATTAAGAAGAGTGAATGTTCAATTTGTACGCAATCATCATTCACCTCTTAAAACTACTTTGGCATTGTGTTGGCATTATGGACATGACAGTTTCGTATGGAACTGACCAGGATTACTACAGTTGTGATGAATATAGCACAATATGTAATAATATTCACAACACATGAGGTGGTGGTAGTAGGCTAACATTACTGATGAATGAGGGGATTGTTTGAAAACATGCTTTTGCTTACTTACCTTGTATTTCCTCTTCAAATTCTCCCATTTTTTCGACGCCTGCTGACCCGTCACCTTCCCCTCCAGACCCACCTCAGCAACGAATGTCCTGCACCAGAATGAATGAATGAATGAATCAGTGGCATTTTCTCCTGGAGGCCAAGGGAAGCCATGCTTCCCCTATTTTGTCCGACAACAGGGGCAATTTTAATTAAAACATTTGGACTATTAACTTAGCGGTTTTACTCCTTCTACTGTGCTTCAGTCATCGATCTCTACTTTTCTTACTCAGTATTTTGCTATGAGCGAAATGGTGCCTCCACACTCCCCAATGTATGAATGCCACAGAGGCTAGAATATAAAACAAGTTCAAGAACAAAACAGTTTAACTTGACTAAAAAATTACTCACTCCCAAAGTTGTTTTGCAGCGTACTTTGACTTCAGAAAGCGCTGCTCATTCGCTGACCTGAAAGCTATGAGACGGTTCGTCTCCTCTGGTTTCCCTGAAGGACATACAATACAATTTACAGTCACATAATATCAGAATAAAGTCCGATTATCAGATAAGACAGTAGAAAATGTAGTAACCTGAAATCAATCATCAGTGACTAACGTTAACTGCACTTCTGAGGTGAGTAACGTTAATGTTAACGACGCTATCAAACTAACGTAACGAACGTTATTGATTAGGAGTAGGCGATAGCTTGAAGAATAGGGTCACAACATTACACACAATAATGTTTTTATAATGTCTACATCCTTAACAACGTAACATACTAACCTAGTGGCACTTCTGAGGTAACGTTAACAACATTAGCAAACTAGCTAACGTTATGTTAACGAGCGTTCACATTACCAAACTTGCTAACGTAACGAATGTTATTGATAAGCAGTAGGCGAAAACATGAAGAACGGGGTCATACATAAATGGTCATAACATCAGACACATTGTTTTTATAATTTCCATATCCTTACCAACGTAAAATACTTACATTTATGACTTCCCTGTTTATCTTCAGCCGCCATTGCTGTTTGAAATGTCCGGTGTATTCTGGGAATTTTTCCTACCCCTTCGTTTGAAGGGCGGTCCTGGGTTGGCTTCGTTTGGAGGGTTGTGCAGCCCTCCCCCTTACCCCTTGCCTTACTCCAAAATAGAATTGGGATACCCCTTCGCCTCGCGTGAACGCGCAAAAAACGAGGGGGAGGGCTAAACAGGGCTAAGGGGTAGAAATGGGATGGAGCCTAAACCTATCTACGTCACTAGGTCGCAAGCCCCGCCCAGAGCCATGTATGGTACTCCCACATCCCAGAGGAAGAACAGTGGACAGAAGCTAGGTGAGCGAAAGACAGCGAATTTGCCCAATCAGAGGTGCCCTATTGATACGTCATGGATATTCACGAGGGACAGCAGAAAAGCCAGTCGTTCAACCACTAGACCTGTTCTAGCTTACAGAAAACAGCGTCAAGCAAGAGATCTAGGACATAATTTTTCACAGAAATTACGCACAATGCATTCAACCATAGTGGCGACACAGAAACATGAATAAAAATAACGATTAAAGTTCACCTTTAAAGGGTCACTTGCAAGTTAAGCACTACTATCGACCATTGTTAATATCAATGATGAAATATCAAAATCGTAAAATTATACAGACATTCAGCATCACGATAAAAAGTTTTTTCACTGAAAGTGTTAACAACCAACGACAACGCCCAAAATGGGGCGTGGTCTGGTGTGACGTAGGAAGAGGGAGGACCGAGGAAGTTATATACATACCTGCAAACTTGTCACCTTTCGGCGAAATTCGCCGTTTTGTTTTCAAAATGGGTCACTTGTGTGAATCGTGTAGATCCAAGGAGTTTTTTTTTTGGGGGGGGGGGGGGGGGGGGGGCGGCGAGCTACGTTGCCTACGTTGCCGAACATTTGCTACATTGCCTTATCCCATCTCTCGTAGTGCTAACCACAAATGTTCTAAGACGACCAGATATGCCACTCCCTATTAAGGCCCATTGTAACGGCTTTTTGGCCGCAGTTCCATCAGAATTCCACTGGGGGCGTCGGCGGAGACCAAAATGAATGGGGCCCAATGGAGCTAGATGCTAAAAATCACCATTTTCACCCAAGTCTCTTCAAGTGCGCTCAGATTTGAATGTAGTTTCTTTGAGCAAAAATGGGGTTTCAATAAAAAATCCACTGGACGAGTGCATATGTCCCTTTGATTTCTTACAGGTCTGCCTCTTGTTGTCTACATTAGCATTATGCTAATGTATGAGCTATGTATGACATCATCGACACTTTAAGTAGCTTTTTAAAGAGAATGTATGACTGTAAAAATCTACAACTCAGTCAGGAGCATTTTATAGACAGTCTCTTTGAAAAACAATATTCAAATTAGTAGACAAAAATCTATATCTCGAGATAAGGGCAGGTAAAGGGGTATTGCTCCATAGGACTCCATTCATTCTGGTCTCCAGAATGTGACCGCCCCCGCGTGGTTGACGATGGAACTGCAAACAAAATCACGTGTTGTGAAACCGTTAATGCACCAGAGTGGCATATCTGGTCGTCTTAGAACATTTGTGGTGCTAACTATTAAAAACAAAAAAAGTGACGGTGCGCATGTTTGCCGTCGGAGTTCTGGTTGCCTAGTGATTCACATTCACTGTGGTTGCCAGTCCTCGCTTCTCAAAATTCCATAGCAGTTAGCTAGGATTCAGTCTGCAGAGTCAACATTTACGAAGAGATCTGGCAACCTCATTCTGTGAAAGGATCTGATCAACGGAACTGGGACAGTCACCTGTGATGGGATGAAAACGTGTATTTCGCATGTGTACAAGGATTTGCCCTTTGTGTGTTGAGGTTAGTTCGCTGTGTTAGTGGAAGAAAAGTTAAAAATGTCTGTCGTAGCAGCTACTGCTAGGGATAGCTGATCGCTGGCCTGACTAGCATGCCTCTCTTGTTTCTCACAGACAACGAGAAGCACAAAGCCTGTGCGGCGGGGTGATACCCTACTGAGTAAATTAAGCTATATGTTATACTGTCTAAATAGCCCACCAGAGAGTGATATTTTGTCCAGTTTTGGGATATGGCCAGTAGATTTCGCATGTGTACATTTTGTTGCATGTGTTGAGGTAGGCTAAGTTCGCTGCGTGTTAGTGGAACGAACGTTTTAAAAAAAAGTCTGTCACAGAAGAAAGCTCTTTGGAAGCGGTTGTTCGCGGTGTGGTTGTAAGTCCAATACACGATTTAAATTCGATACACACGTTTTGTTACATCTACAAACAAAATGGCATTTGAGGCCAGCGTTACACGAAATGAGTCCGCCTGGTTAGAGGGATATCGTCGCTGCCTTGAACTGCATGCCTCTCGTTCAGTTTCTGCCCCCGCAAGAGCGTGTCCTGCGGGGGAAAGCCTGTGACATATAGCCCGTGAGCCGAGAGCCCAAAAAGTGGGTTGTTGGTACCACTTGGGGGGGCAAATTCTCACTATATTTTTTTGAAACCTATGTGTCTCTGGAGTATATTGCTGTATGATAGCAAGCTGGATCTCATAGCTTTTTGATTTTACAGCCCTTCAAAGATGACCTGTCCCAGAGAAAAAAACGATTTTCTTACAAGTGACTTTTTTTAGATTAACCACTAGTAGAGGCTATAAAAAGTCCCAAGCAGAATAATTACCTATTTAAATGTTGCCCTCAATGTTGGTAGACACATATATATTCATTATATGAACATTGTATCAACAATAGTGGAGAAATATGAAGATGGACAGCCAATTTTCTAATAATTTAAGATTTCAGAGCCACATACTGCAGTAACATTGTGTAATAATACATTGTGCTGTGGATTAATGTTAATCTTTCACCAGAGAGTTGAAATATGAGTAATCAAATTCAATAGGTGTACCTTAGCAAGAGTTTTTGCTTTTATAAGTCAGTGGAATCCATTACAGACTTCATAGTGAAAGGTAAGTTACACTGTTTCGGATTGAGCCCAGAGTAGTTATCACAATTATGCTGCTCATTGACACTGTGCTGCCTATTGCCAAATTTGATCTTTTTATGAGTATCTGCTAAGTAATAAAGACATATTTACTAGTAGTATTACCAAAGTACAGTCATTTCTGCAGCTAAAATGTCTATTTCTGGACATTTAAAATGGTGGACATGGAGATGATCCATCTTTATATATATACAAATAACACTTTTCCTTGTCACAATGAATACATAGAATTTGATGGTGGTGGCAAGTACTCATGAAAAAGGTAACATTTATGAATGGGCAGCATGAATTCTAGAAATAAACTTTAAAAAAAATATTACACAGTGCACCTTTAAAATGTAAAAAAAAAAAAAAATGTTTCAGATCAATAGATACAATAACAGAAACAGAAATGAAACATCTGTCAGAAAACATCAAGGGAAATATTTACACTACTAAAATAGTTTTTCATGGAAACAAACAAGTTCAATCAAAATGCATTATGTAACATGTGATGTATATATTTAGTCTCTCTAACAGCATTTAGCCTATATGAACACATAAATCAGAACAAATATATTTATAACTTAGTACAAGAACTTAAACATAGGCAGAATAATCTCTATTCTCAAGGGTCATCATCATAATCATCATCTTCAGTGTATTCTGGTTCACAGTTGTCTGTGTTTGGCTGGTTAGCACAATCCATTAAACGACACATGTCAGTACATTTCAGGCCATACATCACACTCACAAGATGGCAACTTGCAAGATCGGCTACATTTGCAGGACAGCAAATCCAGCACGGCTTGAGGAGCAGCAGGTCCATCCATCCAATCAATCACCAGTCTGCCATCTTCAAGCTTCCAACCTTTACCCACTGGACTGGGAGTCTGGGGATGTGTTTGAAGGCATCTTTTCCATATTGCTGCTTGGAAATTTGCTCTTTGTAAATGTTTTGCAAGCGAGTCTTTGCAAGGCGGCAGTTGATGGGATTCAATGTCTCCTTTGTGTGAGCAGAAAAGAGTATATCTCAACTCATTCACATTGGAGGTGGCTGGTTTGGATGTGTACAGCAGGCAAACAAGTTCCTCTAAGCTGCTTTGTAACTCTGGTGAAACGTCCCAATTGTCTCCTATTTGCGCCAAAGCTTCTCGCATTCGTCTGTTTTTCTTAATGATCTCTAGTGCTCGTACCTTCCCTTTTCCCGCAAAAGCACTCACAGAATCACATCCAGTGAATGCGTGAAGTCCAATGATAGCCTTGCACATTTCAGAGCCAAGTCCAGAACATATTTTGCCAATGTCAATGAGGTGTGACCGGGTCTTTGTTCCACATTTTTTATATAATCGGACACCGATTTCTTAGTGAAAGGCCAAACACATCACAAAAACATCAGTGTCCTCCGAGCATATCACCACTGCAGAGTACCCTGATGCTGCGGCATGAGCTGCAATCGTCCGTCTGCTTCTTCATGCTGGCTCACTAGTTCTGGTACTTCTTCACAATGTCCACCACTAATCTTCCAGCAGTTTTGAAGATGAGTAACAAAGAGTTCTTTTCCTTGTAGTTTGTCTGTGTACTTTGTCTTCTGCCATTCCTGAACAAGAAATTTGATGAGGCTGCTTTTATTGTTGACTTGCTTTAAAAATTGTCTCCATTGCCGTACTATTTGAGTTGGAGTAATTGTTTGGGGTGGCAGACTTTGTTCTTCACCTCTGTATGCTCTCTCAGCTGTTTTGATGGATATGTCCTCATATGTATCAAATACAACATCCACTCTGGTGCTCTTGCTTGCTTCTTTACGAAACATGCTATGAATGGCAGCAGCAACATCTTCAAAGCATGAATGAACTCAAACAATTCTGTGTATGATTCATGCTCTACGTTGAAGAACTGGATGTCTTCCTTCTGTGTTTGCTTGTGCTCAACATGATGGCGACGTGTTGGATTTCTTGTGTATTCTCGGTAGCATGTCCTGTGGTAATGGGCTTCTGCAGCAACAATCTCGCGACTAGTGACTGCCAGCATATGTGAATCTTGTCTTTGAGTGGCAATGTCACGAAGCGTTATGTCAGATCTGGTGTCTACTGCTTGAATCAAAGGTTCTCTGGTACCTGATCGTCTGTTATACCGGGTCCTTTTGCAGAATATGCAGACCTTTTCATAGACCCTAGAACATTGTGATGTCCTCTGCCGTTTAACTTGCTGCCTGCCATCATAGTCAGAACAGCCTGGTTCGCTGGCTGGTTCCTCATATTGTAAAGCATCAAGTTCCCTCTTCATAGTGAACAAGCTCCGGCATTGTCGATGGTATGCTACATCAGGGATAACACCATCTCCAAGATTTTCAGCAAGATGAAGAATGGGTTCGTGATTTCTTATGTTTGCAGCCGCCAATAGAGTTTGCCAGGAATTGTAATCGACAGGCCGAATGAGCTGATCAGACAGATGAATCTTTGTGGACTCATAATGAATGATGCATTTGGCCTTTTGTTGGAGATCATTTCCTTCCATGTTATGCCACAGCAATAATGCAGTTATGCATTCACAGCACAGACACAGGGAGACTAAATCACTGTGAGATCCATCATGCATAAAACCAGGCAGAGAAAAATGTTTGCTTGATGTGTGGGATGTTCTTTTTCTACACTGGGGGATATACCGGTATTTTGTTTGCAGGATAGCAAGTTGAACTATTGGCAATGAATTACGACATCTATGCTGATGACAATTATTTTGAAATTGACCATTTGAATTGTAGAATTATAAAATAAATCATTTATTTAAGTAAACCTGATCACTAATCCACTCAAACAAGTTGGTGTAACAGTCAGTAAGTTGTTTCGGTGAATTTTTTTTTTTTTGTGGCAACTTTTATGAACTGCACTTAGAGGCTGCAAAATCCCTTAGCTAAGAGATACAACTTGTGCTCATGCAGAAATGTACTTCAGGTACAGATAGCTTTCACACAAATATAGTGGGAATTTATCCCCTCAACTGTACCAAAAGCAATTATTTACGCTCGGGGAGTGTTAACTGCATTATTAATTTGTTTTATTTTATGAAATCAATAGAACAAATGACAATTTGATGGGGGGGAATATGAAATACAACATTTATCTTTATTAATGGTGATATTTAAACCACTCCAGCAAGCTGGTGGAACAGCCAAAAGTGATTTAAGTGAAATTGTATTTTTGGCGACTTTTTAGCAGCTTTTAGTATGTGCACTTACCAAAGAGGCTGTAAAATCACAACACTATGAGATCCAACTTTCTCCCATACACAAATGTACTTCAGAAATAGATAGTTTTCAGACAAATATAGTGGCAATTTGTCCTCTCAACTGTACAAAAAGCTGTTAATATTAAGTTTATCAGCAGTGATGCAATTGTGTACACGCCAGGAGTATAAAGTGCACTACTAAATTATTTTATTTTGATGAATGAATTTAAAAAATCACAATTTAGATGATTGAAGTATTACATATTATTTTTATCTTAATTAATGGTGATGTTTAAACCACTCAAGCAAGCTGTTGTAACAGTCAGAAGTAATTTAAGTGAGATGGTATTTTTGGCGATTTTTGGCGACTTTTTTAAGTGCACTTACTAAAGAGGCTGTAAAATCACAACGCTATGAGATCCAACTTTCTATCATACAGAAATATACTCCAGAGATACATAGCTTTCAGATACATATAGTGGCAATTTGCCCCTCAATTGTACAACAAGCTTTTAACATTAAGTTTATCATCAGTGTGACAATTATGTATGCTTCGGGAGTATAAATTGAATTATGAAATAATTTTCTTTTAGGAAATTCATAAAAATGACAATTTTGAATCATGGAAGTATTAAATATAATATTTATCCTAATTAATGATGATGTTTAAACCACTCCAGCAAGCTGGTGTAACAGCCAGAGGTGGTTTAAGTGAAAATTGAACTTAGGCGATTTTTGCTTATTTTTCTCTAAAGGTCCATTTACTAAAGAGGCTGTAAAATCAAAAAGCTATGAGATCCAGCTTGCTATCATACAGAAATATAATCCAGAGATATATAGCTTTCAGAAAAATATAGTGGCAATTTGCCCCCCCAAGTGGTACCAGTGAACCCCTCCGGCTCACGGGCTAATAGCTTAATTTACTCAGTAAGGGTATTAGGCCTACTGTACACAACAAGATAGTTATACTGGCTAACTGAGTGTGATATTTCCCCCCAGTTTTAGGATATATTTATGGGGGAGATTTTTGCTACAAAAGATGCAAAACTGAACAACTAAAAATAAATAAATCTCGTCTTTGTTTTAAATGCTGTCTTTGCCCTTTATTTTCCTTGATTGTGTGCTGTTTAAGGGGGCCGGGAGTTTACCGGTAGTTTGTCACCTTTTTCAACCCTTATGAGTTTGCAGGTATGTATATAGTCTATGCTTATAGGTAAAATGCTCTGTGGTCCCGTCAGCGGTATTTTTTTCCTAGTAAAGCAACGCCACAGATAGCCAGATATAATTTTACGAATTAGTTTTTAATCATATTATGAAACCGTGTCTTTAAACTGTGTCTCTGTGGCGTCGCTTTAGAGCTAGGAAAAATAATACGTGGCCAATTGGCCAAAATAGCTGGTGAGTAGTAGCATTGTCGCTAATGCTATTTGTTTACCTCTGGGCTACTTGTCTTCATATGAATAAAATAAATACACTTTATTGGTCTGTAGGCACCTGTTACCTTTTTAGGCTCAACATTTTGTCTCACTAAATGCAAAAGGCACAATTTATTTCTGTGACGGTCGTCATTGCAGCATCCTAGCTAAATGAACGCCCTATGATGCTGCCAGGGAGGTATGCAGAAAGGAAGCTTCCCGACGGCAAAATCTCATCACGTTTAATCTATAAAACATGCTTAATGTGGGCAGTTATAATCTTTCATACACGATCAATTACTAATGGTAGTGTACATTGGTCAAACGTTTCGTTATAAGTGTTCTTGCGGACACTGCGACCCAGATAGCATGCAGATGTTGGCCCAACGTTGGCATTGGTTGGCGGCGTTGGAATTTCAACATTGGGCCAACGCTGAACCAACCTCGGCAGATCAACCAATTTATGTTTATACTGTAGGTTGGAATTCCAACGTTGGGCCAACGCTGAACCAACCTCTGACGATCAACTAATTTGTGCCATTACAATTGGTTGGGGGGCTGACGTTGGGTCAGTGTTGGCCCAACGTTGGCATTTCAATGCAAGTTGGTAGACGTTGACGTTGGTAAACAGTTGACGTTGGTTAGATGTTGGCCCAATGTTGGAATTGCTGCAGATCTCCATCTCCTTTTTAATATCACTTTGCACAATTATTAACAATCAGAGCATGTTACACTTACCTTTTGTGACAGACTACAAATACTTGATCATGAAACACTGACTGAAAATGTTCCTTAAAATAAAAATCATTGGAAAATATAATCAAACAATTATTTCTAAGGTCAATGGGTCATACAGACTGGCCACACTGTAGTTGTATCAATTGCCAAATTGTACCAACTTCCCGGCTTTGTTCATTTACACAAGAAACAATTAAAACTAGCAGAAAAGTGGTTTTACTGGACTACTTTCATAAATGGGGTGACCTACCCATTCTACTCACCCCCAAAAAGAACACACATTGACCAACATAAAGTTGATAGACAAGGTGGTGGTAAGTGGTCTCTAACCAAGTAAAAATAATACTGACGTTGCTGAAAATACACAGAATCCAGCACAAATTTTTTTACAAGCAACATTTTATTTTCTCCAATCCTGCAAATTACACCAAAGCAATCAAATACATTTCAACTGTAAATACATTTTGTATTCAATCAGATAAATCCCACTGTTATTCTCACAATGCATTATACAAAATCACTTTAAAAGATGGATAGTTTAAAATAAAACTTTCATGGTTTTGCTCAATGTTAAGAGAGACAAGCAGTGTTGGGCAGTGACCTTGAAGAAAAGAGCTCTGGACCAAATAAATTAAGAACTTGAGGAAAATCTTTCTTGGATTACAACAGAGATGTGCAATGTGCAATTGTTTGCAGTGGAGCTTTGTGTTAGGATGCTCCCAAACTGAAAACCACCTATACATTTAGGCACATATAACATATGATCTATGACTTGCAAAGCCACTGAGCTGGCCATTTGCTTCTTCTGTCCGCATAAACCTTCACCAATCCCTCTGGTAGTCATCCCTTCCCATCACCAGTAGACCGTCCAAGTTATCAACTGCATCCCAGACAGCCCTGAGACCAACGTACAGGAGGTTTCACCCACACTTGTATTGTATTATTGGCGCTGCATAAATAAAAATTGGCACAGTTCATCAACCATTTCCTTCTGTTTCAGCAAAATGTACACCATCACACAACACAAGTGAACATGTATCCATACAAATTAGCATCGCTATGAAATAAGCATCAGATTAACATTGCTAACATACGTGAAGTTGACTTATATAGGTTGTAGGATGTATGTTCTAAATGGTAGCTTGGGTTTTTGGAAAAGACAGAGACAAAGCTTTCTCTCTCAAATACAAAATGTATACATTCACTATGCATATGGCAGCACGACCTGGGGAGAAAATCTTAAACCAGACGTCACAATAACAATAGGAACTAGCAACAGCTAGCACGCAAGTATTTTCAACGGACGACCAACGTTAAGGACGACCAAGACAGACGTTATTTTTCAGCCAGATAAATATTTATATTTATAGGTCCACATTTAGTCAAGGTAAGACCCACCTCGAACCTTAATTTTATAAGTTCAAATCCGCGTCGTCGTAGTGTCAGCTAAAATTAGCAAACTAGCGGATTTAGCCGCCATTCAATTGCCATACTTGCCGCTAACTAGATAGCTAGCTAGCAGTAGCTATCCTGGATCACAAGCTGTGCCAAATAAGAATCGTAAACTTTCATTTACAGATATCACTTGTTTATAACAGAATCAGACGGCTAGTGGGTGCTAACAAGTTTGTTGATGGTGAACATTACCTAGCATGAGCATAAACTTGTGTAAAGGGCGACAAAATGAACATTTAAAAAAAAAAAAAAAAAAACGGTGATCTTACCCGAAAGAGACACACGCGTGAGCATCATCTCGCGTTCTCTTCTCTTTGTATTTTCTCTTTTCTGCTCCTGACTCTTGTCAAAAAGATATCTGCCAAACTTTAATTGAGGATGAGGCATAATCGAACATACCACTGGGTGGAGGAGGAGGCGGGTACAAGGGGGAAAACAGGGCTGTACGTTAAGCTTTTTCACTAGGAGCACTGGTGCTCCTAAATGAAAAAATTTAGGAGCACAGATAAAAATTTAGGAGCACTGTGAAATTTCTTGATGGAATTTTATTATAACGCAAAGACACATAGCCTACTGTACAAAGGGTAGCTTTTCCACACACGCACATTTAATAGGATTGTATTGGTGTATCTATTTAAGCTTTTACTTCCTTTTTACATCTGCCAAGGAGGTAATGTTTTCAGTTGTGTTGTTTGTCTGCCTGTCTGTCAGCAGGATTACTCAAAAACTCATGAACCACAAAACATAAAAATAAAACATAAAACATAGAACAAATGCTATAAGTGCCACATCTAGAGTCACAGGTAAGCGCCGAGGGATCCCACATCTATGTCATTATTGGTTGCTTTCTATTCACAACTGCATCCCTGCAGATGATGTGCCGTTTGGATATGTTATGTTTCACGAGGGAATCTTTTTTGAATTGTTTATTCCCCGTAACGAATACCGAATTGTCTGCCTGCTTCTGGCCTCGGCAGTATTTGCAAAACATCTGTCCATCTTCATGAACAAGCCACGGGAAGATATTCATCCACTCGGATCGGAACTTGTGGATTTTAGAAGTAGTGGAGCTAGTTGTAGTCGTACTACTACTGCCACTGCCTGTGGCTATCACCTCATCCTCACCGTCTTCATCATATCTCCTGTTTGCCTCTCCTGGTTCTTTAGGTTTTCGTTGAAAGAAAGATGTTATCATATTTTCCTCACTAACCGTTCGTAGCAATGGATCATTGAAGCTATTTCTAAATGACGACTGAAGGAGCAAGCTAGCTAATCGCAGCGCAAGCCAAGACCGGTCCGTAGCAGCGAAACACTACTTGTGCAGAACTTTTTTCCCATATGCGTTGAGACGTCACCGCGTCATCATGACAAGAACAAAGTTCTTCCTGCTCGATCACATTTGACAAGGGAATGAGAAAAAAAATCAGGGAACATTGTAGACTCTTGTCGATTGGAATGTTTTTATTTTAATTATTATTATATATTTATTTTTAGGAGCAAAATGCGAATGAAAGGGTTGAAATACATAATCGCACAAGTGCGCCCGTTTTATTTTTCTTCCTCGCACAGTCCAAAATTTAGGCGTAATGCGACCAATTGGTCGCAATGTACAGCCCTGGAAAATGTAGAGAATGCAAAGTGCATGCTGAAGTGTAGCTCAGGCGGCATGCAACACATTGGATAATGACAGCGTCATTATAATTCTGTCTTCTTTTGAAATGCCTGTTTTCAGCATGGTGATGAAATTACAAAAAATAGGTCTATGCTCGCTGTCCATGCGCAGAGACACAAATTTACTACAGTGCAGATCAGAATTAGAACATTTTTCTATTTGCACAATTTTGCAATAACTGGCATCAACAGCGATAGGGTGTAACTTCATAATGGCACCGTAGATTTTATTGTACTTTTACACAAATGTTTGAGTGGTGCTCATGCACAAATTACATCCAGTTGAATAGTTGTTGATTTGTAAGTCTGATGGACATCTTTTTTTTTTCCAGTCATGCAAGGCAATCCAGTGCCACAAAACAGCAGCAGTAGCAGCAGCATGGAAGACAACAGCTCTGATGAAAATTGAACTGCTTATTTATTTATTTATTTATGCATTCGTTCGTTTATTTGTTAAACTCAATAAAAAATGTAATTATTGCTTATAGCTTATTTTTATTCCTCCTGAGCTACAAATTTACATTTGTAATGGGCCAATAACTGTAATATTTAACTGAAACACTAAAGTTGGCAATTGGATATAAGCCAACGTATTGCCAACTTAATTATCGTGAATATGATGCATTGTGACGTCACGCCCTCTCATCGCACAAACAACGTTGGCCCAACGTATCGCCAGCAGCCAAAAAGTCATTGGCCCATCGTTGGCGAGTCACGTCAGCCCAACGTCTGTGACGCCGTTGGGCCAACATCTGCATGCTATCTGGGGAGGCTATGCCTGTAGGGAGTTAGAGGCGTACTGATCTCTGGTACAGCAGCTAGTGTGCCGTTCAGCAACATAAACTGCCTGACACAACACCCCGGCTTAGATGCTTGTTGCTTGAACCCCTTCTCGCTACAAGTTGCCTACCTTGCATTTCGCCAGGAATATGGTCCACTTCAAGCCAGCAGACCAGAGTAGGTTCAGTCATTTTCAGTCCGGTGGTCCAACAACAGCTAATGCCCATAAATTAATTAGCAATTGTGAACTAGTGTGCTACAATGAATAGGCCTACTATGTAGGTAATTCACTAAAAACAAATCAATAATTTAATTCATATAATAGTGGCATTAGCTGTCATTTACCCAGACTCATAACACTCAGTCGTAATGAGCTCCACCTATCACTGAGTTCGCCGTAACAGACGAGGCTGTAAAATCGGCTCTCTTCACTTGGACAAAACGAATCCAAGCCCGAAAACGTTTGGTCTTCCTGCTCGGAAAGTGATGGACTCGGTGTCCAGACTGAGAGGTGTTCGTACACCCACCACAAACACAATAGTTAACCATCACTGATAAATACTCACAACAACTATACTAATCAATCAATAACTCGCTACTCAAAAACTTGAGAACTCCCTCTTCCTACGTCATAGAACCTGACAATCGTCGGAAAGAGATAGTTCAATTTTATTACAAAACGGTACCTTTTAATCTATTTTTCTGATGATGGGGATGGTGGATCGTGGCCATTTTTTCACAGACCTTTTAAAATCTATTTATAACCAATTCTAAATGTAAATGTCATCATAAAAAAAAAACTTCCAAGTGACCCTTTAATGTTGTTTTTGACTCTAATGCCTGATATTAATCAGAATTCCTCCATCTCTTCTTCTTTCTGACTCCCTCCCTCCCAGGATCAGAGGCCCGTCTTACTATCTTTGCAGAGGCCCGTCTGATACGAAATGGCAGAGACAGCAGAAAGGTGATATGCCGTTTGCTTTTCCTAAAACCATTGACACATCTCTCTTTTTCTCTCTTTGTATCACTCACTCTCTCTCCTCTCTTTTCCTCTACTGGCCTTGCCAAAATACTGATCATTACTTTTCTCATTAACACAACAGGCCAACTGAGATAAATGTCATTCTTTGATTGCTGTGAATTACAATATTTGTTTTGTTGCTTTATTGTTGTGCTAGTGCACCCATGCTTAGCTGAGGTTTAATGTCATCGACTCCTCCAGAATTTTTACTAGCTTTTACTCGCATAGCATCACAATGAGATGAACTGATGTTGAGTTATTTACATAAATGAAAATAGTCTTTTTTTCAGAGCACACTGAAACACACATGATCATATTCAGTTAACATATATAAATACTCAAGCTTGCAAACAAATGCCTTTGAAAACTGCTTTCTTTAGTGTGCAATATCTTTTTCGTCCTTATATTTCAAGCAGACAAATAGAATATCTAAAATTCCTGAGTAATTTATTTGGAAACACAAGCATACATACAAGCATCACTTTAGTACTATTGTCAAAAGTTTGTAAATTAATCTTAGAGTTATCCAAGACATTTTTAAATTTAAAATGAAATTACTTTTTTGCAATAATTTCTACACAGTTTGACTATTGTTCATCAGAATTAAACTCTATCCAAAAATGAATGTGAGTACAAACTTGGGTATGTTTTAGAGTAGTCAGTGTGCATCTTGTGTTGTAGTACAGATTTACTGTCCTCTGAAAAAAACTTTAGAGATACGAATATTTAGAGAATTTAGAGATATAAATAGCAGGCCACAAAAGTGAGTACACCCCACAGTGAACATGTCCAAATTGCATCAAAATCATCAATATTTTGTGTGAGCACCATCATTATCTAGCACTGCCTTAATAATCCTAGCCATGAGATTTACGGGAGCTGCACATGTTGTTTCTGGGATTATATTCCATTCATCCATGATGGCATCACAAACCTGACAGAGGTTAGACATTGGTGCTCCTCTACCTCTTGCTTAAGGATGCCCCACAGGTGCTCAATAAGGTGTTGGATGTGTTAGGGGTTATCAGTTTGAAAACCTGCTATATGGCCCAATGAAAGGGGGTGGGGGGCATCATGTTCTGCTTCAGAAGGTCACAGCATATGTTGGAATGTATGTTTCCGTCAATAAACTACAGTACCCCAGTGTCAGCAGCACTCAAGCAGCCCTAAACCATTATCCTACCTCAGTCAGGCTCAGTTGCAGGCAAGGCATGATTATTATGATACTCCTCAACAGGGCACTGCCACACCTGCTGAACACCATTTGAGCTAAACAAGCTTATCTTCTTCTCATTGGATGGCAGCACAAGGTTGTAGTAATTCATGTTTTTGGACTGCTTGTCTTCCGCAAAATTTGCAGGCTTTTTTGTAAGCAAGCTTCACAAGAGGCTTCCACCTGGGATTAGACAACTTCTAGATCTGACAGTGAGTATGAGGACTGAACTTCTTTGATGGGCGTGGTCAAAGTTTGTTCCAGGTGGAACCCGTCTTGGAAAACACCTTTATGACCCTCTGTTTCATGGTGTCACTGATATTTATAGCATAGGCCATTAGAAATCCTTAGGCAGTTTTTTTGTCATTAGGAGCCATGTTGGACATCCAGTGGATAGTATGAAAGAATTGTAGCCAAAATACTAAAATGAATAGCTCTACATAGCAATGGTGATTTTTAGGCTCTTTTGAAGCACGCTTAAATTTAAAAAGACAATATCATAACATATAGTAATATTGTACTTAACATGGAGAAACACTGCAAGCACTGGGGGCTAAGCACACCTAAAGGTCAGACCATAAAATATATAGCATGAATAGCATGACACACAAATTTGTATGGTCCAGTCAAGCAGACCAAAACACTAACATGATGAATTGGACAAGCAACTTTGCATGGTTGAATGATATAAACAATTGGGTGTAACAATACATGTATTTGTATTGAACCGTTTCAGTATGTAACGTTCAGTTCAGTACAGGGCTGTGCACGGGTGAGTTCCCAGGCCGGAAGTTGCATGTGTTTACATTCTGCCGCTACACATGCAGCTGGCTTGTGCATCATGGCTACTGCTAGGGATAAACCGGAGCTTCAAGACCCTTCCCAGTCTCTAAAGTCTCCTGCTTGGGAACACTTCGGCTTCCTGGTTAAATACTGCAAAGGAGAAAGACAGGTGGCTAAAATGATGGCGGTGTGCCGACACTGTTCATTTGAGATCAGGGGTGCGTTTCCCAAAACCGTCGTTGCTAACTTCCTTAGCAACTTTGTAGGTTTGAACGATGGACTAACGACACTGCTGTTTCCCAACAGCATTGTTTGAACGACACAACTAACGATGTTTACAACAACGTTAGTCCGATGGATCATTCGACGACGCAGGTGTTTCCCAACAGCGAAGTCTGGACGATCCAACGGAAGTTCCATCGTTAAGTTGTGTCGTTCAAACAATTAGCTTGGACCTGTCGTTAGACCATTGTTTATGTACACGTGACGTCTTGCTCGTCACCTTTGGGTCAAATTAGCCACCATTTTACGCGTTACCGCCACCAACTGCATGAATGATCTTATTTTAATTCACTTCCATTTTCGTTCCGGCAATGCCAGATACACCCAATAACACACATGAAGCTGTAGCAAAATGTGGTTGGATCACAGGAAATTTACGTGAGTGATGTTAATGATCGTTTTGTAATACTGTGATGGATGCCCACGGAATTTGTGTTCGGTTGCTCAACATAGGCCAACTAAATGTATAATTAATGTATGATTCATCATCACATGGTACCCGCGGGTTATTAAAAGTATTAAAAAGGCTTTGAATTTAGTTTTCCAGCATTAAAGGTATTAAAAGTATTAAATTAGCTGTTGTAAGTCTGAATTTTTTTTCACTGAGGTCTTAATTTTTAAAAACATATCAGTGCAACCTATATTGTATCCATGACGAAGTTTTTATAATAATTACACCCTTTTTTTAAAATCCATAACTAAGATGACGTACAGAACGTTCATGATACGTTGCACTGCAAACAAAAGGGGAAGCACCTTGCACGCGCCATCATTTGGAAGCAAGGAGTTCAAGCAGGGGGAAGTGCAAGTTTAATCGCAAATGGCTGCTAAAAGCTGTAGAAAATGAGCGAGATGCTTTCTGTAAGTTATGCAAGAAGATCTTTTCTCTGGGGACGATGGGGCTTGGGGCCTTAAAGTCCCATATGAAGAGCGGGAAACATAAATTATGCTACGGCAATAGCACAGTACTGTGTGCCAACTCAGCCGGCTAGCAGCTCGACCACTGCCACAACTGGCGAAACGGAGAATCCATCCACTGCATCTGGAATGCGTCCGTTTGTCGGTGGAACGAAAACCCTGCAAGCAGAGGTATTGTGGATCTTAAAGTCATGTGGCAGTAACAAAACGGCCTACATAACAAAACTTGGACTTGCACCGTTCATCACCAGAGAAATTACGAAACAAGTGAACGGCTCAAAAATCGCAGTGCAGCCAGAAGCTGCACAGTTGGCGTCAATGCAAAATTACGCCTAGTGGGTCTCACCAAGTGCTGGTGAACTACTTCCAGCAACTCTGATTTGAGGCCTAGTGAGTCTATATTTTCTCACTATAGCCTCATCAGAGAGCACCTCCAGGGGGTTAAAGTTCTCCCTGATGTATGCGTGGACATAAACGAACTCACTGCGGCGGCGCCTCTGGCGCCTATTCAACTCAATGATGCGCTGTAGCGCTGCCATTGCACCTTCTACCTCACCTCAGTAGAGAGTGAGAACATTTATAGGAGGCAGGCAATCATCTAGCTGCTTGTCATTGGTGGGCAGAGAGTTTACACTGCCTGTAGGTTGTTGGAAGGTAATGAGGAGTAGTTAAATTATGTATGGTCTTCAGGCCTAATTTGTACCAACCCTTAGCAAAAAGAAGTTTATTAAAGTTTACTATAAGTATACTTATTTTATACTAAAACTGAGGAAGTATACTTGAAGTTGACTTTTATAAACTATATTTTATATACTTATAGAATAGTATAGTAAAGTATACTTGGCTTATACTGAAACTTCTAAACAAAGTCTAAGACTAAGTACATTTATACTTAGACTTACACTTATACTTTAAAATGAAAACATATACTTTTCCTTTAGTCAAGTCATTGACTCGTGCTTAGCATTTAATTTATATATTAATATAATATAATGGTGGAATTTAAAACTTAACAGTATATAGTATGTGTACTCAATTGCATTATCTTTATGTACCTTAATCTCATACACAAAAACAAAAGTGCAACACAATACCACCCAGTCAGCTGGAAGAAGCTGAACAACCAGCTCGTTAGAGCTAACATAGCGAAATGGACCATATAGAAGATATTTGGAGGATGACGCAGCAGAGGTACCAAGGACTACCAAGTAGCTAGCTCAATAAAGTCAATTCAAATGTTTTTCTGTTTTTGTGTATGATTTTAAGGTACATAAAGACAATGCAATTGAACACACATACTAGTTTTAAACTCAGATTAGTTCCTGATTCATGTAAGGTATCACATTGCATTTGTTACAATGTTTTAATTTGTTTACAATGTTTATAACTTCTCTCTTGATTCACTGAGTGTACATTTTTTATTCTGGTTACAGAGTGCACAGACACAGATTTCTTTCAGGTAAGTTTTTATAAATGCACTTAAAATACTGTATGTGAATGAATTGGATGGAAACCCATCTGGAGTCTCTCAAGAGCAAAACTGACTCTTAGCACAATGCATATGAATTACTGTAAAACCTGCAATATCCACAACTTTTAAATTAACATTTCACTTTCAGTCTACACAGCCACAGCTCCCAATTGTTGGAACTCTTCAACTCCAACCAAGAGTTGAGGGGTTAGTGGGATGATCAAGGTTGGAATGACAGAGATCAGCAGCTGTGGCAGCACTCCTACACTCAAATTTACTACATCATCAGATGTGTGTGTGCGTGTGTGCCATCACATTAAAATCATCAACAGTGTGTGTTTGTGCTGCTACATTAACATCATTAGCATGCCAGACAGCTCCTGATGCTGCCTCAGCCTGGAGCTGCGCAGTCAGCCCATTAATAATAAAAATGAATGAAATGTGTGCCCAGGTGTGTGTGCAAAGGGATGCGTGTGTCTGTCTTCCTTTGTGTGTGTTTGTGTGTGTGTGTAGTGTGTTTGTCTTTGTGGAGTCTTAAAGTCTCTTGAAACTGAGGATTCTGACTCTCAAAGCTTATTTCATAAAAAAATCCATTTGGCTTAATCTCAATTGAAGCCACAGCTGCTAATGAACACATGCAAACTCTCCCTGACATACTGCTTTTACTGACTGACAGAAGAGTGAAATTTGTCCTCTCATACAGCCAATACTGTCACAGGGGCAGGGACCAGGAGACAGACAGAATGAGGAGGTTGGATCCGATCACGTAATGTGCAAACAGAACTCTTTATTTAGGGGAAAGGGAATATAGTCCGGAACCCCAGAGGGGACTGGATGAAGTTCGTCTGAGTGGGGCTCGAACCCGCGACTCCGGGAGTGGTAGGCAGCTGCTCTACCGCCTGAGCCGGTGATGGCAGAGTTGTTGGGGGCGAACTATATCGGGGTCGAGGACAGGAGACAAGGCGTAGTCGAAGAGCAGGTCCGGGTCAAAGCCGTGAGGAGTACAGGGGAAATTGGGGACACACAAACAGACAAGACGGGGAAAAGCAAACACGAGCAGGGCACAAAACCGAGACTGACACGAAAAACAAGGAGATAAACACGGACAGGAAAACTGGATACTGGGAGGTCAAAAAGCAAACACGAGCAAGAGACAAAACAGAGACTAAACACGAACAAGGAAAGTAGGAAACAAGAGTCAGGAGTCAAAACTTTCCGCAGCAATACACTTAGGTAAGAGGACGAACTGACAAGGGAGAACTGAAACAAGGGAGTATAAATAGGAGTGCCATGCAGGTGTAATAATTGAGTGAGGGCTTAAACAAGGAAGTGCAGGTGTGGTGCGTTACACTAGACACGGACAAGGGAAACACAATCGAGTGAAACGAGTGCGTGATTTGATTTAATAATAAGGACTGTGTCGGAGGAGGCAGTGGAAAGTGTGAATATAGCGTGATCAAAACAAGGCTCAGACAGAGAGTCGTGACAGAACCCCCCCCAAGGGACGGCCCCAGAAGTCCCCCAGGGAGAGAGAACAGAAACAGAAGATCCCAAAGAAGAAGAGAGAAAAAATAAGAAAAACACCAACCGGGTGGGTGGAGGGGAGAAGCGTTCGTGGGGCCGAAGGGCATCACGGGGGGCGTTCGTGGGGCCGAGGCCGAAGGGCATCATGAGGTACTCGTAATGCCCGTTAGGAGTGTTGAACGCCGTCTTCCACTCGTCCCCCTCCCGGATGCGCACAAGGTGGTAGGCATTGCGCAGGTCTAACTTGGAGAATACCGTGGCCCCCTGGAGCAGCTCGAAAGCGGTGCACAGAAGGGGCAGAGGGTACCGGTTCTTGACTGTTATGTCGTTGAGGCCGCGGTAGTCAATGCAGGGCCGGAGTGATCCGTCCTTCTTCCCGACGAAGAAGAACTCCGCAGCGGGGGACGAGGAGGGGCGGATGATGCCCGTGGCCAGTGAGTCGGAGATATATTCCTCCATGGCCCGCCTCTCGGGGCCCGAGAGGGAGTAGAGGCAGCCACACGGAGGAGTGGAACCAGGGACTAAGTCAATGGCGCAGTCGTAGGGGCGGGTGCGGGGTACGGACGTGGACTTGGCCTTACAAAAGACCTCAGCGAGGTCGTGGTAGCAGGACGGGACATGGGACAGATCAGGAGCACTTACAGGGCCAGGACTGGGGGCCGGAACGGAAGCGGATTGCAGGCAGGTCTGGTGGCATTCGACCCCCAACTCCAGAATCGCCCCACTGCACCAGTCAATACAGGGGTTATGCCGTCGAAGCCATTCTAGGCCAAGGATGATGGGGTGCCCCGGCAGCGACAGCGACATGGAGGCGACTGGGGCAGCGACAGCGCCCTGCTGCCGCAGCGCCTCGACCTCGGCGCACAGCTGGGTGGTGGTACCGGACAGGGAGGCGAGGTCACCGGCGATCTGTCGATTGCTCCTGACGGACTCCCCCAACCAGTCCGCAGCAGAGCGGAGTTCGGCCTCGGTCTGGGAGTCTAGCTCCATAGGCACATTACTTGGATCCATCTTGGTCAGTTCATTTGGACAGAGAGTCATGACAAATACGGACTGTGTGATAAAAGACTTCACATGACACACAGAGCTAGATGTACAAAGCTATTAGCACCCACTTCTGGCATAATTCTCTCGTAAAGCGCGCCTAAAACATGTCGTGTTATGTACAAACGCAAACTGCGTTTCTGTGGTACGATATGCAAACCTGGGATTGTCCGTGGGAATGTGGGCGTGAAGTGTGAACTATGGAGAAGCGTAAAGAGCATCCAATTATTTATTCCCCTTGCGTGTAAGATACATGCTGGTAAAAGCGCACGTGTAATTTGCAGTGAGAATTGTCCGCCTCATGAGAGCAGGTATAAACCAGGAAGCGCAAATTCCCTTGCTTTTTGAAACGTCTCAAAACATTGTTACTTTGCTTATTTTTAAATATTTTTATTAATTTCATCCGTGTTCACTCTCTGGTTGGGAAGGGAGGGAGGGAGGGCTAAAAACAAACAAGAAAAAAGCTAAATGTAATTTATGTAAATGAAGGCAAAATTAGCCAGCTTGCGGTTACAGAAATACGCCCCCAACAACTGTTCGACTTGATGTAAACGTTTACATGCGTTTGCAGTCACTGATGCATTGTGGGATGAAAATGTTGCATGATGGTTAGACTTTGTGTCAGACTTGCCAGAAAGGCGTGGCGATGTCACCAAAATGTGACAAGGTCATATGACCTAAAAATCCACACATGTAAAACACAAAGTAAAACGCATGTAAACACAGGTAGACAAATCGTGCAAGCGCTTGTAGATGCTTCCACATGTCTACAACTGTCTAACTAACGCATCCGTGGTGATGCAACTTTGCCCTGGTTGGTTTAAAGTTTATTGACGTCTGGACACGTGTGTTGGGTAGCGTTCTGTCACTGAACTTCTCATCTTATATGTACGTTATTTTAGTCCAGTTTGAAGACATATCTTTTCTCTCTCTTTTTAGCTTGTTCTGGGGCGTGTATCTGATGCTGTCAAGCTCAATCTTTTATTTATTTATGTATTTGTTAATCTCATTTTTATTTTATTGCTTTGTGTCAGTAGGCTATACCTATTAATGGTCTTTGGGTTATGGTTTTGCCGTGTTATTTTTCATCCTTGTGTTGTGCAGTACTTTAGGAAATCTCTGCTGTTTTGTTTAAATGTGCTATTAAAAAAAAGACTCGACTTGACTTGAAGTCTCAATGCACCCTACTACATACGCCCGCCCCCTCCTTGTCCCCCACACACAACACATGACCTCTCCGTCATCTACTGCAAAGATCAGGTGGTGCAAACTCAATCTCGTTGAAGGCTTGTGTCCGTTGAAGGCTTATGGCCTTTTAAACACCCGCCCATGCTGTGAGGCGAAGTTCTTGCTGATGTATGTAGACAGACGCAGACAAACGCTGACAAGCGGGATTGCAAGTCGAATGCGCCTTTATTCAACAAATCTGTCGAAGGTAAGTCCAAGTTCAGAAATCTAAAGATGGCTTATATGTTCAGTTTTAAAATGGAATACTTTGTACTTACATTGGCCACCACATATTTACCTCCGCCAAGGAAGTTATGTTTTCGACGCCGTTGGTTTGTCTGTTTGTCTGTTTGTTTGTGAACAACATAATTTGAAAAGTTATAGATGGATTTTGATGACATTTTCAGGATAGGTCAGAAGTGGCCTAACTTAGAACTGATTTGTTTTTGGTGGTGATCCGGATAACCATCTGGATCCAGGAATTTTTTATTCAGTGAAGTTACCAGTGTAGCATGGAATCTACAGAGACTTTTATTTTGAAAGGAGGGAATATAGGTTGGTACGGAAATGAGGCTCCTGTTGCGGCTCAAGGAGTTGTTGAGTTTTTGGTTAGAGGGTTCAGTGAAGGACAGAGGAGAGTTAGAGCGGTAGTGGTGAGCAGCCCAGTAGTTCATGTTGGCAGTGGAAATTAGATAAAGTACTTTCCTGCACCGAAGAGCCAACCAAGTTCGTGTGAGCATAAGTGAACGAACCCACTAGTTAACTATTACACCAGTAATAAAATGTTTTAACATAATTACAGTTTTTCTGAATTGCTAAAGCACAAAAACCAATTGGCTGGCCCAATTGCCCAATTGCTTAAGCTATTTCTCACAACTGCTCACTCTTTTGTCAATACCTTAAATCATTTTACATAGTAAAACACAATTTGCAAAACTCACTGACTCCTCTTTGCAAAACTCTAAACACATTCTCATTGTCAAAACACACTTTGCAGTGTAGGACACACTCTTCTGCCCATTTGATCATCAATAAAGCACACATGGCAGTAGTTAAGCACAATGAGTCAAAACTGAGTTTACTTCATTTCAAATGACACCACTAATGTAAGCCAATTGAGAGCCACAAAAAGGTTGCAGCTTGAAAATGGCTGCCAATCAGAAACAAGAGAGTGAGGGACATAGCGAGGAAGAGGAGGTAGCAGAAGAACAAGAGGAAGAGTGATTTTTTCCTGCTAACCAAATTAGAGTCACCATTATAGATCACGTTCTTGTCCATGGGTTGACGGCGATCTATGAAATTTCTTAGAGGCCATGGAATTGGCCTGTGCCATAGGTCAGGAACAGTGGATAGATATGACATGTCAGGGCATTCTTTCCCTGTTACCTGGCAAGGGACATCATTGCTTGTGATGTGGATGAGGTGTTGTGGCCTGACCCAGCCCAAAGACAAGATGAATAAAGATGAAGATCAGTAATTTTTTGCAGCATTGGAAATAGCACATGTCGTTTTCACAGTATACCACAGTATACTGTATCACTATAATGTATTTTTGATTTTGAATTTAAAAAGAAATGTATAGTGATGCTACCATTTTCTATGTACTATGTCTATGTACAGAACAGTATATATCTTGAGTTTTGTTTTGTTTTTTTTTGTTGAAAATGCTTTTTTAGTGCTGTAAAAACATAAATTCTGCTGTTGTATGTATCTGAATGTTGTGCTTTCAATTTTTTGGTGTAGTAACTGCTTCATTGTGATTTCATTTTGAGTGTGTTGTTTTTGTTTTGAGGATAGTTTTGAGCACACGTAAAACTGTTTTGAGGCAGTTGTTTGCTTTTGCAACAAGAGTCAGGAGTTTAGGGAAATGCATGTGGGCAATTGGGAGTTTGTGCTTACAGTTTTGAGAAAATGACATAATGTTTCAGAAATTGAGTTTTAGCAATTGTGAAAAACTGTAATGTCTTTTACGTGTAATGTCTTATGGTGAGAATGACAATAAGGTGGAGACAAGCTGCCTTGGCGGAGGTCTGCGCTCTCTGAGTGCTTTTCTAGTTTTATAGTTACATTTACACTCAGTAGCACCCACTTTTACATTAAGGCATGGAGATTATCCCAGTTCAGTTGCGCACCACTAATAACGCTTGAAGGTGGGGTAAAGCACTAATTAGGTGATGAGCTTCACGCATGATACATACAAATAAAGGCAAACAATGTACGGTATCTGCGAACTGAGGAGGACGCAAATGAAGTTGCGTTAAAAATGTACGTACTTCTGGCTCAGAGTATGCAACTTACTGTTGTGAAATAATAACAACATATTGATAGTGATTGACAATCTGGATTCTAAAGCTACAACCTAGTGACACATACTTCAGATCACCTGATTCTACCTGTACACATAATACAGCTGATCGCCATCATTAACTGCTGTACCTGCTTAAAGATCTTTACTAAATAGAATTTAGAGGATAGCCAGAACAAATACATGGCATTGGAGTGTAGCTTCTGAAAACAGGTGGCCCGTCACTTGACTTACTAACATTGTCACCATACTGAATTAGACTTTTTTTCTGTAAACAGAGACCTCTAGACCGTCATACTGTGGTAAGGCAGCACAGGTGAGGTGCTGCCACCCACTCTAAAACAAGCACACCTTTATCGTTCACTCTGCACTCCTACACTGCTGTACTTCGTCAATTACAGAGCCAGCAGTAAGTTGTAGTGACTACAAGTACAATTAACACAGGGAGTTAGGAGAAGGAATCTAATGAAATTGACTTGTTTTGGTAAGAGAAATGGGCCAATCATGTGTGAGCTAGTGGGTGTCCTGAGGTGGCCTTTGGTCCACAACACAAACAGGATATGAGGTTTAAGTGAGGAAATGAAACCACCAGAGTCCCCCAATATATAGAATTAATGTTTAAGGTGCAGGCAAAGAAGTCAACACCACAAAGTGTGTTTGTGGGGTTCATTTGGCACCTTAACAGCACGTATGAAACAGTATTTTATGTCTCTGGTGTTGACTTGGTGTACCCAAGTCCCCAGCCTCTGCATTAAGATGCCAGTGCACTGTTAAATATGAATGTTAGGTGGACTGAGAAAGAAGAGGAGAACAAAGCAAGGCAACATAGCACCATTTTCTGACCATCAGCACAGCTGTACTGTCCTTTCACTGCTCCAGTGTGTGAGCTGAAGAAGCTTGTATGCTATCTGTCAGCCATGCAGGGCTGCCCTTACATAATTATCCGCTGTCAAAAATATTTAATTTGCCATGACTTGCTTTTTGGACTCAGGCCTGTTAGTGTTTATGCCAGCGTTAGGGGAAAAAATGTGAATGCCTTCATTGGCTGTTTAGGAGAGAGGGAGAGAAACACAAACATTTCTGGCTTCTTGGTTGGGCTGTAATACTAGGATAGGATGTGATGGTTGGAGTTGCTGTGTAATCCACCCATAACCCTCTAAGTTCAAATGGAATGCAGTGCAGAATCTGTCTTTTTTCTCTGTCAAGTGTAACTGACTTGCCTTGTAAGCCATGGAAAGAGCACTTGGTGCTCTGTGGTAATCTTATCAAACCTGGGAGGTCACCAGGGGATGCAAGAGAATGGGAAGGTGAGGGTTGAGGTTAATCACATGCAGGTAACAAAGGTTTCCCACTACAACTGGACCTGACTCACCCCACAGGTAGCCAGCTGTAATAAAAAATCATGAGCTTCTCTCTTTCTCTTACCTTCTTTTCTTCCTTTTTCCATCTTTTTCCATCTCTTTCTCCTTTCCAGTCTTTCTCTCTCTCTCTCTCTCTCTCTCTCTCTCTCTCCTTAACTCTTTTTTTCTCTCTTCCTTTTGTCTTTATCCTTCTCTGTCTGTTGCTCTCTCTCTCCTGGATACTGAAAGGGACTTCAAAGCATTAAGGAAAGGAAAAGGAAACAGCAAAAATTCACTGTTGTTTACCACAGAGTTCCCTTTTTCCCTATTTGTTTAGCAGACGTAGGAGCACCAGAAACTCCCCTCTGACTTGCATCTTCTTCAGAAAATACTCACTCACACACACACACACACACACACATACTTTCTCTTGTATCATAGTGAGGTCCTTCATTGACTACCATTCATAACTAACTAAAGAATGCTTAACTGTGCCCAGACCAAAACAATCCCTAACCACAACCTGTCAGTAAAGAAATGTTTTTGCACTTTTATTCATTTCAATAACAACAAAATGACCAAGAAAAATACTGCTGAGAGTAGTGAGGTCCTTCGAAATGACCTCACTAGTCAGTGTTTTTTTAGTTTTCCTATTATAGTGAGGACATTTGGACCTCACAACTATGCCAGTGCAAGCCCACACACACACACGCTAACCTAGCTTTTACCCAGCCACATTCATCCTACTCTCTGTGCCTCCTCCTAGGCAGCATGCTTTAGTCTAAGGATGGTGTGTGTGAGTCTGTGTGTGGAGAAGGGTGTTGCAAAGATCAAGGCCAAGAGTGTAGCTGTGATCCCAATAGTGTACACACTGCATAGTGTGCTGCACTTTTTTCACATCCATCTGTGTTTGACAACGAAACAACAACGTTGCAAAGCCATTGCCCATGTCTCCCAGTAATCTTTGTGTCGAATTAGTTGAGTGGGGCAGAGAGGAGTCGGGATGTTTTTAAGCAGAAGTGAGTGGAAACATGAGTGCAGCAGAATGGGGAGATTAATGGGATTAATCTTCGCTTAATGCTTGCATGCTGTCTCCACAGGGAGCCTGTCACCGTCCATACTTGACATGACTAATGCTCACCCAGGCCTGCACAGGTAAGAGTAACATGCTGAGTAATGTAGAAGCTTGGTACCAGCAGACCACTGCAAACTTTTGTTCTTGTAGAACAAAACAATCCTGGTTATAGCATTTGCTATAATTGTGGCTAAGGTGTTGTTCTAAGAATAGCTGTTACAGATTGTTGACAGATATTGTATAGATAGGTGTTTAATGATTTTTTTTATTTGAAATGATGTTTGAATGAAGTTTGAATAAAGTTGCCACATACACTGCTGAAATCCAAAAGTAACCAGTCTTGCTACCGAGTGGTGTTGTTAGCTAGGCAAGGCTGCTAGCTCTTACATTTTGGCATTCCAATGTCAGACTGGAACCTTTGGATAAAGTCTTGACATTAGTCCACAGTGTAAACCTTACAAACCAAGATGGCTTATCGCAAAAATGCTGAACATTACTTGAAGATGAGATTATTATTGTTTACAATGATAACTCCTGTACCTTGTTATATGCTATATATCCCTGTGACATTATTCTTTCAAAACTACAAAAAACTGCTGTGGACAGGGATGCTGCACCCAGAATCACTGCCTAAGGACTGCTGAAGCTGCACTAATTGGGCTTTGCACAGCACTTATGAACATTTGAGAGGTAGACCAGGAGCAAGGTCCACATATTTCATCTTTCACAGTGAATATAGCTTACAGCTTATAGCATTTCAACTTATGTGTCTGTATGACATAGACATATAGACATACACACATGCGTGCACACACACACACACACACACACACACACAGCTTTCTAGAGACATTGCCTTAAAATCACCAGCGGAACCAGGTGACAGTTGTTTACAAGCCAGTAGTTAATAACTGCAACTCCCTGAGAGACTCACTTTTACATCCCATTGAACAAATTTAATGAACAAAAGGTTTGTAATTATAGTTACCAATTCAATGAACATCACAATCTAACTGTTGACTACATCAACACTTAAATGAACCACATGATTCCTCATACTGGACAGCATGTGCTTTCACATCCTCCCTTGCTGTCCTGATTTCTGGTTGACGCGTTAGGCAGGTATTTGACTAAGGTGTTACTGTGCACACTGTGCAGGATGGCAGTTGTGCTGTGGCTTCAAAGGATCCCTTTGCTTATTTACTTATTCGCTTCGTGCTGCTCTGGTGTCTCTCCCCAAGTGACAGCAGCGCCTCCGGAGCAAGTGTTATCCGTCGAGTCCAAGATGAAAGCTCTGTCTCTTGCTTTCCCTCCCTCCCTACTGCTCTCCTCTCTCAGTCCCTCGTTCTCTCACTCTCTCTCTTTTCCTTACTCTTTTCCACTATACCTATGTCTTGTTCTCTGTTTTTCTTCCTTGTGTATTTCTGCTCTCTCCATATCTCAGAGGACTCAGGAAAGGTTTCTAATGCATAACGCAAAAATAAACAACAATAGCTCCCTCCTTATAATTAGCTTGGAGTCTATTTCCCAGCTTCACATTACTGGCATGAATATTTCAAGGCAGTGCCTGTGGTGATGACAGAAAAGCAGCAGGCACAGGCACAAGGGATGTGACTCTTAAGTGTTGGGGTGTAAGACTGGGACTAGCTGTTGTTCTCCAAACCAACACCTCCGGTGAAAAAACAGTGAACTTAGAGTCTGTCAGACTAAGTATGTAATGCTTGAAGGAATTAGGGTTTGTAAATGTGTTAGCAATAGGTTTATTTGGGAAGATAAAGTTCACACATATCCTAAAGCACTCTCCTTGACAGAGTGGAGACAGCTGACAACACCTCCATCAGAATCACCACCACTCCACTTACACCTCCCCTCCTTACTTCAATACATTTTGGTAATAAGAAAATTATTCTGTCCATCGTATTATTGTGTAAATCTAGACTGTTTCTAAGCAGTATGTAATTCTTTAGTCACCATTGGACAGTATTGCGCAACCTGTGGATGAACATTAAATTAGAGATGACATGGTAATCCTTCACTGAAGCATGCTAATGCAGTATCATTTTGGAGTGAATCAGCATGGGTGACACTTAGGGCATGCATATCTTGTGAAACTTTTTATTTTACAATAAGACGGTGATTAAAATGTCAGGTATAAATTCCTCACTTGAGGGATTGCTTAAAATGAAGGCAGCAGTGGGTTGTGACTATTCATTCCGTCCGGTATCTTCTTGCTGCAAATTAAATATGGATTTCTGTAAGGTTAAAGATCATGGACCATGTTGGGCTTTTTTCTCTCCCTCCTCCTCTATCTCTCTCTTTATTTCTTAGCCTCTTCCTCTTCTTCCCTCACTTTTCCTTGCTCTACCTCTGCCCGTCTTACTGAAGACATACATCAAATGCCTCTTCCACAATACCATATGAGCTTGTTAAAAAACCTTCGATTTGAAGTCAAATAGAAATAATAATATAATAATAATAAATAATAAAAAAAACTTGACAAAACTTTGGGATGAGTGACCAAATCTCAGAAACTTGTTACCGAGCTGCTGCTCATCTTCTAAGGAGGGGGTCTATAAAGTCCCCGCATCAGCCATTTAATGATCACTGCCAGATGATGTGCACTCCTTCAGCAGCAGACCATTAATGTGAATTTTCTCCTCCCTCCCTCCCTCTCTCTCTCTCTCTCTCTCTCCAACCCTCTCTCTTTTTCTTGTTTCCTAACTTTCTCTACTTCTGTTTTTTTTACCTGACCTCCTCTCTATCACCCACTATCCCCTCTCTGCTAGTTGACACTGTGTCTGTATTGTTGTCCTCTTATGTCCCCCTCACTCTCCATCTTTTGGTGGAGCTCCGGAACGTACATCATCAGTGCTCTGCTCTGCCAGGTGTTGGGGCCAAAGTCATTGAGAACACTCATTAGTTTAACATTACAGCTCTGATCATTTCTCTCTCTCTCTCTCTCTCTCTCTCTCTCTCTCTCTATATATATATATATATATATATATATATATATATATATATATACATTGCTTCGATGTCACTATATAACTCTTCTTTCCTCTCTCTCTCTTTCTCTCTCTCTCTGTCGCTGTGCCCCATTATTTATCACTCTTTAATTTCTTTTATTCTCTTTAAAAGAGCATCCCAGCTAAGATGATTGGTGAAGAGGCTCCCTGGCTGGTCATTGTCTCAGGTCTTCAGAGAAGGCAAGGGGAGCGGGAAGGAACTAAGCTATAAAAAGGAGGAGGCTGTCTGTGTAGGAGGAGGTGAAGGTCATCCAAGAAATGGACAGTTTTAAATGGCTGCTGATGCTTGATGGGCATTAGCCTGTTAAACCAGCCCCTCATACCTCACAAGGTTGCCAACTCTCACGCATCTGGCATGACAGTCACTCTTTTACCCTCAATCTCACATTCTCACACTTAACAAAGAAATCTCACTCTATATCATCCTTCTGTGTTGTTGTTTTTTTCATTCATGTGCACTAATTTCCTGATTACTATAGACTCAATACACACCAGCAGAGGGGAATTGGTTAAGAGGAATTCTGTAATGTTTGACACTATCTTCAGCCACCACTTAGGTAACATTTGATAGGGGCCAGTTTAAAGTCGAAGCCTGTTAAGTCTGAGGAGGTAACATTAACATTCAGGACAGACACTTTGCGGGGCAGTCATGGGCTAGCGGCCAAGGAGCTGGACCTGCAACCAAAAGGTCACATGTTCAATTCCCCACAGTTGGGTGGGTGGGGGAGTGAATGACCAGTGCTCTCCTCCATCCTCCCCTGTGACTGAGGTACCCTGAGCATGGTGCTGCCCCCCTGCTCACATGTGTGATGGGTTAAAAGCAGAGGCTGAATTTCGTTGTGTGCTGTGTAATCACAATGACAAATGGGAATCACCTAAAGGGAACTTCTGCCTCCTCCAAATTGCTGTCTAAATGTCAGTCATACACTACAGTAACTTCATTCCGTCCTGAATTCAATGATTTTGACGCTATCGTCAGGCTATAAAAATGAGTGTCACTGAGCCCTGCTACAAATATGATTGTAAAAGATGTAAAGTCGGCCACAACCCTTTACAACAGGCCAAATGTCAGCACCTTTTTGTGAGTACTTTTTATACTGTAAATAAAGTGCAGATTTTCAAAGTCAGCCTTATTGTCAATGTCTTCACATGTACTAAACATACAAAGGAATCGAAATTGCGTTTTCCACTGCCCCATGCATAGACAGGACAGAATAAACTTTAAAGTGCAAGACAGGACAACATTTATGTGCACAGGCACCACAACTAATGTTCTAACCTATCCTTAGTGCACTACAGTAACATCACACCTAATCCCTACAGTAGCACTAGTGTACAGTACAGTGCAGTCAAGTTAGATCAGGTTTAGTTGCGTTGCCACAACAGACTGAATGGCAGGCTGAATGTTCTCTGCTGCCATTGCTGAGCTACATCCACAGATGGACTACAAGTGAGATGTAGTGCACACAATGATGTCATCGCTCACAAACACTCCCTCTGTCCACTGATTGGCTAGTATAGGGTCTGCCCTACAACCGGTGCTGGAATGATACCAGCGCCAGGCCCTCTGTACAAAACGAAGTGAAGTACGAGGGGCTGGTTTACCAAGCTAGATGGGCATGCTTATAATGCCAGAAATTTCTTAAACTTTAAAGGAGTTTAAAGTCAAAGGATTAGAAACTTTTGTGATATAATTGTGTGTGACTTATCACATTATCTCACAATTCTGCTTGTTTTTGCCATCTTTTTATTTGCTGTTTTACAGTTTTATTTGATTCATTTGTGACTATTGCTGCTCCTTCTGTACCAAGAAACCTCAGGGTTGTGTTTGCAATGATCACAGCTCCTGATTGCTTATAGGCTTCCACATTCTCATGGATCCTCATCCTCTTACCTCACACTGTGTTGGGCATTTCACTCCAGTTCCTGTGCACCACACCTTGCTGTGCTTTGGTTTCCCCCTAAAATCTGAGCTCAGTATCTCTGGCATCAGCTCCTTTCCACCACAGTCATGGTCTTATTTACACAACTTCATTACTTCAGGCCAGACATTATTCCATGGCACTGACAATTATGCTCTACCCACTCAGGTTTCTCATGTATTATTTAAAGACTCAGTCACCTCCTCTACTTTTCCCACTTCTCTGTCTTCTGGACTCTCCACTTTCACAGAGAGCCTGCAAGGTTGCAATTCCAAACTTCCGAAAAGTAGACAGGATTAGGATATAGAGCCTTTCACCCCAATTCATGTGCATCAGTGTCTTTCTCAGTGAATGTTTGGAGGTGTATGATGGAGTACCATCACTATGGTTCAGGATGTGCTCTGACTGCCATACCAACAAGCCTGGATCTTTGGCCTTGTGGTCAAAGTGCATGTTTGGTACCGATTGCATTACTGTAGCTTTTTGTTATTTTTATTAGTAAGGCCAAGTCAGACTCAGGCATAATGATCACTATTGAAGAGAGTGGGCAGGAAATAAGTGACAAACGAAGTGTACATAATGGATCTCTACAGTTGTTTACCATACAGTCACATAATGTCAACATTGAAGGCAGCCATATTCTTCTGGGTCATGCACTGTTAACTGTCCACTTAAAGAGTCATGTGCACATATGTATAACAGAAAAATATGTATGTTCTATGAACATTTTCTATATAACAAAAAAACACATCAGAAACACAAGGCATTAATTCACAAGCCTGAAAAAAAAACAAGAAAAACGGCTCCCCTCCAACACATCATTAAAAACCACCAGTATGAGAAATGCAAAGAGGAATAAAACCTACTTTGTTTTCTGCAAAGGTGTAACATTTGCAGCTGCAGGTGACTGGAAGGGTCGGTGACTGCTAGTGAGGATGCTCATGCAGTAAATAATGCCTTAAATAGCAACTCTTAAAACCTACAGACAGTGAAGCAGAGAGCTCTGTAAACAATAACATTTGGAGGGTGAAGGCTTCTCTAGATGAAGGTCTTTGAGAACACAAGCAAAGGCATGAACTACGAGGAAAACAGAGATGGAGAAGAGAGGGAAAAGAATGCTTCATTAAAAAAAGGTGGGAAGTAAAGAAAGAGTGCATCAGTGACGATAGGAGAGCTAAATGGAAGTAATGCAAATTAACATTAATTTCTCCTGTCTGTTTATCCTCTTCACTACAGTGCTGCACGAAGATTGCCACACTGCTCACTGACTACTGACGTAACTTTTATAGCACAAGTCAACAGTCTTGAAACAGTTTTTTATGCCAGCTCAACATGCCTATCCTTACTTTATCAATCCATATTAGACTACCTTTCTGCTTGTCGCAACCTCTCCATCTTCTCTTTGGCACTCTTTGATTGTCTTTCTCTCTCTTCTTTTAATCCCTTTCTTTTCCATGCTTGGCAGTGGGCAGTCTCAGAGCTGACATATATAAATCAATAGGTGTGAAAATCTCATTCCAGGAATCCACAGGCCGGGGAGTCTCAGGCAGGCAGGGCCACACGGTCAGCCAGCCACACTCCCAGCCAGCTAGCACCAGCTTAATTAAAGGTGCATCAGGGCAAACACATGTAGACACAACAAGCTGAGTGGATATTTACACCCATGCTCCACACTGCAGCACTATACTATAGCAAATGAAAAGAGGGATAGAAAGAGAGTGATAAAGGGATTAAGATGAAATGACTGAAGGAAATGGAAAGAGGAGAAAGGGTAAGGGAACAAGAGACAGAGAAAGGAGTTGAGTGTGGGTGAAAGAGGGAAAGAGGAAATAGGATAAAGAGCTTTTTGACCTCATTTACAGTTTAGTAAAAAAAGGAGCCATTTGTGTGCATTTAGGTTGTGTACTGGCAGACTGGTACTTTGGACTTTTTTACTTACAAAGATCAACACAGTATCTGTATCCTCTTAGAGCTTTTAATATATATATGGCTATTTCTGGTAAATAATATATAATTAACAGACTTTAAAAACAAAACTATTACATCTAATCCAAATCCAGTCCCAAAAAAATGTAGGATACACTTTCTGTGTACCACGTGTCATGTAACAGCAAATGTCATTTGGGTAACTTTATGTAATTACTGTAGAACATACTGTAAATCATTTTAATATCTAATAAGATGTATGGTTTGTGCAGTCTGTTTATGTTGTACAACTTATGCATTTCATGGTGAGCAGATAAACAGCTGGAATGTTCATTGTGGGCAGAGCAACACTAAACTCATGAAAGCCCTGTAGACTGTTCCAGAAGCAGTGGTGTCGCAAGCTTTTCCTGTCTACTCAATCATCTCTGTTGGATCTCTAACTGGACAATCAGTCACATCACAAGACCTGTGACATTGCTCTGAAGTGAAAGGACGCATCATGCTGTGATACGCTTCTCTGGTTTTACCTCACTGTTCCTAGTGCTGTTGATTTGTGTTCCAAACTACATTTGGTGGGTCAACCCCCACTCCACCTCACCTCCAGTGTCTGAGCAAAAAGTTATTACCTGCCACTCTTGCAGTTTGTGATCTTTAATCTCAAAAAAGCAGGGGGGAAAAAGTAGGCCTGTGGATAAAAAAGTTGTCCCTGGGTAAACGAAATCTATCAAGTTCTCCTCAGGCTTTGTCCTTGACTCTTTTTTTGTTGAATTGGCATTTTGATCTCAACTGGAAAACATGATGCCCAGTGACGATGGGTCTGTCATCAAAGTTTAAAAGTCACCCTGGCTAGGCTCTTCCCCCGAATGAATAAATAATGATAATAATTTGTCTGTCTCGGCTGAGCCCACCCGTGATGCTTTCTGTGGTCTTTCTGCAGACAGGCAGTGTCTTATTTCAGAGTCTCATTTTTATTTCCATTTCTTTATTCCCACAGCAGGACAGGAATCATAGTAGCACTCAATCCCCTGCTGGAGTTTACTGTTTACAATCAGTTTCCTGCACACAACCACAAAAGCACACACTCTTATAAAGCTTCAACTACAATCTTATTGAATTGGATTTGGACTGATAACTACTGATTCTGCTGATTCTTGTTCAGTTTCCTCAAAAGTCTTTGGTTTACAGGAGCAGATCTCATTATAGTATATAATCAGTTCACACCCCCTCTGCATGGTAATAATGTTGTGACACATGAAAGGCATTTTTTAAACATGGGGCTCAACTGCAAGGGTTTTTTGAGAGGATGGGTTCTGAAGCTTTAGACAGGGTGGTGGCTGGTACCAGAGCTGCACATTGTCCCGAAGTCTCAAGACCCCACTATGAACAATGCTGCAACCAGCTATTTGTGTCTTCTGGTGGTATACTCTCTATAGGAAGCTTGAGTCTGCTGCACTGTGGGCCCCTGGGAAACCCTCGCTCTGGTTGCCTATTGTACAATCACAAAAAATAGATTACTAATTATTGTAAAGTGATAAATGAACATACTGGTAAAATTGGTTTGTGTGACTTGTATCTAAAAGTAAGAAAGGCACATACAACAGCAATGTTGATGGGTAAACTGGAACTCATAACTTTGACTTGTGGAAGCGAAGTCAATATTCAATCTAATTGACATAAATAATTCAATTAACCTATAACATTTGATCTCTCCTTACCTGTGTTTGGGGGAGGATTCAAGGGGCCCAAAGCTTCACAAGGGCCCTCAGAGGACCATGATATTTTGTTCAACCATATGCAAGTGGGATATAGGGTGGGCTAAAAATACCAGAAACCTTTTAAATGATAATATCTTGGATTATAAAAATGTATGAGAGTACTAAATATATTTTTTGCATGACTGACATACAGGAGTTTATGAAATGTAGGTTAAGTTACATGACTCTAAACATAACTCTGGCTGATGTCTTTTATGTTAGCGTAAATTTGGCTAACTGTTTTTATTTTACAAATAAACAGCCAAAAGTGTTAGGGAAACTATAAAAAGCTGATTAAAAAGTGTCAATAGAAAGATTTCAAACTCAAAATTAGTAAAATACAGGAAAACTACCAACCACAGCTCAGCACGCTTATTGCTTAATTCCATCCTGCTGTCACCCTATGCCTTATACTGGCATAGAACAAATTGCATATGAAGTATACGTCACCGGCCAAAGATCTGTCATCATAGGCCAAAGGAAATTTTAACAGTGTCCTATAGACTTACGAGAGGCTGCCAGTGCCCTAAAGAAAAAAAGGTCTACCTTGAATGTCTTGTAGTGCAGAGAACTGACGACGTGGGAAATGGTATTAATAATGGATCTTTGTTTGCTAATATATTATCTATTGTTATTTTATTAATTGTATAACACTGCACCCTGTTGCATTAAATGTGCTATATAAATAAAATGACTTGCCTAAACTTGACCTTGTGTATTTGCTCCCTTCTTTTCCGTAGGCACTTGGCTTTTGTGTTTTTCTGGACATTTATTTACCTTCCACCCTTACCTTCTATGCTGCATTTATTTTCAGCCATTTTTTATTAATTCTTTAAATGAATTCATTTATCACCAGCAAATCTATGAGGCAGCATGTGTAACACAGCATACAGTCACCTAACATAACAAAAAAGAAACAATTTTCTAATGCTTAAAAGTTGTTAAAGTTTTTTAATGCTGTTATTAAAACTAAACCTTACATTAAAACTACCCAGAGCCATCAGGTAGGGCAGTAATCAGGTAGCAGGTCAATAAGACTTATTCATCAGGTCAGCGCCTGGCCCTCTTTTTTCTGGGCTCCTCAGGCAGGGGCTCCTCACTGAAGTCCACATCAAAGTTTGCAGCGAAGGAGTTAAGGGTCGGGGAGCTGAAGGTCTCAGTGAAGGTCACTCGGCCGTCAGCATCCACGTTTTCTTTAAAGGAAGGGCAGGACAGCTTCTCCCACAAAGCCTGTTTGATTGAGCGGCCTAGCCTGATGTTGTAGGGGGTGGCATTTCCAGGCTTGGTTTTCCTCATCGGATCCACTATGGAGTGATAAATGGCCCGGTACTTGTCCTGCATGTGGCCATGCATAAGCAGAGGTGTGCTCTGGGCTGCAGATGGAATGGGGCAGCTCTGGGGAAGTGGGGTGGCCACAGGAGGCAATGGGCGGAGGTCAGGCAGAACAGCAGCGTTCTTTATGTAATTGTCCTCCACAGGCTGAGCCAGCTGGCAAAGGCTTTTATGGAGTGCAACCTCCCTCCTTTTTCTCTCTTTGGCCTATACAGATAAAATGGAATAGGGCCTCAGTGATTATAAAATATATGATTTAACCAAAGATATAAATGATTGTATTTAGGGTTCCTAACAGAACTGGTACGATGTTTTACCTCTGCCATAAGAGAAGAGTCCTCTAGGTTGGGGAAGGACATTGCCTCGTTGTCCATTCACGATGAGATTCCAAGTTGTGATGAACTTCCCAGATGAACAGTGCACCTTAACTGGATTTTTTGTCTTTTTAGTAGAGGTATTTCCTGTTATTTTGATGTGGCGAAGTTCCTGCTGCAAGTTGACTTTGCACCCAGCCTCAGGGATGAGCTTGGGTACGTGCTGGGCCATTTGTAGCAGTAAGGCAGCAATTTCCAGCCTCTCCTTTAGGTTGTTGTTCACTTTTATGTATTCCTGATATGGGAACACCTTGGGAGCCTACAGATTATTTGAAAAAGGTTATTTTTCAGTGCATTCAAGGGTACATGGCTACATGTTAATTAAACATCAATAAAATTAGTGACTTATTTGTGTCATCTCTTCTGTGATGACAAATATGGAAAGTTCCCTACCCGTGGTGCCATGAACAACCCAAAAGGGTTTGGGCAGGGCATGACCTTGGCATCCTTGGTTATGGACTTGGACTGTTTCCTCTTTCTACCCACATACTCAAAACCCTCTGAGACAGGGGACAAGGTGGCACCACAGGATTTGTAAATACTCTCACATCCAGTATTTACTTTCAGTGAGGATCCAAGGACACATTGAGGCAAAGCAGAAAACAGCTGAGGGTGTCCCTGAATAAGATGGGTACAGGGAAAGGACCCTGTGATATGCTTGGGGCAGAACCTTTATCACTCTCCTTGCCCAACTTTCCCACAGTCTGGAGGGCTTCCTTAGAAAGGGACTGACTGCCCAGATAAAAATTGAAATGTTTTGATGGTACAATTCTCCTTCTGAGGCTGTAGGCTAGTTTTTCATAGAGTGCCTTAATACACTGAATTGCTTTTGTATTCAGCCTAAAGTTTTCAAGAACCTCATAAAGGAAAACCCAGTTGACAGTCAAAAGCTTTTTCTGCATCAAGGGTTATGAATGCTGCACGGATATTGTTGTGTTTAACATATTCCAGGATATGTAAAGTTCTTCTTATATTGTCGTGTGTTTGACAGCCCTTAACGAAACTTGTCTGATCTTCGTCAATAATGCCTTGCATAAATTGGTCAAATCTTTTGGCAAGAATAGAGGTGTAAATTTTATAATTTACATTTAGAATGGATATAGGTCTGTAATCTGAACATGTCCTGTTGTTATTCCCCTTGGGGATGACTGATATCACAGCTTCTTTCCATGATGGGGGTATTTTGCCTTTCTCAAAGGAGAATGGTTAAACACTGACATAAGCAGTGGTATAAGTTGCTCTCTACATTTTTTATACCATTCTGAGGGTAGACCATTACTACCTGGAGATTTATTCGCCATTTTCTCAGCTATTTAGCCATTAAATTCCCTCTTAAAACTGCTTTTAGGACATCCCCATTATTATTTTTAATGTAAAATGTTGATATTTCTTCAGCTATCTCCTTAACCAATACTTCATCATTTGAAAACCCAACATTTAACCTCCACTGTTTTATTTTCTTTTGTGTTTTTGTGGACACATTGCGCAGTGCTACTTCCATTTCACACTCTTTTATTTAGAACAGGTCTATTTTATTTGTAAAGAAGTAGTCAATTCTGGCATATCTATCATGGGGCAGGGAATGTGTATAATTTGGTTAGGGTGGAGTTCTCTCCATAAGTCAACTGCCAAACTCCTTGAATGTAGTTTTAATAATTTTAGCAACTTGACTAGTTGTTATCTTCTTGTTTTTTGTGTCCAGCTTATCATCCATCACAATGTTAAAATCTCATCACATATGAATATTCCCTCCGATTTAATAATTAATCAAGAAGAGATTTAACAAACTGCTTCCCACTGTTGGGTGGGATATAAACATTAACCAAATTCACTAACTAATTTTCTAGCTTTCCTTTATATGCTATAATAAATCTTCCCTCTTTATCCTTAATAATGTTAATGCTTTTAAATTTTACCCTGTTAGAAATTAATATGCTGACACCTCTTTTGCCCTTGTTTCTAAAACAACTGTAGAAGGTGGTCATTGAACCAAATTTCTTCAGTTTCACAAAACAAAATGGTTTAACAGGAGAATTGTGTATAATCATGTTCACTAACAGTTACATGGAACACATGGATCATGTTCACTGACAGTTACATGCTCCTGTGTGCTATTAGCATATTTTAGTATAAGGTTAAACATGTATCATCAATCTTTCTGACATACTGGGTGTTCAATATATGTAAGTTTTAAAAAGCATGTCAGATTTGATATTTTTGTGTAAAATTAAAAAAAATGATTCCTACAAAGCCTTTCGCCGATCTGCAGCACACACAAACAGTTACAGAATACTAGGATCAGTTACGGAATACTAGGATAGCACCTGGATTTTAGGATGCTGACAAAAGACCTATTTCACTACCATTTTGTAATATGTAGTCAATTTTATTTTCTTGCAACAACAAAAATATAGATTTCTAAAAATGTAGGCTTTTCAACAGTTCAAACAATCACTTATTTAAATAATAATCTCATCACTTCTTTCTGATTTTGTACAGCTTCATTGCTCTGATTCCAATAATTAGTCACAGTGAATCAGATTTCCACCCAGAGCCTTTGCAGGTGTGCTGTCTGCATATTCCATCAGCTCCTGCTAAAGGTCCTCCTATTGATCCAGAGATCCATTTACAAATCACATCCCACAGGCTTCACATGGGACTAATCCCAACAGGGGAGTCCCTGGTCTCCCAGTATGGATGCTGTCATGTACTGTAGCTACAGTGGTCTGGTCTCATAGAGTGGGGTCCATAGTAGGAATAGGATAGGAATTTGTTTGGTTGGAGAATCCCAGTCATTCGCAATGTAGATTAGTAGTTACTGTATATGGTGACATTTTGATTCACAGGAAAGAACTGGACTCTGTCCTGTTGTACATGTTCCCTGGTGGCCTTTTCAGTATTTGTTTATTTCCCATTTTGTTCCTTGATGAGTGGTGCATGTCTATTTGTATATGAGTGCGTGCGTTTGTGTGTGTGTTACGTAGTCTAACGCCTCCATAGCTCCACTCAGGGCTTACTGTGTTTTGGCCTTCTCCGGTCAATAATAGCTGGTAGCCCTTCATAGACCACGTCGTCAACAGGAAAGACAGAGAACATGTATAGGGGCCACATTGTTAGCCCTGTTCCATTACCTACCCAAAGGGCATTGTTTAAGTAGAGCCAATGCTGGTAGTGCCACAAGCACACACCTAGCTCCTCCACAAGAGCCGTTGGTTCATGAGGCCATGAAAGAGAGAGAGCTGACACATCTAGCTGCTGTGTTCGCCATCCTCCCTGCTTTCCTCTGTGAAGGGCTGATCACAGCCAAGGCTGGCTGCAGGCTCCCAGGTCTCCCTGTTTATTCTGGAAGAGGCAAGGCCAATGGTGCAAGCTATGTGTATATATGTAAGCAAAGGGGAAGGATGGTAGGAGGGAGAAGGCTGCTGAATGTTAGAGGAGGAAGATGAGGAGAGTTTTTTTTCACTCCCTCTTCATCATAACCAGTCTCTGCACGGCACAGTCCTTGGCAGAAGTCCCTACAGGGGCAGACACGGCGGTACTTGGGGCTGCAGCCGGCACAGCTGAAGAGCAGCGGCTCCTTCTGCAGGCCGCACTCGTGCTGCTCCACCGAGAACGCCGGGAAGATGTGGTTCATCTCGCACTCCACTGCCTCACATTGCACCTCCAGCCTGACACACGGACATAGAGAAAGCACAGAGGGAGATAGAGAAAGAGAGAGAAATAAGATAAAAGCCAAATACAAACAGACAGACAAAGGGAAGGGGGACAAGTGAAAAGGGGAAGGGCAATGGAAAGAAGAAAAAGCAAGGGAGGAAAACAGAGAGAAACAGGGAAAGGAGAGAAGTAAGAGATGTAGGAGTAAGAGATAGTTCAGTCTGTCAGGTCCTTGTAGCCTCTCACCATTGTCATGTGTGACAAGTCAGAGACCAGTGGGTTAACAGTTAACTCATCTACACAGAGTTAATGTAAAGCTGCAGACGTGAATGAACGGAGAGATGGATGATGAATGACTGGCTGCCTTTAATGAGATACTCAATGTATGTGTGTATGCCACTGAGTAAGAGAAAGCCTAGGTTTTGTTTAGATTTGTACTGACACGTATGTATTAATGTGTATTTGTGTGTATGTAAACAAGGAGAAAGCACATGACTCCGACACTAGCCGAACTGCACTGGCTGGCCGTGTCCTACCAGAATTGACTTTGAAGTATTCTTGCTAGTATTCAAAAGCTGTTAAAGGTCTAGCTCCCTTTTATATCCCTGACACACTGTCTGTACATTCCTGCATGAGCCCTTAAGGGCCGTTCACACCAAAAGTGATAACTACAATGATGGCTTTATCTATATCTTTTTAGTACTTCAATGAGTGATGCCATACAAGTAATGACCTCCGCCAAGGAGGTTATGTTTTCGACGGCGTTGGTTTGTTTGTCTGTTTGTTGGTTTGTTTGTCTGTTTGTTTGTGAACAGCATAACTCGAAAAGTTATGGATGGATTTTGATGAAATTTTCAGGATAGGTAAGAAGTGGCCTAACTGAGAACTGGTGGTGATCCAGATAACCATCTGGATGCAGGAATGTTTTATTCAGTGAAGTTATCAGTGTAGCATGGAATCTACAGACACTTTTATTTTGAAAGGCGGAATATAGGTTGGTACGGAAATGAGGCTCCTGTTGCAGGTCAAGGAGTTGTTGAGTTTTTGGTAGAGGGTTCAGTGAAAGACAGAGGAGAGTTATAGCGGTAGCGGTAGTGCGCATGAGTGAACGAACACTCTAGTTAATTATTACACCAGTAATAAAATGTTCTAACATGATTAATGTCTTTTAATGTCTTAAGGTGAGAATGACAATAAGGTGGAGACTTAAGCTGCCTTGGCAGAGGTCTGTGCTCTCTGAGCTCTTTGAACAAAATTCTGCTTTCAAAAACATGGAACTGTCAAGCTCACTCCTCCACGAAAGTAGCTATTCATCTGCAACTTGCACAACGTTGCACCCCAGGCGTGCATGCTAATGTGTCCATTGGGCTCAGGACCCTCATGCCTGTGGTCCATTACATCCAACTAACTCCCAGTGCTCTCCAATCAATGTCTATTTTTAGCACCTGGCATGTAGCTAATAGCAGCCAGACCTAGAAATCGATTGACCCCCTTTCCCCTTAACACCTCTCCTACCACCACCACCCAGTTCCTATTGCACTCCCTCCAAAGCCTTGTGGGAGTTCTGAGATGTGTGCATATGGTGTGTTTAATTGGTGTCTTCCATGCCTCATGCCTCACCTCTGAGGCAGCTGATCAGACCTGCCTCTCATGTTGTCTTCTCTGGTGATGAGGATTCCTACTGTGACTCCTCACTGTTAGTTGTGTGGGGCATCAACCTCACATTGGCTCTATGAATATCCCTTTCGCCAAGATGTCCAGGACAAGCATCAAGCATCTTAGAGTGCTATTTTAGTTTTAGTTTTAACTTAAAAATAAAAGCTATTTATCAACCCTTTCAAGTCTAAGAATTACTCTTATTCTCTCAGATATTTAAGAGACCTCCAAGTGGTTAGGAGTTGTCGGTAGAGGATAGCACTGATGTAATTAGTTAATTTGTGAGTTCTTCCCATGCTTTTTTTATCATGGCTTGCAAGAGAACTTGCCTTTAATGATGAGCTTCATTTTCTTTGGCTAACTCTACTAATTGCCATATCTCTTCTTCTGTCCAGTCTTTTTAATTCCATGTTGGTGGACTGCAGTATAGAGCCACTCAATTAACTGCACACCAGTTTCAAGTTAACTACCTAATTAATGAATTGGAAAGATGAGGAAACATTTGTTTTTGATTCAGTGCCAAAGTATATGTTTAGTGTTATTTTGTAGATAATTGTCAAAATATACACTCCCACTGCTCATTTAACAATTCACTGAGATATATCTAAGATATTTCTGTATTCTTAGATATGTTATTCCCTTCAGCCCATTTATGGCACACAGTACTGTCGAAATTCAGCTCTGAGACGATTCAGTCCTACACTGCACTAAAGTAAGATGCTTGATAACTAAGTGTTAAGTGCAGTTTTCAGCATGGATTTTTTTTGCTCAGAAGTCGACTCTTAGCAGTGTTCTTGGGAATAATTCTAAGAAGCCTGATAAATACAGGCCCTGGTCAAGAAGCACATGAAATTGAAAATATTAAACACTTTGCAATATGTAACAATATGAAACTTCCAAGAAATACAAAATAAACAGGCCCAAAAGATGAAAAAATCAAAGGCTAAAAGTCAACTTGAAATATTTGGGACCACAGTGTGAGTGAGTGGAGATTTCCTAACTTGAAACTGAGTGATGATTTCCTACCTTGTTTTTGCACAGGAGAGTCTGTCGTTAATGCTAGGGCAGCAGGCTGTGGTTCTTGACGAAGGCTGGCACCTGCGTGTCGTAGTAGACGGTACCGTGCACCTTCATTTAGCTGTGCTGGATCTGCAGGAAGTGCTCCTTCCCCTCTGTAGGACAGGTAATAAAGCCGTTTGGCAGCGGTAGGGTGGCAAGGTTGACTAGAACCTCTTGACTTGAAAGCAACGCTGCCAAGACAGGTCCCCATGCAGACCACTTAGCAGCCTCTGGCATGCTCTGTGAATATAAATAACAGTTTTGACAAGGCTGCATGACTCTCTGTAAACCTCTGGGAAGCACAAAGGAAGGGGGGTGAAGGATCGCCTCCTATAGTACCAGGACAGAGACAAGTTGTGGCAGCGATAGAGCACAATCCACCCCCCCCACCCAGTGTTAATGAAAGGGCAGAAGTATAGGGGTGAGAGAGCAAAAGAACGAGGGGGAAAGAAAGGAAAAGACACATTTAGAGGGGGAGAGACAGATGAGCGGAGTAAGAGTTTGGGAGAGGTCTGCTACTTCACATACTCATAATAGGATTTTGTAGTGATGGAGCAGCCCAAAAATTTACAGCAGACTCCCATCAGGGGCTACATGCTAATGTCTGTTAATCCATGTGAAAAGAGTTTTGTAATGCAGCCTGGAGCTTAAATGTGAATTTTGTTTTTGAAGTTGGTGACCCTGTGGAACTTTTCGTACGCACCCGTCCAAAGAAGGTGTGCAAAAGTTGTTGAAAAGTCAGGTAACATTTTTGAAGTGGTAACATAGAACTGCTGCGCTTTGATTTTTTAACTTAAAAATGGAAATCTTTGTGCACACTGTTACAACAGTTACAGGGCAACTGTTACAGTGCAACAAAAATCTATATCCATCTATAGAACTCAAAAAAGGTCAGTGAAGCTTGAAGTCATTGAGCTTTATTTTTCTTTTCCCCTCCTTGTAAGACTGGAAATCTTTTATGAGATAAGATCTATGGGTTCTATACTACAGGTGAAAGTTGCTTTGAAAAAAGCTTCTCTCTTTCTCACTCTCTCTTTTCTCTACTTCCTGCCTCTTTCTCTCTACCCCTTCCTCCATCTCTGTCTCATTCTTCCTCAGACTGTGATCTCTCACTGCTGACTTCCCAGCACTGGTAAGCGGCTTATTCTCACTCCATTGTGTAGCCTGTGGTTGTAATTGGAGGCTGTGGGATCGATTGCTTCCACTGTGAGGATTTGTCCAAGCCAATTAGGAGATTATCTCCCCTGTTAGGTGTGGAAGACAGAAGGAATTAGAGCCCAAACAGAAACATTACCCAGAGACGTCTGGAGATCGTTGCCATCTTTACCTTGTTGTCATGGATGACAGCTGCACCGCAGACGCACAGGGAAAGCAGTACATGTGAGTAGACTGTTCATTTTCTGGTACCTGTAACCTCACCAATACTAATCCGACTGTTCCGCACACTCGCAGGTAATCAATTCTAATTGCATTGGGCATATTATGTCTGATTTTGGCTATCCAAAACACGTCCTAAACCCACCCCTTCCCACACACACGCCTCATCGGCTCTTACTGAGCTTAGCCACTTGTCAGCCTTAATAGGGCTGTGCCTAAGAGGCAATTTGTCTGCAAGTGTGTAAGACCTGGACTCATCACAGCTGGATGTAATGAACCTAAATAATAAGGAGATGTGCTTCTTTAGAGGTCCAAACTAAGTGGGACCAAAGACTTTCTCTTTTATTTTTTGAGGGGCGTATTTAAGCTCCCCTTTACCATGAGAACTCACTGGCGAACAAAACAAAACAGATGAAGGCGATGAGGCCACAAGTTCAGCTGAGAGAGTGGGGCCACCCCGGAGAGAGACAGAGATGTGGGTAGCTGCACATCTGTGTGCAGATTTGGAGGCTCATCAGACCAATAGACAGCAACGGCCTCTTTGGCGATGCAATGTAAGATAGTGTTTGTGTGTGTGTATGTGGGAATAAAGATGCATACAAGGACTTAACAGACAAACAAGCAAAGCTCTTTTTTAAATGCAATCATATACACACACATATTCACACACATTTGATTGAGAAGCTTGCAAAAAGAACTAAGCGATAAAGCAGTTTAAGAGAGAGGGAGGGCTCAAACTGTGAATGAAAATAAAGGAGAGAGCCAAATGTGTGCATATGGGCGCAAACACACATGCATGCACACACACACACACACACACACACACACACACACACACACACACACACACACACACACACACACACACACACACACACACACACACACACACACACACACAGCACACAAACAAGGACAATGATAAGGACAAGGACTGGACCACAGTGAATAAGATTACTCTATGGACCTGTAGGAAGGCCACACACACACACACACACACACACATACATACATTCTGACATTTCCACACACACACACACACCCTTGGATCCACACTGGAGACAAACACACGCTCATTCCCGCTAGCCTGTTGTATCTCTGACACCTCAGCAGAGGGCAACATTATGAGCTTGTTCAGCTCCCTGTGTAGGCTGCAGGTGTCTGCTCTGTACCTCTACAGCAGAGAGAATAAGGGGGAGGAGGAAAACAAAATTATAAGAGAGAAGAAAAAAAAAAGACATCTGCGTGTCATTAGGCCTACAGATGCTTGATCTGTAACTCTGAAAAGAAGTGATTAAGTGATATTCCAAAGCAGGGCGATGATACCACATTGACATATGGTAAAAGGTAGGATCAGCAGCAGCTAGTGAAACACCAGAGGGTCCACACATGAGTTCTGATTCTAGTAACAGAAAAACAGAAAATAAAAAACAGAGTGGGGTCGAGGGGTCTCGAAGAAGGCACCAAAAAATGTTCAGAGGCAAAACTCTGTCCACTGTGCTTTTATTGTGCGTACCAACAGTGGAAAATAGGCACCAAAAACTCAGAAACAGATAAATATTTAAAAAGACAAAAAAGTACTATACACAAAATGTACACAAAAAGGTATTTACAAGAACTGCTAAACACAAAAGATCAAAATAATAAAGCTCACTCAACAGACAATTGCTTTGTCATGGCACAACAATAATACAACACAACTTTTAGCTACCAACCTCTCTTAGGCAAATGAAAGCACAACCCTTTTAAAGGGATGAATCCTGCACTCTGAATTGCCACATTCCAATACCCATCGTAAGCATGGGGATTCACACATAGAAACAAAAATAACAACATAAACAGTTTAAAATGGCACCATACATACAATAATTAAATCAGGCATTCATACAAATAACAATAAACCTGTACATGAATAGATATACCAACAGAGATCAAATAAACACTTAATTTAATTTCACGAGGGCGCACCTAACCATATAGCTCCCCTGGGACGTGAGCTCAGTTTTCTTAATGCGACCAGGAAAAGCTACAACCATGCCCGTAAGAGTTGGTATTTTAAAATTCTACACAAATGTCTAGCTACTACCACATGAATGCTTTACAAAATGTAACCTACAATATTTTAAATAAAGCAGACATTATAAAAAAGCAACTGTGTCTATTTTGTATCCATGCGTGAGATATCAGCATATGTGAAATGTTTGTAGCATCATTAGGGACATGTTTGCACCCATGCATTAGTGAATTTACGATACGATACGATACGATACGATATGATATTACTTTATTGTCAGTTTGCACTGAAATTCAGTTTGCATCCCTGAAACATGACTTGCTTGAAGACAAACACACATATGACATCACAATAACAGTACAGTAACCCACCACCATTGTCAAGGGTAAAGGCAAGATGGAGGACACAGACCTTCATACAGACATACATAAAAACAGCCATACATAACATGAGGGACATTGATTAGATTGCATGTTGCAAATTCAGTAAGAGAATTGATTGGTGTATAAAAGAATGTTTAAGTCTGTTGTGGTTGAAGAAGGGGACTCTGAAGCGCCTATTTGAAGGTAGTAGTTGATATTCTTGGTGTAGGATGTGCGTAGCATCATTGGAGATGCATGTGGCCAGTCTGAGCATACTTTTGTTGTGAGCTTCCTGGAATAGGTGTGCTATGGGCTGGCCAATGATCTTAGAGCAGATTTTTATTTGGTGCTGGAGTTTAGCTTTATCCTTGACAGAGAGGCTGCTATACCAAGCTGTACTGCAGTAAAGCATAACGCTCTGGATCACAGATGTAAAAAACAAAAAAATTATTTGGGCGCTGGCACCAAAAGATCTTAGTCTTCGCAGGAAATATATACGTTGTTGTATTTTTTTACAAGTGAATTCTATGTGATCAGTCCACAAACGTCATAAAGACGGTGAAGATGGTCAACACATTGACAATGTCCATAGTTTGGCATTAAAGCTGCAGGTAGAGGTCAAGTGTCAGGGGAAATGGAATGGCGTTTAAAATCATCAAAAGTGCAGTGGCCGAGCTGTGTGACAGACAGTAGTACTCAGGTCACGTGTGGTCTGTCTCAGGGACAAACTGTTTTCCAGTCCAATAGTCCAATGCCCATTTTATAGCCAAGCACTCTTTTTCGACTGTAGAGTACCTGGTTTCACGGGCAAACAGCAGAAAAGAAGAGAATGGAAGAAAAATGAAAAGAAGACAAGAATAGACAATGAACATGTCATTAGCCCAGAATTCCCGTTTTGCAATCAACACCTCTCATGCAATATGAGCACTCGTCCACTTGTGAAAACACCCTTCCCTTTTTTCAAACACGTCTCCTCTGGGCCAGGGCCTGATATCACTCCACCTGCACTCTCTTTCTCCCTCATTTGTCCCTTTGACAGTGTGAGCACAGGCACCGCCACTGCTTCATAAAATCACAGACACAATGAGGTGAGCAGAGCAGACATCTTCAGAGAGCCACCTCTGCTTTGTCTCATCTCTCTCTTTCCCTCCGTTTCTTCTCCCTACATCTGTCTTTCTCTTCATGTCTCCTCCCCTTAGATTCTCTCTCCTTTTGTCTGTCTACCTCTTTGCCAGCAAGTCTACCCCCTGTCTCTTTCTTACTGTGTCTCCCACCTTTAAGGCTTTTCATACACCCCTCTCTGCAGTCCCTAGCCACTCTAGGACACGTTCTGTGCCTATGGGCCCTCAGGCTTGACCAAGCTGGACGTAAGGTGATATAAGCACCAGTGCAATCAACCCATCACCTCTCTCTCTTTCCATGCACTAGTGCTGTAGGCTGTGTTCTTATGCATTTGTAATGAAGCACAGAGGGGAGCGGAACATATAAACTTAGATAGTTAAACAACCATGAGGGACACACAAACTTGGTGCCTGATTAATAATGAGGCCTCTCAGGCTCCTTCAGAAGACCAGGACACCACGTCCCAGTCCAATAACATCCTTCAATTTCTTTCACTTTTCCCCCTCTCTCACAATCTTTTTTTCCTTCTTGTGCTCTTCTCTCTCTTTCCTACTTACTCTCCCACTCTCTTGTACACTTTGTCATGGTCTTTCTTTATGTCTTTTCTGTGTCTTCATATCTTTCCCTCTTACTGTTTTTATCATTTTATCTCCCTCTCTCTGTTTCCCCCTGTCTCGCTCTAAGATCTGTTCAAGAGGCCTTCAGGAAAAGGAGACATTATAGACATTGAGAAAACAGGGGAAGGCCAGGGTGTGTGTGTGTGTGTGTGTGTGTGTGTGTGTGTGTGTGTGTGTGTGTGTGTGTGTGTGTGTGTGTGTGTGTGTGTGGGTGGGTGGGTGGTAGGGAGTCAGCTCTTCTCTGTTCTTTTTCAACGAAGCGAGAGGAGATTATATGGTTTGTGCTAAAGCTCGGTCAATACCACTCAATACGGTGCAGCAGTGGCTGCAGCAGTAGATGTCATGCTGCCCGTCGTAAATGTTATGACCTCTTCGACATTAAGCAGGTTATAGACTAGTGGGCTGTAGTCACTTGTGTTCATGAAGAAGATTCAGCTCTCTCCCTAAAACCAACAGACTTCCTTTATATGCATGTTATATAATCCCCAAAGCCCAGGGTGTTGTGGTAAAAAAGAGGTGGGTGAACTATAAATTCTGTGTTCAGGGGTTCGACAACGCAGTAAGGGCTGATTCAAAGTCAGTGCAAGCATGCACAACTATCATCATCATGCATATTGTGTGTAGTGACAACTTTTCTGATGCAACACAGACACATACATGTGTGGTGTATGTCTCTCTTTCCTGTGTGTGTGTGTGTGTGTGTGTGTGTGTGTGTGTGTGTGTGTGTGTGTGTGTGTGTGTGTGTGTGTGTGTTGGAGAGAGACGTAGAGAGCGTGTAGTTAACTAATTTTGTGTGTATGCATGTGTGCATGCTTTTGTGTGTATGCATGTGTGTGCATAGGAGTGTGTGGGAGTGTGTGTGTGTGTATATGTACTCATGTGTGTGCATGTGTAAGTGCATGCATGCATGTGTGATACCAAGGGTCGCCTCAGGTCTCTACTTGGTCGCTATATCATTCCTACATTAATCTACACTGTTCACTGTTCAACAAGTTACCAAAAACAATAAGTAGGGTTGAGGTTTATTAAAGGCCATCCATTGTCCATCCATTTCCTTTTCTTTTTTCCTCCTTTTTCTCCTCTTTTGGTTGGTCCTGTTTCACCCTCTCCATGCCCTATCTTCCTCCTCTTGCTTTCTCCTCCCTGTCTGTCCTTCTGCTGTTTCTCCTGGCCCTGCAACACTGTCTGTCTCCCCACCACTATCTGTGAAATAAATCTTAAAATGGCTAAGCACACCAATTATGTGGCCAAGTATTTATGTGCCCAGTCTGACTGCTATAGCCTTCCTACACAAATATTAATTGACCGCAGGTCTACACCTTACACACACCTCTCCAGCATATATCAAGAATTGCAGGGGGGGGGTGACTGACACCTTGCCTACTTTAGATGGTAGGCTGGATATTATGTTTGTGACATAAGCTATAGCATCACCCACAACTGGGATGACTTCGAGATTAGCATGGAATGACAACTATTTATCTTACAATAGGCTACATACTGAATTTGGTTTGTAATATTAATTGTTAAAAGGGAGGGGTGCTGCTTCTATGCCTCAGAAATCGCCTGATATCCATTTCTTCTCTACACTCTTGTGACAGTAATCAGTGACAGAAATCAATCTCGCAGCCTGCTACTTCCTGCTGGCTGCCACAAGAGGGTGATCAGTCATGCAGACAAGAACTGGAAGCACAGTATTGTCAAAGAATGAAAAAAACTTTATTGATATCTACATAAAATAGGAAGCATACAGGTGTGTAAACTATATTTAAAAGTGCGTAAACTATGCTTTGAAGTCTGTAAACTATATTTAGAGGTTTGTTGACTCTCTTTCTTAAATTCAGGAGGGTTAGCATGCGTTTATGTGTGTTTACGCACCACTACATCCCTGCCAAAGCCTGCCTCCACCACTGACAGTTTAAGTGTTGTAATTCAATAATGACCAGTTGCACACGTTGACCAGCTGATAAAAGCTTCAGTCAAGCCCATCCACACAAGGCATCCATCCCAGCATGCCCCAAAAACCTGTGCAATACCCAGAGGGGGCGGATTGATGGTGGCAATTTCAGAGCAAAACAAAAGTGAGGGAAGGGATGTGAAGTGGAGAGAACAAGTGAAAAATCAAAAGCCACAAAACTATGAGCACATCTTGCAATCTGCTGACAGCAGCATGCAATTAGGAAGTGTCAACCAGGGGCATGGGGGGCGGGGTGGAGTATCTGCTTGAAGACGAGGCAGATGCCAAAGAATCGGAACAGAGCCTGCTATTTTGCTATTTTTTTCTCTCTCTCTCTCTCTCTCTCTCTCTCTCTCTCTCTCTTCCTGTCTTCCTCTCGTGTTTCTCTGCCTACCTTTTTCTCTCCCCATCTCTATCGTCCTCTCTCTCTTAAAAATACTCTGCTGGCAACATAATTGGATTTTAAAAATACATGGCATAGACCCTTCTCCGTTATCTAATGTCAATTTGAGTCAAGCTCTCTGCCACTCAACAAGGGCTGTGTGGGCTGGGTTGTGTGTGTGTGTGTGTGTGTCTTCTTGTTCCATTCAGCATAAATCAATGTGTTATAGCCATTGGTGTGTGTGTGTGTGTGTGTGTGTGTGTTTCTCTTCTTGTTCCATTCAGCATAAATCAATGTGTTATAGCCACTGGGCAGCTGAGAAGCGAGTATCGATGATAATTTGTGGACAGGACAGGTGTTTTCAGAAAGATGGGAGGACATGCATATCTCAAATGAAATACCAGAGCAATGTGTACACACACACGCATGCATCTGCCTCTATTTCAGTAAATCTGTTTGTGACAGACACAGGCAAACCTTCAAAGGTATGTGCTAAAAAAATGCCTGTGGTGTTTAATACCTGTGGGTCTAGGTGTATTTGTGTTTATGTGTGTGTATCTTTGTATATCTCAGTCTATTTGAGTTGGGATGAGTTTTCTTTGTGTGGATGACTCTAAAAGGCTCTAAAAGGGGTTTGTCTTTCAGAATCAGCATCAATTTGAGTTGAATGGAGACCGAACTTGGGCATACTACCTCAACCATCTCATTTTCCACAATGAATCTTGATTTCTTAATTTTCCCAAACACATGTCTGTTGAAAAGAAGAAGCACAAAAATCATTCAAAAGAAAAAAATACCCGGTTGAGGACTGATAAAGATGTTGTAAAGTAACGACAGCAAAGTTAAGTCAGCATATGCTTAATATTCTTGATTGAATGAACATAGTTTGCTACGTAGCTAGTTAGCTAGCGTTACAATAATTTCTTTCACTATACCAGAACAAGAAATGATTGACACACATGTATCAAAGAAACCTCAACAGCATTCCAATGAAAACATTTTTAACTACAGTTATATACCAGATCCTCACACTGATGTTTGTTCATCGTGCTGGGTTTTTAATAATCCACAGCAATTGTTAGTCAGTGCAACACATATTTCCACGATCTGGCGAAGTCAACCCTTCGTGTACCAACAGGGTGTTGTTTGTATTTGGCACATGATGATTATGGCTACAGCCTGTCTGTGTGGTAGCATGCGTCCATTTAAAAATGTCGACTTCATATTATACACCACATACTCTCTCGCTCGCTCTCTCTCTCTCTCTCTCTCTCTCTCTCTCTCTCTCTCTCTCTCTCTCTCTCACTCACTCTCTTTCTCTCTCTTTCTCTCTCTCTCTCTCTCTCACACACACACACACACACACACACACACACACACACACACACACACACACACACACACACACACTTGCAATCCCCCTTACTTCCCTTCCTGCAATCCCGCCCAGAAACCTGAAACACACAGGAAACACACAACACAGTTAACACACAGAAGATACACACACACACAACAGAGTTAAGCCAACCAGAACCGCCCACACACCACAGTTAAACAAAATGGACCACATATAACACTGTTAAGCAACAGACCAAACACATTGCAGTCAATATAGAAGGACCTTGGCCTCCAATCTCTTCACTGAAAGTCATGGTGGAAGTACATTTGTTGAATACCTACAGTAGGGAAGCATTTGATGGACTTTTTTTTGCTGGATGGCTTGATGGACTAGCCCTTACCCTCAAGATTGGCCCAGGCTTGAGCACAAAGCACACCCAATTCTTCACCAGTCATGTGACAGAATAAGATAAATGAAAGATTTGACTCGCTGTGCTCACCCACTGAGAATAAGCGAGAATGAATAAATAAACGTACTGTGAAACATGTAGCATTGTTGACTTCTGAGAACAGTTCAGGGGAGGTAATCCTAAAATCAGCACCAACACATCTGTAAGTTCATTCTGGCAGTGATCCCGTGGGGAACTTCAGGAATGTTTGAGTGTTTACCAAAACAGATGCCAAAGCTTTCTTGAGAAGGGAAAATTTCCAAGTATATGTGGTGTCTGAAATATTTCTTATGTTTGAGGCAGTTGTTTTTTATTATTGAGTTTTTAATTGAAAAAGGTTCAACAGCGCACATCTTGAAGGTAATTTTGTAGTGTCAATCTTAACTTCCCCAAGTGGTCTTAATTGCATATCATAAAAGATCAGAGCGAGGGAAGTTCTAGACAAGAGACACTCACAGACGGCACATTAAAAGGCCCTGAGAGCACCGAATAGGCCTGTTCCTCATGCTTAGATGAAATCCAGCATTTGAGTTTCAAAGCCTCACTCTCCTTTAATTCTGCTGTTTGTGTCTCTTTTTTCTCCATCTCTTTTTTGCCCCTCTTTGAGGTCTGCATTACTGAAGTGCAGACTGAGGGACCACACGACACCACACTCTGCTATACTCTAAATCACCTCTATCATACATTTTAATTCTCTCTCTCTCTTTCTCTCTCTCTCTCTCTCTCTCTCTCCCTCTCTCTCTCTCTCTCTCTCTCTCTCTCCTCTCCCTCCCTGGTGTAGAAGATTCACTTTAAAGTGGAGGCCTCCCATCTCCAGTGGGCATAGGTCAGGTGAGAGACTGATCATCATGGCGGCAGTGGAGAGTGGTCATCCATTAGCAGTGAGTGAAAAGAAGGTGCCTATATCCTTTTATTGTTCTTTATTAGATTCTATATACCCACAGACAACCAGTCTGCTCCCATTATCCCTGCTGTAGCAATTGCTGTGGGCAATGACATCCATGCTCTGGCCAAGGTGGACCTGCTCAATTACAGTCTCTATATTAGAGAAGAGCAGAAGAGATGTCAAACAGAACCAGAACCAGCTTTTTCACTGAACACAGGAAAGCTATTCTCTGAATCCGAATAGTGAGCAGTTGTGCATATAAGATTGCAAACTAACAAAATGCAAAACAAGTCATTTAAAGTAAATGTTTCCAAATGTTTCTTCAAAATAACTACTAATATTATTTAAATTTAAACGTGATTGCAAGTTAAACCTTCTTAATAGCATTTCCATCAATAAGATAAAAAAACATATTTTTTTATTTGATTTAATTTTAGTTAGAGTGGAAAAGCACAGCGCCCTTCAGTTCCATGTGAGAACAGACACACACAGGGGATTTATGATGGCACGTCTATGTGCCACATTGCTACTGTCTTCTATGTGATGTCCAATCAATATCCCTGAATCCAGCCCCCAAGGGGTATAAATGAAAGATCTCTGCCCTTTCACTTACATAGGTCCAGCCTTGTGTTACATGGTCACGCATCTTTAGTCTCTCATCTCGCTCCCTCATACCTCCAGTGATAAAGAGATGGGGTGGGGGGACATCTCAACTCACCTCCTCATATCGATCAGCATGTCGGCGGGAGGATGGTGTGTGAGGGAAGGATCCAGTGTGTGTGTGTGTGTGTGTGTGTGTGTGTGTGTGTGTGTGTGTGTGTAGTTTGGAGTAAGGGTCCATCAGTGTTTTGGAGGCCATATTGGAGTAAATTCCACCTGAGAGGAACACCAGAGGCAGATCTATGGCACCCTCATATCCCCCACACCACTCTCCTACAGATTTTTTCTTTTTTCTCCCAAACATCTCCTCACTTTCTCTTCTCTAGACAAAGACTGTAACCAGTTTCAAACACATCTTCGACATTCATAAATGCATACTGTATAATTCATATATAATCCAAAAAAGTGCTAATATATAGCATATTCGTATATAGGGTGGGCAAAAAAACCTACTACTTTAAAAGATTATATCTCCTGAATCTGTGAGGCTACCACAATTCCAACCATGCAAATTGAAGCTCATTTTGTTTTCTTTCTAGTAATGTGGTTAATGACCATGCAATCAACAGTATGACCACCATGGCCATTTGAAAAAAAAACTAGCCATGCAAATTGTTGACAATTGGTTTTGGTTTCATGTTTTCCTAGTTTTCTAACTCACCACATTACTGCGGATCGGTAACAAAGACGAAAGTGGATCATTTTCTCCCACAAAGTTCAGAACCTTTTAAGTTGACAATTAGGTTGCATATGGCAGGAATTTTATTTAACAACTAGTTAGCTCCCCTTTACTTCATGATAAAGGATGTAGCTCGAAATGCTTCAACAGTTTAGCAAAGAAACACAAGACAGGAATACACATGACAAGCTTTCTTAAAGTCCAGTAGCACCAGAAGAAATCTATCAGGGCACTGTCGAGGGCTCACCTTATGTCCCCCTAGGAGCAAGCACCAGGGAGACATGGGTGACGAAAAACTCCCTGTTTGCATTGGTATATTTTAAGTTGAGGAAAAAGCCTCAGGCAGAACTGTGGCCCCCAGGGAACCGCATCTGCCGAGCTGGTAAAGGAAAAGTCTCTGAGTGTTCAAGAAGGGAAATCCTTCTGTCAGGGTTGGTAAGGGGAAGGTCTCTGAATGCCTGAAAGTCTTTGAGCAGGTTGAAGTGGTACGTTTTCAGTTGCAGTTTAAAGGTGTAAACTGCCTCTCTAATATGTTGGGGTAGGGCATTCCATCTCTTTCAAGCGTCTACTTGAAATAAACACGTGGGCAAGTTTTTCAGCATCTTGCTGGGTCAGGAAGGAGCAAACGTTTGCAGTGTTTTCTAGATAGAAGTATGCTGTTTTAGTTACTTTATTGATGTGAGATCTAAAGCTTAAGTCAGAGTCAAGAATCACATTTACTGTAGGCTTGTATCCTCTCCTGTGACATGTTGGCTTAGGTTTCCCAGACTGAAGTAGAAACAGTAGAGATTTTAGGCACGGGTGAACAGGGCAGCCGCCCGGGGTGCCATTTTGTCGGGGGCGCCACGAACGCTTGGGGGAAACAAATAAAAATAAAAAGCTCCATGAATTATGTCGCTGCAATTGGCACATTGGCACCCCCTAAGTGAACTGCAGACGCCCTCCTGTGTAGGTGCCGAGAAGCAGCGCGTTTCTCTCCCGGGGGGGTGCTGAGAGGTGGTCTTGCCCGGGGAGTAAAACACTGTAGAACCGCCACTGAGTAGAGAGACAATCGTTTATGTTTAGGGCCAATAGCTAACTGCTCGGTTCTGTTTTCATTTAGTTTTAAAAATGTATTACTCATCAGTTGCATGATAGCTGACAAGCAAGAGTGAGTTAATGAGTGTATAGCAGAGGTTTTGTTTGACAGGAATCTAGAGTTGTGTGTCGTCGGCATAGCTATGGAAATCAATGTAGGAGATAGAGAAGTTTAAAAACTAATCCAGTTGGATCACCCTGTATATATTATTTTGAAGGGTATGGAGGCTGAAATGTGCCACAGATAATTCATTAAATAGACCTTTAAATAATTAATTAAATGTGTCGTTAATTTATTAAAAGTTCAATGAAATGATTAACATTGATGTTAAATAAGTATATAATTAATTGAATCCTGATTTATTTAATGTAATTGTTAATATATATTTATTTCGCTATTCAATTAATTATAGAATTCTATTTAATTATTTTCATAGTGCATGTGTTGCAGCATTTCATGAAATAATTTTATCTGTCAACCCCACCCATCAAAGTCAGTGGGCGGAACTAACGCCAATCTGGTGTGATCAATTGCTTTGGTCTTCACTTCGCAGTCTGACGACGATGTTCAGAAAATGTTAATACAGATGTACAGATGATGTTAATCAAATCTGTAGAGCAGTGGTGGATGCTGGTATTCCAAACATGGAAAGCTCACTGAAAGGAGCTCCCAGCTGCTGCAGGTCTGTGTTGTCATGCCAGAGGAGCACTGAGAGACGCGCGCACACACGTGCACACACACACACACACACCCACACACACCACACACACACACCCCCACACACACACACACACTCACACACACACACACACACCCACACACACCACACACACACACCCACACACACCCACCCACACACAAAGACACACACCCACACACACACACACACCCACACACACACACACACACCCACACACACCACACACACACACCCCCACACACACACACACCCACACACACACACACACACCCACACACACCACACACACACACCCACACAGCAGATGGAGGTATCATCCATTATAGAGATGGGGGGAATGAGGGGGTGCTCCTCCAGAGAGCACTCAAGCCCAGTCTACAAAGAGCTTTCACCATGTGTCTTTTAACTTCTTACACACATGGACAGCAAAAGTGCTGTTCAGCGTGCTAATGTCGTATCAAGGCTGCATGCATTATGAAGCAGCTACTATGACTGAGATATCACACCTCTGCAGTCTATCAGGAATTATGACAAAGATGCGGAGAGTGTAGGATATGTAAATTAAACCAGAGGAACATGTCATGTTTGAAGTACCACACACAGCAACCACACACAGCGAGTCACTATACCATATAAACACAAACACAGACACACACACACCATGAAAACTCCAAAAACAAAGTAACGGTTGATTAATTCTGCCAGGCAGGATCCATTCACAATGTCTACATTACAACTCTGGAAAAAATGTGAGCCTCCTTTAATATGTAATTACATTAGTTGGAGTTTAATTGAGTTCCTTCTCCCGACTGATGGAGATTCATAAACCCGGCTGCCCCCAACAGTTGAATTACTCATTCTGAAAAAGAAACCAGAGTAAAGAAATTCCTGGTGTCACATCATTAAATGGCTTTTAGCTAATTGATGCCCCCCACACCACTCAGTGATGCTGTTGCTTTATACAGGACCACAGACAGTCTGGGAGAGTTCTCTGGTCTTCTGACCTTGTGGAAGCAAGCGTGATGACCAGGGCGGGAGAGGACGTTAATGGCAGACATCCGCCTTTGAAGCTAATAAACAATGGAAGAGACAGACAATCTAACACACACTTTGTTTTTCAAGGTGTACGACATCGCCTGATATTGCCTTCAGCACATTCACACACAGCGCCTGCAGTATATTCGAGATGGCCGGTAGTCAGGTCAAGCAGTAAGTGTTATGCAAGTGTTGAAGTGCTGTTAGACTATAAATGTACTATAAAGCAGATCATGCATTTTTTGCAGTTTCATTACACACCATGGCATAAAACCTGGGTACAACATAGAGTATGATGTCTGTAGATTGAAAGATGTTGACACCTAGAATTGTAGGTTTCGAGTCAATATACAGTACAATGACAAAGTTGCATTTTGATGGTGAACCAGTAAACATAGGTAGGTGTCACACTGTGAGATTGCCATTTTTTTTAAATATCTGTCTGTAATTGTCAAAAATGTTTTTTGGCTGCCTGTGATCTCAAGACATTATCAGGCAGTGAACCCTTTCACACTTTACGACATAGGACTGTTGTTCAGAAGCCACGACTAAAAAACTGAACTTTTTTACTTTGGTCACCTTTTGTCTGGGACAGCTCAAAATCATACAGCTTACACCGGGCCAAAGACATGCCATGCACATACTCTATGGGGGGAGCTGTGGAACAAGTAGCAGCACCTGGACCATATTTGGGTTTAAGCACCCACAGGGACCCATGTTGAAGTATGACCCAAATTCTCTCCCAAACCTGTACCCCATTTCTCTCTCCCACTCTTCTGCTTCTGTTATCCAATAAGGCAGCAACTATTTTAATGTAAAGGCCATGAACACAACCTGTCCCGATGTACTGTATAAAATCTATGGGCTACACATGTATCTACAGATGGAGAAAAATGTATACAGACTAAAATGAACACATTATATGACACCATAAGTCTGTGCCTATGTATGTGTCTGTGCTTATGCCCTCTTTGGCTTACAGGGGCCAGCATATGGCTGTTCACATCACAGTGAACATGTACATGACAGCACGTGTCACCAGATCAGTGCACTTAACACAAGATACTTTATGTGTGCGTGTGTATGTGTGTGTAATTGGAAAAGATACAGTGACTGTTGCCATCCTGTCATGTAAGGGTCTTGTGGGATGCTCATATGCCGGCCATGTCAGGTGCTACAAATAGTTGCTGGCCCAGTTTGATCCTGTGTCGCTCCGTACATAGTTAAAGGAACATTAAGTAATTTTTTCAGCCATAAAATAATCTTACAATTGACTTTTAAGAGGGTAAAAGGCTCTTCTTTCTGATTTGACTTTGTCACTCTGTAGTTCTTTATGACAGACAATTCCCCTTCCAACCTGTAGGGTGACCGAAGATGAAAACTACTTAGTATTGCTTTAAAGGACCTATATGTAGGAATGTTGTACCTGCCAAATGCAAAATACTGTGTAGCGTTCTCCCTTTCCTGCACTCCTAGACAGAATGTCGCATCTGGTAGATTGCCAGGTTAGTTGAAAATACTCCTGAGAAAACAAACCTAAAAAATTGTGCGAATAAGAGTCAAAATTCACCATTTTCAGCAACAATATTAACCATGGCCCACCCAGTGATGATAAATGGAAAATAATTTCTTGCGACATGCATGCGCCTAGACCCAAAGAAATGAGATGAGAGTAGTTGCAGCTCATATACACTGCAAAACTCCAAGCTTTAAGCACATGAAGCGGTTTACCCCAACTTGTAATATGTTTTCATTGTTGTCGTCTATTGTTCACAACACTTGGTGTTGCACTTTATGCATATTACATTCTGTAAATGTAAATGTGCTAAGACCTATTAATTAACTTATTTATGTCAAGCCATCACAGCCAGTGCACGTGTCAAAATGCAGGCTTTTTGCATAACCACTGATATCTGATGTTATGTCTCTATAAAAAATATGAATAAATAAGCTAACGTTAATGTCCATCAAACATCCATCTAGGACCATTTCCATGTAACCCTGCATGTTGCTAATAAGAAACTACTGGGCAATTCCTCTGTCTTGTCCATTAAGTGCTTCCACACATAAAAACAGTGAAATAAGCTGTTGTTGCAAGATGCAACAAACATGGTGCAGATATGTGATGAGGTCCTCAACAACCCTTATTGATTTAATGTTATGCTCCATTCCATGTACAGAGATAAATGTGCTAAATAAACACTCTCAGAGTCAATCATATTTTAACCAACTTAATACATTATAAACCCACAAATGAAGTTGAAAATAGGTCCATTGACATTCCTCACAAATCATTTGTAATAAGAGAGATAGCGGAAGGAACAGGTGTCACAATGATGGACAGAAAAGTCAAAGCACAAGTTTGCACAGTATTAAGCCAGCTTGGATGCTAGACTGAGGCTCACGGCAGAGAGGATGTATCCATCTCATCTGGGTCTCATAGAGGTTCTTTTCCATTCGATTGTGGGATTGCCTTGAGATCATTATAATCTGGTAATTTAGAGGTCAAACTGTGTAGACAGACAATTGTTTTTTTGCATCTTTCTCTGTACTGTAAAGTCTATGTGAATATTTCACTCCTGCAAAGATGGTATACATACACACTGTTCAGGTCCTCCTTTGACAATATTATAACACATTTTTTTTCCTTTAATGGTGACGTCACCCTCTCTTTTACTTCCTGCCTTTCCTTGTGCCATAATGCTTCATTTAATACAGAAGTTGGTTGATTTTGTCAGGATAACTTAAAAACTCAGGGGTTGTTAAGGACGAGCTACCAGGTCACATGTGCATCACACACCCCTGTCAACCCAGAAGTCTGTGTGTTCTTGCCTTAAGACTGAATGCTGGGTCCACACAGGCATCTGTCAGTCTTGTCTCAATAGAGAGACCACTGCAGCCACCATAGCCCACAGCATTGTGTGTCTGTGTGTTTGTGTGTGTGTGTCAGTGTGTGATTGGGGTTATCAGTCTGTACTCTGGCTGATGCACTGAAAGCTTAAAGCCAACGGCAGCTATCTCCAGAGTTAAATGACTGCAGCTGCACAACCTGCACACACACACACACACACACACACACACACACACACGCACACGCACACGCACACACACACACACACACACACTTTTCCCCTTGTTTCCCAGCACGTATGCATGTACACAAATCCCTTTTCTCTACATTAAAACACACACAGGGCTACATACTGATACTCCTCTAAAAACATAAACAGACAGTTAGAAAGAGAGGAAGTAAGACATCAATTGAAACATTCAACATTACAAATACACTGCACTGCTCCTGCAAAACCAGACAAATTAACTCCCTCGTCTACACACACACACACACACAATCCCTACCCTTTTTACAGTGATGAGTGTGAGAGCTTTATCAAGGTCTTCCAGGGCAAACACAGTAATTGATGAAGATGACTTGCAATTAACTTTTCCAGAGTTTGTGGAGCTGATTCAGAGGTCCATGTGGAGTTTACCATTTATCTAGCGACTGTGTCAAAGGGCACCTTTTTCATTACGTCCACAGCCAAAATATTTTAGTCATTGATGGAACATTATGAAAGCGAGTCTCTGAAGAAAAAGCTAAAAAACCTCATCACAAAGGTCACACACCATAACATAAAACAATCCACTTGAACTACAAACCCTGATCAGAACTGTCTACAGAGCTAAATAAAGAGTACAAAATGGTAGGAGAAGGTGCAAAAAATATACCAGAAAGAGAGAGAGGTTAAAGGAGAGAGAGAAAGATGCAACAGAGTGAGTGGTGAAGGTTAATATAAATTAAGACAGAGCGATGGAGAGGCAAGAAGTTGGGGGTGACAAGGCAGTTTATGTGAGAAAACAATGGGGTAGAGGAGGTGATGAAGCGAGCGCGCTGGCAGAGCAAAGAAATCAATATGAAAGATAACCAAAGCCAGAGAGAGAGGGAACAACAAACAGTAACAAAACTAATAAAAACTAGAGTGACCACATACTGATCTACCTAGCAACATCGGGTTAGAACCATCTGTTGACAAACTCTATTATGAGAGAGCTGAAGGACATCTGTCAGAGTGTCAGTCTATCAAAAGTGAGCTAACTGACTTTGCCCAACAAAGCACTACCAACAGCACAGTTGGCAGCTGAGAAACAGCAATTGTGTGCTCAATTGTCTATCACATGATCATATTACTGTACAAACATGAAAAACAAGACACCACAGCATATTTTTAAAACGGGCTCAGCCTTCTTCAGCACCATGGACAGTAACTTGGCCTCAAAAAACCTTGTGGAGGAGCATGGAAAACTTCATTACTTTCATTCCAGCTAAAACACTCAAGTCAGTACCAAAATCACTTCATTGTCAACTCAAGCCCTGCCACAAACACACCCATACACACCCACACACAGACACATATGCACACCATGGTCAGCACACATGATGGCACACATGACAAATCAGCTCTCATGCTTCCTCTAAAACAGGACCTGATTTTTCCACAATGCACTTAGGCTGCACACCTCCTATCAGTAACTTCATTTCCTGCTCTGCTGCTGGAGATGTGCAGGGCAAACAAAGATAATAGGCGTATCAAACAGCGCTCCAAAGCGACAACTGTGCTCCAGTTTACATTTAGAAATAGATCAGAGTCAGGTGAGGCAGCTGGGGCTTAATAAACAACCATGATAGATATGTGTGTATGTGGTTAATGGGGTACTCCATAACACATAAGAAGCCAGTGAGGTGCAATAACATGACATCTTAACCAACCTGACTGTTCACTTTCATGTTTCTACACCGCTATTACACATGCAACAGTGGCTCCTGATATGGCCTATGTTCTGGAGCTTTACAGAGAGTATGTAAAGTGGTGACAGCAATATACTGTGTCATTGCTATGCCACTGAATATTATTATATGTAGGGTTGGGAAGTAACATGTTGCATGTAATGGCACTACGTAATTTAATTATGAAATAAATGTAGATAGTGAGGAAAAAAAGAAGTATTTTTGTGACCTTTAAAAATATTCAGAATTACAGAATTTTCATGATAAATGAATATTGTAAGCAAAAAATTGCAAATATATTTTGAAAAATATTTTGGATATTGGATGTCTTTGCATGTTTTTTCTTATACAAAAAAATCCTCATTTGCCATTTCTCTACACATCTTAAGTTTGATACTATTCTGAAGCTTCTGATTGGTTCTGCTGTCACATCTACATTTGCAGTGCCAACTTGCCTCTGGAGAAATGACTAAGTCTAAGTTTCAGTTGCTAGTAATGTCAGGTAAAGATAGAAATGTGTTTCGTTGCTGGCAATTTAAAATGCTTGGTCGCTGGCTGTCATGTTGTCCATATCAAAAATCTATGGCCAACCTCAGGAATCAAACATAATGTAGGCTACGTAAGTGCAGCTAATTGCATGTTATGCAAAACAAGGAAGACACACTTCAGCTTGCCAGATCATGCCCCTATTTTGTAATGAGACAACATATTTTAGCTCCATATTTTTCTCCTAGTTTAAACCAAAAGTTTAATTATACTGTTTAAGGCATTATGTCTAGATGAAGTCGCCATTTGAATGGCCAAGCCACACTTCCTATTGGCAGACAATGTGCTGCCCTCTTTACACAGGCTAAGGACATTGGTAAGTTGTGTTAGGTCTGATGTTAGCACTTCTGACTTGCTATGTTATGTTGAATTTAAAAAAAAAATGTACCAGCTAGCTCCATGGACAATGCAGTGTTGACACTGTTGTGGAAGGTACTGTTTGTAGGATACTTTGATTTGTTTTGGACGTTAAGCGATGTAAGTAAGTGATGACACATTAATTTAAGAATTCCTTTCAAAGTTTCAAAGACAAACTATTGTTGTAAGTTTAACATTGCCAGGTTTCAAAACTTAGACAAAAGTTAACGGTTGAAAATTTTAATTCAAAATTTAGGAAAAATACTGAAAAGTAATCAAAATTAATTAATTACATTACAAAATAATTAAAATAGTTACACTACCCTTACTTTTTAAACAGAGTAACGTATAACAGCAACACATTTAATTTTCAAAGTAATCTTCCCAACACTGATTAAATGCACTGTGACTTAAGTATATCCATATACAGTATGAGGCATTGTATTGCATAGCATAAATTAGCCTCATCAATTCACATAAAATGCATGAACTCTCTGTGTGTAACCAGGGACAACCTGGATATTACAGTATAAAAAACTTATTGTAGATGTGGTCATAACAATAAAAAGTTTCACCAGAACAGAAAATCCCACACAGACACACTCGTATTAAAAACAACCTGGCGAGTTAAACATGATTTATATCCTTTTGTCATTCTGTGCGGCAAGAGTGAAATCAACTCTTTCAGAGTTGACATGACTCAAGTACAAAAACAACTATTATCACATTCTGATTGTCCTCATCAGCCACAATTCAATCAGTTTCCCCAGCCTTCTGGACACACCACACAGGGGGAGTTGATTTTCTTACTAAAATCAACCCATCTCTCAGTCGGCTTAATTTCAAGCATGGCTGCGTCAGAATGGGCAGTTCATGCACAGTAAGGAATGTATTGGAAAATGTACATAGGATGACATTAGTCTGCCACTCATTTGAGTATTTCCTGCACCTGAGGACCTTGAGAGGGCAGAAGACGAAACAATATGCCTGCTACTCTGGAGCAAAACCAGCGTGGATGTGGCGGTGTGGTACCTCTAATAGGGTGTCATGCCAATTAAGCCGAAAGATATTTGCACAATATGAAGTGATTACTCGAAGAGCTTGGCAATATGCAGAAGCTGATGAGCATTCATCTGGAAAAATCTTGCTTTATGTTTGGTGTGTGTGAGGGGGTGTTTATGTTTATGTGTGTGTGTTTGCCTATGTGGTTATGTGTGTGTGTCTGTCAGCTTGTGTACGTGGTAAGAATGAACAAGAACACAGGTGTTGTTCAGTTTGCTGTCAACTGTTATGCTGATTTAATTTCACCACAGTCAGAAACCTGTGTAGAAAGCAAAGTACCATAGTTGTTCTTTTGGTTGTTTTTTTCCTTCCTACAGTCGGCTTAGTCACAACCCATCCACATCTACATGCATTCCATCACTAAAACCCTCCCATGTCCCTACTTGCTGTAAAATTGCACACTGAGGAGAGCAGTGTCCAGTGACTTGTTTAACATGTGTAAATTAGAAACAGCAACAACCTACCAACCTTGAAAGGGAATGGCTTTGTTCAGTAGCAGCAGTAATAATGGATAATAAATTGCCCATTAGAAACTCCAGATAGGATAAGAGAAGCCCAAGATGGAATACAAATGATTGTTTTCCCTCCTACACTAACTATAAAGACCCATAAGTATACTAACACACTTAAATAATGTTGCTGGGTTAGGTGGCTATTTAAACATTTGGTGACACTGGCATTGTGGCATGTCAATGAGGAGCACAGTCATAATAGGAGACTGAACAGGAATAAGGATAATAAGGGAGGACAGGAGACAAGGGAGATCATTTTAACAGCTAAAGGAAGGCTCATTAAGCCAGCCTAGTGCCTACACACTAGATGGAATCGTATTTCAGCACATCTCTTGTACATTTGAAAATATTTAGTTAGAAAATAATTAAAAAATAATCCAAGGTCATTTAGAAGCAGACAAAACAAAACTGCCACTGAACTGATGTTAAAAATGTGCACCCAAAGAATTCATGACAGATGACCTTTTCATGACTCATTAAAGGAGTGTCCAGCGAGGTAGGATTTGAACCAGGAGAGTGCTATGCCTGCAGAGGAGATTTCTCTAAGACTGCAAGGGAAGCTCTGCTTCCCCTAAAATGTAAAAAAAAATTTAATGGTCAAATGTTTACAAAATGCCTTAAAACATGTTCATTTCAAACACCAGTTTATTAATAATAGGCCCATTAACACAAATCAACTGAGTTGGTGTTGTTAACTTAGCATTCCACTTTGTTCTCATGGCCTATGGCCAACGCATTTCCTCATAGACGTCCAGCGTCAATGCACTTCAATGGGCCAGCACGGACCCCTAATTTTCTATGCATGGAAACTGGATGGTCATTGGAGAAATGCCATTTTTTTCTCCCGCCCCTGGACGCAGAGCGTCTCTGGGGGTGAATGGAATGGTGGGCGGAGCTTTGCTGGTGCGGACTTCAAGCAGTCCCCGTGTTGATTGGTGAACCTCCGAATCCAGTTTTGATTGGCTGGCGTTTTTGATACATAGACTGTCACTTGGCTGCTGGAGCTCAGTCCCATCGCGGATGTCGCATGCGGAGTCTCAAGACAAGCAGTGACCAATTTGGTAGCATTTCCTCAGCGAAAATACTTGTTCATTTCTTACACTGTATATAAATCACACTCGTACTTATTTCCGTTTTGGTTTATTACAGTTTTCTTGTTCGTTTTTAATTTCGTTTCGTTAGAATCATACTGTTAGGTAGGTTGGCGCTAGTGCTACTTAACTAGCCCATTAGCTCTCCTGAACTAGCCCGCTAGCGCACCTGCACTAGCCCGCTAGCAGAGCACTATGTCAGACCATTTTCTGGAGAAGTAACGGAGGGTAGAATTAACGTATAAGTAAATGGACAATTTTTATGATTAAGTTGGCAGTGAGCTTCCCCTCTTTGGAATACCAGTATACGCCACTGTATGCCTGTAATGCACGTTTGCAAGTATAGATAGCAGTATGCTGTGGTTGACTGTAATTGGCCAATCACTTTCTTTAGTCATGCTTGCAGGCATCCTTCAAACAATCCATTCATCAGAGCATGCTCTGCAGATAGCATACCTCAGTTACCTCTTGACAACAAGCATTTAAGTGACTGCTGAGAGACAAGGTTGTCATCTTCTCTTTTCTTTCTTCTCTCTCTCCTTCATTCCCCGTCTCCTCTTCTCCAAGTGTCTGGAGGGCTGTCACAAAACCAGTCACCGATAAATCACCACTGTTGCACTCCTGAACTCGCTATCTCACACTTTGTCTTATTTTCTCACTCCCTTTTTTAGTACATCTACCTCTCTTTCTCCTCCTGTCTCTCTCTTTCTCTCTGTATATTTCCTCCCTTTCTCCTTTCTGGTGATTTCCTGCCTTATGTTTCCCAGTGAAAACTGCAGTTCTCTCAGGGCATCTTATAATTTGGCAGCTGCTGTCTGCCTGTGTCTGAAAGGCCCATGTCTGATGCAGAAAAGCATCAGGTCTTCTCCACCCCAGCCACCACTGTCATGACCTCACCACTTCCACCTGACTCCTAAGATGGAGAAAGGGGACTGACGCAGGCAAGAAGAAAAGAAGAAAAGTTAGAAGGTATAAGAAATTAAAGCATTGGGGCTAGAGTACAATTGGTAGCCAAGCACACCCTTCTTGTTTCTCTTGCTTTTATCGCTTCTCTCTTCCTTGCTTTTTTTCAGTCATGATTGCAACGGTGGCCAGCTCTGGCTCCTGGCAGACACAGCGGATGCTAGATAGTGGTCGAGGACTGAGGAGGGGGCTGGACCAAGGCTGATGAGTTTCAGGGAGAATTGCAGCGAAATTGTTAACAAGCACATTGATCGGGAGGCACTAAGGGTGTGTCAGCACGCAGCCCCGAGGCAGGCATTTTGAGGGTATTTCACAAACCAGCTGTTCACAAACTTCTGTAAAAGAGATGGATCAGAGCCAAGGCTCAACTACATTGTGCAGTACTCACCATTAGGACAATATTTGAAGTCCATCATACACAAACATTTGGCACATTAGAGAATCATATCTAACACGTACCTGCTTAGCTTCACCCCCAAGGACCACCCAATCTGAGGAATTTTCACCTCCCTCCACAGCCAAAACACTTGTGTTAGTTAGATTCTCCAAGGCAACTATAGATGTGGTCATTGTACCCAGTGAAACTTCACCACCAAGACAAAGATTTTCCATAACCCCCTCACAGGGAAACAGTTGCATCTAAGGTGTAATAACATGTAATTGTTAGGGTTATTTTTGACTGTTTTTCTTGTAGCCCCCTCCTAGTCGTTTTGCTGTATGTCGCCTGTCAGTTTTGCTCCATGTGCTTTTGTTTTGGTATCCTATCCCGCCTCCTCATTTGTACCTTAAGTTCCCTGCCTTATTGTCTGATTGTTTCATTGATTTTCCTACTGTGTTCACCTGCTCCTTGTCTCGTGATTCTTGTGCTGTCATTGTGTTCACCTGCGCCTTGTTTTCTGGTTGTCTGCTTGTTTTCCCCCATTGTATTTACCTGTGTCCTGTTCTCTGTCCCTATCGTGTGTTTCGTGTGTGTTCCATTAAATCATTAAGTCTTGTCATAAGGTTTTAACACAAATTGGCCATTTAAACATTCGAAGAGCATTTGTACCGTAGGATTACGAGATATTTGAACTTTACAGTCAAAGATCTACTGCAAGATTTGCAATGGCTGGGATCAACCTTCAAAACAACGCTAGTACTTTGGCTCGAGAGCTGTAGCAGGAACTATGCAACTTTATTTTGGAGTTTTCAAAGTATCTCTGCTACGAAGTTTTCAAGAATCGTGTAGGAGGTTCTCTTCTACCAAAGTTTTCATAGGGTGCAGTTGCAGGCCTCCGGCACCCTTTGCTCCACAACTGCCCGAGTCTCCCTGTGGGGCCTGTTGAACAGCAACTGTGGCTCTGTCTCTGCATTGTTACACGGGTCAGCAGGAAGGGGCGCAGAGGGAAGCCAGCAGCCCCCAAAGTCACCACCTTCCACTACCTGGCAGAGTCTGCCCACATAAAGGACTTGTGGGTGCTCCTGGTCCATTTTGCCACCACATCCAGAAAGGCACCATCCCCGTCATGCACTATCAGGACGTTCAGGGCCCTTGCGCCAGATGTATCTGTGCCTGTGGATGGAGGGTGTTGTTATTGGGATGAGGGTCCCATCAATGTCGCTGATGACCCTCGGCAGGCCAGCAATCCTATGAAAACCCTGGTTGACCTTGCGAATGTCTTCAGGGGTTGCTGGAAAGGACATCCTCTCAGTAAGGTGCAACAGCAGCACATCAGTCACTGCTGTCACAGCCCTGCTGAGGGATGCCCTAATAAGGCCCATACCATCACCAAGGACCTCTAAAAAGCTGCCAGTGGCATAAAAGCAAACACAAATCAAACAGCATACGATCAGTTTCATAATGAGTGTTTTTATACCATTGTGGTTGCAATCACATTTACTGGAGTGGCAGGCTAATACTGTACTATTCTACTAACTCTTCTACTAACTAACTTCATTTCCAGGTAGTCTTGCAAGTTACCATGTCAAGGGCGCCAGCTAGTTAGCACGTCCATACTGACATGTAGTGTGTAGCTTAGCTTAGCCATCTTTCTTTGGACTTAATTTTGCATCGAACAGTAAAATCCACAAAGATTACAATTCCTTTTTACAAACAAATACCAATTCTAGTGCTTATTTTGCTGGAAATACAGCTAGAAATGTTTCCCTGACATGAACAAAAAAGTAAATGAGCATGATTATAGGTATGGCTTGTTATTCAAACAGTACGGTAAATTTCCTCCTGTGCGACAGAAACTCACTAGCCGTCACATGATGTGTGATGTCATTTTTAGCACAATTTTAGATAAACGCTTCTTACAAGACAATGACATAACAGATTTCCGATTGAGGCAAATATGTTTTGCAGTGGTTTCTCCGGTGTCCAACAATACCAACATCAAAGCGTGGCATGCCTCCTATGTGAAGTTATTTTACACTAAAATGAATGGACATCTATGGAATGCTAAAGGCTACTGCGCCCTTTCCAGGTAGGCCCTTTCGCCCATAAGGATTGAACTTCTGCATCTATTCCTGCCCCCTTGTGAGCTACCAGCAAGTGGAAGCAGCATATTGTGGCAGCAGTTGCCTAGTGACCTCAATTCGATTCAGTAAACCAGCAACCAGTCATGACTGCTGACCAGACGAACAAGGGCAGCCCATAACACATGTCAATTAAGGCAAACTGCCTCAAAGTTCTCCTGTTTTGATACACGATGTCTATATAAAGCTTATTCAAACACAAAAAACCCACCTTAATGATAATTCTACCAAACTACTAGAGCTTTGAGAAATGGTAAGATCTCGCCACTACCATAGTAAATATTTCCATAGTACAATGGTAGTAGAATGCTAACCTAGCAAGTTGTTCGAGAAATGCATCCCTGGCCAGGCCAGAGGTTTCCCTTATTATAGAATTCATGCTGCTACCACCGCTGAGATTCCTTGCACAGAGCTGCATGCATAATTTCAATCATTGACAATTTCCACCCTGTAGATCAATTTAGTCGTGTATTTCTGATATTTGTGTTTGACAATACCATACCTCACTGTCTTCCAATGAAATGTCCTCACCCTGGACTTTTACCTGAGCTTTTAAGCTTTTACCTGAAATTTTAGGGACATTTACTTCTTCTTTCTCCTTGGTACAATCTGCTGAGGTAATAGAGAGAGTAAGTAATCATGTTTGTTCAAGTCTCAGCAACAAAAAGGCAAAATAATAAATGCATAACCTTTGAATTATTCCGCCATGATAAGTTTTGGAGTGCCAACTGCCAACAAATAGTTACTATCAAATTGACCAAAAAAGAATAAAACTCACAGTGGTATACTTTGTTCAGATTGTGGTTACTCACCTGGGGTGCGTTTCTTGAACAACTTGCTAGGTCAGCATTCTACTACCATTATACTATGAAAGTATCATCTATGGTAGTGGCGAAATCCTACCGTTTCTCGAAGCTCTCGTACTTTGGTAGAATTATCATATGTACTTCCATAGTGGCATCTACTGTTGTTCCTACTTCAGTGTGTGAAGCATGGAAACAACAGAGATAAAGCAGATGACAGCCGTTTTGATTGGATGGCTGACTTTTTGTTGACATGCCTTGACACTGGTATTTCTTTTTAAAACATGTATTCTCTTCTGAATGTCAGCTTTGCAACAAATATATTTGTTACAGGACACATTTTTTAGATTCAAAGAAATAAGCATTTCATATGTGTCCCATATTTTTGGCCCATGCTGTATATGTGGATTACATATCCTGCACATCACTTTCAATGGCCACTTTAGGAACACCCTGCGGGGGGGCATTTATATTTTTTCAACCACTAAGTGATTTTCTAATATGCTAGTAGATAGTTTGTTGATATCTATTTATTATGTCAGTCTATTTACTAGATCTATTACTGTTAAATTGTAATGTCAAGGAGGAACATGTTGTGAATCTGTCAGTTACTAGTTGCTAACACCTCCAACCAGGTGTGGTCATGTAACCATCTGAGGTTTGTATATATTGGTGTCTTTCACATATGTCATGTCTGAGAAAGGGCTGGTTACACATAACAAAAAAACATCCAAATTAGCAAGTTTGCTTTTCTCTTCTTCTTGACAACAGAAAAAAGACTCAAATCTGCTTTTCTTTCATTTTTAGTGAAGCACCTGGTGCAGTCATAGTGGTTTCTTCCCACCGTTCCAATGTTTACCTCAGCATCCACACACAAACACACACACAGGTTTGTAAATAATGTATTCGATACACTTGATGCGTTCTTCCCACCCATTCATCTGATTACCCTATGGACGTATGTATTCTGTGCGCCTCCAGAATCGTATTAGTGCTTAATTTAAATTTAAAAGAGGTGGTATAGTGTAAGATGGTGTGAACAAAGGGGTGGTAGACAAAAGGGCAAGAGGGAAGGAGAGAGGCAAGGAAGGGGAGAGAGAGAGGGGGAGACACGAGAGAGAGATGGATGACTGTTAAGCTTATGACATAACACCTTAGTCATGGGGAGGTAATAAAGCCTTCAGTAAATTAAAAGTGGGAATGAGAGAGAGAGAGAGGGAAATGGGTGAGAGATGATAGTCCATAACTGTATGCATGTCTGTGCTTTGAGAATACTGATCAGGATATGTGCTGTCACTCATATAAAGTCCAATAAAACTCTTTCCCCTTGAACTCTTCGACCCTGAGATAAAGGCTGGCAGGGATGCAGGCAGACACAACAGGAAGAGGAGAGGAGAGAGAGGAGATTCAGGGGAAGGCACAGGAGCTGGCACTGAGAAACTTTGTGGAGTAAAAGATACAGCTCATCAGCAACTCAAACAAAAAAAAATGAGGAGGGCCAGAGGTGTGTGTATATGTTTATGTGTGTGACAGAGAGACAGAGACAGAGAGTAAATGATGAAGAGGTGTGTGTATGTGTCTGTAAAGGCCACCGCACACCGGTTCCGACAAAGTGCAGAGCACTGCTCTTCCAACATTCCATTCCATTGGTTTCAATACAACCCCGCACACCAGCACCGAACTCTGCCGACACTGCCGTGCCGATACGATTGAGCTCTATTTTTGTCGGAGCCGCTCATTATTGAAATGAACCGTTTCTGTAGGTCCATACAATAAGTAAATGCATAAACAACACCAATGTTAAGGTTATGATATAATCTGACAACTTCTGATAGATTTATTGTCAAAATTAATCTGAAACCCATATAGACTCGAAGACCGTTGATAATCCTTGGAAGACGATGATTTCAAAAAGACTACTATATGACGTCTGCAGCTATACAGTGCGCAGCCAGTGTGCGGCAGTAACCGAAATTGTCGAATTCGAAAGTGCTTCGCAATGCTATGGGAACCAGTGTGCGGAGGCCTTAATAGAGACAGACAGAGAGAGAGAGAGAGAAAGAGAGAGCGGTGCTGAAACCATTAAAAAGATAAGGAGTGTTGATTTTCTGTAAAATTCTAGGTTGAATTATTGCATCATTTTGTCTGCTTGCTTGGCTCTCATCTTAAATGGAGGATATAGTAGATTATGTGATGTAATGGTAAGGTCAATGAAAGTTGAAGAAAGGGGAAGTACATTCTACAGGGGCCATTAAGGGCTATGAGCTGAGAGTATAAAAGGAGTTTTAGCAGTTGTATGCCAGAGTTCTTTTGACCTCTCCTCACTTGCACACTTGCTCTTGAGAGTGGCCGTGTAAAAAATGGGGAAAGAAGACAGTTCAACCAGAAAGAACCTGAGAATGAAATATGTTAACAAAGTTTATTGAGTGCATGGCACAACGCTTATGAATGACAAATGCATGGCACAAGAGCTTTGGCGTAGGTCCTGTCCTTTGTCCCATTAAAATAAATTAACCATAAATATACCAACAGTAGAAAAGGTAGGGTGTGTAATCCCCCAGCAGAAGGACAGGACCAACTGGTGGTGGTCATAATCGACAAAGAGGTGTACATAAAAGCAGACAGTACTAATGATAAAGGAAACAAAGACATGGCACGAAAGGTACGAAAGTCAGTTGAAATGTTTAGGGGTCTTGACGTCATATCCTGGTCCCACCTGGAGCACTGGGGCAAGGAAAAACTCCTAAAAGCCTACTGCCTAGGCTAACTGAGTCAGGACGAGCTAGAGTCCATGATGCCATGATAGCGGGGCTCACGCCCGGCTACATGCTTTTTGCTAAATAAAGTTTAAGTAGACTATAACCTCATTTTGAGGATTTCCCTAAATATGTTCTAAGAGGGCTTAATGCTGGAGTAAGAATATTGAGAGCGCTTAGCTTTTAGAAAAGTGCTTTTTCTGTTATGTAAACCGAGAGTGTTTGTGTTAAAAAAAAAAACAAGCTTGTCTGTGACAAGGTGAAAAGAATAAACGTTGCCCCGGCATTCTTAAAACCACAAGAGAAGCAACTGCTGCCTAAACCTCAGGTAAGCCCTTGTTTTGCTGAGTCTCTGGTCAGCTGTGAGAGCAGTTGGTTACATGGCAAATACTGAGAATACTGTGTAATAGGTTCTTTCCTATTTAAGTGTGAAAAAACTTATCTAAAACTAACCTAAAAGTTGTGTATGAGCAGAAGTCAAACCATCTCTGAATAAAATAGCACAAAGTTCATGAAGTATTTTTAGTCGCAGAATTGAACAGGAGCTGTCTCACATTCTGGTGTTATGTGAAATTTGGGATTTTGGGAATGCCAGAGCAGCCAACACTTATCAGAACATAATCACCAACATCTCCCAACAGAGAGTTGCACTGACATGCAGCCAGCTCTTATTGATGCTTAACTCACCAGGGTGACATGGGGAAGTTTGCAGCACTCTCATTCTGGTAAACCTGCACTCAGACTCCTCAGACCGTCAGACAGGAACACAATCTTTTCATTGGGGGGATTGGGGGGGGTGAAAAGGAAGTGGAAGAGTTAGAGTGATGGAGAGAACAAAGGGGAATGGGAACATGAAAAAGAGAGAGAACTAAAGGAACCAAGTGAGTGGGGCTAGAGCTGTGTGAAAGATACTTTAACTCTTTCCAAAACCACTGACTAAATGTCTGATATTACATCAATTACACACACACAGTTTAAGACATCCAACCAACAAAGCAGAAACCATTACATAAATTAAATAAAGAGTGAGGAAATATGGATGAGAATGAGTAAATGAAGGAGAACGAGAGAATGAGAGAGAGTGAGGAAGACACTGAGCGGGACGAGTGCTATGGGAGACAAGGGCTTTAACTGGATTGCACAGACACGGGCTGGCCTGAGATAGCAGCCCTGCTGCTGCTGAGTAATAGAAACATCATCATCAGATTAACACCCATTACACTCTCACACCACGACACACTAATACTGAGGACAGGAGAGACAGAGAGAGAGACATTTAAAATCCCTTTATTAAACTATTACACAGTCCAAACATCATCTTCATGATCCTAATAGTTAAAGTCTGTGCATGCGTGAGTGTGTGTGTGTGTGTGTGGTGTGGTGTTTGTGTGTGTGTGTGTGTATGGTAATGCGGTTGTCATTCCTGCATAGTCCCCAAAGACTTTAGTGTTACCAGCGAGAGAGCGAGAGAGAGAGACCAGTGTTGGCAGCTACAGGTTGGCAGTTGTCTGTGGTGCCAGACCCTTCGGTTAGAATCCTGCTTAGGCATTCAGCACACTGCTGCTCACTAATTACCTGCCCGCCACCACAGGAGGCCAAGAACATGCAGTAATTTGACAGTGATCAATACCATTTTAGTTCACTGGCCTTGTCAACCAGACCGCTCAGTAAGGGTGTGTGTGTGTGTGTGTGTGTGTGTGCATCCTCCTAGACAAAACATGCATCGATACAGAAGCTGGTGTATCGATTTGTCACTTTTAATAACCTTTTCTTGGCAAACTGTCAAATCCTGTAGCAGCACTTTTTAAAAAACAGGAACATGACAAATGGTGCAGTGTGTGACACAACCGAATGGTGTCAGTAAACAATGTCAGTAGTACAGTGTAGCCTATAGGTGGGAACGAAAGTTAAATGGATGACCGTGGAGAGCTATACCCCACACCAAAAACTAAAAGCAGAAATATAGAAGTATTTTGGTTTTCTGAGAACACCAAATTGAGTCGACTGACCTCCGTCTTCATCTAAGGAGGCACCATCTAGATGAGCCAGTACCTTTAGCAAAAGGTCTTCTTAAATTTGGAATTCAGATGGAACTTAATAATCTACTGTAGATCCTCCTGTGGTTTTTGAACATTTGTCTTAATTTTAGAAGAACCAGAATTGAGCCTGGACAAGAAATGCCTGCTGCTACTGCCACACCAACAAAAAAAAGTCTTGTGTGCTCGTGGATTTATTTGAAGAGACATATTTCCCATCCAAAGACACAATACTTACCAATGTCAACACATGGTCATTCTATGAATGAGAAAGAAAAATAGAGAGGCACAGTCTTTCCAGGCATCCACTTGAATGGTAAAAGGAGCACCAAATAGCTTTCACTCTTTCTGCATCCCAGGTACAGGTGTAGCTGCAGAGAATATGGCAGCAAGTGTGCAGCACTCCTCATTGGCTTGCCACAGCATTTAGAATCCAATCCTACTAGCATTATCAACCAAACTGTTCAATTAAAAGACAGAGAGAGAGAGAGAGAGAGAGAGAGAGAGAGAGAGAGAGAGAGAGAGAGAGAGAGAGAGAGAGAGAGAGAGAGAGAGAGAGAGAGAGAGAGAGAGAGAGAGAGAGAGAGAGAGAGAGAGACTGACTCTAAAATGAAATATGAGGCAGAGAGGAGGAAGGGGTGGGCAGAGATGAAATGACAGTTTAAGGCCAAATCTCTCCATGCCTCACTTCCTGCCCTTAACAGCAGGGGGATAGAGTGCACAGCATGGATGTTGATTGCAGCTCCCTGAAAGAGATCCCTTAATCCAAGTCAAGTTTAAGATCAGCCCTTGCTGCTTGATATGTGTGTGTGTGTGTGTGTGTGTGTCTGTATGCTTGTGTATGTGCATGTGTCTGTGTGCATGTGTGTGTACGTGTGTGCGTGCATGTGTCTGTATGTGTGTGTGTGTGATGCACAACTTACCACAAGAATGATGCAATTCTGGTCATTTTTTGTCATGGGCTCGTGGCACATGCCATGCACGTTATGTGTGATTTCCCTTATCCCTAATCTTTACTCATTTTCATTGTAGAGTCTGTGGCAAAATCTTTCAATGAATGCAGTATCAAGTCATGGGCTTAATTTGAAGAGATGAGGCTGTAAATTTCCTCCATTCCTCCCCGTCTCTCTCATCCTGCTTAATCCCCCTCTCTCTCCAAACCCTCTACATCTGCCACACTTGGGTGGCTGCTGGGGAATCTAATCGAGTCCAGACGGGGCCTCATTCTCATGATGCAATTGTATTAGTTTCGAGCGGAGGGACTCTGCATGCTCAGCACAAGCCTTCAATACACCACAAGGCTCTGCGCTCGGAAACCCTCTCCTCCCAGCATGCTGCTCGTCCCACAATATAACTCTTCCCCATTATTGGGGGTTAATCCCTCTGAGATGCCAGAGCCGCTTTTAAGGAAAAGGATGACTGATCAAAATGCTAAAACATGGATATCAGGCAGAAAAAGCTTATTTGTATGGCAGTCCACATAATGGCAAACACTAGTTTACATAGTGGCAGAATAACTAACCCTGGCAGAAGACCAAAATCGCTAAAGAGAATTCTGGTGCACCATGTGCATTTTCCTTAGAAGAAAATAGGTGGTTTGTTTTTTCTATCTTTTGTTCCATTTCCTTTTTTAAACCATAAAATGGAGCACATGGCGGACTGCCATTGTCTAACAGGCCCCTGTAAGTGTGTGTGTGTGTGTGTGTGAAAGAGAAAGAGAGAGAGAGACAGAGAGAGAAAAAGTGTGTGTGTGTGTGTGTGTCTGTGTGAATGGCCTGCAGGATTGACTGGGGTGGTCATTGCTGAGGCGCTGACCTGTAAATGGCCATTGTCACGCAGCCACAGCTCTTCCTCATTTTTAGTTCCGCTTCACCTGCTACAGTCAAACACACACACATAAACACACTTATTGAGATGCCCTGAAGGTACCTCAAATAGTGTCGTATGGTTGACAGCTGGTGAGACTTGGCCATTGATGAAGGGGTCAAACAGAAAGGTCTACCTCCATTGGGCTGCCCCCCTACAACCCATTCAGTATAGCATGCCTCACCCCTAAAATAGCCCACATGGTGCACATGCACCGCCTTAACCAGGCCCTCAGTGGCCAATTGTGTGCTGGCACCCACCGTCATCACAACCAATGGGTGTGTTCATTAGCTGCCCCCATTTAGGACTTTAAAAGCTTCCTGCAGCACAGAGGCAGTCAGAGTAAGTTTCCCCCAAGAGTGCAGTGTGTGTGTGTGTGTGTCAGTGTGTGTGTGTGTGTGTGTGTAAGAGTGGATAGGAGAAGAGGAGAGGAAGAGAGCAGAGGAGAGGAAAGGTGAACGGAAACAGAGTGATAAGATGAGAGGAAGAAAAAGAGGAATTAATAGTTGAGGCAGTAAAAGAGAGAAGGAGAGGGAGGTGACATGTAAATTGCACAGATTAAGAACTAGTGAAATAGGAGAGAGATCAAAGGAGAAAACAAAAACATGACAGACTGCAGGGGGTAAGCACTCTCTCCAACCAATAGCACAGTGTGTGTGCGTGTGCTTCTCTGTGTGTATGTGTGTGTATGTGCACATAAGGGGAGATTTTAATTTGTAAATACTAAAACTGTGAAAAATGCCCAAAAATATGTATCTATATGTCTATTAAGTGTCTATCAAAAGTGATTAAGAGAGCTTGGCCTGGATGCCGTCTCCTTTTCCGTTTCAGCACTCTATTCACAGCATCATCTGACTTTTTTCACCTGAAAAGCAGCATAAGTCTATAACCACAAAACATCTGGAACATCTGGAACTTGCATTTCTTTGGCATTGTACAGTATGGATTACCAATAGCAGCGTCAACATTCTACACTATGGATTACCAATATCAGCTTTGTCCAGTTCTTTTGACCCTGTCTGCCACCATAGGAATCTCAACAAAATAAACATATGTAAGCATATCTAAGCATATTTATCCAAGCACATAATAAGCATCAATCTTTTTGCCCACTTTGTGTGCCAGTGGTTCCCCTAACCATTTATATATCATTCAAAACTTCAGATAAACAGGTTACAGCTAACATTATAACCCATTGTTCAGCTTTCCACATTGTCACAAAAAGTCAGACTTGAAGAAACATAGTTGCAAACACATCCTGCTCTGTCTCACTGTTTGAAGAAGAGTTTTTTTTTTTATTGTGATTTGTGAGCACAAACCTAAATCCCCCTCTCACATACCACCATCTCTGCTGCCCATTGCGAGTCTATTGTGAAATAATAATAATTTATTATTGTGTAATAATTTGTGTAATAATTTCTACAATGGAATGGAGGCCGTCCAGCCTGTTCACTGTTGCTTGAGTCAGACAAGATTGATTAGTTTTTCCCTCTTTCTTTTATTCAGAGTCCTACTTTGGCCTTTGCTCTGCTAAGTCCAATTATGATCTGAGTCTTTTATAATGGTGGTATTTATTTGAGAGGTTTTATAGTGGAAATAAGGTACACAGCTTTCAACTCCACTTAATAGGATAGCTGATGTTTGGAAGAAAGAGGGGGTGATGGGGTTTGGCTACAATGAACCTCCTTAGACTCCCAATGTGCGTTTGGTTTAACACTGACAATGTGAAGGGGAGTATGCTGGGGAAAACAAGAGCGAGTGTGATACATCAACCAATTTGTTCAGTCGCTAATATGTTAAGCATGGGGAAGAGATCAACAAGCTCTCCGTAACAAATAAGGGCCAAATCAGAAGACCGGCAGAAGAAAAACAATCATAATTGCATCTCTCTGACAGAGAATTTGTGCTCCACACCACATTAATGGGATCAAAATACCAATTTTCTCCATTTGAGGGTCATGGGAGCCAAGGGAAATTACTAATATAAGTGAGTTCTATGATTAGGAGTTCTCAGGAGCTAAAAAGTAAAAGACAGACAAAGGCTTCTAGTGAGATTTTGGTCAAACCAAGCTTCCAGTTGAAGATCGAAGGAGCATTGGCGTGGGTGCATCGGTGTGTGCTGAGCATGCAGAGTCCCTTTGCTTGAAATTGAAGTTTTCAATCATTCTACTTCCCTTAAAATGGAGTATGCTCTCGTGCTTCACGGCCTGTTTCCTCAAGGTGCAGGCACATGTGTGTGTGTGTCGCATTTAGTGAGGTTGCTGTTCCACCCTCCCCTTTCAGCATGACAGAACGTCTGTCATGTGCTACTGTTGTACATGTATCCATAAAGCAGGTAGGAATTAACGCCATCAGCACTTATAGGGTGACGGATGGTGACAACAGTGCTGCGTGAGGCCTCCTGCATGCTGACATACGGCCAATCCCATGATGCCTTGGCGCCGCCCACACTTACCCTGATGGCTAACGGGCAACCAGCAGGGAGGAGAGATGACGACATTTGATGACTTTACCAGTGCTGGACGTCTTATGTCTCCATCAGTGACTAGGACTGAGGGAAGGCACAAAAGTATGTGTGTGTGTGTGCGGTGTGTGGGGTGTGTGTGTGTGTGTGTGGGGCGGGGGGTGAATGAGAGAGAGAGTTTGGGTGAATAGTGTGTGTGTGTGTGTGTAAAAGGAAGCTACTCTGGAGCCTGGAGTGACAGCTCTCTGATTTAGTGACCCCAGTGCGTTTCTGCTTTGGTAGCCAAACATGGCCCTGCCTCCCCTCACTCTCCCCAGGCAGACAGATTTACACCCATCAAACTCTCATCTGCCTCATTTAGAGGAATATAAAGCATGCTGACTCACTGCAGGGATAAAAAAAATGACATGGGGAAGGGCAGAGTAACAACAGCACATGAAAATAGGACCAATAGTGCTCGATGCCACCTCTACATAAGTCAAGTTTAGGAGACTTAAAAAAATACCTTAAAAATACCTTTAAAAAGCCTGAGCAAGTGTTTATATGGAGTGCCTTGGCCCATCTATGCTTCTGGAGTAAGACACAAAGAACAACAACAGGAGTCAAGACCCAGTCATTTTCCCATTGGAGGGAGCAGTGTGCAGGACAGCACAAGCATGAGTCTCATTCCCAGCACAAGTCCTTCTGTGTGGGACAGCGGCTGACACAACAACTGCATGTAGATTAGTGAATACACACTAAAAGTGTGTAAATGCAGGCTCTTTACAAAGATGGCATGTAAATGAAAATGAAAAATGCATGTTTTTTTAGATAAACACACATGCACACTACAATACATTCACACACGCAGAAATTACACACACACACACACACACACCCACACACACACACACACACACACACACAAAGAGATAGAGAGTTTTCTTTAGTTACATAACCTCCACTGCTCCGAAATAAATAACTGGATGCGAGTTCAAGTGTGTGACAAAAAACACCTTTGATTCTACAGCAGTGAACATTAAAGAGGTTCACCTTGACATACTTAGAAAAGCCTTTCTTTTCCAAAAGTACCTGCTGTGAACATTGCACACTCTAAAATGACAGCTCAGACTACTCAGGGTAGCTATTTTTTGTCACTCTACACAATCATAACCTTACATTTCTCTCTCACTGCCACAGAAAAAGAAGCAGCAACAAAAACAATAATGACAAGCCCAGTGAAAACAAAGTGCAAACTTACCCCTGAAGCTCCTTGACAGAGACTGACATCTTGAGGTTGTGGTCAAGGAGATAGAGGGGGGGCAGGATTCATTACTATACCATGCCTATGCCCCTGCATTTTTAGAACCTGACAGACACACACAGAGACACCGTGTTGCATTAATCATTAACTATTTTTCCTCTTCTTTTTCAGTGCCACTTTGTCCCTCTATTTAAACTCTCAGTGCATCTCCCTTTCCCTGTCTATACATTACTTTCTTTCAGTCACTTTTTCTCACGCCCTACCTTTTCCTCATTCAGTCTTTCACTATCTGTTTTTACTTTCAGTCCCTCTCTTCTTATATCCATCTTTTTTCTCTCCATCTGTTCCCCCTCTTTCAGTCTTAACTGTCTCCCTCTGTCTTTTTTCATTCGGACTTTCACTCTCCTCACTTCTGTCCTCTCTCAGTCCCTCGGCCAGGCCCATGCTGCCGTAGTTCAACCTCCGCTCGGATCCGCTAGGTAAGGATGAGAGGTGTGGGTGTGTGGGGGAGGAGATTAAAGTTGGGCTCATGTACCCCCAACTCTGCAGGCCTGTATGAACAGGTGACAGTGAGTGAGTCAGAGAGAAGAAAGAGAAAGTGAGGGAGACGGTTGCTGTAGCAGCATGAATCTCTCTGCCCAGTAAAGATAAAATCACCTTTGTAGAGATGTGCCTGGGGATTTGGCTGGGAAGCAGGCAAGCAGTTCTGATGGGAATGAGAAGACAAGTCGAGACTTACATCGAAACAGAGGGATGAGAATCTCAAAAATACACCAGTCCACAGCAACCTTTATTATCTGTCTTTCTGCATTATACAGTATGATATATATATATATATTTTTTTTTTTTCTCTGTTTTTTAAATTGTTTAATTGTATACTCAGGGCATTGCTGTAAAAGAGCTTGATGGTTAGTCATTTTTCCCTGAATAAACAATAGGTAATAATGATGATATCTAAAGGGACTTTTCATCTCTCTCACACACACTTTCCTTTAATCTTAAGGGTAAAACATTCACAGGCTACCCTGTAGAAAACAGAGTAATTCAATCTGTGGGCCTACTGGCAGTGATAAAGGAGAGACTGAGTGGTCGTCCGGAGCAGAGCAGTTGAGTGTGAACTGGTCTGTGGGAGTGAGATATAAGTCTTTGTGCGGAGCAGCAGCAGTGCATTGCTGGCCTTGATCGTGGCTGATGCGTATCACTGGCTAATGGTGGGTGACCTTGGGACTGGTGGTATGTTTGTGCAGCTATAATATATGCACCAAAATGTGTGTGTGTGTGTGCATGTGTATCTGTGTGTATATGTGCATGTGTGTGTATGTGTGTGCATGCATGCGTATGTGTGTGTATTTTATAGAGAGTACTCAAGCATGGACGTGGGAAGTGAGAACAGCAGGCTGCCTGGCAGAGAGGTCTCTATGACGGCCTGTCAGAGAGCCCAGAGCCATCAGCTAGCTCAGAGCGACGCTAGCAACAGCAGCATACTAATGCTGCACAGAGAGGGGACAGAGGGGTACTGGGAGGTGAGAAGAGGCTGCACTGAAGGGATAAGCCCACAGAGAGCGCTAAAATCTGGTGTTTCTAGAGGGCATTTATGTGATTTCAGACATCTGTGCCCTGTCCTAGCCCCCTCAATGGGGGGCACAGATGTCTCAGAGTGACCCCACAAGCTGCTGTTATATTCCTCCAACACCCCCACACCTTTTAATCCATACTCACACCCCTCCCTAACTAGCACAAAGGCACCAAGTTCATATAAAAGTTTCTGTTATCCACACTTGACAGTACAGCGCTTCTACCATATGAACCAATCTCCTGTCTCGAGAATCCTGGGCAAAGTCTCCCTTAGAAGCAGGCCAAGATCAGCCTCTCATGTAAAGCAATGCTCGGTAAGACACCTCAATAGTTCTCCTCTGTCAGAGAGGGGGTTTCACATAGCACCACTGGTATTCTTCACCACCGTGGGCGTGCTCTCAGGAACGTCTCAGTAATTAACACAACTAAGTTCACTAAAGAGGAGTTTACACACATATGAAAGAAATGCAGAAAGGGCGAGGTAGGAGGGGTGGGGAGGAAAAAGGTACCTCAGCATCCCGTTTTTTTGGTCAGTGACAGCCAAATCCACTTTGCAAATTAAAGATAGTCACGGATCAAGAATAACTAAGAGGAAATATAACAAAGTGCGATGTTCTAAAGCAGTGGTATTGATATTGATATTGCGAGACCACTGCCATTTGACTTAATCTCTGAGACCTTCAGTTGCAATATCTATCATTATTGACTGAGCTGGGTCAAGCCCTGGCAGTTAAACAGTCTTTCCATGTGGACCATTAAAAATTTAAATCTATCTTTCAGCTTGCGGACTTCCGAGAGGCTCCTTCACCAGAATACCTCTCTCTCATTTCCTTCCAAAACCCTTCTACATATCAATATTTGGTCATGTTCTGGAAAAGGTTAAAAGACAAAAAAGTAGGGGGAACAGAAGCCTGGATTATTCTATATACCACAGAATGCTGTTTTTTTCCATCCTCACAAACTGACCCAGGGTCAGGATCAAGGGTACTCACTCATCAGGGACTCAGTCGTGTCATCAAAACAGGACAGGACACACACCAATGCACTTCCCAACACATGTACCTGAGCAGTGTGTTCCTGGACAACAACACTGAAGGACTACCCTCCAATTCTCTCGGTTTCTTCCGCATTCTCTGTCTCACACACAGACGTGTGTGTGTGTGTGTGTGTGATCTCTGTGCTCTCACCCTAACACTCCCACACATAATTCCTGTCTCTAAACACAAAGCAGATCCCATGTGCTCCACATGCCCTGGCCCATGCTTTCTTTTTCACACACAAACAGACGTGTGTGTGTGGTGTGTCTCCATCCTCCATAAATAAATTGCTTTCCACACCCTCGGAGATGGGGCAGCCTAGGTGACCCATGGCAACCATGCTTCCAGCAATGAGCCCATTCTGAGTCCACTGCCCAAACAAACATCCAGTTTCATCCCAACCCAGGAACTACACACAACAGACAGACACACAACGAGGCTGGGAGAGGAAGAGAAAACAGAACTGAATTGAATTGCAAAAATCAATTGAATTTCAATGCCAAATGCAAGAAAAGGACACAAATCAGAGCTGGGTATAAAAGCGGAGGGTAAACAAAAGCAGAATAAACAGGCACAGAGTAAACAACTGCACCTGAGGGGGTGATGGAATTTTTTTACTTGTTCTTTTTTTTGAGTCGCTGCTGCGGAGAGGAGCTGACTTTTACTGCAGCTACTTTCTTCAGAGCTGGTGAGTTCGGCTCCAGTGCTTTTGTGTGTCTGTGTGTGTGTGTGTGTCTGTCTGTCTGTGTGTCTGTCTGTGTGCCTGTGTGTGTGTGTGTGTGTGTGTGTGTGTGTGTGTGTGTGTCTGTCTGTCTGTCTGTCTGTCTGTCTGTCCATCTGTCTGTCTGTCTGTCTGCGTGTCTGTGTGTGTGTCTGTCTGTCTCAATCCAAAGTGAACAGCTTGTGGAGAAAACAGATAACATTTCCTACTGACTGCACAGTGAACTAAGGCCAACACTGGCCAGTCCACTCTATCCCCAAAATATAAACAAACAACACCGCCATTTCTCTCTCTTTCTCTCTCTCTTCCACACACACACAACCCTAGCACCCTGTGGTGAGAATGGTGCTTACTTGTTTGATTTTAGGGCACGTACAGTTTTTGTGGTGCGTGACCGAAGGTAACGATCCGTAGCAACGGGGTTCTTCACCACCAGCTTCACTGATGGCATTAGGGGAAAGACAAAAACTTGGAAACCCCACTCTCCTCCACCCCCTAACCACAGCACCATCTCCCCTAGAGCCCTCTCAGGTGCCAGGCCTCAATAAGAGTGGATGGCCACGTGTGGATGTAATGTACATGGCCACGTGTGTAATGTAATGTACTTGTAAAAACCCTTCTCTTCCGAAATTGCTTCCCTTCCTAACAAAACTAACATAACTAACAATCACTAAACCAACTCTCTCTCTCTCTGTCCCTATGCAGAAGTACATATGTTTGTTGTGCCCCTACTCTGTGTCGCTTTACACCTCTGTTTGCTTATGTCCTACTTTTTTGTAAGTCGCTTTGGATAAAAGCGTCTGCCAAATGCAAAGTAATGTAATGTAATGTAATGTGGAGCCGCAGACCCACTCACCCCCAAGAGGATAAGAAAAAGAGAGAAAGAGAGAGAAGAGAGAGAATAGGTAAGTAAAATGATATGCTGTGGGGGCTTTGAGATCTCCATCTCCTCACACCCACGTCCACCCATCCACCCACTTGAGCATGCCCAAGACAGCAGTGGGCTATGGGCTGTGCTTAATTATGATCTCCCATCATCCTCGTCCTCATTTCTGGACCATGTGCTGCCTGTAAAATGGCCTTACTGCTGCTGGAGGATGCTGGGAAACAGAAAAAGATTGGTTAGCAATGGCCAGTGAAAGGAGATTGCCCACTGTGAAGCCTGGGCAATCTCAGAGGCTGGGTGAGACATGGACCTTTACCGGGTCATGAGGGGGGGCTGGGAAACAAATCTGCTCAGCACTAAGTTGGACTGAGGTGCACCTAATTCATAGCCCATTTCTTTTACTATTGCCCCTATATCAGTCTGGCCGCATGAAGCCATAGTGACATGGTAATACAGTAAGTGCCAGGAAAAAGGCTTGAATTAGAGGAAGTGACATGGGATTGTCAGTGATGGCAGAGAATCCATCCACACCATCCTTCAGTGTCTAGGTGCATTCACTAGACTAGTGGGCAGAGCTTGTGACTTGTCTGGGTCAGAGGAGTGGTCATTAGTGGCACCAGTGGAGGACAGCTGACAACTCATCTCCATAAACACCAGTCTGAGTGCGTGCACATAAAGAACACAGCATGACACATGGAACTGTTGTAGGCTAATGGAATTGGAAGCACGGTTACAACCTATTTACACACACAAACACACACATATAAACAAACACCTATACACACATCTGCCCACTCACTCACTCACACACACACTTCTGGTAAAAGCATTCCAGGCTGGCCCTATCAGCAGTAGCCAGCGAGTGCACCCTGACTCCTGTCTGCTACTAATTACTGGTGATAAACAGCTCCAGACAGCAACACACAAAAGAATAATGAACATCTGGTGTCAAGATAGCAGACCAATGTATTACATTTATCCCTAAGAGAAAACAAATCTCTTGTGTCTCAGCCAACTGATAATTTAGCCACAGGTGTAGCCAGTTAGGGCCATATTATCATATCTTACGAAGAGATTTGGCTGAGATAGTAGACCAGCGAGCACACAAGATGGATGAGTGTTCAGTTATATACACTGTCTCTTACTACTATATACTCTAATGACACTGGACCGCCATTGAACTACCACTAAACACAGCCTTCCTAAACTTCATAAAGGCCTCACAAATGTCTATTTTTATTGAGTCTTTTCATGTGTAGGGAGAGAGGGCACCTATTTGTGAGATTGTCAGTGATGAGAAAATGGTTTACAAACAGTATGATGTAACATGACTGGTACCTGGCTTATTGTTATCTAATCAGATATGAATGTATAAGAAATGGTTATAATGCATTTAAGAGTATGCAAAGTGATTGGTTTCATAATGGGCTATATAGGTGAAATCTTAGTATATATTTCAGTTTAACAGCCAATCCTCTTACATCCACTTTTAAGTGCAGAATGGTGATATGGCTGACGTTAGCATTTGTACTGGTCCAAGTCACTGTGATTGTTTCCCATGTAGAGGGCTGTGGACAAATACTTGGACCTTGAGAATGTATGGCTATTCGAAACAAGCAGATAAATCTGCTGTACCTAATGTCAGACTGTTTTTATATGACTGATGGATTACCATCAAACACTGCACCTCCATGCCTCCCCTCTTACCTTCTTCTGCTCCCTCCAGCGGTGGTAGAGCTTGGAGTCGAGGCATTGGCCTGGCAGCGACTACTTCCCCGTGCCCACCTGCTCCAGCAGAGGCGCTAGGTCCATATGGAAGGCTGCCTGCAGGGGGTGGAGAGAGGGGGGTGGAGATAGCAAAAGCAAGTAAGGGAGCACAAGAGAGAGGGGTGAGAGGTGAAAACTGCAGTTTCACACCACAGCAACTGCGAAACACTAAACCAGTCTAAACTCTAATGCTTCTGATGTACTGCTCTTTTGTTTGATTCATTGTTTGTTTTTTGTCTCATTGATTTCCTCACCCAGGAAACATTTTCAATATTTTATTTTGAAATAAAACTATTCAATGTTAAGGTCATACAAATAAAGTTTTACTGAATGTAAATTATGTGGGAGGAGGAAGAGATTGAAAGAAGAAAAGGAAGTTGACATAATAATAAAGCACAATAGCAGTCTACGCAAATACCTCCTCCCCTAACAACCCCACAGCCTGCCGAGTGAAAATGAAATGAAGATTATGCACGAAGTCTTTTTTTTTAAACAAATGACATAATCCTATAGGGAAATACACTTTAATCAACTTGATTCCCACACATAATGAATCACACTACATCACAATGATAAAAACCCAAAGTGTCATTGCAAGGAGTGAAATAGATTTATCCCTTGCAGGTGAAATCAATTCTTCCACGGCGAAGCTCAAAGGGGTAAACAAGAATGGATATGAAATTACACCCAACTCCCATCCCAATATTGCAGTAACTTGGCTTGTGCTAATATTATGTATGAGGTATGTGTGAAATGTGTGTGCAGGCAAGAAATGAATAAAATAAATATTCTTAGGCCATGCAGAGTACCTGACAGTTAGTCCCTATCATGGGACCTGAATGTGAGTCTCACTGCTACCTAAGCCCATCAGAGACTATACCTCTGATGTCAGCTGAGGGAATTTGTTTTTAGACAGGCAGGCTTGATCCATTTCTAATAAGCTGTCATAAAAAGCATGGTCACCTGCTTTATCCTGGCCTGGTATGGTAGCGCAACCATCCAGGACAAACAACAGCTTGAGAGAGTAGTGCACAGAGCTTCTAAAATCATTGGCTGCAGTCTGCCTACCATAGCCTTGTCTGGATGTATGTTGTAGCCTACAAAATGGACTAGTATTGCACTTGTATGGCCATGGATTATGCCTCCATGCACATTATGGACTACCTCACGTTGCAGTACTGCCCTTTATACTTGTACCCCCTGTGAATTTGCATAATGTGTAGTTTGTGGTTATTATTGTGTTGTTGTTGATGCTGTGTAATACATGTGAGCATGCCAAGGCATATTTCTATTAACTGTACTGTTGTTTTGTTGAAATGGCTATAATAATCTTGAACTTGGTCCTGATACACATGTGCCTCTACCCATCATCCACATCTTAATTTCCTTCAGGATTAATAAAGTATCTCTACTATCTCCCCCTTTCTTTCCTTTGCTCACCTCCCTCCCCCTATCTCGCTCTCTCTGGAGACCTGAGTATTAGAAACATACTGTTCCAAGGGAGGTGTCTGTCACTGTGCTATGCGGTGTATGCAAACTAGCTGTGCAATCAGGTCAGCTAGACAAACTACCTGATCTCACTGCAGATGCACCTCCTCTAATCATCTATACTGGTGCAGAGCATTTGAGCTCAGTGGAACGAATGGTTTGAGAGTTCACACACACAAACAGACGTTTCTTGCATTTATAGATAGATGTCTCTCCTGACCCCCTACCAGCATGTCAGTGGTTAAGGTTCAGGGTGAGGGTTGAGGTGCTCTCAAAAGGCCGGTTAAGAAAGTAAGAAAGTAAGAAAGTGTTTCCTCATTACTTTTTTGTGGGTGACTTATGTGTAAGGTGAAAAAAGAGGGTGCGTGCTTAATCAACTTTTTTATTAGCCTCAGCAAAAAAGGCAATTTGGAGGACTTTAAAGGATATTAGGAGTGGTTCAGATTAGCCCTTGGAGGTTTTTCGAAACATAGTGAAGATGTGGTACAATCATTGGATGCTGTCATGCATCACCTGTTGCAAAAAAGAAGGTGTGAATACTGGTGCAGTAAATACATTTTAAACCTCTCTATATCTCTCTTCTCAGATCTGCTATTGGGCCAACCTGTCTGACACTGAGATGGCCCACAGAGAACCACCATGTTGGGCCAGGGAGTCATGCTTTGAGCTCATGGACAGGGGTGATGTGTGTGGGAGTGTGAGAGTGTGTGTGCACACACAGGACATACATAAAACACACACACAACCCGGTACTAGGTAGAACACAAACACACTTAATCCTGAAAAAAAGCAACACATAAAATATCCTGGTTCAGTCTCCCAGCTAACTTTGGTGCCAGCCTCTGAGTCTCAGAACAGACATGGGGACTCTTTTGTGAGGCAAATCACACCTTAGACTTACAGTACCGTGGATTTTAGCTAAAACTAAATTTTTGAAAATAGCAGCAGTGAGGATTTAAAAATAGAGTTCATTTAAGACACCCTTGCAGAACTCTCAAAGGGCAGAAAGAAAGATGCAGCTGAAATAAGACAGAGAAAGAGAAAGAGAGAGTAAGGTAAAGACATCACTGTAAAGAAAAAAAATTGTGGTATGGAGGAGAAAGAGGCAGAGGGAGATTTATAAATGTAAAGCGATGAAAAGGAGAGAGGGGCAGAGGGAGAACTGAGTCCCAGCAGGGTTATGGGTCCATTAGAGCACGACTGAGGAAAAATGAACACAGGGCATATCATTATCTTCACCCAGCAAGAGTGACACAGAGGACCACAGCAGAGTGTGTATATGGCACACATCCATCTGAATGACCTCTACTTCACCCACCCCAGGTTAGTCTGGGCCAGCAGATCAGATGGAGGGCATGACCCCCGAGACCTCCTGCTGATGGCCAAAGGCCTGAGCCACTGACACACAGCAGACCTTCAGATATAGGTCCATAGTCCATAGGGTCATGAATGGAGTAAAAAAAAGGAGCATTAGGGCTCCAAGGGGCACAAAAATAATGTAGATATAGTATTGTATTCAATTAACAGGAGGAAAGCTTGATTAAGGTGGGTCTATATCTCAAGAGCATTCTTGTATAACAACCATTGCAACTACAGAGGCAAAGGAGAGTTTAACATCATACTTAGTGGATACCCATTTCATGATGGTGCTTTCAGGACACGTATCACAGATGTTTAAGTGGAAAATGCAGTAAAAATGCAGTTCAAGCTTTCATTTTGGTCTGCCAAAGGTTTTTGAAATTTCTGTTTAAGGGGCAATATATTCAGAAGATAAGACTCATGAAATGTCCTTTTTTAAATCATACATTGTGTAGGTACAATCACATAAGAACTACACTTCCCATGATTCAGGTTCTCACATTTCAATTCCTTTAAAACCACTGGCGCGCTATTGCTCAGCCTCTCTGTCCTGTGGGTCATCGGATCACACGGACCTAAAGGGAGACAAGCTCTCTGCCCTGCACCCAGCCAAAAGGGGGGCAGGTCTAAACGGACACACTCCCTGCTTCACAGGCCACAGAGACAAGCAGGCAACTGAGGAACTTTCATCAACATGCTCAGCTAAATAGACAAAGAATGGCCTTTGCACAAGGTCAGAAAGTACTTTAACTCGAGTATGTTACACTTACTGGAAAGGTGACCGGCTTCCTTTTATATACAGTTGTGGTCAAAAGTTTACATACACTTGTAAAGAACATAATGTCATGGCCCTCTTGAGTTTTCAGTTATTTCTACAACTCTGATTTTTCTCTGATAGAGTGATTGGAACAGATACTTCCTTGTCACAGAAAACATTCCTGAAGTTTAGTTCTTGTATGACTTTATTATGGGTTAACAGAAAAAGTGACCAAATCTGCTGGGTCAAAAATATACATACATAATTTGCTGCCAGTGGAACTGGTTCTTTGCACAGAGTAAATGGGATAATGAAGAAGGAGGATTACCTTCAAATTGTTCAAGATAACCTAAAATCATCAGCCCGAAGGTTGGGTCTTGGGCGCAGTTGGGCGTTCCAACAGGACAATGACCCCAAACACACATCAAAAGTGGTAATGAAATGGCTAAATCAGGCAACAATTAAGGTTTTAGAATGGCCTTCCCACAGTCCTTTCTTAAAACCTATTGGGAACATGTGGACAATGCTCAAGAAACAAGTCCATGTCAGAAACCCAACAAATGTAACTAAACTGCACCAATTCTGTCAAGAGGAATAGTCAAAGATTCAACCAGAAGCTTGCCAGAAGCTTGTGGATGGCTACCAAAAGCATCTACTTGAAGTAAAAATGTCCAAGGGACATGTCACCAGATATTAGCATTGCTGTATGTATATTTTTGACCCAGCAGATTCAGTAACTTTTGCTGGTAACCCATAATAAAGTTATAAAAGAACCAATCTTCAGGAATGTTTTTTGTGACAAGGAAGTATCTGTTCCAATCACAATTCAATAGAAATAACAAATTTTGTTATGTTCTTTTGTTTGCTACTTTGGTAGCAGAGCTAGTCTATTGTTTTAAAGTGAGTTAATCATGTGCCCTTCCCCCGCTCTCGTGCTATCTGGCACAAGGCTTACCCCTTACACATTCTATTGACCATTTGACTATCCAACTGGGGAGCCCTTCTCTCTCTCTTTTGCACACACACACACACCACCCTATTGCCATGCATACACACACACCAGCACAACCTGTAGGATTAGTTCACACATGTAGTTCATTAGTTAAGAAACTATGTCTTTGGAATAAACTATGTTTGTCTGCTCCAACAATCCGAGAGCCACTACCAATAAAGAATTTTTAATGAGACTGATCAATTAAGACCAATTAATTAATTAATCCGTCGATTAATTAATTAATTGGTGCACTGTGTAGAGTGGTTGCATCTACATTTTATTTTTGCACCCAATGTAAGGATTGGTTTTACCTACATTCATTTTGGTCCTCCACACAAGGAGTACCAATTGCACCTACAATTGCCAGTTTCATTTAGCAGCAGGAGTGAGAAATGTTTTGGAGCAATGCAGAAACGTGGCATCTAGCATCCAGTGCAATAATAAAACTTTCAAGCTCAGTGAGTGTATACGGTAACACAAACAATTGTGTATGACAGTCAATGTATATCATAATACGGTAATAAAAAAATTGAGCAAAGTAAAGCAACACAAAGTGAAGTTCAGTGTTCCATGCAGTGCTGTGGGAGGCAAGCGATGGTGGCGAAAGTTGAAAGAGGTTTAATCCTATGCGAATAAGGAGCAAATTTTGCCTGGCAGTGGCGAATCAAATCGATGACAATCTGTTTCAATCGATTTGATTTGCCACCACCTACCATCTGTAGACTGATTAGCTGTTGGAATGTATCACCAGTGTAAGACAGTGCTACTGGGACTTGGCTGCTGGAGGATCCACTTACCTGTTTTTTTTGAGGAGCTCTTCCTCAGGGTGTGTGGGGTGTTGTGGTTCTTCCAGGGCAGTGGGTGGAGGAACCACTCTACCTCTTTCAGGTAGACCAGGACAGTGCAGTTGGAGCCATCCACCCCATAGAAGGCATTACATGGGTCAGAGGTTCACTTGAATCCCATACTGAAACAGAAAGGTGTGATGGGAAGGGGGGGCATAGTCAGACACAGATTCTGTGAGTACATAGAGTGATGTGGAGTAAAAGGGGGGAGTGAAGAATTACAGTATTAATGAAATCTGGAAGTTTTAAACCAACCAGGCCACCTTTGAAGGCCCTGTCTGTCTATGAGGAAAAATGTTTGTGAAAGCGGGGGTGGATAACACAAGCTGTTAATGTGTTTTCGAGGTTTGACTTTGTCTCTAGTGTAAGTTGAACTCTGAAATCAAATCTGGCCCCATGAGACAGACAGCAACACAAATACAAGTTTCTTCACTTCTGTGATCAGGCTAATTAAGAGTCTCGGTGGGATCACTGGAGTAGTATCTAAGGATATGTTTTATTAGCACACAGACTACAACCAGCAGCAGTGTAAATGTTTAAATACCCTTGGGCTGTGTGCTGTACCTTAAGTACAATCTGCCCAAGGAATACTCTTGTAGACAAAGTTTTACAGGGCCTCTGCATAAAAATACAAGACGTGGCATTTGAGACAAGTGAATGGCAATTAGGTTTCCCACAGCATTTGTTATGGACTTAGGGGCAGTTAGACAGGGACCAGGCAGTGCTGTGCAAGTCCACTCATTCATTCATTTGTTAGAGTAGCATGGGTCTCTAGAAACTTCACACTGGATTATCATCCCATCTCTGACCATTTTGTAGAAAGATGAAAAGAAAGAGTCAAAGAGATGGACTGAGAGCAAGAGAGAGGGAGAGAGACAGCAAGCGGAAGAGAAAAAGAGAGAAAGAGAGAGAGAGATGGAGACAGAGAGAGAGAGTTATCTTATTCCTGTTGGCTCCACCTCATAAAAAAATGTCTGACAGTGTCACCAGGTTAACATGCAAGACTGCTGTAACAACGCCGACCATCATAGAATTAACTCTGACATATAGCCTATAGTTGCCGTCATACTGAGAACCAGTCAAGACAGTCCTCTGATGTAGAAAATAATCATTTTACCCATATCTGATATTAGGTCTTGACTAATCATCCATATAACATATTTCACAGAGAAAACAAAACAGTAAAAAAGCATGTTTTGAGACAGAGGCAGATCAAAAAGTAGACTAGGGGTTAAACTTAATGTTGAGGGTGCGCAGTTCGCAAAATTAACTACTCTGGAGAAAAGAAAAAAATCAAGTACGAAAATGACAGAATAATAAAGAACAAGTGATTGTGTTCCCAAATGATCTGGTCTACTGAGAAAATCCTTATTCCCGTCCAGGCCTCAGTCATCACATTAATTGCTCCACTGAGTTGGCTAACACAACTCACAGTAGGCAGGGCTGCCAAGGGTGTGGGTTGGTGTGGGAAACTGGTTGTGAGGTGGTTTGGTGGGGGATGGGGTGTGCAGAGGGAAGAGGAGGATGGTAGATTGATGGTGGTGCTCCATGGCATTACAGCACTCCACTACTGACTGCCTCTCATTTCCCTAATGAAGGTGAAGTGTGTGTCTCTGGTCTGCAAAGGGCCCACACACAGCACATGGGGAAAGACATCATCGCATTCCACACCAGCACTACTGCTGCCCAATCAAATGTGCCTGAGGTTAACTAAATAAAACCCATCGAGTGTAAGAGTAAGAATAATGAAATGTGAAAATGAACAAAACGGGATAAGAAAGACTCATCCATCACCCGTCTGACTGTCAGTCACAAGCAAATCATGTGATAGTGTAATGAAAGTTGGTATGTTTTGAAGTCGCCTTCACATCTTGAAAGCTATAAATACAAATAATTGTCACCATAAACAACAAAAGGAACAGCATGAGGAAAGGTTCTGTAAAAACCTTGTGTCTTCATTTCCCCCAGACCACATGAAACTACTAGATGGCCTCCCCATTTACCTTCTTGTTTCATAAGGGTGGGATATCTTTAAGTAGTATGTACTTTCAAAAGTCTTATTTCTGCTACATGAATATATTAAATGGTCTACATATCTTCCAGTTTCATGATTCCTACTCACATACTTGGATTGTCAGGAAGAAGGAGGTGGGCAATTTCTTAGATGTATTTTAGGTAGGCTATGTTTTGCTAGCTGTGCCATTATTGCCATCATTGCCTTTAAGTGGAACGAAGATTCAGGGACAATGTCTAGTGGACTCTGGTTGTGCAAAAGATGTCATGGAATAAAGAAAGAGGAGAAAAACGTTTTGGAGGAATAGTACCTTTGCATCAACTTGGCTGTGGCAAGAATTATTTATGGTATAATTAAACCACACCACTGCATTACAAGTGCTTCGCCCTGACGTGCAATGGAAGCTATAAAGCAAAGGCATGGAATGGAATAGCAAGTCGACTTTAGACTTCACTGAACCGCCACTCTCTTCCACCCTGTGCAGCACACGGCACAGCGTGCTTAATTTGTTTTTATAGTGGCACAGGCTGCATTTATTTCCTCACATTAAGCAAATTTGCTCTACAAATCAAAGTGTGTGCCCAATCTCTCACATCTGAGCTTTGCTTTCATGCGAGCAAACGTCTACAGGCAGTCGATATATCAGACTTGCACCAGCAGAGCCGCACACACCATCTATAACCATGAGAATCCAATTTTCATGCAGAAAAAAGAACATCTAAGAAAAAAGGAATGACAACACCCACAAGAAACAACTTGTATGATAATGCTAGACCGTAAAGATAGCAAAAAGGTCCAAAAAGGAGTGACCGTAAAGATAGCAAAAAGGTCCAAAAAGGAGTCACAAAGTGTTAAACTTAAAATAATACTTGAGCTTTGTGCAGCCAAAACTTATTCAGCTCAGTGATGGGGTTTATGGCGTGTAATGATGGTCGATTATGTGGTTCATGGATGGTGGGCTAATGCAATGAACCTCTGCCTGCTGCCATGCTGTTCTGCAGAATCTGCTCCACATGCATCGCCATGTTGGAGATGTTCTGAGCAATGGCCTGAATACACTGCACCGGTTCTGCTGGCTGGATCCTGGGGACATTAAACAACACCATCCACACACAATTAACCCAGGGGGGCACACAAACACATACACACACACAGAGAAATAGAATGAACAACAGGGAGAGAGAGAGACAGAGAAAGAAAGAGAGACAAACAGACAGAGAATGAGAAACACATGCATTTATTGTCTGGTGGCATAAACAGTGAGGCACAAGCCATACTTCCCGACTCAGGGTTTAACCAGTGAGCCAACTATGCGGGCTGCTGGTGAAAATTAGAGAGATGCTCACATGCGTGTATAACTAAACAGCCCGGGGAGATGTGCATTCTGGCCTGGGTAAGGTGGGAAAGGTCATTCAATTTAGACACCATGAGCATAGCAAATACATCAAGGTTTTTTTAGTACATAATGTGCATAAAGTTTATAAATAACAGTATTGATCTTCCATTATTAGCATATGAACTGAAGCAATAAAAGGGCTACACTTTGAGGATGTGGGAGGCAAATGCTGTAGGAAACCCTGAGGAAATCTAGTCATTTAGCCTGATTCCTGAGAAACAAAACTGTGGCAATGATATTCACTGAAGCAGTTATGCTTGGCTGGCTGTTGCACCAAGCTCGTACACGTAGCTTGGTCTGGCAGATCTCCCATACACAGGAAGTTATCAGAGGTGGGATTAAAATCTTTCAAATGCCTCTGGACAGAGTTACAATCAATCAGACCACTGATTCCAATGACAAATGCGTAGCGTAGTGATTTCCACTTGAAACCACTGGGTCCCAATCAGCAGTGAACTTCATTCAAAGTAATAATAATAATAATAATAATAATAATAATAATACATTAATAAATTATAAATTAATTAAATAAATAAATTAAATAAATTAAATACAATAAAACGCTCCCTCCAGTGCAGAGTGAAAATCTTTAATCGCCATATCAGTTTAACCAATTCCTGTTGTTGTACAGTTGGAACTACTTAGCACCATCCCTCTTTTCAACGGCTCTTCAAGACAGTCCTTGAGAGTGACCTACAGTGACCTTCCTAAGTGAGGGCTGTCAGACTGGAGTGGTCCTTAAAGAAGCAGCTTTGGGTCTCTGCTGCCACATTGGTGACACCCCCCATCCCCCCATCTCAATGGCTGCCTCTACCCACCCAGCCTGTCAGCAGCAGCTGACATGGGGGACCAGAGGGGGAGAAAGAAGAGAGAAAAAGAATAGAGTAGAAGAGAGACAGAAAAGAGAGGAAAACTAGAAAAGCACTCAAAGAGCGCAGACCCCCGCCAAGGCAGCTTAAGTCTCCACCTTATTGTCATTCTCACCTTAAGACATTAAAAGACATTAATCATGTTAAAACATTTTATTACTGGTGTAATAGTTAACTAGTGGGTTCGTTCACTCATGCTCACACGAACTTGGTTGGCTCTTCAGTGCAGAAAGTACTTTATCTAATTTCCACTGCCAACATGAACTACTGGGCTGCTCACCACTACCGCTCTAACTCTCCTCTGTCTTTCACTGAACCCTCTAACCAAAAACTCAACAGCCTAATTTCATGTCATTTCACAACAACAACAGGAGCCTCATTTCTGTACCAACCTATATTCCCTCCTTTCAAAATAAAAGTCTCTGTAGATTCCATGCTACACTGGTAACTTCACTGAATAAAAAAATCCTGGATCCAGATGGTTATCCGGATCACCACCAAAAACAAATCAGTTCTAAGTTAGGCCACTTCTGACCTATCCTGAAAATTTGATCAAAATCCATTCATAACTTTTCGAGTTATGTTGTTCACAAACAAACAGACAAACAGACAAACAAACCAACGCTGTCGAAAACATAACCTCCTTGGCGGAGGTAATAAAGAATAGAAGAGAGAGACAGTGGTAGGGCCATGGAAAAAAGATAGATTATTGTGTGTTTGTGAAAAAGACACATAGAATATTCAATAGCTCTGATTCAGTCAAGTCATTGGTACCCATTACTCACAAAATCTGCTGCTATAAAAATGGTATCTAAATGTCAGATAATAACGGACTGCATGTGTACACCATAGCTGGTGTCATTGACTGTCAGTTACATGGAGATAAATGTCAAGCACAAAACTGGCAATGGTGGTGGTGGCAGAGGGGGTGTGGGATCGTAAGAGCAGACAAGAGGCAGCTTAAGCAGACTAAGACTATGGGTACTAGAAGTTTTCTCTGATTAGCTTAACATCGGACATTGTATGAGTGGAGTGAGCTACTTGAGCTGAGAGATGGCAACTTCAGCTTTAACTGTAGGAGAGGGAATGTAGGAGAGGGGGAAGAGAGAAAAACATCTCAGAGCAGAATCCTGTCAGAATAGCCGAGTGTGTTTCACATTTTCACTGTCATTACAGACGGCAGTGTGCAAGGCAAGGCGCTAGCTGTCCTAGCAATGGGGCACGCCACAAGCTTATGTCAAAAGGACTGCCTGAGTTTTTTTCCTCTTTTTTTCCCATGTGCTGCTGCTGTGTTCTGTAAGCTCTTAAAAGCACATAATGGGCAGACAGGAGAAGGAAGCTAATATTAATGCCTTAATATGCTGGAGCTGCCTGAGGCACGGCCTGCCAGCAAGCACTAAGATTTCGTGAAAATGAGCACTTTTACTCTTCTTCTCTCTCTTATCTCATAGCCCACATCTGCCTTTTTTTACTCTCTCCCTCTCCTTTTTCCTTTCATCCTCTTTCTCACTTTCTCATTCTGTTTCTCTTATTCCCTCTTCTCTTATCTCATCCCATCCTTTTCGCTTTTCTCACATTTCCCTGCCTGTGAGCAAATCTCAGATAGGCTGCTGATATTGTGTCTCTCTGGCTTACACAAGGGAGAGGGTGTATCAGTGCTGCCAAGCCAGGAGAGCGTCCCTGACACAGCAGCCTCTCAGGCTGGGAAACCCTGCCAATGCCAGAAAGCATCAGTGTAGCCTCACCAAGACAGACCTCTACTGCCCCCCAGGCAGGTGCTACACTAACGGTGGAGAGACAGAGTTGTGCTGTAATCCAGGACAACACAGGGCACAAATACACTCAAAAAGTAAAAGCAGAGATGCTGGATGAAGGTTTATGTGTATAATTTCTTACGTGCATCCATGTATGTAATATGTAAAGAATGCCCAAGTGGTATATAAAAACAGAACAGTCATATGATGATGGTTATATTGTGAAATGTAAACAAGGAACAGCTGTTGACAGCTGCACTGACCACTATGAAGAAACTAAATAGTCCAAGTAAGCACTAAACAGTGTTAGCAATGTGTTAACAATGTGACAACAAGGCGAGCAAACATCATTAAAGGGGAACTTCCATCGTTATTTTTATTCATATTTCTGTGTCGCCACTATGGTTGAATGCATTGTGCGTCATTTCTGTGAAAAATTATGTCCTAGATCTCTTGTTTGACTCTTGTTTTCTGTAAGCTATAACAGGTCTAGTGGTTGAACGACCGGTTTTTCCGGTGTCCCTCGTGAATATCCATGACGTGTCAATAAGGCACCTCTGATTGGGCAAATTCGCTGTCTTTCGCTCACCTAGCTTCTGTCCACCAATCCTTTGGGATGTGGGCTTGCCAAACATGGCTCTGGGCGGGGCTTACAACCTAGTGACGTAGATAGGTTTAGCATGCTCTGATCCGCTCGTTTTGGTTAGCTCGACCCTTCAATGACCAGTAAAACCATGAGGGTCGAATTTCACGTCTTGGAGCACTGCGTGCATATACTGCTTGTTGTGACCCACCACATTATAAATAGAGCTACTAAAAGTGTTTTTTTACAGAAGGACCCCTTTAAATAATTTTAAACTGAATCATAATAAATAAATAAATATAATAAATATATTTTTGTAACGAGAGAATGAAATGTAACGAGTAGAATAATATGCGTAGACATGGATGTGCAGTTTTAAGTACCATGCTGAAATGCATAAAGATTAATAAAGCAAAATGAAAAAGAAGACTCCGTTGTAGACATACTGTGGACTGGACATTGTAATTCAAGGTCTCTTTTGTGCAGTGAAAAAAAGTATAGAAAGCTTGCTTTTTTGGATGATCTAAAAGAACTCTTGTAATAACACTATATTACATTAACACTCTGTTGCATAGAGGCATTTCCCAGGTGCCCCTCTCTGTATATAGAGTACAGAATTGTAAAAAAAATCTGAAAATGTCCTTTATAGTTTCCTAAACATTGTAATATAGAACAATGTCAGTTCTGCCTCCTTGTCACAGTCTTCATGAATGCACAAAAAATAGCACTTGGGATTACACATCTTTGAAATAACCTGTCAAACTAGTTCCTTTAATATAGGCTAGTGATTGTTTGCAAATAGTGCTATTTTGTGTTGATGCACTTAAGTGCTTAAATGCAAAGCCACACTTCTCCTTTATTGATACATTTTGTGTGTGTTCAAAACACCAAAGTTGGAGGTTAGGGATGAGGAGGTTTTGAGGGGGCAGCAGGAAGATCGGAGGAAGACATGACTTGTCTCACATGGCAACAGAGTGCCATCAATTCAGTCTTGTCAAGGGGCTCTGGTGCTCACTGTTGGCCTGTTCTGGGGACTTTGCCATGGACTTTGCTTTTGTGCTGTGTCATGGCACCCTGTTTAGAATAGGAGCATGAATTCTGCTTCCCGTTTCAAGGGGCTGGCTTTAGCTTTTGTCCATTTTCTCATCTAAACCCTTCAAACCCAACCAACCCTTCACAACAAACACATATACACCACTGCAGAGAGTGAGAAAGGAGGGCAAACTTGTGGGAAAAGCAGATCTATCAGTCAGGGCACAAGCTGACCCACCCTAGCCCCCGCAGCCCTTCCAACCCTCAACTATATCTTAAGCCACAGCTCCGGCAAGGACCAATGGTGCATGACCCCACTCTGCTAGCAGATCCAATTACTGGGCTTGTTAAGGCTGACTGTAAAACGCCAACTTCCTATAATTACCCCGATCCCAGATCAGCTACCTGATAGAGTGTGCAGCATTACAAGCCATTGATTATATTAATCGCACCCTCGGCATGCTAACAAACTAGAAAACACGAATGACTGCTCCGCCACATATAGAAACTGCAATGAAGTGAGAGGAGAGTCGGAGGAGTCGGAGAGGAGTTCAGAGCATCAACTTCAGTGAAATAAATGGCAAGGGTCCAACGCACAGTTGTTCAGTGCAGTTACACTATGTTGGAGAAACTGCTGATTAAATATTATACCTAAAGACAGAAGTGCAACTTATGTATGTTTTTTTTCCTCTCTTCTTTTTACCTTCCTCGCCCAATCCATTTGAGGAAGAGGCATGAAGCATGGAAAAGACGAGCGATCTGGAGACAAGAATTGATGTCAGCCAACAGCATGACTCCCGCTAAGGAAGGGGCAGCATCGCACCAGACGGCTCTTTAGAAGCCTTTGTCAGAATGTGTCTCACAAGAGAACCAATCAAAATGACAAGATCTTGTCAATTTTTTTTACTATTCCCTCCTCTCTCTTTCTTCCTCTTTCTCTGTCTTGCTTGCTCTTTCTCCCTCCCTGTCTAAAGAGCGCCACTTTATGTTTCTGTCAGACGTGAAAGTCACAGAGCAAAGTCAGAGCGTGAAGAGTCTCCTATAAGTAAATAACAACAAACATTGCTATGATAAGTCAAAGCACTCTTTAAGAGAAGTGAATCACAGTGCCATCCTCTTCATTTAACCTAACTGCCTGGATCTAACTGCTGCAGTGGTAACACTGACTCACAAACCACAACAATGCAAAGTAACACCAAACTAAACAATACAACACAAACCATAACTCAATGACTCCCAGTTTATGGTGATGGTGGTGACAAATATATGTAAAAACACAGAAACTGCCAGGACTAATTACAGGATAAAGTGCAGGCACCAGTAACAGTCTATTTAGGAACACAATGTGGTATATACAGTATATTATAGTATAGTTTAGTTAAATGCGGACACAATAAGAACTAGAAAATAGTATAGTTACAGTATGTCACAAAAATGAGTACGCCCCTCATATTTTTGTACATTTTTTTTATTATATCTTTCTATGTGAGAAATCTGAAGATATAACACTTTGATACAATGTAAAGTAAAAGCAATGTAAAGATGTACACTGCCTACTTTACATTGTAAAAGTGTTATATCTTTAGACTTCTCCCATGGAAAGATATAATAAAAAAGTACAAAAATGTTAGGGGTGTACTCACTTTGGTGACATACTGTACATGCGGACACAATAAGAACTAAAAAAGCACTCGGAGAGCACAGACCACTGGCAAGGCCACCGCCAAGTCTCCACATTATTATCATTCTCACCTTATGACATTAAAAGACATTAATTATGTTAAACATTTTATTACTGGTAACTTCACTGAATTAATGCAAACTGAATATGAACATACAACACATTATGGGGTGACATTATGAATATTATATACAACACAAATTATTAGGCAAGATTATGAACACTATATACAACACATTATGAGGCAACATTATGAACTCTATATACAACACATTATGAGGCAACATTATGTACTCACAGGTAATATGAAGCAGAAAATTCCAGTATTTATATTGCTGATGTCATCCTTCATGGTTAAATAGACTGCAAGTAAAAGCACCCAAACAAAGAGAATGGTATTGCAAACATAGAACGGCCCATCCTATTTGTACATTGTTATTGTATACACCTCAAAGAACAACTTTAGCTTGAGTGCAACAAATGAAGCGTGAATACACTCATGCAAACAGTATGGGTAAATTCCAGTAATTATATTGCTGATGCCATCCTTTCAGACTTAAATTGGATATTCTATGATATCGACCTGTCGAATCTGATTCTTTGATCCAGAAAACATACCCCTAGAACTTGGAATCTAGTTTATATCATAATTAGTTAAAAAGTTATAGAGCAAAAATGCTTTTTTGCTAATGGTGGACTTCTTCGGGATACAGATAACTATTGAAGATATGTCAAATCTGTTAACAGTCTACCAAATCTACAATACCTCAGCTACAAGTTGGTGTCAGTTGCATGTCTCTAGCTTGATTAGATACTTCTCAGTAGCCCATTTTCCACGAGGCCCCTCAATTTTTTTCAGACTGTATATATGAATGGGCGACTTCTCAACAGTCAAAAATGAAGCAACCGGAAGTGTACTCGCCCCCTGGTGGCCGGTTGCAGTACAACTTTTAACCCCGCCCATTCAATGTATCTCTATGGGGAAGTTGCACATTTTCCATATCACTTTTCTGCCTTAAACCTATCCTTAAGCCTAACCCATAATATTTGAAAAAATAGTTTTCCAAGTGCTTCACATAAAACAATGATTTTTTTCACCCAGAACCATTTCAATGTTTCCAATCTTCAATGGCCAAAGTGGGTGGGTTTGATTGACACCTATGATTGACAGCTGCAAGAGAGAGGCTGCCCTGCGATGACTACCTATCACGTTCGCTGTCATTAGCTTTACCTTGACAGCTGCAGTGGAGCTCTTCAGGCAGCTTGTCCAAGTTATTTTCTTAGCTGTTTTATAATATACTGTTATGAACATACCCATATGAACAATCATATGCTGTTGTGCAGTTGGTTGTACTACCAGAAGACCTTCACTGGGAAGATCCTATGCAGTTTTGCTGGTAAGTAAACCGTTCGTATAAGGTAGCTAACATTAGCTAACCGTTAACCTCACAATTTATTACCTCCTTAAGCCTTTCCGATATCACGGCGCAAAGATTCTCATAATAAGTTTGATCGTAGAAAGCTTAACTGTTATTCTGGGGCATATAGTTAGCTAGCGATATCTAACTAATCAGTGTCTACCAGTCTCAAACACAACATGAATTTTAGTGCCGGCCACATGAAGAGACAGAAAAGGACTGTACAGTTTGATCTGGGGCTGGGTAAAGTGATTGAAAAAAACGCACAGTGTGTCACGAGGGATACAGGAACCAGGGAAACCAGACAGAACAGGAGAGGACCCAATTGCATTAACGTAGCCCCAGAGGCCTTTATTGACAGACACGAAGACAGGGTACATAGGGACTGGGCACATATGGGGCAGAGTCAGGGTAACAGAACACACAGCTGGGCAGACAGGAACAGAGTCAGGGTACAGGGCGGACAGGACTAGAACAGAAGCGGCCGGCGTCGGCCTCCAGGTCAGGATCAGGGCAGACAGGAACACGGAACAGAGACAGGAAACAAAACTGGGCAGGCAGGCAGGACTCGTGTCGCTGGGCTGAGCGGGGATTGAACCCGCAACTCGAGGGGTGGTAGACTGCAGCTCTACCACCTGAGCCGCTGGCAGACGAATCGTCGCCGGTGAACCGGATCGGTAGCCGAGGGCTGGAGATAGCAGCGTAGTCAGGGACAGTCCGAGTCGTAGCCATGCAATCAGTCCAAAACAGAAGACGGAACATGCTGGAGACCAGACTGACAAAAACAGGACAAGACACAAGGCACAGGCACGACAGAATCCATGGAACAAGACACGATACTGGAAAACACTGGGACTAGACTCGAAAACTCAAAACAGGCAGGAAAACAAGACCGACAGGACAGGACAGGACAGGACAGAGTCAGGAGTCAGAATGCCGTGAAACATACCGTGAATGGCAAACGAACCGACCAGGAGTGACTGAAAAACCAGGGTTTAAATAGTGCAGAAACTAAGGAGATAAACGAGCGTGAACAAGGAAACACAGGTGAAACCGATCAACAAGGTAACAAGGAGACAAGGGCGGCAGCTGGGACAGATTAACAAGTAACAAGGAAACAAGGCAGGTGGGTGGGGCAAATCAAGACAGAGCAAGTAGACACAGGTGAAGGAGATTATTGTGGCAGTGCAGGGTGTAGGGAGAATAATTGAAACTAATATTACATAGATAGAGTTAATGGGTGGCAGAGAATCAAAAGTCTTACTGTGTGGGAAAATAAATCTCAGCTTTACTCTTAATTTCAGACTATAGTACATCTTCACAATCTTTCCTTCTCAAAGGGTGGACAGAGCTCATATGTGTGTATGTGCATATGTGTATAAACACTGTGTTATGTAGAAATATGGTACAGAGGCAGCACTGGTGGCTCAAGAATGTGCATATGCACCTGAACGTGCACACTCGCCCTCCAACCCACCTGTTAATGGCAGAGCTGAGCTCCTCCAGGCAGCGTGAATCACTGCTGTGCAGGTGGAACAGACTGTTGATGTGCTTCATGATGACCTCCAGCATGTCACTGATCTTCTGCAGCATGCCATGTGACTCCACCAGACCCATCACTGCAGACAGAGGAGAGGGGAAGGGGGAAAGAGGGGGAGAGAGCCTTAAAAAATTACCCAGAACTTATTATCACTTGATCAGATCATAGGTACACTTAAAAGAAGACATTTGTCCCTTTTATTTTGCTAGGAGAGTAAAAGAGCTTATATGGTGTAACTTTCAGACTGATTATACATAACTATATGATTATTATAAAATAATTAATGAATGATTTTGAAAGTGGATTTCGGCATTATAAATTATTTAGGACAGACAACATTTAAAAATGTCATCAATGCCAAAAAGAGTCATGGTCACAAGGTAATTTCTTCCAAAAGGCTTCCACAGAATAAATGTAACTGCATGATAAAGGAATGTGTATATATGTTTATGTGAGATACAAAGAAATAGAAGGGGTACTGCATAGGGACATGAGAAGAAAAAGAAAAAAGGGGGAATATAAAAGAAAAAGGACAGAGATGACTGCCCCGCCCAGTTCCACACTGCCTCTCATCTCAGTCTTTCTACGCCCCCCATTCCCACTCATGGAGTTGCCTCTTTCCTTAAATTCCTTAAACTTTGCCACTGCAGCTTTGATGCCACTTTAAAAAGAACTGTACAGAGGCAACTTGTCCATTAAAAAGTAGTATAAAAGAGATAACTAGCAAATGAAATACTTGGGGGTGTGGAAATGGTGGTAATTGCTGAGCAGAAACCAAAGAATGTTGCTGACATGTCTCAGAGGCTCAGATGTGCTGACATGTGGAGATCGCTTTAACCTTTGATGCGTAATAGTGTGCAGCCAGGGCCCTGATTATAAAAAAGAAGGGGGAACAAATTATGTTGACATTGTCTTGCTCACTCTGATGGAGCCAATTTTTTGTGGCCACAGAGGACTCTGACTGATGTCATGACTTTCACCTACGGAATTACAGAGGTCAGCCAAGCACAGAGCCAAAGGGGATTGGGTTAGGAAAGAAGGGAGAGGGGAGAGGGGATGGAGGGGAAGATGAGGAGGGGAAGTCTAATTTCCTTTTTACCTTCTTTTTTACATGTGATCTACCTCATTTGCTCCGGCTTCTCTGGCCTCATTGCTCTGGGATTATCAGATATCACACAGGTAGACAGAACACTTGATACAAGATCAAGGGGCAAGCCAGTTCAGTGAGGGCAATACAGTTCAATCAGGATCCAGGGAGTCTGATTCACCATCAAGTGTAATCCAGGTAAAAAAAAAACCACACACACATTAATTTCCAAACAAGTTTGTCTGCGTCATCCTCACAAACTTCCAGTCACCAACATGCCAGTTGCCCCAGTGGAATGGTCTCCTATGCTGTCGTACTCAGAGAGGACAGATCTGGTCAGCAAAGGACCACTACCCAAAGAAGCCTGATGGGCAAGGTTTTCACTATTTTATTTAAGATTTATTTATTTGTTCGTGCATCCACTGTATAGAGCAATCCTGTAATGCATTTAGAGTATACATTTCATTCATAATATTATAAAAAGCTATGTTCTCTCTGTATGATTATGGTATCTATGCCAATAATGAGGGGGAAATGTATAACTGGTGGTGTAACTTACGTTTGTTAGCCTTCTAGCTATGATACTTCCAGCAGTCTGTCTGCCAGTTATGTCTATACACCAAAACAGATATGAGCTCCTATGGTGATTTCTGATGTTGTCTCTTCCTTTTGCTCTTTTTCCGTTTCTCTGCCTGGGGTGGGAAGAAGAGATAGAGGAAGGGAAATAAAAATAGACAGTCACCTTGTTAAGTTTCCTACGCCTGCATTTAATGATAAGTTTGACACCCTTTAAAAAGCAGACAAGCAGTACGCAGCCTGAGTGACTACTATGTCACATCATTGTCCTCATCATCATCACCATTATCTTCCTCATTTAATGCACTGTTGTTGCTGAAGAGCTGCTTGGTGGATAGCAAAGGGGAAAAGTCATGTCCTTGAGCTTAAGAGCCTTGATGAGGCAGGTATTCAGAGTGGCAGGCTAAGTGTCACCCAGTGGTTGTGGGGTCTGGAGATAATGCCTTTCTTTCAAAATGAGGTCCTTTTTTTCTTGGCTTGCACCGGGCCAGAGTTTATTATGAGGGCTGTTTAATTAAATGTCATCTATTTAATGCTATTTAATGCCTGCTCCCATTTCTCTGACTCTGGCTTTTTATTAACTAACACCAGTTAAGCCTTTATTATCAGACAAAAAGACACTTTCTTATATTTATAGCAGTGCAACCTAAAATTACATTACATGAAACTTACTCAGAGCAACCTACAGTCATGTAGGTACAGGGTTTCAGTTACAGTTTCTGGAGCAATGGGGTTAGGGTTAGGCCTTGCTCAAGGGCACTTCAGCCATGGATGAGGGCGCAGGAGAGCACTAGTTGTTTACTCCCCCACCCCCATTCTTCTACCCTCTGATCCCAAGACCAACTCTCTAACCACTAAGCCACAGCTACCCCACATATATATCATTATAGCATATACTGTATAGCAAAATATAGCATTGGAAAATGTCTTTTCTGGGTATTGCGACGTTTTTTTAATACATACAGCAGACAAATGTTAAAAAGCATAAAGTCAGATATTTCATACATTTCATACATCAATAAATTGTATAGATATTTTATAGAACACCTTTGTATAGCCTTGGTATAATATATGAGGTGTTTAATCCCAGGAGACACACTGTAAGATGAGAATACAGCAGCCTCACGACAGTCATAAATACTGCATAAGATGTTGACCTATAATTTATTGGCCATACTTCAATGATATATACAGATAAGAAAAAGCTGTTGCAAAATCACACACACCAAGAAATTCCAAAGGACAAGCATGAAAAAATGATAGGAGATACTGACTTACAACCTGTGAAATTACCTGCCAATACAACAAGGGCAGCTATAGAATGATGACATAGTAAGAACAGCCATATTACCAGTGTGTAATCAGTATGTGTGCACTTAGGGAGCATGTCAGAGGCACTTAGCTGTATCTGCTCAATAGGCCGTAAAATAACCTCTGTGAAATAATTCAGAAATTAGGCCCATGTGGAATTTCATGATGTATGCACTAGGTCTACTGTACCAATGGAACGTTACAGACTGGTGTCAAAACGTGTGCAGACCATTAAGCAAACTAAATGCTGAACATGGTCATGAGAAAAGAAGCAGAACAAAGTGGCTGGTTTATTTTGCCATTCTAAAGACCAGTGTGCGTATAAGAAATAGCAACAGAGGCGACGACCATTTTGACACTTTATGTGCTTCATTAGACATTAGCAATCACTGCTTACTTGGCTTACAGATGTCTAGCACACTCAAGGGAGTAACTATCTCCCCACATCTTACCACACGAAAGGCAGCTCATTGTACTCTAGATAACGACTGAATAAGCAATTCTAGATTACGACTTTTTTAATGGGCAATGTTAAAGACATAGTCCTAAAGGTCAATGCAGTGGAAGGAGCATTCAATAAATAATTTCCCATCCATTTGAACTGAACTTGCTGCTATTGATGGATTGATAGCATATTATATGAAAAATCAAAAGTTTATGGGCAGTTTTATGTGTGTTTTTGCTCTTCTGCTCCTGCCTCCACAAATGGGACATACATCAAACCTCAAAGGCAGAGGGAACTCTTCAAGCTTGAAAGAACAGGAAAGAGGAGGACAGTGGTGAGATGGACCAAATATTTAATGGCATGTTTGGACACTGGTGGCAGCAACGGAAAGGCCAAAGCCTCGCTTTTGTCTTATTTATGGCCATGGCACACTGTTTTTTAACCCCCCCCAAACCCCATCAACCCTCAGAGAGTGGGAGTTGTAGATGGAAATCAAGTAGGTGTTTAAAGACAGCTGTAAACATCCTAGCTGTACAGACAAGAAATTGATCCACAGCTTTCTTCCTAATCCTAATCCTAGTTAGCACAACTCTTCAGACAGGTAGATGTGCTAATTAATGAAATGACCAGTGTTATGTCCTCAGGCAGAAAGAATACATGACTTTCACTCTGTAATTGGGATGTACAACTCTGTTTGCAGGAAATCTTGTGATGTGTTTTAGAGTATCAACTTCTACAAGTAACCTGCACTTCTTTGGTTTTATAGCATGTTTTGGACATTATTCCAATGGCAGGACAAAGGCTGAAGACTTTTTAAAAAGTCATTTAAAAAAACACCCCATCTGTTCTTACAAAGTGGGACCTGTAGATGGAATTCCTGAAGGTGTTTGCAAGAGATCTTTAAACACAGAGCATCAGCTTTTTTAAGTACTGTTATATAGTAGCATTAATCTGCTTTTAATAAATTAAGGTCAGGTCTTACGACAGCAATTACAGTTCTGGATGTATTTAGGAGGAGGTAAGCATACAAGGTGTGGGGTAATTATGTCTCTAGTGTTTATTTGTAGAGGCAAAGGCTTTCCTGCAAGTATAATAGCCACATTAATATTTCATACGTTTACAGGGCAAAAAGCAAGAAATAATTCTATGCCTACAATTAAAACATTTTAAAGTTATTACGAATATCTACTAGCAAATATTAAATGTACCCTACTACCCCACACCTGATTTAAGGCACCATGCCCTATGTTTAAACAACCACATGGTAAATTTAAGTCCTTGGAGCAAAATAGCAGAAGCAAAAGAAAGAAACAGAGGCCAGAGTAGTAAATGACGACTTAATGTACACCTGTCTGGAAACACAGACGTCCCTTGTTGCATTACCCCCCCCCCCTCCCAAGGGCATGTGGTCCAATAAAAAAAGGCCTAGTGATGCCCATGGCTGGGTGACCCATAGGTATAGGACACACACACACACAGTCAGGAACAGATGCCATTAACCTAGCCTGCCTCCGTTAAAGCCATGGTGTGACAACACACACACACACAGAAACAGACATACACACAGACAGACACGCACATACACTACCGGTCAAAAGTTTTAGAACACCCTAATTTTTCCAGTTATGTATTGCAATTCAAGTAGTGAACGTTCAATGAATACCCTGAAATGGTATTCATTAGGTTAAATCAGCATTGACAGCTAGTGCTACTAATTCCTATAGGTGTTCCAACTTTTCTTGATTACTTACAACACCCAGTGTTGGTATAAAAGCAGTGTTGAAACACACACTGTGGTACCAGACCTTCAGGAGCATCAGGTGAACAGTATTGTACTGCAGAAAGTAGTGTAATGCTACAAAAAAGGCAAGAAAGGGGCCATTAACATTGGGAGAGAGACAGACCATCATAACACTTGAAAGTGTTAGTCTTTCCTAAAGGACAATTGCAAAAGAAAGTCAAGGTGTCAGTGAGTACAGTTTTCTTCACCATCAAAAGGCACTCAAAAACTGGGGGAAACTAACAGGAAGTGGTCTGGCAGACCCAAAGCCACAACTGAATCAGAGAGCATGTCTCTAAGAGTTAACAAATTGTGTGATAGGCAGCTCACAGGACAACAACTTCAAGCAACCAACATGGCTACCACAGCATTCTGCAGCGCCATGCAATACCCTCTGGTATGCGCCTAGCTGGTCAGAGGTTCATCCTACAGCAAGAAAATGACCCAAAACACTAGTCTAAACTATGCCAAAACTACCTCAGGAAAGAAGAACAAGATGGTAAGCTTGAAAACATGGAGTGGCCAGCACAATCTCCAGACTTAAACTCCATCAAGCTGGTTTGGTAAGAGCAGACAGAAGAGTGAAAGTTAAGCAACCTACAAGTGCCACACATTTATAGAAACTTCTGCAAGAAACTTTGGAAGAACTTTCTGAAGAATATTTGATTTCCCTTGCAGAAAGAATGCCAACTATGATCAAGTGGCTACTTTGATCAAAAGTTTAGAATACATTTTGGTTTATAAATTGATCTAATGATTTTTGCTTATTTGTTCTGTGCTTTCATTTTTAGAGTGAAATGAATTTTCAGTAAAAAACTGGAAAAAGTGTGGTGTTCTAAAACTTCTAAAACACCGGTAGTGTATATGTTTGCAGAAAAAAACATATAAAACATATAAAAGACCAAGATGGGCAGGTGGGGAGGACGGGGTCATTTCCAGGGCAACCTGCAGACTAACAAAAGTCTCTCGTGCTTCTTTACAAGACCTGTTATCAGGTCAGACACCAAACTATCAAAAGCTTCACTCTCACAGCAGCATTTTGGGATTTGTAGGCCCACAGTAGAGCGAGCAGCCTCTTCCATGATAACAATGGATTCTTTTTGTCCAGGTTTGTCTGCAGTGACTCTTCCACTGCACTGCTGCATTTGGGGGCCACTGTGGTACAGTGGAGGTGGGGGTATGTGGAACTGGGGGATGCAGGGGGTATGAGTCAGAAGAAGGTACAACACGCAGACAGACAGGACTGGAAGAACAGTGTGCTGCTGTTACAGTCATCAGTGTGCAGCTTATTTACATATTCATGAGCTCAGATGCAGCTATGCTTGGGTCCATAGGAAGGCAAATCAGGGCATGACCACAGAGAGATGCACAGACACAGAGAGAAAGAAAAAAATGAAAAAAATATGCAAAGGAAAGAGAAGAGAATAGAAAGAGATGTATTAGCAGTAACAGAGTGAGACAATAAAGGACAAAGGGTTAGGAAGCATAAATGAAAAGAGCAGTAAGAAGGCATCACAGAGCAATAACAGGAGGAGACAGAGACAAAGCCTTAGCTTTAGCAAAACTCTCTCATACACATAGCCTTGGCAAAACTAACATTGTTAGACTGAATGGGAATTTAAAAAGACATCTCTCTTTATTTTTTTCTCCTATATAAAACACTACCTCCCATTCTGTGTGTGTGTGTGTCTCTCTGTCACACACCCACTCTCTCTCTTTCTCTCTATCTCTCAACCCATTTTAAACTGCTCTTAATCTGAACGGTTAGGAGAACAATTTTGTCCTTTTAATGTAGCAAAGCTAGAAGCAGCCAGAGCACCGCTCCCCTCTCTGCATATCACACTGGCCTCACCTTTCTTTCCCTTTCACACATTCTCTCTCTCTCACTTACACACACACATAGACACACACACACACACACACACACACACACACACACACACACACACACACACAGCTAGACATAAGATTAGTTTCCCTGTGTGAACCCAAAATTAAAGCCATTGGCGCAGCAGGGACGTGGTTAAAGACCTGGGCTATTTAATGGCCTCCACTCCAGAGCCTCTCAAATCTCATCTCCCTCCATCTAATTATCATTTACCAACAAAAAGCACAGTTAGGGGGAATTGGATGCTACCCAATTGCTATAGTGGGGGCAGAGTTTTATTAAGTATTGATTCTGAAATCGGGGTCAAGTCTTTTTCCTACGTTTCCTCTCTTTGTTTCAGTCTCTTTCTCCCTTCTTCTTATACTTTTTTTCATTACTGTACAGGACTGCATTTCCCAAAAGCAATCATAAGTAAGTTCGTAAGCTTACAGTAAGTAGTACGTAACTTCGCACATAGCAACATCTTAGAGTTTGTGGACCATTTCACGAAACCAACATTGCTTAAGAACATTGTGGGATCACTTGTACATCTATACGTGTGGTCCAGAGTAATCGTAAGACCATCGTAAAGTGGCTTCTTGCAGCAGTCCACAGTCCTAAAACTAAGTAGTTGCTGTTTAGCCAGGAGCATTGCCATAACAGACTGGCCGGCGAAGCAAACACTGACATAAGATAAATTGCAAAGCCGTCCCGTAGACCAGCTATGTAGTTGCTCATAGGACTAAGAGGAGTCCTGTGTATCTGCACTCGATTGCTCTTCCTCCATCCTTAAACTACCCAGATGTTTGTCACAGTAAATTGAAATAGAATTTTGGAAAGTGAATTTGAATTGTGAACTGAACCAGAACGGATGGACAATGCACCTGCACAGACGGTCTGTGAACTTTAAACCAACCAGAGCAAAATTGCATCACCATAGAGGCGTTAGCTCCTTGCAGTTGTATGGAAGCAACTGCAAAGGTCTGTAAAATTTGTCTACAATCATCTTGCTCCCAAGAGCTTTCAGATCTTATGACATATTCGCATTTTGGTAACATCCTCACACCTTTCAAACAAGTCTGGCAAATTCAAACCATCATGCAACACTTTCAGCCCAGAATGCATCCCTGACTGCAAATGTTTTTATCAAGTTGAATGAGTCTCATGTCATGTGACCCTAAAACTCGCGGGAGCTCAGTCCCGTTGTTGCAGGAAGAAGATTTGCGTTCGACTGCCACATTTTTTTTTTAACCACCGTCGACACCCAATGTGCAGATATTTACAGTGCAAAAATACTGACACAAGGGTCAAAAATAAACAAATGAATAAAAATGCACAGGACACTAAATCCAGAAAAAAATGCAAAAAATAATAGCAGCTCTACACAGAAATAGCAACTAAAAAGGTTGGAAACTACAAACAGCTCTTAAATCTTAACTACAGAGAGGTTTTTTGGCGCCTACCATGAATTGGTACTTACACGCTGTCTGCTTCCCTGCACTGCACCTGGTGGGGCTTTTTAAAGAGCCTAAATGCTCGTACACCTTGAGTGGGTCATACCATTGTCCAACTTAGCATAACTAAACTGAAAAAACAAACATGATAATACCAAAATAAAATAATACCAAACAGCATAAACCATTAGGACGCACGAGCAGTGTTCATGGTCCCTCAACTGCGCTCACACCGACGCAGATTTTACTTTTATAAACGGTCATTGCCATCTGAAAGGGTCGATGCCTGACGATGACGACACAGATCATAAACCAAAGCGGGGTAACCATGGTTACTAATGATACACATAGCACACAATGGCCGATTTATAAAAGGACTTACAGAGTCTGCAATTAAAGATGTTATCGAGAACGAGAGTGCGTATAAATCCACGAATCGATGAAAATGTTGTTCTTGCTTCCTTACCAGAGGATTTTTTTTATTGTGTCATGTCAATTAGTGGTACTGAACATAAGTGGAAACCGAAAGTTGTCAATGAAGACATCACCGCAGGAAATCTGAATGACTGGATAGCCAGATGCGAGCAGATTAATAACATCATAAAGATTAAAACTAAGAAGAGGCCAACAAGCGGGTATGTGTTACAGAATTACTACCGATGCCAACACAATACACAGAACTGGAGTCCTAGTAAGGATCCCCCAAAAAAACTGCACATGAATCGATCTGCTTGTGTAAAGAACACAAATTTATCCTTTCAGATGAAGGTCAAGATAGACACTCAGGGGTGCTGTTCTATTGAGGTAGAGTGGGAACACAACCATTCCGGGGCAACACTTGAGGCCTCCAATTTCAGCAGCTTTTCTCAGGAGTGCACAGAAAAGGTATTAATGAACAACAGAAATACCTTTTTACCTTTTTTAATCTTCCAATATTTTTTTTAAACCACTGCAATGATTTATATGCTGTAATGCACTTGGCAATGCACTGAATGTGTTGTGTTTAAATTAATCTTAAAAAAGAAAAATACTACACTACACTACATTACACACAATATGAATGTAACAAAAGATGTTTTTTGAGAGTGAATGTTTACTGAGTGAATGTTTACGGAGTTCTGCACTGAGGAAAATACCGTTTTGAATGCTTTACTTATATAGAATCAGTTTTCATGTAATTTGGTTAGTGGTGAATACTATTGCACTGTTTGTTTCTTATAGTACAGTTCTGTTTACACATAAACATGTTTTATATTTAAAAATGAACAACAGAAATATACCTTTTTTATTCTTCAAATGCTTTTTTATTAATGCCGTTATTTACAGTACTGTAATGCAAGACATGTATAGTGTTTAAATGAATCTTAAAAAAGAATAATTGCCTACACTACATATGAATGTAATATGAATGTAACAATATGAATGACAAAGATTAATGCAATCTGGGAAGTTTAATGTGAGAGAAAATCCTGTGGTCTAATATATTTGATATTGTTTTACATGTTTTTTGTTATGAAATTTTGCACTTTTTTTTAATGCAGCAATACTTTATTTATGGTTGTTTTAACGCCCAATGGCCAAATAATAGATAGGTTGTTAAACTTCAGATACTGTCATATGTAGATCAACTTACTATGTTGCTTGATATTGTATTTTGCTGTGTCAATCCAAAAAAAAAAAAAAAAAACTTTTATATTAATGTCATGGATTTATAGCATTTTGTGAAAAAGCGAGTCATGGATTTATTGCGTTTTGCGAAAAAAAATCTGTTTTTAAAATAAATCTTTAAAAATTAAAATCTGGATTTGAATTTTTTTTATTATTATAATCTTGAGATGTGATATGACAGTTTGGGACAGAAAATAGGGATTTTCATCATAACACTTTTTTGTTACAGAAAACACATTTTTACTCAAATTAATCGAAATGGATTTATAGCGTTTTGGAACCAAACTCTTCAAATATTAGTTACGTGTCAAAGGGCTGCACTTAAGCCTTACACAGTAGACAGATTGGTATTCCTTGCTCAAAATCTTAAAATGTGAAAGAGTTACACAAACTTGGTTTTTGGCTTTTTGTTGATGGCTACAACAGTTAATTCAAAGTTCAACGAGTTAAGTTGTTTTATTTTTGAATAAAAAGACGGCAATATGTATTATTTATTTTATTTTACAGGCAAATTATTATGTTTGTAATCAGGGATTTTTTGTAATCTTATATGTCATAGAAGCACGTTGTTCCTTTATGGAAGATGAGTTGAGATGATTTATTTCTGAATGAAAATAAGGCAATTATTTCTTTCTTTATTTTACAGTTAAATTATTATTTTTGTATACAGTATTTTTGCACTTCAATAAAAACGACCTTGTGGAATTTGGCATATTTGTTTTTGCAGTAGTATTTTGGGGTTATTTTTCTTGTACAGATATCGAGATATATATCGTATATCGATATAGCAAAAGTTCCATAGCTCCATCGGACTAACGTTGTTGTAAACATCGTTAGTTGTGTCGTTTGAACGATGCTGTTGGGAAACAGCAGTGTCATTAGTCCATCCATAGACCGCGGAACGTGTTTGAACAAGGGGGGGCCCATAATCGGGGGGGGGAGGCAGCGAAATTTTAGGTCAGACATGATGCGTAGCAGAGGCTTTACTCTATACACGGACACACACATAATGCTATCAGTCATGTCAGTCATGATGGAAACGCAACTGAACATGTTTGCTTGCTTGTACCAGTACTAAAGCATTATGAGAAACACTGAACACAAACAAGTGCACGTTGTAGAACAAGTTTTGGGGGGTTCGGGGGTTTCTCCCCTGAGAATTTTTGAAAATTGGGCTGATGAACATGCAATTTTAACATAGTTTAGGAATAAAAGGAAAGGCCAACTCCATGACTCAAGGGCCATGCACAAGTAGTTCGATGTTTGCATTAAAGATAGGATAGCTTGTGAACGTCTTTTCTGCCAAAGTGCACCACATTACATTAGCAGCCAAAATGTAATATTGAAATAGATAGCTTATTAAACACCTTCATACTACACATAGACAAGAAAGAATACCGACGTTGAATTTGCGACAAAAAAATCTAAATCTGCCCATAGCCTATGGTCAGGTCAGATTTACTTGCGGTTCTGTGCTGCGGGCTATGCTAGTTTTACTATGAAGTGTCAATCTATATTTCAACACAACGACTAAAGGCCCATTCATGCTCAACGGAAAATACGGTTACGAATACGTGTGGAGTGTTTCATACGTTCTTTACGTCGATTTCGTCCGTATTTTGACACGAAATCGAGGGGCTTACGGTTACGAATGAAACGTTGCAATACCAGAGGAAAACGGGGGGCGCTGTTGAGTGTATTATCTGAAATGCTCAACAAAAGTCACGAAGAAGAGATCTGACAGGACATTTAAACATGGCGGGATTTGAGGAGAAACTTGCTGAGCTTGTAAGAAATTATATCCATATTTATGACACTTCAAGCCCTGGGCACAGGGATAAGCAGCGGGTCCTCAACAGTTTTGAGGAAATCGGGGAAGCACTTGGCGTTACAGGAGATGTTGCTAAAATAAAATGGAGTTCGCTGAGGGAACGTTATGTGCGCGCCCACAGTAAATATATACAGAAACGAAGCGGTGATGGAGCAAACGGGATGTCAACGGGTCCACCAATTTTGCAACGCCTGGCATGGCTGAGCCCGTATGTTTCTCACAGACCTACCACCAGCAACTTCACTAGTGATGTGGTAAGTTTATGTACTCACCCTCTGATAAGTTTGCTACCCACCTGTCATCTGCCTGTCTGCGAACCCCCTCATTTTCCTTTGCGCTGACTAGCGGCCTTTATGCCCTGGATTGGAATTTTAAAAAAAAATAATAATGATAATGTGTAATGTTTTGTACACATTGATAGCTTCAAGATGATGATGATGCCAGTGAGGCAGTTGGAGACTCCCTAACACCAGCACCTACACCACCAGCAGCAGCACCACCACCACCACAAGTTCAACCCCAATCATCCCAGCCAATCTCCACTGACCCACACTCTGACAGTCCTGTGGCAAGACCTGGGCAGAGGAAAAGAAAGAGAGCTGAGGACATTGATGCTGTTGATGCTGCCATACTCAGGCGGCTTGATGAGTGTAAGAATGTGTTCACCAGCTTCACATCCTATCTTAACTCATTCCTACTGGACCTGCCTGAGGCCGAGGCCAAGCAATTGGTCAAAGACATACAGCGCCTTATGCTGTCTTATTAATTTATCTTGGGTGTTTTAATGTGATATTTTACAGTATGTCACATAAGTGAGTACACCCCTAACATTTTTGTACTTTTTTAATTATATCTTTCCATGGGAGAAGTCTTAAGATATAATACTTTTCTACAACGTAAAGTAGGCAGTGTACAGCTTATATAACAGTGCAAATTTGCTGTTCCCTCAAATTAACTCAACACACAACCATTAATGTCTAAACCACTGGCAACCACTGGTACACCCCTAAGTGAAAATGTCCAAATTGTGCCCAAAGTGTCAATATTTTGTGTGGCCACCATTATTTTCCAGCACTGCCTTAACTCTCTTGGGCATGGAGTTCACTAGAGCGTCACAAGTTGTCACTGGAATCCTCTTCCAGTCCTACATGACGACATCACGGAGCTGACCTTGAGCTTGAGACCTTGAGCTCCTCCACCTTCCATTTGAGGATGCCCCACAGATGCTGAATTGGGTTTAGGTCTGGGGACATGTTAGGCCAGTCCATCACCTTCATCCTCACCCCAGGCGTGGTCATCTTGGAGGTGTGCTTGGGGTCGTTAACATGTTGAAATGCCGCCCTGCGGCCCAGTTTCAAAGGGGGGGCGTCATGCTCTGCTTCATCTTTTTGTCTTTTTAACAACTGTCCTGTTAACAGTCAAGCATGGTGGAGGAAGTGTCATGGTTTGGGGCTGTATGAGTGCTGCCGGCACTGGGGACCTACACTTCATTAAGGGAACCATGAATGCCAATATGTACTGTGACATACTGAAGCAGAGCATGACGCCCCCATTCATGATTTCATGAAGTCCTTTCGCAACTCCTCCCATAGGGCATGACACACCTCCTTAATGATGCCACTAACCGTGGATATCCCCAATTTGTAGCTGGCTGCCAGCGCTTGCTGGCTTATCCCAGAGGCCAAAAACTGCCAGGCGCTCTGCCGCTCCAACTGGCGCACTGTGGGAAGCGGCATGACCTATTCGGTGGGCAATCCGCTCCAGAAGTCGGTCGAAGGTCGAAGCGGACATCCTAAAATACTGGAAATGCCGCTCGCTATCCATTTCCCGCATTGGCACCACCAAACTGCTGAACTCTCCATCAAAAGGACGGGAGACATTTAGTGGCCTTACGCTCCACCTTCTGCTGTTTTTCTTTTTTTTTCTTTTGCGAAGTACGTGCAACAAAGTGACCTCCTCGAACGTCGCCATTTTATTAGTGCCGGTTTAGTGCATGGATGTATTGTTATTGTTATTGATATGTTTATGGTTTATTGGCGCGAAACACTGCCACCTAGAGGAGATATTGTGTACTGTGCATTGACACGTAAAATACGAACGGAGGTATGAAGACATCACTGGGCAGAACGTATGTACAAAATACGGACGTAAATTGCTACACGTCGAGCATGAATGGGCCTTAACTTGAACTTGAAGATGAATAATATGAACATATGTGATACGTGAACTACACATGAACAATAAACATTAGTGAACAAATCTAGTGAACAACACTGCCACACGCCCACACACACCGGGGTACACAATACTTAAAATGTCAGCTACATACATGGCGAACAACAAAGTAAATTCATGGACGCCTACAAAATTAAGTTGTAAATTAACGGCAATCAAAAAGACTACAATCCCCCTGCCATACTCAACCGATTATTACTAGCTAAATAGGTTTACGCGTGCGGTCAAAAGTTTGTTAAGGTGGCGCTAGCTGTCAGACAGTGACTAGCCTGTCATGCTATGTATTTGACGCTAGTAGAAGTCACAATAAGTAGACGATAAATTCTACGTCAAATGACTTTAGATGCAATGGAAATAATATTACTTGTGACTGTATTGGTAACTAGTGCCACGGCAGGCATGTGATAAAGGAAACCCTCTGTCCTACCTTAAGTTGGTGCAGCTATGATCCACTTGTGTTCTTGCTAACCCATGCTGACATCTTACTTAGTTTAATTTCACGATTGCAAGTGCACTTTTTAAACATCAACAGTTCTTTTATTGTAGGCCAAGGATGTTGGTATATTCTGTATGCGAGCAAGCAACCCTCACTATTTGACCAACCAGAACTCGGGATTCACCCAGTTGTGCATGTCTAGTAGTAAGTAGCTGACTGGTAGCCTGCGATGTAATTCTTGATTAATGCATCATTTTTTCGTGAGAGTGGGGGAGGGGTAGCCAAGTGTCTGTGCATTAAATCGCGTTCGGTTCTCTTACACAGACGTCTCTCTGTCTCTCTCAAATTCAATTTCAATTAAAATGTGCTTTATTCTCACGACATCATATGCTGCATTGCCAAAGCATCCATAGCCGTAACAATAATAATAATTAAAAAAAAACTCTCTCCCCAAGATGCCTTGTGCGTACAGCCGCCACTTCCCAAAAGATCCGGGGCTATAGCCCCGAATGCCCAGGTCGTCGTCCCTGTTTGCCTGGGTAGCTGGGGGCACTCAGTTAGATCGGTAGATTCCTCACTAACTGACTTGAAGAAGCTGTCAAATTCCTTGTCTGATCGTTGCCTTTGGATAAAAGCCAGTGTCACAGTGACAGCATTATGTTCGTACTTAGTTTGATTTTGTTGACATTTTTAAGGTGAAAAAAAAACTTTTTTTTTTATAATTGTTCTCAAAAAGTTACCCGGGCCACGGCCCGCCTGGCCCCCCGCTTCCGCGGTCTACGAGTCCATCGTTCAAACCAACGAAGTTGCTAAGGAAGTTAGCAACGACGGTTTTGGGAAACACACCCCTGATCGATAGTCAGCTTGTCCAGTGGCCCAACAACATTGTACTCTTTGGTACGCCACAGAATCACATCCTTCAATACCAGAAACGGGGCCTCTGCGAAGTTGTTGGTGTGGTTCCCTCTAACAGGTAGTTCTGTTCTGAAGCACAGAGCAAAAGCTTCTTTGTCTTTGTACAGATTGTGTAGATAGCTGAGTAGATTTGGGTATCATTTGCATTGGTCATCATTCAAAAGTTCACTGTAACAGTTGTCAAATTCTTGCTTTGTCTGGGCATATAGGGACTTGAGAATATAGGGCCTATCTGCTTGCCTGATATTGTGGCTACCCTCATGAAGCCATCTCCAAAGCTGCTGGACCATGAAAGATGCAAAGAAGCAAAACACAAGATGGCCAAACAGGCTTTAGTGCATGTCTTTCTTCTTTGCAGTTGTCTGTGAGGATGACTTGTGATCCTTGTTCTGGGCCACGGCATTGTGCTCTTCTGTGTTGGAAGTTGCAGGAGCGGTGTTACAAAGGCAATTATGAGAGGCTTACCATGACCTTCATATACTTGATGAGAAGTTGTAGCTTCTGGGTGATCAGCCTTATATTGTACTAGTCTCTCAGCAAGTCTCTCATACATCAGAACCCCTTGATTTTAGTTACCTTTATTCTCAGGATACCTGTCCCTGCCAAACTGAGAATAAAGGTAACTAAAATCTCTTCTCTTTTGCATAATTGCCCTATTAGCTCTTTTTCTATAAAAAAAAGTCCAGTTCATCCTTACACACCTTTCAGCTCCTTCAAATACTGTTGTCTGACAACTGATGGAGTATATCCTCTTTCAAACAATTTAAAAAAAAAAAAAACATGTTCATGCGCACATGAAATTCTAACTGCAAATGGAACCATTCTATAAGAAACAATCAGTGCAATAGTATTCACCACTAACCAAATTACATGAAAACTGATTCTATATAAGTAAAGCATTCAAAAAGGTATTTTCCTCAGTGCAGTCAGTGAACGTTTACTCTCAAAAGGCAACTACTCTTCATGACTGTCACTGTCATGCTCCTCAACATTCATTTGTGAGAGTGCATCATCATAAAAGGCACACACATCGTCACTTACACCAATTTCAGACAGCAAGTTAAGCACATCTCTTTTTTTTGCTTCCTTCACAGTGTTTTCATTTGGAAGTAGACTTGGCCTGAAGCTTGCCCAGGTCTTCCCTCTCTTCAACACAGAATGATAGCAGTATTCACTGCTATACACAGCCTTGAATCCAACTTTGTCGTTCTTCAGCTCCAGCATTCTTGCTTCACTTAACTTAAATGACTTCTGCGCCTTTACAAAATCCTGTGTTTCTTTCTTGAAATCATAAGCCTGCCAGTGTTGCCCATAGATGTGAACTTTTCCATGATTTCCCAAGATCTCGTAGTACTCCTCCGGCATGAGAATGGTATCCTTCTTGCGAACCTGTTGCTCGATCCTCCCAAACACGCGATCGACTGGAAGAAAACTGTGCCCCCTGATAGGAAACACATACTCTGCACCAATCCTTGGAAATTCCTCTTTCATCAAGGCAAACAGCATGGAGAGAAGGTTCATGTTTTTGTTCTGTCCAAAACAAGAATCACTGAACAATCGCAGCCTTTGAGCGTGGAGAAGAGCACCATTCAACTCTTGACGTAGACAGTGGTCCAAGGCAGAAGCAGTCATATTACTCCCTTTCCTATTCTCGTGTTCCATCCATGTATAAAGATGGACATCATCCATGGCTTGCCTACTGCCCTTCCCATGGTGGACAACAACTCCAAATACATACATGTAGAGCTGTCGGGAATAGTATGCCTGACCGATGGGGGTTCTGGGGAGCACTAAATTTTGCATCATATCGAAGCACACAGTCACGGCATCATGTTCTTCCTTACTCAGCAGATCATAAAAGACTCGCGCTCTCCTTCTATGTAAAATGTACATTGCAGACTCATTACGTTTTTCATCTTCAGATAAGCTGGGATCCTTTACTCTGAGTTGAAATTTAGCACATGATGAACAGGCATCGGTAGCTGGATGGCCAAATCCTAGATTGAAGTTGTGGCGGAAAACGGTGTAATAAAGAGAGTAGCTGACTATGTCGTGATTCTGCTGATCGAAGAGCTTGTGCATCTTCTTCACACTGAGGTCACTGGGTAGGTACTTACGACCCGGTGCTCCCCTTCTCCCATAGTGGCTGGCCCGACACATAAAGGTTTGGATGTGATCCTTGACCAGTTGTTTTTTGTGTTCGTTTTCGTCCACTTTTCGTGCACCACCTCTTTGCTCTGGTCTGGCTGCAGCGTTGACTGCCTAAAACTTTGTCACTCGAGCCACCCGATCCTTTGCCTGCAAGATAAGATAGACAATTTTTTTATTTGTATGGTATGCCTGTACAACATACTTAAAAACATGGACTTGACGTAATGCACATACTGCACTGCATTACCATCTTTTGTTATTATGTCTTACTATATTGTATTGTATTGTATTGTATTGTATTACTATATTGTTAACACTCTTAAAGCAACAGTATGTATGGTTGTGGCAAAAACGGGTTCTACAATTACGTTCAAAGTACTGCAATGCATAGTATCCCCTTCACCTCCTCCCAGAAAAGTGGTTGCCAGCTAGGTTGCCGAAATCAGATAGGTGGAGGGTGGCACAACAGTCCAAAACACATACTTCACACATATTGACAACATCTACATACAGTTGAAGTCTATATTATAAGCCCCCTCTACAAAATTGTACTTTTTTCTAAGTATTCCCCAAGTGATTATCCAAAGAGCAAAATAAACCGAACACAGCTATTTGTGGACACCCTAGTTTTATTTTGGATGCTAACATGTTTTTATATTCCACACAGAAATGAAGATATCTAAAACATTGGACTGAGGCACAGTTTTCTCGACACGCAGAGAGCAATCCTGAACACGTGGCAATCTCTCTGCTTCACAGATGACCCTCTCTTTCAATGCAACCAGTTTCTTACTGCTGACGTATTTCCCCCGAAACCGTGGGTCTATAAAGGGAGCAATGTCCAGCAAGTTACTGGTAGAGGGCTCTGAGTACTTCTCATTTAAGTAAGTCAGGATGGTGTGCTTGATGGACTTTGCTAGTTCAGGAGGAGTTCCTCAGGAGCAAGGAGCCTGCTGTTACAGAGGTGGAGCACAGGTCTTACATATGAGTGTCACATACTCCTCGCCTGACAAAGTGTCAGTAAAGTCCTGCATGGGCTTCAGTGCTCTTTGGATGGCCTCTAGCACCTCTATGTCTTGCCAGGTAAGAACCAGATGTCTTGTTTTCTTGTCAGCAGACAGGACTTTGGCAGGAGCTCTTTCCTGCTCAAGGACGCGTTCTACCATTTGTAGACGTGATCCCCACCGCGTAGTCGACTCCGTAATGAGCTGATGAGCTGGTAAATTCATCTGTGCCTGCACTTCAGCCAGCTCCCTCCACTTTTTCCAGCTGTAGGAGAATGCACTCACAGTTTTTTGCACAGAGAAATGGCCCGTGTGATACGAGGGTCCTGCATTCCATGACCTGTAACACAATAAAAGCAAAAATGAAATAAATTTTTTTTAAATGTAGTTTACTAGCTCAAGCCATGAATTATCTCTTAATTTTGCGGTGTAAGTAAATATACATAGTTTCTTTTGAATTTATAATAAAGTTATTACAGTTTTTCTAAAAAGACCAGATTATTTAATTTTATTACAATCACTTAATATTAAACAACAATGTGCTTTACAATAATTGAAAACAATGCCACACCCCCTTCCACTCAACCAAACATTTAATTCCCAAGCTGACTAACCTACAGGTGCACACAGACACACACACACACCCACCCACAAAAGACTATGTATATTTGTATTTCAGCCAGAAAGACTCGGAGAAAGGAGTACGTTTTAAGCGATTTAATAAAACAGAATTTAACAATATTTTAGTGGAAGTAGATGATCTTTGGCGTAGGTCCTGTCATCGGCCCGGGTCTTGGGTAGAAGGATCCGTCAGATCCTGCTGCAGCCATGTAGTAGGGACCAGAAATACCCCCGGGCGGATGGGAAGACAAGGACCAAACTGGTGGTGGTGGGGATGGAGGAGGGGACTTCGCTTACGTCTATACCTGAAGCAGCGAAAAAGGTGAGTTAGACAGGTCATTATAAGCCAGGTGGCGGCCGCTGATTGGCCGAAGGGCATAGCGCTTCCGTGACATAAGAGTCTTCCTGGCTGAACTTGCGCATATCGCCAAATGTAGTCTGTGACCAAAACACTGCATTCTCTGCCACTGGTTGTTTTGGACTGCGCTGACGATGTTCGCTCCATTGTCAGTGGTAATGGCCACGGGTTCGTTTGGATTTAACATCTAGGTTGTTGTTACGTCTCTGAGGGCCTCTGCGATGTCCTGCTGCTCTACATGTCTGTAGTCAGGGCATAGTATGTAACTTTCTCCAATTCAGCAGCAAGCCGCTCTCTCTCTGTAGTGTACAGTTGTGGAAGTTCTTGTCTCGCAAAGTAATGCCGACTAGGTAAACTGTATCTTGAATCAAGTGTTTTTAGCATGCGTTTGAAGCCACGTTGTTCAACGACGGCAATAGGTGCCATATCCACCGCTATATGAAATGCCACGGACTCTGTGATGCTACACCACCTCGCGCTCTTTCTTTCATAATCTACGCTGTGCGTTAAAGATTCTTGAAGTGTTGTCTGTGTAGTGTGTGTAGTGTGTGGAGTGTTGCCGGAGCTAGTGGGTTTAGTCGCTGGGATCCTGGGGTCTGGTGCACTCCTCGTATGCGAGCTTGTGCCTTGTCTGTAAATAGTGGAAAAGGTTCGTGGTGCTAGAAGCTTTGGTTGGCACTAACTTTCGGCATTCACGGCAGTAGACATCTGTCTGCTGTTCGTCCGACACCTTAAAACCAAAATATCTCCATATAATGGAGCCAGTTGCCTCCTGGCTGGTTGTGGGCGCCGCCATATTGAATGAGACAACGCGCGAGGGAATGGGTGACCACGGTAACAAAAGCAAGGAGGCAGGGGCGGGTGAGCACAGCACAGAGAAGGCAAACAAGCAAAGTTGCGAAATCAAAGTTAAATATAAGCATTATCTCGATATATATGATATGTCAAAATCCATTTCGTATTTAAAATATATCTCGATATATTTTAAATATCGAGATATCGCCCACCCCTAGTTTGAACCTACATCGGACAACGGTGGTTAAAGGCTAACATCCGTCGTTGTTTGGAAAAGGCACCCCTGGAAGACCAATACAAGACTAAGCTGCTCAGTATTGCTGATGGAAGTTATGATGGTCTATAGAGACACCGATTCATGGGGAAAGGAAAGGATGGAAGCACCGGCTTCAAAGTTCCAGATAAAGAAGAGCGGGATACCTATCTCTCTACTGTAAGAGACTTTGGCAATAATGTCTTCAATGTTGGAAGCTCTTCAGATACCAGTCAAAGGTACAGTATCAAACTAGACTGCATTCCCGCAGAAAATGCAAAAAGTGTGCTTGCATTTTAGCATTGTTAGCATTACTGGCTAAATAGCTTCGGCTAATATAGCTACACCACACTGTAAGCACAGTTAATTATTTCACATTTTCAGCATAGTTAACATAATTAGCATTTTAAGCATTGTAAGCATAACTGCTAACAAATACTAGCTAAGTTAACTAAGTAACACTGTTAACCCAGTTAATTACTTTTTAGCATTTTAGCATTGTTACCATAACGGCTAAATAGCTTCAGCTAATATAGCTACACAACACTGTTAGCACAGTTAATTACTTTACATTTTAGCATAGTTAGTATAATTAGCATTGTTAGCATAATTGCCACAGTATTGTCTGCCTCTCTTTCACCATTTTTAAACTGTCCTGTTTCAAACAGTTTAAGTAGTTGCCGCATCAAAATTTCACAGGTCACAGTCAGATCCCAGACCTCTCTTACAAAGTTTAAATCAAGTTTATAGGTTAAACGGTTGAGTTCTGATCATTAAAAAAACTAGTGGAGGTTAGAGTGAGGGCAGAGCTCACTCTAGCTGCTAGAGTGGAGCAGTGTACTGTGACATCATCAGCCTGAACATTCCGCCAATTATTTTCAATGGCGACAAAAGTTGCAGAAAAACAACAATAACGGACGAACGACAAGTGATACGGTATACCGAAATGTAGGCGGTCATGTCCAAACCGGAACGGTCGTTTTAGAGTTGGAACGGTGTCTCTATCTCGAAAGCCTGAGGACTAGTAACGTCTGAAAGATCTGGGTGAAAAATTTTGTGTTGAAAAATCAGTATAAACGGTGGGATAACAATGCAAGCACACTTAATAATAAACGGGGGGATAACAATAAGTGTGCTCTGCAAGCACACTTAATTAAGGTAAGTGAGAATGTGTGAAAGTGTTAAAAAAGTGTGAATGTTAGTGTTTAATGTATAGGAATGTCACAGGTGATTATGTATAGGAATGTCGTAGGTGAACGTTTGTGTAGCTGAAGTTAAGGAGCTAACGTTAGCAACATTAGCTCGACAGTATGTTATCAGCATTTAGCTGTGCAGTTACGTAGCCTACTCGCGTATGGGTCGCAAAAAAGACGGTTCTAGTAGGAAAATAGAAAGGTCACACATATGAGAGTACCGAATTCAGCGCATTCATTCTCATTTTTCTCCAGGAATGAATTTGTGCAAAGAGGATCAAAGTACAGTAACTTTTTCGTGCATTTACAAACTTTCCTTTGCCACACATGTAGCTAACACAGCCTGATAGATTTGACTTCAGTCAGGTTGGTGTCCTGAGCAGCCGCCTGAACTAGGCTACGTCCCTAATATTGCGGTTAATATCTTAATAGGCTACATCAGTCACTCATCAGTGTCTATGTTGTGAAAACGCTTCTCTCAACTGAGCATCATTTCCTGTCCTCCTACTTCGTGCTTATTGTCTGTGATTGTTAAATTTTGGATTAATAAGAAGGGTAGACCTATGTTTCTTTTTGCTGCTGTAGGCCTAGATGGTTGAGCTACTTTTACTATTTTATATATTATTGGCTAGTTTAATCTTTTCATTGCTCTGGGACAATAGTACTTTTTTTTTTTTTGTCAAATTGTGCTTAAATGTGTCAATAAACTCAGTAATAATTATCTCACTATTTAATCATCAATAAAGTCATATTACTTGTAATGTAGTATACTGGTTATTATTGTCATCACCTAAAATCAGAGGCTGTCATTGGACACTTTAAACCATTTTATGTCAATACAATAGGGGTGTAAAGGTACAAGTACATTTACCGAACCGCTCGCAATCGAATGTTAAGTTCAATACAGTGCTGGCCTGCAGTCAGTTTACATAGGCCATGATTGCATGCTGCCACTACATGTGCAGTGGCTCTTTAATATTCAAGAGGGTATTCATTCATGATTGGGGTGATTAGGGAAGGATTTCCTTGATTTGTGCTACTGTGATCATGTGTGAGTTTTGGTTTAATAAACAATGTGCTAAGCAAGCAAATGGTTTAACATGTTATTCGTATACTGTACCGAAACGAATCGTGACCCCAGAACCGAGGTAATTGTGATTTTTGTGTATCGTTATACCCCTACAATACAATATGCCACCCCTCTACAGATTGTGACCCTATCTGGCCCCCCCAAGAAAAAAATCCTAGACACGCCCCTGGTTAAACTCGAACGTGTTGTAGGGCAAAGAACTGCTGATTAGCGGGAAATGCTATTAATAACGTAAATATTGATGGTCATTTTTTATTTCATGTTATTTTTTATTGTTATTGTTTTTTCAGGGTGTCTAAAGCTTCACAGGGGACCACAAAAGACTGATATTTTATTCATTACATGCAAGTGGGCCAAAATATACCAGACACATTTGTTGCTTATATTTTGGATTATAAAAATGACATAGAGTACCAAATATATTTGTTGCATAACTGACATACTGGACTTTATGAAATTTTGTTAAGTTAAGTAAACATAACTCTGGCCGGAAATACAAGGTGTTTTTATGTTAGGGTAGATTTGGCTTTTTTCTGGAATTTCAGAGTCAGAATTAGTGAAATATAGTTAAACTGCCTATGATCCAAATTTGTGATGCAGGCTCCGCATGCTCATTCCAACCACAGCTTGCGCTAATAAGGGAATTTCATCCTACCGTTGCCACTGATCCCTTATACTGGCGCAGAACAAATTGCATATGTAGTCAAGGTATACTTCACCAGATCCATCCTTACAGCCCAAAATAAATTTCGACAGCATGTTATAGATGTCCGAGACAGCCAGTGCCCTGAAGAAAAAAGAAATCCTTGTTGTAGTAGCCTACAGAGAACTGCTGATGTATGAGAAAATGCTATTAATAATGGATCTTTGGCTGATCCACGTTTTCCCACATTTAGTATTACTGTAATTGTTATTTTATTATTTGTAGAAATTAAATGAATGTTGCATGACGTGCTATATGAATAAAATGACCTGACTTAACTTGACCTTGTGTATTTGCTCCCTTCTTTTCCATGGGCACTTGGCTTTTGTGTTTTTCTTGACATTTATTTCCCTTCCACTATGCATTTATTTTCCGTTTTTTATTAATTCTTTAAATGAATTCATTTATCACTGGCAAATCTATGAGGCAGCATGTGTAACACAGCATACAGTCAGCTAACATAACAAAAAGAACCAATTTTCCAATGCTTAAAAGTTGTAAAAGTTTTTTAATGCTGTTATTAAAACTAAACCTTACATAAAAACTACCCAGAGCCATCAGGTAGGGCAGTAATCAGATAGCAGTCTATATTGACTTATTCATCAGGTCAGCGCCTGGCCCTCTTTTTTCTGGGCTCCTCAGGCAGGGGCTCCTCACTGAAGTCCACATCAAAGTTTGGAGCGAAGGAGTTAAGGGTGCGGGAGCTGAAGGTCTCAGTAAAGGTCACCCGGCCGTCAGCATCCACGTTTTCCTCAAAGGAAGGGCAGGACAGCTTCTCCCACAAAGCCTGTTTGATTGAGCGGCCAAGATGTTGGGGGTGGCATTTCCAGGCTTGGTCTTCCTCATCAGATCCACTATGGAGTGATAAATGGCCCGGTACTTGTCCTGCATGTGGCCATGCATAAGCAGAGGTGTGTTCTGAGCTGCAGATGGAATGGAGCAGGTCCGGGGAAGTGGGGTGGCCACAGGAGGCAATGGGCGGAGGTCAGGCAGAACAGCAGCGTTCTTTATGTAATCGTCCTCCACAGGCTGAGCCAGCTTGCAAAGGCTTTTATGGAGTGCAACCTCCCTCCTTTTTTTTCTCTTTGGCCTATACAGATAAAATGGAATAGGGCCTCAGTGATTACAAAATATATGATTTAACCAAAGATATAAATGCTTGTATTTAGGGTTCCTAACATAACAGGTAGGATGTTTTACCTCTGCCATGAGAGAAGAGTCCTCCAGGTTGGGGAAGGACATTGCCTCGCAGTCTCGAGGTGCTGTCCATTTACGGTCAGATTCCAAGTTGTGGACTTGGCCATGCTTCCCAGATTAACAGTGCACCTTAACTGGATTTTTTGTCTTTTTAGTAAAGGTGTTTCCTTTTATTTTGCCACTATATTTCCTGATGTGGCGAAGTTCCTGCTGCAAGTTGATTTTGCACCCAGCCTCAGGGATGAGCTTGGGTACGTGCTGGGCCATTTGTAGCAGTAAGGCAGCAATTTCCAGCCTCTCCTTTAGGTTGTTGTTCACTTTTACCTTGGGAGCCTACAGATTATTTGAAAAAGGTTATTTTCCAGTACATTCAAGGGTACATGGCTACATGTTCATTACACATCAATAAAATTAGTGACCTATTTGTGACATCTTGTCTGTAATGAGAAATATGGAAAGTTCCCTACCTGTGGTGTCGTGGACAACCCAAGAGGCTTTGGGCAGGGCATGACCTTGGCATCCTTGGTTATGGACTTGGTCCGTTTCCTCTTTCTACTCACACACTCAGAACCCTCTGAGACAGGGGACAAGGTGGCACCACAGGATTTGGAAATACTCTCACATCCAGTATTGACTTTCAGTGAGGATCCAAGGACACATTGAGGCAGAGCAGAAGAGTTGTCACCACAGCTGAGGGTGTCCTTGGATGAGATGGGCACAGGGAAAGGACCCTGTGATATGCTTGGGGCAGAACCTTTAACATTTTTCTTGCCCAACTTCCCCACAGTCTGAGGGGCTTCCTTAGAAAGGGGCTGACTTTCCAGATAAAAATTATTGTAATGTTTGGATGGTACAGTTCTCCTTCTGAGGCTGTACAGGGCTGTACGTTAAGCTTTTTCACTAGGAGCACTGGTGCTCCTAAATGAAAAAAATTAGAAGCACAGATAAAAATTTAGGAGCACAGATAAAAATTTAGGAGCACTGTGAAATTTCTTGATGGAATTTTATTATAACGCAAAGACACATAGCCTACTGTACAAAGGGTAGCTTTTCCGCACACGCACATTTAATAGGATTGTATTGGTGTATCTATTTAAGCTTTTACTTCCTTTTTACATCTGCCAAGGAGGTAATGTTTTCAGTTGTGTTGTTTGTCTGCCTGTCTGTCAGCAGGATTACTCAAAAACTCATGAACCACAAAACATAAAAATAAAACATAAAACATAGAACAAATGCTATAAGTGCCACATCTAGAGTCACAGGTAAGCGCCGAGGGATCCCACATCTATGTCATTACCCTCACACACGCATAATGTCTCTGCCGCCTGATTTCCACTTCTGACAAGAGAGTCTGCTTTTCCAATGCTACGGCTACCGCTGGTTGCTTTCCATTCACAAATGCATCCCTGCAGATGATGTGCCGTTTGGATATGTTATGTTTCACGAGGGAATCTTTTTTGAATCGTTTATTCCCCGTAACGAGTACCGAATTGCCTGCCTGCTTCTGGCCTCGGCAGTATTTGCAAAACATCTGTCCATCTTCATGAACAAGCCACGGGAAGATATTCATCGACTCGGACCGGAACTTGTGGATTTTAGAAGTAGTGGAGCTAGTTGTAGTCGTACTACTACTGCCACTGCCTGTGGCTATCACCTCATCCTCACCGTCTTCATCATATCTCCTGTTTGCCTCTCCTGGTTCTTAAGGTTTTCGTTGAAAGAAAGATGTTATCATATTTTCCTCACTAACCGTTCGTAGCAATGGATCATTGAAGCTATTTATAAATGACGACTGAAGGAGCAAGCTAGCTAATCGCAGCGCAAGCCAAGACCGGTCCGTAGCAGCGAAACACTACTTGTGCAGAACTTTTTTCCCATATGCGTTGAGACGTCACCGCGTCATCATGACAAGAACAAAGTTCTTCCTGCTCGATCACATTTGACAAGAGAATGAGAAAAAAAATCAGGGAACATTGTAGACTCTTGTCGATTGGAATGTTTTTATTTTAATTATTATTATATATGTATTTTTAGGAGCAAAATGCGAATGAAAGGGTTGAAATACATAATCGCACAAGTGCGCCCGTTTTATTTTTCTTCCTCGCACAGTCCAAAATTTAGGCGTGATACAGCCCTGCTGTAGGGCGTGTTGAGGGCTCGCCCTTTGCTGCCCTGGAATATAAAAATGATGATGTCCATATACATCAATGTTTTGTCTAGTTTTTTTATTAAATAATTTTGCAAGTGGGCTAATTTGACATAAAATAAAAACTTAAAATACAAATAATATTGTATTACATCAGAGTAACCCATCAGTTTTTCTTACCTTTTCCATGGTGCTTGATCCAAAAATTGATGAGTAAATTTGAAGTAAATTTAAAATATTGAAGAGCTGTGAGTTGTATTTCAAGTAAAGTGTTCAAGTAAAGTGTTCAACTGCAGATTCTAATATTATGTTTGGTTTTGGTTGCCAGAGGTGAACATTCTAAAAATACATGATGTCACATACAATCTTCACTTGGCTCTTTAGAATGTTGGAATGATGGAATGAATGGAATGTTCATTAAAGTTTTTATATAAACAGATACTTTGCCATAATGGCTAAAATCATGGACTAGAATCTTTGTATTGACCATTTGCATGTGACGTAACAATAGCTCGTGCCTTTAGCGCTGTAGGGCAGAAGTGAAGAATTTATGATCGAGAGACATGCACAAAAGTACAACAGGAGAGACAATAACGCAACATTATATTATAATATTATTATAAACAGCCTCATACAACATGGTGAGCGCCTGCTGTGCTGTGGGATGCGGTAATAGACAGGGCAAATCAGGCGTTACATTGTATCGCATACCAAAAAATGAAGAAAGAAGGCTGAAGTGGATCGCTGCAATCAACCGCAAGGACTGCAGCCAGATGTTTATGACATCGCCGCAAGCCCCAAGCCCCAAGACGATTTGAATCACAAAGATGTGATTCAAAGTAAACATCACAAAACTTCACCAACGTCTCCGATGTGAACACGCGATGTCAAGACGGGGGTGATCTTTAGATCACTGTCAAAGCTATGTGCTAGCTATTGGAGCTATTAGTGCTAGCCAAGGGCAGAAGATTATTATCCAACATAAGTGGTTGTCCTCACTTTTAACTAAATCCCAGCCTAAATCAAATGTCGCTTGCCCTGTCTTCCTACACAATGTATCTAAAATGCACCGCTTGAATCCCACAATGCGAAATCAACTGTAACACCATAAAATAGGAAGAAAGTGTGTTTGTTTACATCAGTTTAGTTACAGCCTCAACATCATCATCTTACCTGGGCCATGAAGAGGTAGTTAGGGGAAATGCTTAACATAGGCCTACACTGCCCATAATTTTGGGACTTCGGTTTTGATTTTTTGAGTGATGGAAGTATAACTAGAAATGTCAATGAAGTTTGGTGATGATTGATAGCGCAGTGCCCGAAAACGGCTATGTTAAGCCTTTTCCTATCTTGGCTATAGACTTCAATGGATAAATAGCTTAATGTTGACATCTTCGATTCTATTAGGACTTTGGCTTTGATTTTTTGGCAGTTGTAAGTGTTGGAGAAGAGGGGTGTCTGAGCTGAATTTGGTGATAATTGATGGATGTTTTCTGACAATAAGGTACGTTAAGCTCTTTCCATATAGTGGGAGCCCATGTAGAAAAAAACGTTTACTGTTGATTGCGTCCACAAAAATAGGATCTCGGCTTTTATTGTCACAGAGGTGGGAGAAGGTAAGACTACAGATGTCCATGAGAAGTTTGGTAATGATTGCTCGCCGTTTTCTGACATTAAGCTACGTACGTTAAGCCTTTTCCTCCCCATAGACGCCTATGTAGGCTAAATGAAAAAGCTTAACGCAGACTACGTCCATAATATTGGGATTTCGGTTTTGATATTTGGTGGGGTCGTAGAGTGTATGGCAAGAGATGGTCAGGAGAAGTTTGTTGATGATTGATCGTTGTTTTCGAACATTACGCTACGTTAAGCTTTTTCACGTTAAGCGTTTTAGGATGTCCCGTAGTTAGTGCAACCTTCAACGCAGCAGTAGGCTATCGAGTTGACGTGACCCAGCCAGACAATAGTAGTAAAAAACTTGTAAGCATCAAGGCTTTTGTACGCCTTTAAATCTTCGCCGGTGTAAGGAGATATGCCATTGATCACATATCGGTACAGGTCGTGTGGCGTGAAGTTTGGCAACCGTTCGGCTTTCCTGATGTCCATGAATTGGGAGGGAGGGAGAAGATATGGGTCCGTTTGCAGTCCACAAAGGTTAATTTTCTCAATATACCGTTTTTTGTGGACACCTACAAGGTGATCCACCTCTACTGATAGCAGCCGAGACATTTTCAAAAAAGTAAACAGTAAAGAAATAAACGAATTAAACTATCAGTTCTGTCCACTCCGGTTGTTAGTACGGTTACGGTTGTAAGTACGGGGCACTTCCGCCCTACCCGAAGAATGGTCACGTCATATTGTGACGTCGATGCAAATGATGAATAAAGCCTGAAGCACTGCTTATAGGGCACTCATTGAAATGCTTGAAAATCCAGTTTTAACCCTAAATTCTTATAGGAGGACTGTACCACTTTTTTGCATTTGGATGTTTAATTAAAAAAAAAAAAAAAAAGCTCTCGTCAATACTTATGGCGGGATGGGCTGGCACAATACCAGTCTCCCTCTTTCCATGAAAGAGACGAGCAGTGAGCTGTAACAGAAGAGTCAATGCAGTGTTTGTGAAGGGTGGTGGCAGCGAAATGTACATGTACTGAAAACAAACAGCACTGGCATACAAAATGTAGTTATATGATAAGAGCATATCATTATGCGTACTGGTGGTAGGCCTACTACCTATTTTTTCTTATAATCAAGTAAAACATCTACTTGCCAATCCAAAATATATTTCAACTGAATCAACTGAATATATTTTAATAGTAATAACCCTCACAGTAAACTTAAAACAAAGAACTCTGGTGGTGTGTGCTCCAGTGACATCCAGTGGAGGTGGGGTTACGCGAGGGCTGTGTCCTTGCTATTAATGAGAAACATTTAACTCATTCTCTCTTAATATTTAGCACAAATATTCAATCATAAAATGTGTGATTTTCATTAACGTATTTTTATGTTTGAAGTCATCACTGCACCCCTGAAGGAAGACAGGGGTAAAAAGACACTATTGAACACTGAAATTTGACATGCTCCAGGCCACTGGTCATTTATCAACTGTCATGATGTCACTATCTGTGTCAGAGTCTGATCCCTACTAATTGGCTGGGAGCAACCCATGTGGTTGTACAGCCTTATAAAGAGGCATGGAAGGGGCATTTTGAATGGGGAAGTTACCAAATATGGTTCCTTGCTTGATAAAGGGTTAACCCCTGTCAATCAAAGCTCGTTATTGTTGCTATGGACATGGTACTCGTTCACTTATGCACTATCACATGCACTAGTAGCACATCTGTAGAAGAGAAGAGAGGTGAGGGTTTTTTTGGATGTTGTATCTTTTTGCATTTTCGAAGGCCTGCTGATACACTGAAAGAGAGCATTTTAAGACATCACAGAAACACCTACAGCTTAGCATAATCCTGTAAATCCAGTGGTGAAAAAAGTTTTTTTACATTTTCTTTTAAGTCCAGGTTTTGTTTTGTCTAAGTAAAACTGAAACAGGGGGCCCATCATACCAGGTGAATAATTAGCATACCTGAGACTAAAGGGACTTGAGTTGTTTTTAATTTTTATCCACCAAGCTATTTCTCTTTTATCCACCAAGCTTTTATCCACCAAGCTATTTCTCTGTGTAATGTAGAACTTATGGAAGGTCTACTCCTCCTTCTGCTTGAGGATGAGCTTGGGTCCTCTTGAATTATTGACAGCCTTAACCTTCTTTTTCATCTTGTGTGCTACATAGGCTAAGTCATTGTAAAGCCATCCTTTCTGCTGGACTGTGCCCTTTGTGTAGATCTCTATACAAAACCCCAAGTACGTTTTTTAATCTTTAAATATTTCAGCTAGTCACTTTGGTTAGAATAATTATAATTCAATTTTCCTCCCCAGCTCCTCAGCAACAACACTGCAGTAGCTACTGCCATAAATGTCAAGTTATGACAAGATGGTTTAACAGGAGATGTGTGTATAATCATGTTCACTGAGAGTTACATGAAATATTGCATTGTTCCTGTGTGCTATTAGCATAAAGTTAAACATGTATCATTAAATGGACATCAACATTTCTGACATACTGGGTATTAAATACATGTAGTGCTTCAGCACACAAATACAGTTCTGGGACGCCAGGGTAGCACCTGAATTTCTAGAGTGCTGACAAAAGACCTCAACTATAATTAGACCTTGGGAAGTGATGTTTCATATTAACATTTATTGATATTTCACTACCATTTTGTAATATAGTCAATGTAGTAAATTTTGCTTTCCCGCAAAACACAAATATAGATTTCTAAAGATTTAGCAATAAGCTTTTCAACAGTTCAGACGGTCACTTTTTCAAAAATGATCTCTTTTTTTTTTCAATTTTGTACAGCTTGATTGCTCTGGCTACAGTCATCACTCGCAGTGAATCAGATAAAGGTTCTACATTTCCAACCTAGAGATTTTGCAAGTGAGCTACATATTCCATCAGCTCATGTTGAAGGTCTTCCTATTGATCCAGTGATCCATGGATAAACCCCTCTTTTCCCACAGGCTTCTTATGGGACTATTCCCATCAGTCATTGGTCTGCCAGCATGGATTCTGTCATGTACAGTAACTGCAGTGGCCTGTTGTCATTCCATAGTCAGGAATTGGTTTGGCTGGAAAATCCCAGTCCCAATCCCAGTGTTAATTGTCATTATTTTCCTCCTAAGGGAGTGGTGAGTGTGTGTCTCCAGGTTAAAGCTCAGGCATGAAACCAATGTAAGGCCCCCATAGAGCTCCACTAAGGGCCTTCCTGTGTTTTGGCTTTTCTGTTGGCTAATAGCAACACGTGCTTCATAGACCTTGCGTCAACAACAGAAAAGACTGAAAACCTTGTAGAAGCCAGATAGTTGGCCCTGTTTCACTATCTACGCAGAGGTTATCTTTTTATTAGAGCCAATGCTGGTAGTGCCATGGGTACAGCTAGATCCTTCACAAAAATCTTTGATACTGCAGAGAGAAGCCATGAGAGAAAGGGAGAGGGAGAAAGAGAAAGAAAAAGAGAGAGCTGACACATCCAGCTGCTGTGTCCCCCATTCTCACTGCTCTCCTCTGTGAAAGGCTCATCACAGCCAAGGCTAGCTACAGGCTCCCACCTCTCTCTATTATTTCTGGAGGAGGCTAGGGAAGCCAGCAGTGTGAGTGATGTGAAGCCAAAGGGGAAGGGAGAGCTGCTGGAGGAAGGAAGATGAGGGGGGTTGTTTTTCACTCCCTCTTCATCATAACCAGTCCTGGCACATTGCCACCTGTCCCTGGTGGAAGTCCCTGCAGGGGCAGACGCAGTGGTACTTAGAGCTGCGGCCGGCACAGCTGAAGAGCAGGGCTTCACCAAGAAGGCCAGGAAGATGTGGTTCATCTCAGAATTCATTGCCTCACATTGCACCTCCAGCCTGACACAAGGGGATAGAGGGAGCATGGAGGTAGGGAGAGGACAAAGGATAGAGAGAGAAATAAGGTAAAAACCAAAGAGGCAGACATACAGACAGACAGGTGAAAGGAGGAGGGAGGGAAATGAAATGGAAAGAAAAAGGGGTGCAGAAGAGAAAAAGATAGCTCAGTCTGTCACTGTAGCCTCTCACCATTGATATGTAGTGACCAGTGGCTTAGCAGTTAGCCTATGAAATACAGGATGTCCATATAATTTTATATCATTTAAAATGTGAATAAGTAATTACAACTCCTAGGCAAACAAAACAATAAAGGATTTATTTATCAAAATTCAAACAAGATGGCCAGAAGGATGCAGAATTTATAACTAATTTCACAAATGTTGTATGTGCACCGCTGGGCCACGACACACATTGAGTCCAGCTCCTGCCAAACATGCCTGTGCTTCTAACCAGGCGCGGCTGCTCCATGTGGGCAGGTGGGGCAGAGCCCTCCCAAAGATTCCTCCACTAAGAAAACTAGATCCATTGATTAATAGTAAATAAAATGTTGTTTTATAAATGCAATGCGAACGAGAATCTTGTTATGTTTTGTTAAACATTGTTAAGAATTTGTAAGAGAAAAGTTTGCCGATTGTCTTGCTTGTCTCGATCACCACCACACTGTAGCTGCTATTACGTTGAATTCTATTGCTAGAGGGGCAGAGGATCTCTCTGCCCCTGAGAAATCCCAGCTCCCTATTGTCATTCTATGTAAATCTGTGCGCAGACGCAGAGAACACTGCAGAAAAAGCCATAGGAAAAAGCGCGGGTTTGTAGACGCCCACGGGGCAGAATTGATTCTGCCCTACCCGGAAAAGATCCTTCACTGTACGTCAGCCTTCTACTGTCTATGTATATTACTCCGCACGTCACCCAGTCAGTAGTATAGTTTAAACCATGGCGACCGAACATGCTTGCAATAGCGTGGAGTTTCTCTTGGAGAACTCTTTCGAGCGACTCGATATAGGAACTAAATTGTCTTGGACCCTATAAGCCAGACATACATATCGTTTAGCAAACGAAGGACAAGGGTAGGTCATTTAATCAGACGTTTTCACATTTGTGGTGAAAAGCCTTGGCTCTATGGTTGTCCAGAACGAAATAAAATGTTCTGTTTTTCATGCATGTTCTTTCGTTCTTCTGTCATGGCTGGACAAGGGGATATTTGGAGCAGTGTAGGTGTGTGTGACATGTATGGCGTCAAAATAGTCTCATAAAGCACTCGCACGATAAAACATGCTTCGAGCGTATTGTATTATTTCACACGCGTAGATATTAACTGCGAGCGAGCAAATGATCTCTGCGCGCGAGGAGAAATCTCAAATTATCTCTGCGCGCGAGGAGAAATCTGTGACCAGCGCGCAAAACAACCACTGGGGGGCAGTCGCTCGCGCGAAATTGATTTCTGCTCGCTCGAAGCAGTTATCTGCTCTTGCGAATTTGAGACTTCTGCTCTCGCGCGCAAAGAGTACATAAGTACTACTTGGGCAGAGGAAGGGAATCGGACTCTGACTCGGAGACAGGAACGAGGAAGACCGGAACATTTGCAATGAATGAAAATAGCTTCTTTAGCAGAGTTTCTTGAAAATATGTTTTTAAGAAATAGCTTGAGCTAGCAAGTAAGCAGACGTTATCTCTAACTTGGTGTTTATTAGCAACCTACCAGTCTATAGCAAAAACACCTATCTACTACAGTCAACGCACGGCCTTAATTAAACGTAGGCCTACTAGATTATATCCACTGCTAAATTACATGTCAGACAAGCTAAGTCGGATATTCGCTAGCGTTACCAAACGAACGTTAACGTTAGCTGTTTAGAATCCACACAGACTAATGCTGATTACTAATTAACTACACAACACAACATATTTCTTAAAAACATATTTCCAAGAAACTCTGCTAAAGAAGCTATTTTCATTCATTGCAAATGTTCCTGTCTTCCTTGTTCCTGTCTCCGAGTCCGATTCCCTTCCTCTGCCCAAGTAGTACTTCTGCGCGCGAGAGCAGAAGTCTCAAATTCGCGAGAGCAGATAACTGCTTCGAGCGAGCAGAAATCAATTTCGCGCGAGCGACTGCCCCCCAGTGGTTGTTTTGCGCGCTGGTCACAGATTTCTCCTCGCGCGCAGAGATAATTTGAGATTTCTCCTCGCGCGCAGAGATAATTTGCTCGCTCGCAGTTAATATCTACGCGTGTGAAATAATACAATACGCTCGAAGCATGTTTTATCGTGCGAGTGCTTTATGAGACTATTTTGATGCCATAGACATGAAGCATTTTTTCAAAAAAGGCGAAAAACACGAGCCTAGCAAGTCACATCTGAGTTATGCTATAAAACTAGCCATGCTATAGAATGCTAAAATCGCAGCACAGCCCCATTAGGGCTACAGTGTGTGTGTTCGAAACCACAATAAAGAAGCTGATAACAACAGGCACATTCTTTCAAAACTATTTGATTGCAGTCCGCTTGTCTCACGTTAGTTTCCCTTTAGGAATTACAAGTTACTCTACTCTACTGCTATGGTTCTTTGCCCATGTAGCGACAATAAATGTCACATCATGCACGAATGTGATACAGTACATTAATAACAAAAGGCAAAAGATTTCCTTTGGCTTTATTAATATAAATTATAAGACATTTTACTTAATCACACACATATATTTCAGGTATGATATACAATGTTTTTGATTTTACTTTCCACCAGTAAACCAATTTTGCCCCCTGTTCGCGTTTCTGAGGTGACAGTTACTAGGTTAAAGTTACCTTAAAACACACTGGTAATTGCCTATTGTTTTGAATGGGCAGCTGCGCTGATGTTGCGCTGGTGTGTACACAACCTTGTGACAAACCCCTAAAATATGCCGCATGCAATGGGGGTCAATATGATTTTGACGTTACAATGTTGCTCGTCATAACAGACACGGTGAGTATAAACCAGACTTGAGGATTAAGGTACTGGGTGGGGAGGGTTGAAATGGGATTCACCTGCCACAGTCAGTGGCAATTCCAGGGTGCATTAGTCCTTACTGAATGAGCAAACTATTTCACTGATGCCTATCGTTCAGAATTGATTGTTTTGATTTTGGGCCTGTGGCTTTGAGAAATGAGCACACAGTGTCTCATCACCATTGTGTCATTATTCTTCCTCTTTGCATGCAACATTAAATAATTCAATAATTCATTATGCCTCAATTATGCAGAAAAAGGAATGTGCATGGGAAAAGAGGAATGAACCTGCAGATGTTAGATCAGGGCACTTACACTTATGCTTGCTTGAGATCCCCTCCTTGTACCACTTTTACATGTTTAAATTTCAAACAACCAATTAGACTAAGAGAAGCACAGTCCGATGAGCTGCTTGGAAATGAACTGTGTTCAATCTGCATAAGGCACAACGGCATTGGATCGGAGAGTGAAGGATGAAAGGGGGGGAAAGGAACAAAAGTAAAGTGATGATGAAGAGCTCCTTGTTGGCATTCAGGTTGCAAACGCATCGGTGTCTGGGCATACAAATGTTGTGTCAATGGGAGGAAAAGACAGCAGGTGTGTTTAGGTGTTTGTGTGTGTATGTATATGTGCATTTGTGAGTGTGTGTGTGTGTCTGTGTGTGTGTGTGTGTGTATGCGCGCATGTATGTGTAGATGGGTGGAGGGGCAGGTAAACAGGTGGAAAATGTGTGGTTAAAACCAACCAAAAACTTGGTGTTTGTTTGTTGGAGAGAATTAGCTATTGTGTGTTTTGTTGTGTATGTGTGTGTGTGTGTGTCTGTCTGTCTGTGTGTGCGTGTTTGTGTTTATATCACATTAATTACCTGAGTGATTTACGTGTGAGTGAGTGGCCAGGGAAGCGTGGCGTAGAAGATAAACATGGAGCTCAGAGGTGGGCTGGGCTCAGCTCTCAGAAGACAGACAGAAAAAAGGTGTTTATCCTCCATCACACTCCCACCTGCTTTCTGATGAGCTTACTTTAGTCCCATGACCCCTCTCTAGCTCACCTTGTTACACCACATAATATAATAATACCGCATTTTTTAATAACCTGACAAAATGTTATACATTTTCACTGCATTATGTAATAACACACTATTGTAATAATCTGCCTCATTGTGTAATAAACTGTTTGAATGCAATATGTAATACATGTTCCCATTGCCTGATGTAGGTAACTGGGGTCAGTTATTGCTGTAGACACTGATGGCATAAAAACACCTTACTCCTTTTCAAAGACGTGAAGATCATAGAAAATTATTTTACTTTCAGGGCCTCTGACATGGCCCTGGAGCTGGTAGGACTATGCCCTAATCCTAGCGTGGCTGTACAGATTTGAAAATTGTCCTTTTTTGCTAGTGACTATGCTGTCTAATAAGGCACACTGAATGTACTTTCTTAAAAATGTACAGCTTTTTCTTCAGCTAACATGTACAGTGGATTACTATGTAAATTGCAAGAACATGGTATCAGTGACAAATCAAGTGTCAAATGCTCAAAGAGTGAAATGTGACTGTAGAATATCAGAACATTTACCAAAAACATATTCATAGCTTTTAAAGGGAGAAAGACTCCCCCTTGCCAGAAAGAGGTCTATGTACTGCAATGCTACAACAATTATCTTCTATTCACTTAAAGCACCTTTATTTGCTTTTGTGGTCACTGACCACCGGTCAGGCCTAAATGGTCAGGACACTTTGTAGCTATTACCCCTGTCCAGTGGCTGGCTAACCCCACTGCACAAGAGAATGAGTGATGCAGAGGGAGAAGGAAAGTGAGAGGGAACAGAAAAAGTAAATAGGGAGAAAAAGAGAGAGCCAGAGAGAGGAATTTCTAGACAACCTTGTCAAACAAAGATAATCCACACCAATCAAAACCCACAGAAAACAGGTCCCAGTGATGTTGTATAGTTCCCAGGCCTGATCAGGTTGGATGTATGGGTAAACTGGCTGCTTTCTGGGCTTTCTGTAAATGTCTCTGCAATCTCCGAGACTATGGGAAACAAATCCACTGCTTTTGTTCCTTGTGCATCTTGATAGGGAGACACTGAGATCAAGATTGTGCTACAGCACCTTTACTGAAGATACAAGGGGATGCAGGAGGGAGATGCTGTGTTGTTGTTCTGGGATCATATTGTTGCTGTGATTATTCATTCCTCTTGCATTCCTTTACATCTGCCATAATCTTGACTTTAGTGTCTTCCTGTCAACATCTCCAGACACCATACAGTGTATGTTATTATTATTTTTGTTTGAATATTATTTTGTCTTGGTTTATTTTTCAAGCACATTGAACAACCATTGTGTATGATAATGTGCTATAAAAATAAAAAATACATTGGCTTTGTTTATAGTGCAACTATTAAGCAGAAGCTTTGGTCCAAATTGAGCTAAAACATTTCATGACAACAAATGAAAACTCAAGACTGGGAAAAAACAAATCAAGCATTGTGCATACAACAAGATGAGTTCAAAAGTGCAAAATGTGTTTGTGCCAGAGTAGACTTGAGTGGCCTACTCTTTGAAGCCTTCCACTTTTTGTCTATAAAGTTCCACCATAAAATGAGAAATAGTGCCACATAAAATGGGTAAAGTTCACAGAGATTATGTGATAAAACGGTCTTCAGTATGTTCATATAGTTTTATGGAGAAGATATTGGACACTATATCCACCTCAGATGAAGAGACTACTGGAAGAAAGCAGTGACCTTCCACAAAAAAGACTGTAAAGGTTAATACTTTCAATCTTAGCTAATTGTAATATGGTCTTGATCAAAGGGCTCAGGGAAACAGAAATCTGCATTACAGGCAGGGCCGTATTAAGCCAATGTGGTGCCCCTGGGCACTATACTTCACAGGTGCCCCCCCTGTTCAATATTATCATTATTATTGTTGTTGTTATTATGAAATTAGTGTTCATGACGAGTTATGTATGGCCATTTAACAATTTCAAATGAATATAATGCAAATTTATGAAAAATATATTTAAAGTCATGTGGTGCCCCCCCAAATGGTTGTGAATGGTTGGTGCCCCTGATAACGGGCACATATATGCTGCATTAAATATTTCTCCTTGCCAGCCTTGATGTCCAATAATGAGGTCAGTTTATGAAAATTCATTATCTGAGGGCACAGAGTTAAGGGTATTTGCATGTTCCATGTGGTCATACATTACCACTGATTGCTCTGTTACTGTTAATATTTCCAATGTCCCATTGTATATTTATTTCAAACTATACAAAGTATTATTTAATGTCTGCCTTGAAGTAATAGAGGTCATATTACTCTCAGCCCCAATGGGTAGATGGATTAAATGCAAGATGTTTTCTTGTTTCTCTAATGTCAATTGACATGGCTGCCAACAAACATCATCTGGAATTTCATTAATTGAACAGGGTGAAATGGCATGAAACTTGTGCTAACAGGAAGACATATTTCTCCTGAAAATCCCCAATAACTAAGATTCCCTTAGTTTCACAGGACAATTTTTTTCTTCTTGTAAGAGTATTGACATCACTGATTGCCAATAAGTTTGCCATACTTGTAGTGAAAGAGGCCGTAAAAAACATACTGCTCATGCTGCTTGTGCCTGTAGTTAGCTCTTCTCAAAACAGCCCCCTTTTTTATTATTAAACTATTTTTTTACTGCAACCATTGAGCAAAGGTTGTATTGGTCTATCAAACTGAAAGCAGCAGCTTGACAAAAACTAGTACCTGACAGTTGACACAAGTGGTAGGGCTTTAAGTAAAAGGTAGTGGGGCTCATAATGACATAATGAGGCTGAACTCTGTGGGGTACACCACAGTCCCGGTCCTGAATAATGCACCTGACTCAGTGGCTGAGGAGAAGGGGAAGAGGAGAGGAGAGTGTGGAGGCTCTCTTCCCATCTCAGATACACTGGGAGGATGGCTCAGGTACAAAGACAAGCTGGCTGGCTGGCTGGTTTGGGTGACTAGCTGATGGGTGGGTAGGAATGAGCAGAAGGAGAGTGGCCCACACTGCAAGTACACATGAGGATGAAGGTGGTCTGCCTTGAGGATAAAACTCCACCTAATCAGCTTGATGTGCCTGTGTGTGGTGCATTCCAAAGACATCTGTACACTCACAGCCGTAACATACAATAGATGTAAATGCTATGATACTCTAGAATTAACATTTAGGGAGGGTTGTGATCAGCACAAGTGGACTGTATGGTTGTTATGGGTTTTAGGGCTGCAAAGAAAGTACAGAATGAGCAGAATTCATTGCCTACAGCTCTTAAGAGTGCCTGTGGACAACTTATACCCATTTGACCTTGGCTGCCTGTTGACTGAATTTAATACAGTAATTATACGAATTTCTCTACAGCCTCAAATTTGCTGCGAGCAACACTTAGAATCCACTGGCTTGCTGTTTTCTGTGTGTGAGGAAATGTTTCCTAAAGCTCTCTTGGGATCTTGCATCAGCAACTTAAAGTTTACAAAGGTAAAACTACAGGATTAACACTTTAGTTAATAATATGTTTCCTTTAAATCACTATTCCACAAAATTGTATTAATTATAAAAACATTTAGCAAATGCGTTCTCGAATTAAGCATTCTTTCATGAAAACACCCCTACCTCAATGTATGTACTCATGTAGCTGATGTGTTTTGTCTTTAGTTATTGATATTATTGTCATCATTAATCCGCTTTTTTAAAGTGCTTTGGTCCATCCCAAGTTGTTTCAAACTGAGATATATTAATAAACAGACTGTGACTATGACTCACACTGGCATGGCATATACTGTGTGTCAGTAATTTTAAACATTATCAGCTATGGCAGGTGTCATGGCATTGTCAAGTATGAAGCATGCTGTCAATGTTTGAGCAAAACAACTCAAAAAAGACAGAGATGAATACATGTGATTACTGAGCTGAAAATTACATTTCTAGATAACTATTTTTAATAGAACAACCTGATTACTGCATTACTTGATCGAAGACATATTATTTTGACTAAAGGCAGCACCTGTTCTGTAGATCACAAATTCACTAACACGTCTCTGTGTGGATCTGATTATGAAGTGTTTACCCAAACTGGCCTGAGTGAGACAGGGGGTCACTGTCTAATCAACAAGTAGACACTCTGTCTTATTATGCCATTAAAAAGACCCCAGAGCCAGCAATCACACTCGGCAGGAGTCTCCAGGCCCACTGGCTCACTTAACTCTGAGCGCCATAATTAATAATATGATTGACTACACCCAGCCTTTCCTTGTTGTTTAGATCTGGACTAATGTGATGTCACTTGACTTCCGACAGTGATTAGGAAAAAAAAGTCTCTGTTACTTCCTTGTTATAACAATTTAACCAATATGTGGCTGAAAAAAACAACAAAACACTAAACAAAAAACATATTACTGGTTAAATAAAATAATTCAGTGTGCACCACTGCAGTTGATGCCATGGTTGGTCAAGGGGCCAAAACAAAAAGTTTGCACTTGTCTGGCCCTGCTGCTTGCTCTCTCAATGCATTATAACACAGCTGAGCAAAAGACTCTTAAACAGCATATCATTGTAAAAATGCATGACCTCCATAATTACCAAATGGAGACACAAAAAAGGGCTTCAGCAGTGGGCTGAAAAAAAGATTCGCTGCCCCTACCCTCACCACACCAGCGACATCAGCCCGTCACCCTCCATAACTCATGCCCTGCTGGGTGGTTAGCCACAGGACAGCTTTTCATGAAAATACATTACATTTCTTTAACCACCTGTCTGTTTCGCCACCCTCCCCCAGTTATCGCCCCTATCTGTGTGCTTGTGAATGGCTTTGGACAGCTGCGCCCCGCTTCACTCCATCAAAACTCTATTAGGGCTTAAGAAACAGCTTACTTTTAATTGAGGGTCAGGACTTAACGGATATGTATCAGTAGCTGCTATTCAACAGAACATTTTCGTAGCCAAGGAGCCACGAAGAGGAAGGTCAGCAGATGAGACAGTGGTGGAGAAACACCTTTTATGGAGATAATAAAACTTGCTCCAGTTGTGTGTCATGATACAATAGCTTGAAGCAATAGCTCTCCTTGCTAACTGGCTCTGTGAACACCTTGTGGCCTCGGTGTTGAAGGTGTTTGGAGAGTACGAGACTTGGGGGAAAGCAGAGGCAACTTTCTCAGTGAATGAGTGCTGTGATGAAGAGAAAGAGGATGCGATTAGCTACAGGGATGCCGAAGGGAAAGAGCGGTATTGCACATGCACAAATTTTGCTTTACCACTTTTCACAACTAAGGACTTGATCTTGGAGAGACCGTTTTGTTTGCATTTTTACATGTTTATCCTTTAATTTTCTCCAGTAAGGAAGGACTTGATTTCATAGGCTTATAGGATTTCATAGGATTTCATTGCCTGCTTTTGTTCACCGTTTTTGGAATTACTACTTTTGTGCTTTTTTCCACGTGAGGTTTACCTTTGTTCACTGTTTTTTGCAATTGCTGTTTTTGTACCTTTTGCAACATGAGGATTGCCTGTTTTTGTTCACTGTTTTTGGAATTACTATTTTTGTGCTTTTTTCCACGTGAGGTTTACCTTTGTTCACTGTTTTTTGCAATTGCTGTTTTGTACCTTTTGCCACGTGAGAATTGCCTGTTTTTGTTCACTGTTTTTTGGAACTGCCATTTGCGTTTGTACCATGTGAGCCCTGCCTTTGTTCTTGAGTGTTTTCTTGCCTGCCTGTACTCTTCCCCTGCTTTTGGACTTATGTTGCCTCTCCCCCTGCCTGTGTCCCTGCCTTAATAAACCGCCCTTTGAGTTACGTTCTGTCTCTGAGTCTGCTCTTGGGTCCTCAGCGTTGTAGCCCTGACAGAGAGAGGGAGAGACTGAGAGACTGAGAGAGACAGAGAGAGAGAGAGAGAGAGAGAGAGAGAGAGAGAGAAGGAGAGAGAGAGAGACAGACAGACAGACCGAGAGACAGACCGAGAGACAGACCAAGAAAGAGACAGACAGAAAGAGAGATTAAAGAACATAGACGCCTAAACTGACTAATATAAAGGTAAAGTAACAAGATGACAAGTTAATCCTTACAAACCCACATAAAGCTGACTGATGCGAAGTTGGACAAAAGTGCAAACATTAAACTGCTGATGCATAGCAAACCACATGTCCTAGTGTGTGTGTGTGTGTGTGTGTGTCTGTCTGTGTGTGTGTGTGTGTGTGTGTTCATTTAGGTGTCTGTGTGTGCGTGTGTGTGTGTGTGAAAGAGAGAGTAAGGAAGATAGATGCCTACACTGTGTAGAGCTGGCTGTCTGACAGCTGATTACAGGCATTCAGTGAACCCTTCAGATCTCATCACACTTGATTGCGAATGTCTATGTGCGCTCAGGAATCTTATTACACATAGAAAGTTTGGATGGTGATGGAGAGACATCGAATCTCTGCTCTGGGCATGTTCTTCAGAGATTCCTACAGCATTCCCCACCACCCCCTCCTCGTGCAGATTTACTTATCAGGCACCTTTGTCAGGGCCCTAATGGACAGCTGATTCTGACATCCACAGAGATACTGAGCATGCTGTGAGTCTGTGCGTACTGCAATTATATAACATTTCAAGCTATTCTGGTTTGATTCTTCTAAAGAAAATTATTTAAATATGAAGGAAGTTTGCAATCAAGTTCTAAATTATAAAGGAGGCTATTCCTAGAAAATATTAACCAACACCACACCTACTTCGCTACCTGAACTGAATAAATTGTGATTTCCATATTTCAGAATCATCCATCCAAGTCACTCTTGTTTTGTCCTCAGGCTTATTTTGGGTATATAAAAACAGAAAACAATCTATGTGAAAACAGATCACACCACTATTAATGCTGAAAAGCAATGTCAGCTTCATCACTGCAAACTCCTTTTCCTGCGTGGCACTGGTTGAAGACATGATCCTTCAGCTGAATGCCAAAGCCCTGCAACCCTCATCTTTACTCTTCCTTTTTGTAATTATTATAAGGTGATAGCAGGAAGATGTCTGCACGTAGTTGCTTAATTTGGCAGCATAATCAATCATGGCTTCTTCTGCACCATTAGAGCAGTACGTGACCATCACTGACATGGCAGACAAAGCCACTGTGTCTGGCCAGTTACTGCAGCCCCAGCTGGCACTGTCATTAAGATGCCAAATGGAGGGAAACTGCCATTAGTAACAAAAAAATATTAATAATCCACAGTGAACTCGAGAGAGATAAGCTTCTCCTCTTCAATTTTTCTCTGGCTTTCTGTAAGCGCCTTAGCGACGCCGCTTGGGACTTTTTGTGCCTGGTACCTCACACAATATATCTTCCACCATTACTGATGGCAACACTGTCTGTTTCCCCTTTTAAATTATGAATGGTAGTTTAGCATATATATGTCAGTGTGCGATTGCATGCCGTCTGTGTCGTTTGAACTGTATGTGTTGTACATTAATGGATCTCAGTCCACAGAAATCACCAGAACTGTCTAGACAACACCCTGAACATTCCATGTTCCTTCATGAAGCTTCACATTTAGTACAGATTTTGCCAAAAATGTTTTGAGTATTTTGATGCAATATTCTCTGCCATTTTATCTACAAGGCATGTTTAAAATTCCTCACCTGCTCCAACTGAGGGTGACAAACTAGTGATGTGAGCTTTGTTTGTTTGTTTGTTTATTTCCTGACATGGCAGTCTTAGCACTGGAATACCCTGAGAGAATAAACAAGTGTCACTGAAGGTTAAAGGGCAGATAAATTGCCTCCCCCCCACACACACACACGCCATCCTCCAGTGCCTCCTGTGTTCTATGGGGTGCTTTCATGGTGACTCATTCCTTCTGGCCCATAAATGATGTTACTTTTCAATTGCTGGTCAGAAATGAAGCTGTCTGCACAGGTTCACTGGCCTTCTAGTTCTTCCTGTAACTGTCAAGGCTACCCCTTTTCGATTTAGTTTTTAGTTGGTGCCAAGAAGGCAGCATACTTTAAAGGACCATAAATGACTTTCCTCTGAACCACCACGAATATAGATAACATTACAGTAAGGGGGTTTACTTGTAGGATTTGGACAACATAAACTGATTTAAGGGATTAGCAAAACTGATATGACTTTAAAAGATCACACCCCCTTTCCAGGAGATTATCTTATTTGCTGTCTTCCCCAGAGTTAGATAAGGTACATCTGACCTACTTTTTTCTCTGTGTAAAATCAGTCTGATTAGCATAATTCAGTGGAAGTGGGTTACACCAGCTATGCCAACTATGGTGTGTAGGCATCTTTTTACTCATGCAATCGATGACAAATCAGTTAAGTTCTCTGAAATAGACAGAAAATAAGATGGATGCCCAGAAGGGACATTAATTCCTGTTCCTTTAAAACAAAACCAGTGTTATTTATTTTAATCACTGTAATATAGCAATATGATCTTACTTTATTGTTTATTGGATCTCCATTAGCTGGGGCAAATGTCAATGCTATTTGTCCTGTGTTCAGTTAAAAAGCCAAAAAAGTGCTGGTCATATAATTAGAATATCATGAAAAAGTTGATTTATATCAGTAATTCCATTCAAAAGGTGAGACTTGTATATTGTGTTCATTCATTACACACAGACTGATATATTTCAAACTGTTATTTAGGATATCGTTTAAAAATAATGCAATTGTGTAGTATTTGACGTTTGTAGGTCTAATTAGGCGCCTGTCACTTTAAATTGGGTGTTTAATAAGTCCTGCAGTGAATAATCTTAATTCATTGCCAGTTTTATCATTATTAGAAGGCATACTTCTTCTGTTTTGCTATTTTTGTCATTGCCATTTTCTTAGGTCAAAGATTTGCCAATGCATACATAAGGTACTAGCAAATGCTAACACAAGGTGGCACGTAACAAGGTAGTCTAGTAGTAAAAGAAGGCTACTAGTCCATACAATACTGCAACCGATGATTCTGCAGAACCCATGTAATCTACTGTTATGTATGGGCTGTGCTGTTAGATGAACGGAGACTGAATGCAAGAAGAATATTAGCCTAAGTTTCAAAATTATGTCTCTCATCAAACCGCCCGAACCCGAGATTGACATGAGTCGGCATATCGTGTGTGCGTGCTGCACAACCTGTGAATACCCGCACAGCAACTACTGCAGATAATTTTGTCAACTTGTAATATATTAATTATTAATTATTAATTTAAAAAAGTTTATTTAAGGGGGCGATGGCCCCTCTTGCCCCTGCGTAGAGCTGGCCTCGGCACTGACACCGGCTGCAGTCCACTCTCTGTGAATGTCCCCCATAGTTTTGTTTCACAATCCTCTCCAGGGTGCGGTTATTCCTACTGCTTGTACACTTTTTTTCTTTCACATCTTTTTTCTTCCTTTCCCCTCTCTATGAATGTACTTGAACACAGAGCTCTGTGAACAGCCAGCCTCTTTAGCAATGACCTTTTGCATCTTGCCTTCCTTGTGCAAAGTGTCAGTGGTTGTCTTCTGGACAACTCTCAGGTCAGCACTCTTCCCCATGATTGTGTAGTCTACAGAAGTAGACTGAGAGACGATTTAAATGCCTTTGCAGGTGTTTTGAGTTAATTAGCTAATTAGAAAGTGGCACCATGTGTTTTCAATATTGAACCCTTCCACGATATTCTATTTTTCTAAAATACTTAATTTGGGGTTTTCATTAGTTGTCAGTTACAGTCATCAATATCAAAAGAAATAAACACTTGAAATATGTCTGTGTATACAAGTTTCACTTTTTGAGTGAAATTACTGGAAATAAATCAACTTGTTCATGATATTGTAATTATATGACCAGCACCTGTATATACGTTTGGAGTCAGTGGCATGCCCAGTTCTTTCAGAAAATAGGTCAAGATGTTGATTGGGTGCTCTTTAATCCAAGGTTATCAAATCAAGGAAGAGAGGGTGAAAAGAAAAAAAAGACTGTGTCCAAACTGATTTCTGAGAAAAATCTAACAGGTACAAAGACAGAAGATGGCCATCTTGGTTCTAATACCGCCTTGTCCTGGTAAACACGCATCAGTCACCTTAAAACATGCACAGACAAGACTGGACTGCCAGACTGGACTGGCAGATGCTGACAGATTCCCTGTCTGACTTCCTCTGTGAAGGCATCAATCACTCTCTGTCAGGCTGTGAACGTTATACCCACAGCACATATTGAATAAGGTAGTGACACAGCATTTTCTAGTGTTTGTACAAAAAGATGTTGTTTTTTCATCAAGCAGAGCACACGTCAACTAATTTAGATTCTTCTCTTTTTTTGTAGCAAATTTGAGTGAACTAGGGGATATCACTGCCAGTGATGTACAGGGCAGCAGACATACAGGGAGAAACCCAGTAGGCCAAATTATAATGTATGGTAGGTGTTTACAAGCCCTAGTTTACAGGCCCAACATCCAGTGCTGACAAACAAGTCCAGGACTGAATATCTTTCCCAGTAAACCTGCCTTTTTTACCATATAGAGTCCATGTATTTCAGTCAGTATTTCTTGGTTATTCAAATTAAATTCAGTCTGCTGTACTTGCAATTCACTACCCTTGTGTAACTATCCAGTATGAAGTCCACTTATTTCTTTCCAAGCCATTTTCTAACCAGAAGTGAAAACAGCTCAGTACCAGCGTATCCTAAGTAAGCCAAGTAATGACACAAACCATTTTTTGCACTGTGCAAACAGAATCATATTAGTCTCTAGCTGATCTCTGTGTACATTGTTCATTTATTTCTCACAGCCATTTCTGCCTTCTCCAGCTCTGCGGGGCCTCTAAGTCTTTGATTATTTGGTATTAGCTCATTGTGGCATGAAGAAACAACAGTGTTGACAGTTCAAAAAAGGCAGTGTCTGTTACCAAGTACAAGGCCCACTAAGCGACACATCCACCCTTACCATTTCACAGCAAGATAATGATCACAGCAACAGGAGGGGGTTAAAACATTCCTTCACAAACACAGAGATATTAGAAGCATTTTAGTCATGCCTGGCCAGAGTTGGGGTTTTAGCCAACTGTTGATGCTGTCAGCTGTGACGCAACAATGCTCTTACTATGGGAGTGCAATTTGGGGAATAGTCTAGCACTGCTACATGCATCTGCTACCATGGGTCTGTGTACATGAGTCAACAGATTAGTTGCCCTGTTTACTCAGGTAGATGGTAAATTAGTGCAGTAATGATGATCAATAATGCTTTGGGAAATCCTCCATCAATGAGCTCTTTGTACTGAGAGTTAATGCTCTCTCGGGTAGTTAAAATCACAATTAAATGACGCATATTCAGAATGTAGTGTTTAACCTGAAATCTATTGGTATGATGTATGTGGACAAAGTCACAAAACAGTCAGCAACACCAGCACCCAGACTTTTTTAAAGTGGATGTGCCTACACAATATGATGTACATGGAACCTAAGGCAGAACTGTTTCAGTGGACAGGTCCACAGTTAAGGCAGGCTTTAAATCAGCACTGAAATATTACATTTCAGTTAGCTAATTAGTGAACATGCTGAGAAAAAAAAGTTCACTAGGTAGCTAGTGAAGGTTTGGGCCTCACTAGTTAACAAAGAAATCAAGAATCAAGAAATTTATTTGTCCCATGCATATTTGTGCAGGTACAAATAGCAGTGAAACTGAGATTGTGACAAATGCTTCCTTCTGTGCAATAAAAGAATAAAAAATAAAAATAATAGTAGTATTTAAAATGAATAAGTGCGAAAGTTGATGTTAGCCTATACATTTAAAAACGGTATGGCTTGGGGGAAAAGCTCCTTCTTAGTCTTTCAGTTCTGGTCTTAAGAGAACGGAATCGCTTGAAGGCCACCGTAGCTGTAATACGTACTCTGAAATGTGTGGTGCGAGACAGTTGATTGTGATAGACTACTTACAAAACGTTATTTGGCTTTTAAGTGAAATGTATCAAAAATGAGAACAGAAAATTATACTACAGTGGTATTATATCACAAAAGTAGGGCATTTAAGTAGAAGCATGCAATGGTGATTTCCTCATCTCAAACAATTTATTGAAACAAAAGCCAACAACAGTGGTTCGTGGGTGGGTGACAAAAAACAATGTCTTGTCAATTTTTAGGTGTCGTCTTGGTCTCATGATGTTAAAATATGAACAGAATGATTGACTGCTCTACTCCCTCTATACCAATTTTACTTAAACAAGGACATTTATTGGTCAGTGTTGGCTGTGCATATCCTAGATTCTTTCTTAGAGATTGGCAAAATGAAGGGCTCTAAAAACACCCCTCCACTGACCTAATAATTATGATAATTCATTATTATGAATTAGGAGAAGGGTGCAAAACGTTATCTGGAAGGTTTGGACAGTCTGTCTCCATAGTCAGAAATGCAGTGCAGAAATGGAAGGCCACAGGAACAGTCTTTGTGAAAGAAAGATGTTTTGGGTGAGGGAAAATATCAGAAAAGCACAGGTGAAGGCCTCATAAATTTCTCTCAGTATTAGCAGACTCCTAACAAGAATGATCAACACCCAGTCACGAAGGTGAAGCTACGGCAGGTTCAGCAAGGCAACGATCCTAAACACTGTTCAGAATCAGCCTAGGAATTTATGCAATAGCACAAGTACAATGTTCTGGAATGGCCATCCCAGTCTCCAGACCTTTATATTATTGAAAATGTATGGATTGATTTGAAGCAGGCTGTCTACGCAAGGAAGCCAAGAAATGTAACTGAACTGGAGTCATTTTGGTATGGAGGAATGGGCCAAACTTCTGGGATTTGTCTGTTTCTATAGGAACCATCTAGGCCATTGGTGCAGTAACAAAGAGGCTCTATTAAATATTAATGAAATTATTTCTTTGGGGTGCTTTTTAGGGTTATTTTTGTCAAAGTATTATAAAGTAAAATGTTACCGTGAGACTCTTTAACTTTGAAGGATATCAAGATTTGGTAACATTAACATTTTAAGTGCATTAACCACTGATGTTGGACACAGAGCAATGTTTATAATAGGATATCTCTCGCAAATGGACCCTGGCCTATGTAGTCTATCATGCTGTTGCTGGTAAGACTAGGTCTGGCTAGTACACCTTTGGATATTGACCGTACCCTATGGATCAGAAAACAACAGCAAATGTGATTCTTTCTGTAACAATCTCCAGAACCATCCAAACACTACAAATGTCAGTTTGGGAATAATCTGCCTACTGCATTGTTTAAGGGGAAACAGCACATGCATAAGTTAGCCTGTCTTCTTCCTCACTGATGAGTTCATTTTCATGGCCAAGCATGTTTGTAGCGCGGCAACAAAAGCGCCAGTCCTCACGATCAGCGATAAATAGCTGCACTTCTTAATTGATTTTGATATAGGAGACGGTAATGGAGAGGAAAGTGAACAGCAGACAATTCCTCACGGCTTACTCACTGCTGAGTTTCTCCTCCCCTCCTGTGCATCAGTCCTAGGCTACCTATGAATAACAGATTTACTCTATTCAACGTTTGTTGGGGTAAATATTGTTTGTCAGATTTTTTTTTTTTTGCAGTGCGGGTTTGTTTCCTACTCGTTTCTTCTTTTGCCCCCTCTGTGTGTGTGTGTGTGTGTGTGTGTGTTTGTTTGTTTGTGTGTGTGTGTGTGTGTCAGTGAATGACAAATCCGTGCATATAGTATATGTTCTTTGGTCACTAAATGTCAGCCATTTAGCAGGTTGTAGTTCTGTCTGTCTGTCTGTCTCTCTGTCTGTCTGTCTGTCTGTCTGTCTGTGTCTCTCTCTTGCTCCACCCTCACCCTTGCTCCGATTTGGCCAATACAGCGCCAGCTTCGGCAGACCAAACAGGAGAGGGAGAGTAATAGAATGTAGATAGAACACGACAACACAACAAAAAGCAATGCAGCACCAAACAACAGAGGACAGCACCACAGAAAGGGGTGTAACCGTGTCATGACAGAAACATAAAAGAATGTAGTCCAGTAGGATAAAACATGTATTCAGTGTATTGTAGGACAGAGTACAGATGCTGTATTTGCAGTTTCTCTCTCTCTCTCTATATATATATATCTAAGTGTGACAGAAACACAGAAGAATAAGTAGAGCAACTGTAATGACTGCAGTAGAACCCTTGTGATGGTGTTTGTGTTATGTGCAGAACCCTTACAATCCTGCTGCCTCAGTTAATGGTGCTCAGGCTCAAGCCAAGGTTGTTGCCATATTGAGGTTGTCAGCTTTTGTACATTTGTGGAACCAAAGTGCTGAAAATGTTTCATTTCTCTGCTCAGCGCTAGTGAGAATCCAGCGTTGTGGAGTCACAGTTACTAAGCCACTTTCAGGAGGGACCAAAGTGGTCATCTCACAGCTATGTTATGGCTGGTACTCTGTGCATTGTGAGAGATTGTGTGTTTATTAGGGAAGGCATTTCACAGTTGTCATCATTTCTTTGTACAATAGAACTGAGGTGGTGCATTTTGGTGTGTGAGACTCTTGTGTGTCTCTAAGCTGCAATATATGTGGTGTGTGTGTGCATGCCCTTTCCTGGGCTAGACGTGGGTCAACCGGCTTCTCTCAGCAAAGAAATCTTCATCAAGTCAGAGACAGGGGGTCATGTGGTGTTACAGGTGAGGATGCACTGCAGTAGGTCCCATCTCCTGCTTCAGCACTGTGTCTCACACACACACACTCGTGCACACACATATATGCACACTGATTGCGTCTTCCCATTTAGTGCCTACTCACCATTGAAGTCAGACTATTACTGGTTTAGATTTAGTGGAGAAACAGCAGTGTGGAGAGGAAAGCTGGCTAAATGCAATCTCTGTGTTTGGCTGTTATGTTTCACAAGAGGCTGAAATGGCAAGTAGGTGGGATTGGTCTGTGTTGGTCTACCATTACCTGTGAGTCCTAAGTGGTCCTCACTGTTGTTTTTCAGTGCAGTGGTACTTTTTTCTGGTGTTTATCTGTGTCTGTAAGTGATACAGTACATGTTATAAATCATATACTATATTAAATTTATGTTGTTTTATAATCTGTGTGTGTGTGAGAGAGAGACAGAGATAGAGAGAGAGAGACAGAGAGAGAGAGAGAGAGAGAGTGTGTGTGTGTGTGTGTGTGTGTGTGTGTGTGTGTGTGTGTGTGTGTTTGTGTGTGTGTGTGTGTTTGCGTGTGTGTGTGTGTTTGCGTGTGTGTATTCCGTAACAATTTTGTATAACTGATATTCTTCTGTGTAGGTAATTGATGCAAAGTTTGTGTTAGTGTTTGTCTTCAATGGAAGACTGACTGAGTAGTAAGTGTGCATCTGTCCATCTTCACTCTTGATTAATTAATCATTTAGGTGGTGCAGTCTGTGAATCCGAAGTACAGGGCAATGCACAAACAACGTCTGAAAAATGGACTGCATTCAGATCGTATGCCACCAGTTACCAACAGCTCCGAGGCTGCAAACAGACATGTTACGGAGCTGTAACTGCATTTTTGGCTCCTATGTGTTGTGTGGGCAGATTTTCTCTGCACATAATTTGTACATAATTTACATTTGCAATAAAAGAGCTGTTTCTTTTATTAAACATTTTGTTATTTAAAAGGTCTTTTCCTTAGTAAATTCATGTCATTCGGGATAGTAGTCCATACGATAACAATAATATGAATATACAACATAATACCATGTATGAATATGAAAATTCTTATTTATTTTATCCTGGTTTACATTTATAATAATCCAGGGTGACCAATAGATGACCACATCTGCCGCCTTTTCTTCTTTAAAAGTAAAAGTTTACTCTAATAAGCTACACCGAGTAGTGAGAGCAGCTGAGAGGATCGTGGGTGTCTCTCCCTCCTCCCTGCAGGACATATACCACACCCGCCTCACCCGCAAAACCCTCTGCATTGCGGGTGATCCCACCCACCCATCCAACAGCCTCTTCAGTCACCCTCTTCAGCTTTATCCACCAAGCTGTCAGAATGCTGAACTCTCTCCCTGCCCTGCCCTGCCTTCCCTCCCACATCTGACCCCCACACACACCACTTCCCTCTCCCGGCGTTCTTAGTGTAAGTGTCCCAGACTGGTGAAACCTACCTAAGGCACATCTCTCTCCTCCACACCAAAGACACATCTCTGTACTGTGGAGTTCCTTTCCCACTGCTCCACAAAAATTTCAACGCACATTCAATTGCACTACAACCAATGACACTATTGCTTAAATGGCACCATTTGAGCTTTATTGCGCTACACATTGTGTTTTTATTTATTTGTATTATATTGTACTTTTTGTTATGTTTCTATTATTATGTTTGTCATCATGTCTTCCTGTCTTGTTTATAAGATGTTTAATGTTTACTGTGGACCTAGGGAGCACTGCAATTTCAAATTCTGTACATATGGTTTTTGACAATAAAGCTGACTTTGACTTTGACTTTGACAATACTTAGTGAGGACACTGTGGCCGGACAGACCAGTTTCATTGCTATTCATATGCTAATTAGGGTCATTAGCCCCCTCCTGCAAGCTCTCCACACACACCATGGTTCGCTTACATCAATATGTAAACGAGTCGAACGTGACATTCACAGGCTGTAAATGGTTGTTAACTGACGAAAATTATGGAGATCTCTGTGTGTTTACCGGGACCAAAATCCAACTTTCCAACCAAGTCTGATGTTTCTCCAGGTGTGCTTATTTGTGAACATGTTTTGTTTGTTTGTGCCTGTGTGCACATGTAATAGGACTTTTTTTCAGACTTCAGACAGTTTCCATTTGTTAGCACATAATCAAATCGGTATGTCTGCATGTGTGTGTGCAGGGGTGCCGGTAATGGGGGGGGGTAGATCAGGAAGATTCAGGGGGCCCAGAGCTTCACAGGGGCCCACAACAGACTATGATATCGTTGGGGTGGGGGCCCCAAAATTATTTTCTTTCAGGGGACACACAATTTCTAGCGGCACTCCTGTGTGCCACATGTGTGTGAGTGTGTGAGTAAGCACAGTAGTAAATTGGAAGGAACTGTGACTGTAATTAGAGACCAGCCTGCTCTGCTATGTCTGTGTGCCATTTAGCCTCACACACACACACACACACACACAGACACACAAACATGCAAACATTTAGGAACTCAATACAGTGACAGTTTAAACCGTTTCAAAGTTTCAACAGGCTAGATAACAAAGAGAAAAGCAGCACTGGTAGGTAATCATGTGTAAATCCTTAATAACTATGTTATTACTAAAGGAGGCAATAAAATGGCAGCAAAACAAACGTATGTTTCTAAAACAGCTTTATATTTCTTTTCAACACAATATTTCACATTAACAGAGTCATGAGGGTGACTCATGCGGGACCATGAGTGTCCATACTTAAAGGGCTCCTTCCGCTAAAAACCACTTTGAGTAGCCCACAATGTGGGTCACAACAAGCAGTATATGCACGCAGTTCACTGGTCATTGAAGGGTCAGAAATACAAAAACGAGCGGATCACAGCAGGCCAAACCTATCTACGTCGCTAGGTCGTAAGCCCCGCCCAGAGCCATGTATGGTACGCCCACAGGCTCATCCCAGAGGAAGAACAGTGGACAGAAGCTAGGTGAGCGAAAGACAGCGAATTTGCATCATGGCAGAACAAGCACGCTCCTGTTTTATTTGCAGCAGCAAAACGGTTCCTATGTACCACCTGCCCAAGAATGAAGATGTGAGGATGAAATGGCTGGAATTTATCTTTGGGCCACAACCAGCGTCATATCCCAGTTCGTTAGTTGTGTGTGCCATGCATTTTAAAGACAGTGACTTGGCTAATTTGGGAGCCTACAACAGTGCTTTTGTGACGAAGTTGTTGATAAAGCCTGGATCCTTTCCGTCAATAAGATCAACCACCACTCCACAAGCGGTAAGTGAAATAAGAATTCTTCAATCTAAAGTTTTCGTGGTGAAAAATTATACATATATAGCTTCTGTGCTATGATGCTTTAGCCTACCATTCGGATACGCTCTTCGACAAACGAATCGGAATTGGTTGTTCGCCTTCATCTTCATCCTCGACTGATTCAGGGTTGTAGACGTATGGTTGTATCTCCGAAGATATTTTATTGAATCCACAAACTTTACAGACTTTCTATCAACATATTGCTGTGGGACACTCAGCTGGGTGTTTCCTTTCCTTTCCCGCCCCCCCCCCCCCCCCCCCCCCCTCCTTGTTTAATCCAATCAGAGGTGCCTTATTGACACGTCATGGATATTCACGAGGGACACCGGAAAAGCCAGTCGTTCAACCACTAGGCCTGTTCTAGCTTACAGAAAACAGCGTCAAGCAAGAGACCTAGGACATAATTTTTCACAGAAATGACGCACAATGCATTCAACCATAGTGGTGACACAGCAATATGAATAAAAATAACTATAGAAGTTGACCTTTAAGACAAAACCTTAATTGTGATTTTTGTAATGAAAATACTTTTTACATGACTTAATGTTGTCCAAACATAGTCATTGACGTGCTGACATCCATCACAATCCCAGTTAATCACTCTCGCGTGCACCAACCTCCCACCTCCAACCAATTTCCCACTGAATACATTTTTATTCAATCCCTTCAGGAGGTCCAAGTCAGCAGGGGGCAGCCTGACACCAGCACCCACTGAGCAGTTTGTGGAGATGGTACCATGCTAAGGGTCCCTCAGTGGCACTTCTGGGAGGATTCAAACCTGCCACTCTGGTCAGAGGTCTGCTACCTTAACCGCCTTATGAGGGGGTTGGTTCACGTGAGGACATGAGAGGGCAAATGAGGAGGCATATGTGAATGACCCCTTTGCTTAGTGTCATGATTTATCATGTTTGACCTCAACGGACTAGGGCCCCTCTTTTTGTTTGCCGTTCCCTTTGCATCCATCTCCAATAAAATGCATAGATAAAACAACATGGTACACTATTTGCCAGGACAGGTTTGATGTGAACACGCTGACACGCTGACTCTGGTTATGGGGCATGGTATCATTACATAAGTTTTCAAAGAATGTAGATGGAAACTGTCTCTCAAAATGTGCTGTTCAAAATGTGCCTCAGCCTTAAATATCCCACTTTTTTGTTGTTTGGAATCTGTTTTAGTGGTAAAGACTAAGCCAAAAGTCCAAATGCATACTTTTTTAATTACAAACAAATTGCAAGTTCACTTCCAGTTACCCCAGTAGCTGTATAGTGTAATTTTAAACCCGGAGTTTCAGGGAAAGATTCTTTTAGAAACGTAAAACAATGGCAAGGCAATGGACACGGTAAGACAAATGCTATGCTGATCAATACATCATTTTATGTCCAATAAACCGCACATTTTGAGAGACAAGTCATTGTGTTGTGTGCTTTTTAACAGTGGGTGGAAAGAGTAAAATGGTTGAGGATAGCGCTAGTGTTTACCATATGTTCATGTTACGGTGTATACCTACAAATGGCTACGATAATTCAGCATCATAAGGTCTTTGTATTCTTTGCATACGTTCGCAATCCCACATAAGCATCCACATGCAGTATAATAACACAAAGAGCCAGCAACAACTTCTCTGTGTGTCCTGCCATCGCTGTTTTGAAAAACTAAATGAAAACTTTGCAGACAGGTGTATTAACCTCCGGTGCACGGTCGTTGTACACGCCCAGCAATATCCAAGGCATAATGTTACAGTGCCACTAGGCTATGCCTCCTGAACCCAGCTTCAGACAACATTGGGGCCAAAACATGCCTTCCTTTAACATTGCTGTCTGGGTGGGCCCTGGGTGAACCCGCAATTTTGACCCCAGTTAAATAGCGGCATTGCAATGTGAAAATGCCTTATGTCAACATGCCAATGCTCTGGAGTTGTGTGCGCCTAAATGAGACTGTGGCCAAGACAAATGAAGGGGAGAGAGAAAGAATTTGGTTTGTTTTTTCTTGCTTCATGAACTATCAAACCCCCATCAACTTCTTCACACTATGCCCAGTACTGAACAGAGATATTCTCTGTAGCTAAGGGGTCCATTGAGGACCAGACAGTGCCTAAACAGCATTTGCTGTGCTCTATCAAGCAGTTACTTCATGAGTCCCTCTTTGTTTTGCCATTGAGATAGGACCAGATACAACGCTGTTTTTTCTTTATTATATGTAAAAAACAATAATTGTCTTCTTCAGTCAGGCATTAATCAGGAAAAGGAAGATAGTGAAAATGGCACTAAGCCACGTGTATGCACCAGCAGTAATTGTGGATATGAAAAGGAAAAGTGTGTAGCTGGATGCTTTATCTGCTGCCCACATTCCTGCTATAGCCACCGTCTCTGCCACTGTAACCGTCTCCATTATCCTTGTCATACCCTCTCAGCTGTGTAGAGGGCTTTTGCGCACAGCTGCACCGGCTCATCGTTCTCATGGTCTAAGCCATTCACCTTTGGTGGCACGATAACGGGCTCACAGGACGATGAGAGGGCTTAAGGGTTCTAGTCTGTAGCAGCACTTACAAGTCTACGCACCTTTTAACTTGCTGGAGAAGTTTTGCCCTCAGATTGTGGTGGCTGAGTTGATGAGAAGATGTTTGGGAGTGTGATAGGGACACTTTAAGCTCTTTATTGGCCCAACATTTTACTTCTATAACGTGTGCACATGTATAAACGTAATTGCATTAGTTTTTAAATGTAAATGTATATATTGTAAATATGTTGTTTTTACTTGTCTTGGTTACTGTTTTGCATGCTTTTCCGTGATCAAATTAAATTCCTGTGGGCGACTTCCCTTTAGGGATTAATCAATCAATCAATCACTCAATTTATCCATCCATCCATCCATCTAGTTCCTCTCAACCAGAGACAGCGGAGGATTCCAGTTGTTCAGCAAGCAAAGCACCCAGAGTACACACACACACTCACACACATACACACCACTTACAGTCACATACACACCACTTACAGTCACACACACACTCACTCTTACAGACTTACACACACACACACACACACAAGAAATTCTGCCTTTGAGACACAAAAATTTCCACAGGACAGGTGAAGTAATTTGTGGGCACCCAGCCATAAGCACTTTTCTGTTTTGTGTGACTGTCTCTGGGCAGGGATCACCCCGGTCACTGTGTCGCTTGTGTAAATGGCAGAAGTAATCATTGTCTTTGGTGTGGCACTGTGTGGCCCCAGCTGCACCATTTGTTTTTCAGCCATGACACCCATTCCGCAGGGTGGCAAATGAGAAATGAAGGCTCTCAGCTGTGGCTCACACACTCAGCCCCATTTTCTCCATCCTGGATTCTCCCCTTCACTTCTCTCCGACAAGGGGAGCCAGCAGCACCCTCCTCCTTGTTAAAAGGAGTGTTCTACTCTTAGCTGTTGTTGTTTTTATGGCCTTTAAATCATCAGGTCAAAAAATGGCCTTAGGACCTTTCATAAGCTGAAATGATGAGCATTTTGTCCTGTTTTTTTCTCCTGCTGACAATTTCCAGTGGCTGTGTTAGAGTTCAGATTAGAGCTTTGGAAGTGACAGTGTTGCCCTAGTCATCACTGGAATAATGTAACACATAGTGCAGGGCAAAGGCTAGATGTGGTATATTCTACCCTAAGTGTAGTTGGAGACAGATGTACAGTACATAAAGATAGGCTTAGAGATAAAGGGAGAAAGGGAAGGGTAAGAGAAATAGAGAAATAAAAAAGGAGAGAGAAAAGAGAGTATAAAAGAGGAAGGGTAGGTGAGAGGTAAAACTTGTTTGTTTGTTATCCATATGTTGCCCTGAGACTTTGGAAGATGAGTCACATACTTTACACATTTTATTCCCCAGCCTTAATCCCTTATGAATCTTTTATCATGGCAAATAATACAAGGGATCTGGTGAGAGACACTCGACTAGAAAACAAGTCAAGGAAAATAGAGAGGAAAAAACACTTCAAAAAACAACATTTCTAACAGAAGACAACTTCTAAGAAAGTAGTATGTGTGTGTTAAGCTGTTAACTTATTTAAGTTGTAGTCCTCATGAAGGATTTTTGGAGTTCTTTAAGAGTGTAAGTAAATTTAGTCTGCTCTTCTAGGATAGTGAGGCTGTGCGTAATCAGACAAAACAAGTGGCTTAACTGTCAAATACAGACACTTGCTTCTTTGTCTCTGTGTGGCTGCTCTTGTCTCTGTACCCGTGGAGATACTGTGTGCCATCTTCTCCATCTGTGCAACATCACAGTACTGTGGTGCTGCTGTTGGGCCAGCACTAAACATGGACAAACCGTCTTGACAAAGTAAAAGTCCTGCAATGTATTCCTCCTGCCTGTGCTCCTAACATTCTCTAATTACCTCATCTACTTGGCTGGAAAGGTGTAATAGGATCTGCTGGTTCAGTGAATTGGATGGAAAAAATATGTGGCAGGACGTCCTGAACTCAGGATGCCCACCTGTGGCCAGCACACTAAGTGGGACCAATGCCAGTAATTACCGAGGCACCTTGACCCAAAATGTTGTTATACTGTTAGTCGCTTTCACTTTCACTTCAGCAAATTGAGATGAGCAGCTCCCCTTGTTAGGGGCCTTATAGCACCCTGAACACTGGCAAGACACAGCAATATGGTGGGCTGTGGAATTTGGTCTCAAACCTGTAGAAAGCATTTTCTGTCTTACCAAGAAATGAAAAATGTTCTAACCAAGTTATGATATTAACTTACTGTATTATAATAAGTTATGATACTATAATTGTATGGGAGCAACAAGTTAGTACTTTACAATAAAATAATGGCTCAAAGTAGTTTAATGACAAAGTGTCCTATAATAGCCACAATGTCTTTCCTCTCTTTACCACTCAGTGTGTGTAATGCTTGACATTTTACCAATTAACCCTCAGACTTAAAAAAAAGCCAAGCTATCAACAAAGACACAGGCACAAAAACACAAAACACTCAGGACTGCTAGAGTGAGATGGAAAAGTTTGTAAGACGATGAAATGGCCACTTTGTTAAAATATAACTATTTTGGGAGTCCAAAACACATTGCTTTATTGAGCTGGAAAATAATTTTTACTTGTGGTATTCCTTAGATCTGTTGGCAGGGTATTCTAGGTGTGAACTGCTTGATAAGAGTGGGCTGACAGGCACAAAAGTAGATTTTCAAAAGGGCATTTTGGGGTCTCCTGTAGCTATTGTTTTGATCTTGTTGAGAGGAGGGGGTGGCAAGCCCTGGAATGTTTTGTACACAAGCAGACTGTCAGCAAACTTGATATTTTCCCAATTTAAACAAAAACATGTTTTGTTAGGATCTTACACTGGTGGTATGTATTTGATTTTATTTTTATCCAATATATGCAATGCCCACTTAAAGAGTCTCTCTCTCTGTGCCTTATGTTCAGCTGGTGAGGCAGTAGTTTATGTTTGAAAGAATTGCATGTATGTACAATTAAGAAGCTTCAGTTGCTAAGTTGTTCCTTGTATTAATAACATTTAATAAATGAAATTTGATGCTGTTTCAGGGCAAGCTAAAGTTAAACCAAGATATATTTTAGGGAAATCTCCATATTTGAGGTGTTCTATGGCTTTCTCCTGCTCTATTCTCAGGGCATTTTCTTCTTTTTGGCGCCATTCTATCATTGAAATCAAAGCCAACTGTGCAGGGCCGTTGCTAGGCATTTGGGTGCCATAAGCACAAATGCTTTGTGGTGCCCCCAACAGATGTCCCCTTGGCCTTTAAACCTGAAAACTGACGAGAACCATATAGGCCTACTTGTGAGAGGGCAGTATTATGAAATACTGAAATGCAGTATTATGTGAAATAAACTTCGCTAATAGGGTAACGATACTTGACTGAACCTCTGACGGTAGTAGTGTTAATTTCGTTAGACCAGACATGACTAAATATGTTTGTCAACAACAGTTTTTTTTTCTATGACTAAGACAAGAGGATGACGAGTGTTCAAGAAAACAGACTAAGATAAAATTATCATGCATTTTTGTTGACGAAAGAAGACGAGACAGAAATGTTTTCCATGAAATAAAAACCTCAGATAAAATCTATTTTTGTCTTTTTTGTCCTTAACCTGTCATGCCTTGAACATTTTACCAAACAGTAACATTCAAAGTTTTTATAACGTGCTATCTTTGTTTACATTCAACTTGATTAAGAAAATTGGTTTGTGAATGACTATAATAAGCCTAATAACAAAAACTAATAGAGCATTTGTTACGAGACGAAGACGAAATTTTAAAAAGGGTGACAAAATTAACAGTAGAAAGTTAAGCTTAATCAGAAATAGTATTGCTAGCAACCTGAGGAAGGAAGCACTAGGGTTAGTCTTAGGGTTAATCTTATCCGAACGTTAACTGAAAACAGTCAAGTGACCATGATAAATTGCTTTCAATAATTCATATCCATATTCATATCCACAACCTAAACTAGTTAGCCAACATAAGTCATTTACAACTTAAATTATTTCCCCTTTTAACAGTCTGAAAATGGCTAGTAGCCTAGAAGCTGACGTTACAAAGTTTGTTGACGATAAGTTGCCTGGCCAGGGCTAACAAAATGCTTTTTATTATTATTTATTTAAAACACTGTGATATCTGCAAGCAACATGAACTTTGTCTCGCTTTGTCTTCTTTTTTCCGCTCCCGACTCTTCATGTCTTTTCGAGACTACATCCAAACAGGTGTCTGCCAAACTTAAATTGAGACTGAGCCATAATCGAACAGACCACTGTGAGGTGAGGGAGGGGGGCACCAGGATGAGAATGGAGAGAAGGCCGCAAAGAAGATTCACCTTTTTCTGGAGGAAATTGGCCTGTGTTGTTTTTGTATTGCTTATAAATATTAACATGCTTTACACATATTTCATATACAGTGCCTGACAAAAGTCTTGTCGCTTATCCATTTTGTAGAAACAAAAGCTTATATCCTTACTTTGAATTAATCCATTGGTTTTAGAAATGTCTCATATGAAAGCTAAAACCCTCCTAAAGTATGTTAATATACTGAAAATAAATTTCCTTTACTGAAGAAAGATTCATAATTTAATGAACACAGAAAGGTCAGATTTTGGCAAGACAAAAGTTTTGTCGCCTACAGAAAATTGAACAAATAATTTACTTCAAATACAAAAATATGTTGCATAACATCAGTGAATCAAGTAATGGTGCTGTGAGGTTCATATTTAATATCTTGTATGACTTCCATGAGCTTGTAGGACTGCATCCATGTGGTTCGACAATGACTCGTACAATTTATTGATGGAGTCATTAGGAATAGCAAAGAAAGCAGTCTTACATGCCTCCCAGAGTCCATAAAGATTCTTTGATTTTGCCTTCCATGCTTCGTCTTTCATTCTACCCCAGACATGCTCAATGATGTTAATGTCTGGTGAGTGGGCTGGCCAGTCCTGGAGCACCTTAATCTTCTTCGCCTTGAGGAATTTTGATGTAGAGATGGAAGTATGCGATGGAGCACCATCCTGCTGCAAAATTTGTGGTTGGGAATGTAAGAGGTTGCTAATACTTCTGGATATTTTAGGCTATTGATATTGCCTTCCACCCTGCAAATGTCTTAGACCCCCATACTGAATGTAACCCTAGACCATGATTTTTCCGCCACCAAACTTAACTGTTTTCTGTGTGAATCTTGGATCCATGCGGGCTCCAGTAATTCAACCATGCGGTGGCTGTGATGTAATTTAACCGAAGATTTATCTGAGAAATCTTCTGCCACTTTTCCAGCATCCATCCTTTTAGCAGGCTGTGGGCCTTGCCAAATGTTTTTTTATTGCCTTTTGCTTAGTTCTGGTTTCTGTGCACTGATTCGACCATGGAGGACATTTCGAGACAGAATTCTACTAACTGTTCTGGGCCGCGTTTCCCAAAAGCCCTTAAGTACTACTTAAGTAGTACGTAAGTTCACACGTAACATCATCGTAGAGTCCACGGGCCGTTTCCCGAAACCATCTTAGCTAAGAACCATCGTAGGATCACACGTAACTCTAAGTGTGGTCTGGAGTAGTCTTAGCACGCTAAGATTGATCTTAGCGGCGGGGAACAGTGGAGACACCTGGATGACTTGTAGCGAAACTACTCCATGTGCGCAAGAATATAGTCTATGGTCGCTGCGTAACCATCATGGCACAGCGAAACCAGCGACATAACAGCCGTCCCTCATATTTCCATTTTCTTTTCATTAGCCTATGTATGTGAAGCACGTTGGTGCTGCCCTGCTGTTTGTAAATATGCTCATTAACCCTCCGGTCATGTTCACCTCCAGCCCCCTACTTTAGTGTTCCCGGTCAAAATTGACCGGTCTGTTTTAACTGCTCTTAAATTAGCACAATTTTTTTTCACCACCAATTTTTTTTTTTTTTTTTTGTCCTTTTTGTCCTTTATTTTATTAAACATTCTTTAGTTGAGAACAATGTTTTAAAGTAGTGTCTAACAACAATTTATAGAAGTAAACATGAAATAACATCACTGAAAATACAATTGCGCACTGAAAATGAACTACAAAAATGAACATATTTTCTGTATGTTGAATGAATGTACTCTGGATACCCATTCATTTCCTGTGGCAGTCACTTTTGACCGGGAACACCACAGGTGTAACAAGGTTGATTAAAACATCCAAAATTGAATAAAATACGTAATCATCACTTTTATATTTTCAAGTACACAGTGTGGAGGATATCATAAGGTCTGGAGGTAATCAGATGTAAAACATAATATTTATGAGCATTATAAGTTGTAAAACGGTTAGATTTGACCCAAACACGACAGGAGGGTTAAATTAATATAACCTAACATATTATGTCGGACATTAGGGCTTATATCAACATAATTAAGAGAAAGTGTTAAATACACAAAAACACAGACGCAGAATTGGTCAATTTCAAATGGAAGTGCAGGTTACTGAACATAAATGTGCAAGTCTTTCAAAACAAACTCAAAAGAAATTTTTAATGACACGGCGACGGGCCTCAACACCTGCCAAACGGTCGCGGCCCTGGCCCTGTCTGTTTCCGCCACCACCGCCATAGTCATCGTTGTCATCATCGTCCTTTAAGAACGATCTTAGAAGCTGTGCACGTGCGTTCATATACGACGGTGTTTAGGAAACAGGCGTAGAAAATCTAAAAACATTCGTAGAATCAATCATTTACGTTGCACTTAAGCCCAAGAACCATCATTATCGGGAAACGAGGCCCTGGTTGACACAGGGATTTGAGGTGACCAGGCCTGGTGGAGCTCTGCTGCAGTGAAAAAAGAGGCTGGCCTTGGAACACACGGTCCTCCCGAGCAGTTGTCTAGCAGGGTCTGCCGGACCTGGGCTTGTCAAAAACATCTCCAATCTATTCAGATCTTTTTCTTATTCTTTGTACTTGACGCTGAGACACATTGAAGGTGTCAGCCACCTCAGCAGTGGATCTGGTCTTCACCCTCTTGATAATTAATGCTTTGGTCTCAGGGTGCATCTTAGGCATGTTGTCAGAGGGCAAGTTGGAGTTGATGTGAAGGTCTGGTATGCTGGGGTTCTTTTTATACACATCCACTAATTGATTGATCAATAACTGATCACAGGTGAGGCTGTAATCTAGGATTGGGTGCATCATATGACAAAGCGACAAGACTTTTGTCTTGCCAAAATCTGACTTTTCTGTGTTCATTAAATGATCAATCTTTCTTCAGTGAAGCAAATTTATTTTAGTATATTCAGCATAATTTGGGAGGGTTTTAGCTTTCATATGAGACATTTCTACAACCAATGTATTAATTAAAAGTCAGGTTATAAGCTTTTGTTTCTACAGAATGGATAAGCGACAAGACTTTTGTCAGGCACTGTATATTGTTACTACCTAGTCTATTGGAATAATTTTTTCATGAGCCTGATTCTTTGGTGGTGCCCCCCCAAGCACTTGGTGCCCTACGCACTGTGAGTAATGTGCGTGTGCGGACCTACGGCACTGCCTCCTCCTGATCAAACATCACTTAAATACTTGCGATTCTTCTTAATACCAGTAGTGGTCTCATGTTAAACATGTCTACCAGATCAGGGAAAGTTCGTCAACTAGCTACAACCAAGGCAAAGAATGCCACTAATGACATCAACCTGGTTGAATAAAACAGTAGCCTAATATAGGAAGTATTTGAAAGAGTGAAGTGTTAAACAAAAAACACCATTTACTCCCACAAGCAGTAATTTTTGTACCCTCAGATATTTTTCAATTTACAGCCAACCAACTATATGTCATGTGGCAACTAGCTGTAATTAGCTTGGCCACTAGAGAACGACATTTGTGTTGGCCCATGTTGTGCTGGGGCAGCCATGTGGTGTGGGACAGGCAGACAGACATGTGTGCCTCCCTGCTGTTTGCTTTGGGTGGTTACTTCATTGCCTGTTGGTTTTAATAAATAAGAGCATAGGGGAACGTGCCAGAGCAATAAAGTGTGCCATCAAGCAGAATGTGCGGGCTTTTGCCAAAGCTTTTAGCTGAGGCCAGCTCTGACAGATGCTAATATATCTGCTGAAGGGTGAATTACATGGTGGAGGAAGATAAAGGAAAGAGAGGGGGGAGACACACAGTGGCTATTTAATAAGGGAAAGGCCATGTGCCACATAGCCTGGCAAAACATGACAAAATCAAACAATATATAAATGCAATGTTAACTTTTCCTCAATTGTTATTGTTTATTTTCCATTTAGGACGTGAACAGATTATGGTTATCACATTAACCAGTTTTGTGTTAGTATTTTTTTATCCATGGTTTGTTTATTTGTTTGTTCCTAGGCCTCCTTGATTGCAGGGTAAGAGGTAGAGAAAGATGGCCGAGACCCTGTCACATGCTATTTCACAGACTGGGGAGCCTTTATGTGCCCCAGGTGGTTGCAGGCATTTTGTCATGCTTGGGGAGACTAATATAGCAGAAGGATGTCTTTTTGGGGCATGCTGCCAATGTTAACGATTTCCTTCTATAGTTCAATTAATTGCAGTACTTTTCGGTTTGGATGTTGGATTTGGACTTTGTGCAACATTTGTTGAGGCAAAAGGGCAATTTGTTTTGGTGAGACTAAACATTTTTGTTCGTTTGATGCTGAGGATGGATATTTTTATTTTGTTGGAATTGTAATCTTTGGACTGTGTTTCATTTCTTGGACGGGGTAAACATTGTATGAGTACTATAAATTATCTCATCATAAGAAATGTAAAACAATGTTGTCAGGCAAAATATTCTCTCAAAATATGTTCTCATCATACTGTTTTGTAGGATCAGGCATTGAGAGAGACAGTGCTGTACTGCTTCTTTCATGTTTTTGTCATCGATTTGTACTACATTATGTAGAGACATTGTCCTCACTGCTCAAATGGCACTCAAGGCCTGTGTTTCAAGGTCTGACATCATGCTAGTCTCAAAGACTTTGTTTCATATTAATAAAGGAATTAAAAGGGGAAAGTAGGGCAGGGAGGGAGAGAAGAAGTGGTGCAAGTTCCTCATTTCACTGCACACAGAGTAGGAAGATTGAGAATGGGAGAGAAGAATAAAATGGAATTCTAACAAGTTCTGATTTGGATATATAAAGGAAGGAATTCAAAGGAAGAAACTGTGAAAGTAGAGATCTTAATCATGGCCAATGCAACGTGTATGCATCGAAGGATGGAGATGTGATGGAGCAAACCAACTCATTTATATTTCCCCTGATTCTGTCGGTAGTTCTGAAGACGAAGCAAAGCCCAAAGGTGAACTGACAGATGATGTCAGGCCCCATCAGGTGCTCCCCTGCTCCCCCGCACTGTCATCTAGACTGGCCTGTCAAGGCCGCACTACTGCGCACCCTGCCCTCCAGCATCCAAGCATACTGTATATCCTTGGGCTGAGAGTCCACAGGCTTTCTAGCATTTTATAATATGTGTGGGGTCTTAGACAAAAGGCTTCTAAGCTGTGTATTTTTTTTATGCCAGGCGCTGCACATCAAAAACATGCTGCACTATAGGCACTTATTCATATTTAATCGAAAAAAGCATTCTGCTGGTTTGTTCTGAGAAAGTATTGTGATGTTCAGAGTGAGAAAATAGCAAGCTATTTTTGAGTGGTGTGTTTCAAATGTGCTGAGAAGTGAAACACGCTTGTGTGATCTAAACTCCTCCAGTTCTGTAAGGTTCATGCCTCTTCAAAGTACAGTATCCTTCATAAAGCAGTCTGAAGAACTATTAAATTGTTTGTTTAAACATAAACACAAAACTATATTATGACAATCATGGTTCCAGTAATTAGGTAATTATTTTAAAAATTATTTCGGTTAATTTATTTTCCAGTTTTCGCAAAAGGTGTTAGAAGCAGTAGCGGCTCGTGGGTAGAAAAAAAGGTAGGGCAGATAGGCTGATGATGACCGAGTTTATTACAATTAACTCATAACATGCACTAAAGAGCGCATATGCCACTATCTTTAAAAAGCAACCTTGATGGGGAAAATGTGCGCACCTACACGCACCTCACCCATGCCTACACACAAAATAAAGGGAAAAGGAAAAACTGTCACCTCAGAAACGCGAACAGGGGGCAAAATTGGTTTACTGGTGGAAAGTAAATAATCAAAAACATTGTATATCATGCCTGAAGACGCTATTTGCCTGAAATGTATGTGTGTGATTAAGTAAAACTTGGTTTTTAAGTGAATCGTGGTTACTTGTTTGCAAGTACAGGCATGCTTTTGGCAAAAATGTCTTATCATTTATATTAATAAAGCCAAAGGAAATCTTGAAGTAACATAACTAAAACCCTGCCTTTTGTTATTAATGTACTGTATCACATTCGTGCATGATGTGACATTTATTGACGCTACATGGGCAAAGAACCGTAGCAGTAGAGTAGAGTAATTTGTAATTCCTAAAGGGAAACTACTGTGAGACAAGCAGACTGCAATCAATTAGTTTTGAAAGAATGTGCCTGTTGTTATCAACTTCTTTATTGTGGTTTTGAACACACACACTGTAGCCCTAATGGAGCTGTGCTGCGATGTTAGCATTCTATAGCATGGCTAGTTTTATAGCATAACTCAGATATGACTTGCTAGGCTTGTGTTTTTCGCCTTTTTTGAAAAAATGCTTCATGTCACACACACCTACACTGCTCCAAATATCCCCTTGTCCAGCCATGACAGAAGAACGAAAGAACATGCATGAAAAACAGAACATTTTATTTCGTTCTGGACAACCATAGAGCCAAGGCTTTCTATCATACCACGAACGTGAAAACGTCTGATTAAATGACCTACCCTTGTCCTTCGTTTGCTAAACAATATGGATGTCTGGCTTATAGGGTCCAAGACTTCATATTGGCAATTTAGTTCCTATATCGAGTCGCTCGAAAGAGTTCTCCAAGAGAAACTCCACGCTATTGCAAGCATGTTCGGTCGCCATGGTTTAAACTATACTACTGACTGGGTGACGTGCGGAGTAATATACATAGACAGTAGAAGGCTGACGTACAGTGAAGGATCTTTTCCGGGTAGGGCAGAATCAATTCTGCCCTGTGGGCGTCTACAAACCTGTGCTTTTTCCTATGGCTTTTTCTGTAGTGTTCTCTGCGTCTGTGCACAGATTTACATAGAATGACAATAGGGAGCTGGGATTTCTCAGGGGCAGAGAGATCCTCTGCCCCTCTAGCAATAGAATTCAACGTAATAGCCGCTACAGTGTGGCGGTGATCGAGACAGGCAAGAAAATCAGCAAACTTTTCTCTTACAAACTCTTAACAATGTTTAACAAAACATAACAAGATTCTCGTTCGCATTGCATTTATAAAACAACATTTTATTTACTATTAATTCTAATTCTTAGTGGAGGAATCTTTGGGAGGGCTCTGCCCCACCTGCCCACATGAAGCAGCCGTGCCTGCCATCACTCATAATGTCTTTCCTAATACAAAACATTTGACATAAATAGTCTGCAGTCTAAAGTGTCCCTGACCCAGGAAAATGAATCAAGGCATATCCTCTTTTTGTGTGTTCCCTCTTCGTTAAACCCCACCGGCCCAGCCCCACCCGCCCAACTACATCATGCGCCTGTTTGTAAATGATTGCCTATATTAGGTGCCTATATGTATATTGTTGTCTATATTGTGCAATACGAGTCCGCACTATTTTAATTGTGTATTGTATTTATTGCATTGTATATTGTATTTTATGTGTACTACTACATGTTATATGATGGGTGTGTAGAGAGTTAACATCTACCGGAGTCAAATTCCTTGTATACATAAGTGTACTTGGCCAATAAAATTGATTCTGATTCTCATACTGCTGGAAACACAATAAATACACACAATGGCTTTTTGGATTTGTCCAGTTTACTCAAATCAAGATGTAAACCTGCAATTCAGTCACATGAGAAAGCTGCAGAACCAACAGAATTCCAAAACTCTGTAACTATAACCGTCCTTTTAAATTCTTCCTGAATGTTTTTTTTATTTGTTACCTCCGCCAAGGAGGTTATGTTTTCGCCTGTGTTGGTTTGTCCGTTTGTGAACAGCATAACTCGAAAAGTTATGGATGGATTTTGATGAAATTTTCAGGATAGGTCAGAAGTGGCCTAACTTAGAACTGATTTGATTTTGGTGGTGATCCGGATAACCATCTGCATCCAGGATTTTTTTATTCAGTCAAGTTACCAGTGTAGCATGGCATCAACAGGGACTTTTATTTTGAAAGGAGGGAATATAGGTTGGTATGGAAATGAGGCTCCTGTTGCGGGTCAAGGAGTTATTGAGTTTTTGGTTAGAGGGTTCAGTGAAAGACAGAGGACAGTTAGAGAGGTAGTGGTGAGCAGCCCAGCAGTTCATGTTGGCAGTGGAAATTAGATAAAGTACTTTCCTGCACCGAAGAGCCAACCAAGTTCGTGTGAGCATGAGTGAATGAACCGTCTTAAGGTGAGAATGACAATAAGGTGGAGACGTAAGCTGCCTTGGTGGAGGTCTGCGCTCTCTGAGTGCTTTTCTAGCTTTTATTGTTTTGAAATATTTCCTTCAGTATTTATGGTTCAATGTTCTTATGACTATGTCTTAATTGTGAGTGTATTGTTGTACGTATTTATGTCCGTATACATATCTCTGCTGGCTGTACTACAAATTGCCCCTTGGGGGACATGAAAGATACCTTGACCTTGAAAGGGTTGAGCGCATCGTTGTTGCATGCAGTGACAGACATGGCAAGTAAAAACCAAGGTTCATGGTGCAGGATAGAGAGCCCGTGCACTGTGAAGGAATGATATTAGACTTTAAAATGGGCCTGTCGCACTCAGAGACCCCAAACACATGATCATTTGGTAGTCAGACACACTGTAGAGACTGGAAAATCTCCCCTCTGTTATTCTACCTGCAATGGCCACTCACCATTTAAAAGATACTAGATACAATATCATCACCAAACTATTAGAACCAAGATGATAATCATCGAGCTCTTTGTGAAAGGCAATCTGCAGCAAATAATGGCCAATGATTACAGTTTGTTGTTAATAGAAACTTCCATTATTAATACATTTTCTCCTGATGTAGGCAAGACTGTTTGTCCATTACGTCTCATTGTTACTTGTCCTTAGAGATTAAGGATCCTCTCTTCACAGCTTCTGAATGTTTAAATACAAGGCAGTGTGCTCAAAGCTGTAATATAGAGAATCCGCCTTTGCCGAAGTTATGCAAGCATAAATCGCATGCACACACACACACACACACACACACAGTAAAAATAAACCCATCCACCTCCACCCAGACAATGAGACCAATAAAATTAGGTAGTGAAAGTGTAAATGAGTAAGCAAGACAGAAGAAAGGCCCATCGCCTCTGACCAGCAGGGCAGCAGAGGAGCTTAAATTGGCTTGAGCAGAGCCCATCTCCAAGCGTAAACCGACTTCTCGCAAGGCCATTAGTGGTTGGCTGAGGCAGGTTTCCTGGGCCGCATGAATATTTCACTTCTCCTGTCTCCTGTGTGATACTGCTGAGAAGGAAAGAAGGAAAAAAAGGAAGGAGAAATCGTTATTTCCATTGTTCATGTCTCCAGAACCCTGCTGTGATCCTCCTCTGTTCGCTTCTGTTACCTCCAGCGGTGAGAGGAGTTCCTGTAATTGGAGCAGACTGACCAAGCATCACTTTACAGCCTGAGGCTAGGCATTGTGGTGAAAGGGCGCCAATCTGGGCTGCTGTAACAAAAACAACACACACTAGAACATTCTCCACTTCTCCTGCCTCTGGTCTCATTTCTTTTCTATATCTCTCTCAGTCTCTCCTTTTGGCTCTCTGTTGTCGCTCTCGCTCTTTTTCAGTCGACTGTTCCATCAGTGTCAGGGTTCTGTTATGGTCAATCCATTTCTTGATGGAGCCACATACCACATTTCTTTGTTTCTGATGAGCAATGGACAAGGAAAAGGGCAATCGGCCAATGCCAATAAATCTTACTCCAGTCAGTGCTCCCTACAGGATCAATAGATACTGTAGTGCCAGCTATAGCCACTTGGATAGATGGAGACACAGGCAGAGGTAGATATTTCTCAAGTTTCAGGAGATTTATTACCTATAAGCAACAAACAAAGGGCAGTATGAGGTGTCCCGTTACTTAAAACCAACAAACCACAAGTACTAAAAAATAAATAAGTAAAGCTTGATTCACTTGTTAAACACCCTCACATTATTTACAATACACCTACTCTGCACGTATTCTCCTCAGCTCTGCCTAAACTTTGTTAACATCATTAAATCCCTAATAAAAACCACACCCCTTATCAATCACTACCCTATCTAATCCCCTAATAATTACTACCCTGACACATTGCCCCAATCAAAATCCATCACAAACTGATTGACATATTCACACATGCTAGACACAGGAGGGAGCAGGAAACATTCATTTGGTAGACACAGGTAGGCACTCACTTACATACACACCCACACACATACACACACTCTCTTCTTAATTATGTGCTGCAGTCTTTTTAAGTCAACAGCAGATGGCAGAAACGTGTCTCTCCCCTTCAAACGTTTTTTTCTCTTCTCCTCTTTTCTTCTCTCACATTTCGCTCTCTTCTTTCCCTTTTCTCTCTCTCTCTCTCTGTCTGTGTGTTACTGTATGACTTACCAGCCATCTTAGATGATTAACCGATTAAACATCTTACAAAATAATCAAATATTTCTGAAAATCCACCACTGATAACAAGGCTGTTTTTACCAGTATTGTCCCACTTTTTCTCAATTGTCTCCAACATGTTTGAGTGATTCAAGTAAAGATAACTCGGCCAAGCAGTCATATGTACTTTTCATATGGTGATGTGACTACTGTACCATCAAGACTGCAGATGTGCTGAAAAACATTCAACAGCTTCCACTTCCACATTTCTGATTTAACAGAACAGTGTTAATATTCTTACAATCTGTGAAACTCTATTATTAAATGTAGATTAAATGAATAAAATGATTGGGAAGATCTCATCCCGTAATGCTGACAGTCTGTAGCCTGTAGTTCACCTGGCAGGTTTGACAGTGCCATTTGCATCTTAAAATCTGCCCTGGTCCATTTACACATTCAGACAAGGCCTTTCCAATCTTACAGTCCAGTGCCCTCCCATCTCTCAGTTCATTTCATATTATTTGACTTTATTAAACACCAGTCAGGTGTTGCTTGCTCAAATATTTAGCCTCAGATTTCTCCAAGGCCTGTTAGCAGAGTGGATTACATCTTTTCCCTAATTCAAACATTCACCATAACTATAGGGCTCAGTAGGCCATAAAGTACTCTGTATATCATATTTACGAAAGAAATCACTTGGGGTTTAATGATAATAGAAGGTTATCTATTGTATGTATGTGCAAAGCATGTCAAGCAGTCACGAGTAGTCATGAACAGTAGATTGGAATTGGTGTGACAGCATTGCCACTATTACTGTCTCTTTCAGGTGTAATTAAGTAATTAAATAAGTATAATTACCAAACAAACTAGTCATTTAAATGATGATTTTATAAGGAGGAAATAGTATCCTGTGAAAAATGGAACCTCGCGGTCTCACTAAGTAGGGGGTGCGCGCTCTCAGGCACATGTGGCAAAACCACAAACAGGTGCAAAAATTGGTGGAAAAAATAATGCAGATTTATTAGGGACAGTGCGCAAACGTGATAAACAAAAACTTTTTAAAAACTATAACAAAAAACAATCAGAGGGTTGTACACTATGTACAGTACACAATCGAACTCCAAAGACTTTCAAATTACACACCAGACAGCCTAGCAGCAAGCTGCTCTCCTCACCAACACTCCTCCACAAATCGCAAAACCCTCCCCATTTATAGGTCTACCGACTGTGTCCGTCATTACTGGCTGGCGGGAAAATTACGGCGCAAGACAACAACACATAATAACAATGAATCAAATTATAACATGATTATAATGCTATTACAAATCATGTCAGTAATTGGAAATGCAGCATTTCATATTTGAAAACATTTTTAAAAAAGAAACGTCCATCGACGGGCGTCGCCATTTTTCCCACCCCAAACAAGAAATAAAAAGTTCGTAACCCCGACAGTGTGGGTTTCCCAGGGTCGCAGAGAGAGTCAGACCCAAATTGAGGAAGTGAGTGTGTTCAGTGTTTGTGTCATGGCGTGGGGAATAAAGGTGCGAGTGTTGGAAATGTTTGTTGGAGCAGAACCAGCGGGTACCTCGCTGTTCGCGGAGATGTTAAGAACAAACCAGGTGAGTAGGCTACAGAAAGTGTGGCAAAGCTAATTTGCGTCTGTGGTCCCTGGGCAGGGAGCTATAAAAACACAAACATACACACATGACTTCCTGTTGCCAATACGAAGTAGCCTACACACTAAAGTAGCAACCGCATTCTAAAACATGCATCATACTAAAACATATAAAAAAACATATACTATCACATCATCACATAAAAGCAATACACATACAACAATAGACATCGTCATATAAGAGCAACACACATACCATTTCACAATGCTTACTATAAAACAGCACACTGATTAATGATCACATGTTTGATTAGCCTTGAGCCAAGCCTTTAATGATAATTTAAACTGGCTAAAGCTTGCACTGTTTCTAATTGTATTCCATTTTTCAACTGCACTAACAGAGAGTTGATGTGTGCAGGTGTGTGAGTGCGTGTTGGGGGAAATGTTTATCAGTAAAAATGTAGGGATAGCGTCGGGAGCACTTGTGGAAAAGTTCAGCAGGTGTGCACCTTTTCCACATATCCGCTTACAGCTGACCAGTTAAAGCATTTCAATTTGCTTAATTACAACAGCCCATCCATCATCATCCACTCATCGATAAGCAGCTGACCCCCATGCGCTGCATTACACAACAGCTTGAAAATGGCATTTTTACAGAATTAAAATAGGCTCCGACCAATGTGACTAAATGTGTTAATACAGGCAACTGTCCATTTGGATGCATTTGTGCTCTGCCTGCAAAATCAATTAAACACAACAGGCCTGTTGGCTACACCTAGCTGAGGACTTAACCAATGATATCATCTAAATTTTTGGTTGCTGCACATGTGCATAATGGAGCTTTCAACAGGTTTGATCTGTAAGGCAGATCATCATCCAGGGATCCACTGTTTGACAACATGTCAATGTTTATTGTTGCTTGATTATGGGTGATTAGTTTAGAAGGGGCTTTCCTAATCAACTCATAAACGACGACACAGCGCCCCTGTATTGACAGGAGTCAAAAGCAATTAATTGCACAGTAGATATTTACCAGAACATTCTCCTCCACTGTAGCGTAACCAGTTATATTTGTGTTGAATCTTGGTGACTTAAGAATAAGACAACTTCACAATGGAGGCTTTGAGCAGGGGCCAGGTCACGGTGTGTGTGTGGTAGAGATATAAAGGCACCAGCAGAGCCATTTTTAAACACACTGTTTGTGTCCTGCTCCCTGGGGTTGCCAAGGCAATGGTGTCATTCAAAGGGGGGCGGCGAGAGTATAGCATGGCACAGGAGGAAGAGGAGAATTTTCTCAAGTTAGGCGAAAGGAAAAATTGGAGTCAGTGCCAGAGATTGTTGGAGGCCATAATAAATGTCAAACGCCTTTCTCATTTATAATATGGTCTACCAGTGAGGGGATGATATTTTTGAAGACCATGTTTTAAAATCAGTTCATAGAGAGGTGATTATGGGTCTAAATGGAACCTTTGCCACCACTAAAGGTCACTTGAAGAGCCCATGAAGAAGCATTAAGTCCAGCAGCATTTTCATGATTTGGCAACAAAATCCCCCTACAGCACCTTTTTATGTGTGAGAGAGGAACACTTGCACTCCATCACAGGGTGTCTTTTTGTATTATTTTACTGCCCAGCGTCCCATAACCAGTTTGCAACCTTTTGAGGTGTAGCCTGTATGCTAACATCAGCAGCAGTGCCATCTGTGAGGGCCGGTGGTGTGGACCTTCCCTCAGGACCAGTCTTTAACGCAGAAGGTGGAAATGGTAAACACAGGGATTATTTCCCCTCACAGCAATTTAGGCAGGTTAATGGCCTTGATCTGAAGAGTAGTTCTCGTAGTTTGTAATCCACTTCAAATCCTCAGACTGGTGTGTGTGTGTGTGTGTGTGTGTGTGTGTGTGTGTGTGTGTAACTGCTTGTTGTGTATATATGTTCTTTGGTGTTTTCTGTGCTTGTGTTAGTGTAAGTGCTTTATGTTTATAAGTGTGTCTATAGGTGCTCCCAATATGATAAAATGGAACTGCAGAACATTGAAAAAAAGATAAGGGGGAGATGGAGGTAGAGAGGGGGATAGAGAATGAGCAAGAGTGAGAACTAGACCAATTGTCATCACAATATCTGCCATATGTGTGTAATATTGACTGGTGTCTCATGGTTGCTGAAGCCCACATTGATCCGTCTGGCTAAGCGTCCTGGTGACTGGCCACCCTAACCCCCTCCATCCCTCTTAGTCTCACCTAGTCAGGCTTCACCAGCACCAGAGTTAAAGCTGAACATAAAACAGCTATTGGCAGCATCTAGCAGTGTCTGGTTGTGGACAAACAAACTAGCACATCCATATATAGTTTATGTGCATATGCATAAATAGACACACATAGATATGCATACAAACACACACAAACCGCATTTAAAATGGAAGAAATGTTTTAATAATTATTTCAGGCTATTCACCAAACTTACTGTCATTTATGTGGCCATTGTGGCGAGGAGAATAGAGTCAGTGGTGGAGGATTGGCTGTGGCAGGCGGCTGAGTTACTCCCTCTTCTCTCGCTGCCAGAAGCAGCTGTCTCACTGGGGACCCTGGGCCAGTGTGAGACCGACGGCCAAATGACTTGTATTCTGTCATTGTATGTCAAACAAAACGGCCTCCCTCTACAATGAATGTGCTTCTTGCCCGAACAGTCCAATCAGGAGAGTCATGGGAAGACAAAACAGCGTAGGTGGAGGAGAAATAGTTCACTTGTTCATAAATGTGTTTGTTATTAATGGTTACCTGACATTTTGGCAAAAAAGTCACATTTCATTTTTAACTGTTGCAGCAGGATGCTGATTTTAATGAGATAACAAATGCAGATACACAGCTCCTCTAATGAGAAAGTCAGTACTGCTACAACTGGAAAGGGTGTGTGTGTGTGTGTGTGTGTGTCAGGGTTGTGAAAAATTAAAAAAATCTGAATTTATTTCAATTCAGTAAATGAATGGATTGGATCCAATGAATTGGATTTGGAATTTAGGGGTGTTTCTCAGTTCAGTTGAAAATTTTGTACAATCTTGTTATATCCTGTACCATATGCGCATGTATGCGTGCGTCTTTTAGGTTTTGATGCTGGTTTGGCATAACATAAGTGTCTTACCTGATGGCTCTAGTGTTGTCAGGATACCAACATTTTGGTACCGGTTTTGATACTTTTTGATACTTTTCAATACTTAATAAATAAATAAGGTGATACATTTGCCATACAAGCTGAGGCCTTGTTTACGTTGAGATACATAACCTAAAAAATATTTTCATCACATTCAGCCTGTCTTAGGTAGGACCAGTGTCTTTAAATGGTATATTACCAGTATTTCTAACATATTAAATGGCTAAATGTGTATGTAAAAATGTGTTACTTTATAAAGATCATGCATGTATTTTAACAACCTCTGCCCCTTGAATATGTCAGTTTATTACAGTTTTTTTTTTTTTTGTATTTTCTGTCTTAAAATTTCCAGTCAAAACCCTCTCTGTCTTACCTGATTATTAGCTGTAATATCTAGTGGGGCCATTTGGAAGTATGGCGCTAATTCATTAATGGGCTCTCCTCTTTTGTATATATCGGAACGTGGATGCTAGTAACATGGCAGAGTCGAGTATCCAGTTGAATGTCTCTGGAGAATGAGATCTTTATAAGTGCTTGTTGTTTTCTCTCGCAAGTTGACAGTACCATTGTCGTTTTGTGCAGAATGCATTATGTGCAGTAGATCAACAAACTCATACGGATAACTCTGCTGTCTAATTGTTGAAATCACGCTGGAGAAAGTATGCTGCTCAAATCTCAGACTGGATTATGGATCTGGTAGGCTCCCTGACTGACACTGAATATTTTTTAATGACTATTAACTCGTCTTTGAACCTTTGCCTGCTAGGGTGTTGGGTTTTGGTGGTGGACTGCAAGATGTGCTGTTACGAACTGAAACAAACTTTTTGGGTGTAGCCTACAATATATTGCAAAACGCCATATGGCAATTCGCGCCCATGGTTTGTCCACAAGTTGCAGCGTGGTGGCAGCAGCCATTCTCCCCTCCGTGCTCCACTATCTCTCCGTTCAACGTCTTTTTTCTCTACAAGCTCCGGTTTGCTCCTCGTAACGTTACGACGTCACGTGCCAGTACCGGTCCTATCCAAATGCAGTATGGTACCGTTTCAAATGCCTCAGTACCGGTATACCCTAGATGGCTCACTCCATTTAAATTCCCTATGTGCTCCAATCATGCAGTTGCATTTGCTTCTCAGGGGAAGAGAGGCCATTTTGAGGTGTTTCAACTAAGCCAGGCTCATTTGTCTCCTTGGCTCCAAAGCCTGACAGTAATCAGATGTACTGCACTGCTGAAGCATCTCTGTATCTCTGCCCTTGTTCCTGCTTCGTCCATCCCTCCATTTCAGGATCTGAGGGCCAGTTTGCTGTCTTTCCAGGGGCCTGTGTAATTAAACATGGCATAGACAGCAGGAAGATGATGTGCCCCCTGCTTTCCCTCAAACCCTTAACATGCATCTGTCTCATGCTCGCTCTTTCTGTCTCTTTCTCTCTTTTTATCACTCACTCTCTCGCTTGTTCTCCTCTATTGCCTTTTCCAAAATGCTGATCATTACTTTCCTCATTAACACAACAGGCCAACTGAGATAAATGTCATTCTTTGAATGCTGTGAATTACAGTGTTTGTTTTGTTTCTTTGTTGTTGTGCTAAAGCACCCATGCTTAGCTGAGGTTTAATGTCATTGACTCCTCCATAATTTTTAGCTTTCACTCAGTTTAAAAAAAGCTGATTTAGCATCACAATAAGATGAATTGATGTTCAGTTATTTACATAAGAGGAAATGAAGGCATTTCTAGAAATTAAAATAGGCAATTTAATAGAGCACACAGAAATACACAGAATTATATTCACTAGAACCTCTACACATACTCTTATACAAATGCCTTTGAAAACTGTTTTCTGCAGTGTTGCATGCTGGATTGATTGATTGATTGATTATATTAAATGATTGAATTTATTTAAACAATATAATTTTAAAGAGCTCTGTAACGGACCACACCACCCATTTAAAAGAAAAGTCAGGATAATACAAAGAGAGGTCAGGTCAGTGTGGCATATGCAGTCATAACAATGAAGTGAGCCCATGGTTAGATCCCAATTATTATTTTGAATGGATGTGCGGGACTCTGACTGCCAAGACCCTGGGCATCACCACAGAAATGATCTAGGACCTAGCAGCCTTCTGTTTCAAGTAATGCTGCAGTTTTACTCTTCAGAGCAGATCTCTTTTTATTTCAAACTGGGACCAAAAACTGGTGTCCTGCTGGACATGTTTTACACTGTTCTGAATACTGAGCGAATCTCCCCTTTGCCATCCATGCCCATTTCTTTGACTCTTTAGCACTGAACACTTGACATTCACTGAGGTTAAATGTAATGTAAATGTAATGCCCCCCCATACACACATATACACACACACACACACACAATAATAATAATAATAATAATAATAATAATAATAATAATAATAATAATAATAACTTGGAGAGGGGAGGAGGGAGGGGTTAAAGACCATAGGCCTCCGTAAAAAGGTGGGACATGAGGTGCTTTTTGAACGTAGCCAGAGTGGGGGCTTGGCAGATGTGGAGAGGTAGACTGTTCCAAAGAGTGGGGGCAGCAATACAGAAGGCTTGATCACCAAAGGTCCGTAGCCTGGACCGAGGGATGACAAGTTGGTCCTTGCCAGAGGACCTCAGGGACCTAGATTGAGAGTAGGGCTGGAGAAGATCAGAGAGGTACTGGGGAGTAAGATCATGGAGTGATTTGTATGTGAGCAGTAGGATTTTGCATGTAATGCGGGACTTCACTGGGAGCCAGTAAAGCTGCTTGAGTGTGGGGGGAGCTAGTGTGATCATAGCAACTGAGCTGAATACATTGTAAATGCACTGATTTTTAGGATTGACTGGAATGAGTCATGTGTTTTGCTCTCTGGGTTGCCTAAGTGCAGTACACAAAACAATAACAAAAAATCCTTCCCTATACAACTTTTCTTTTCTTGCTGTTGTTGCAAATTTAATAACCCCAGACACATAACCTTCAGAACAAATAGGCAAAGCTATGCATGATTGATAAAATCTAAAATTCACAGTGAATGCCAGGTTGCTGCTAACCTTGCTGGTATGAGTGGAGTTTTATATTTTAATACAAATAGTGCAGTTTTATGTAAAGAATCTTCAATTCCTCCTCATTTGGCAAGAAGAGAACTTCTGAACAGTGCCGGCAATTACATTAAAAGACAGGGGAAACAAAAGCTTTCAACCCAAAGGAAACATTAAAAACAAACGGGAGGTAGAGGTCCATTAGACCATTAGTCCATTGATTTTCTCTTTGTTCGATTTGTCCATTTCATTTCTTACAATTTGCCAAGGTGTTTATTTGAAATGACAAAAGAATCGTAAATAAACTGCGATACATTTGTCCCCGTTTGTTTGCTTACTATTTTTTTGGGGGGGAGGGGGGGGCATGGGTTTGCTTACCAGCTTACACATGTTGCAACTCTTCTGCCAGTTGAGCTCGTCTCTCTCGCGCAGCAGCATGTGCATTTGGGTTCAAAGTGTTGTGCGCCCCTAAAATAGCTTTTCAGCAATGTGTAATTCACTATAGACCAGGTTTTTGTTGGTCATTGGTGGATTTGGTTTTTGCGTCCTTATAATAGCATCTAGCGAGCTTTGCGCCAGACCACACCTCTTCTTTAGGGCTGACACACCGGTGAGGGCGCAGTGTCATCTGCTATCTAGACAACGTGATTTTTTGCCTGAAAAGGTCAACGATGCGCTGGCACAGAATTGTAATGACAGCATGCGTATGTCGCAAATGCACAGTGCACAGTACACAGTGCACTTAATTTAGTGTATCTATTGTTCACAGAGCATCACCTTAGTCAAACCCAACTTCTAACCCTAACATTAACAGTACATTGTAATCAATGTTGAGCAAAGAGAAAGACTTTACTTGGATGGTGCCTGTATAGATTATGACATTCCCTTTCATCACTGTAATGATTGACTCCCCACACTGCTGGGTAATCTGTTCTACCACATTCATCCTTAAATAAACCTCTATGAATGACTTTTGACAGGAAGACCCTGAGGAAGGAAGAGCGGACTGTGATTAAGCAGAACCTGAGACCCTCCACGCTTCTCTCACTCTCCCCTTCATCTCTCATCCTCCCATTGCCTGGGCACGTGGTTGGGAGAGCGAGTAAGGGGAGGGTCCTGCTCCTGTGCCACAACGCTCACTCTCCTCTCTGCCTGTCTGCTGCACAGGACTGATTTAGACTTGAGCACTGGATATTTTACTCATTAACAACACACTGGCTTTGCGAAGGGAAAATAACAGTGTATTGAATATTATACTAAAAAGCATCTTTAAACCAGCCTTCTTTTAGCTAAACATGTGCGTGTGTGTGTGCGTGTGTGCGTGTGTGCGTGTGTGTGTGTGTGTGTGTGTGTGTGTGTGTGGGACCCTCTATCATTAACCACCTACTCCTTACACATTACCGCTTGAACAAATATGGCCATACCAATATGAATATTTAAAAATCTACCTTTCATGTAGGCATTTCTGTTCTAATTAAGGTGGAGGTGGAGGTGAAGTGTGTGATGACAGAGCAGGTAAAGAGCAATAACTGTGGCAACACTCCCACTGCCACATTAAAATCATCATCAGCAGTGTGTGTGTGTGTGTGTGTGTGTGTGTGTGTGTGTGCGTGCATGTGCACATGTTTGTGTGTGCATGTTTGTCTTGGTAGAGCCTTCAAAGTCTGTTGTAATTCTGAGTATTTTCCCTTCCAAAGCCCATTTCACAAAGATAAATTTGGCTTTGTCTTAGTCTGCACTAGCAGCTAATGCAAACCCGAACACATGCAAATGCTCTCTGACATGCTGCTTTTACTGGGTGGTAAAAGAGCGACATTCCAGGCTAGCGCCACCGTAGTGTCACCACTCAATGTTAGGGAACTGTATCAGGGAACTCTCACAAGGCTTTGATGTCCCTTAACTAAATATATTACCAAATCATCAGCGAACAGAAACTGAAGGTACAACCAGCAGGTTTAAAGTTCAAAGAACTAAAAGCCAAGATGTGGTGATGCTGCCTATTCTAAGCCAAGCACACCTTTATCTCCACTCTAGTCTTCAGCCTTAAACTGCTAGAGTTAGTCACAAAGCCATTTTAACCCTAAGTTATTAATATCCTTGACCAGACCCTCATCGATTTCACAATGTTGCAATCGCAACTTCCAAGTCAAATTCACCTGATACCCGCAAATTCATTGTGACCTGGCAACTTTCACCAAAAACTGCTCACTTTTGCTCATTAAACCTCCAATACCAGTGACAGACACACATGATTGCATGTTTCAGTTTGCCTCCACGGAAATTATGTATTTATAGAAATCACAACCTGAAAAAGTTAAGATATGTGAATAAAACATGCTACAGTTTTAAACTCGCATTAACATGCTATTTTACATCCATCTAGCCTGCCATGGGCAGTGTTATTTATTACAGAGCACAGCACTGTCACTGATCTGCGCGCTCCTGCTCGCTTAATGTTTCAAATATTTTGTCTAATTCGCTGACATCAGGTAGCTGTTATCAGTACCAGGGAGACCTGAGATGTGGTAGTGTGGCTAGTGTCTTTGAGTTCTTAAGTGAGGTTCTTGTATCTTTGCTTTTCTCTTTTTTTTGTGAGGTTAATGCTCAGTGGTTTGTTTCCTTTGTGAAGTATAATTTACAAATATGGCAAAAACACTCCTTTAGACACTGCTTCTGTTTCCCTATGATAAAAGGAAAGACTGGCATCTCAGTTGGGCTGTATCAGCAGGATAGAAGCAAATAGTTAAAATAGTGTATGTAACCAACCCACAGCACTGTCAGTGTAAACAGAATGCAGGGCAGAATCTGTCTTTTTTCTTTGTCGAGTGTGACTGACTTGTCTTGTAAGTGGGAAGTCTGATAAAAAAAGAGCACTTGGTGAAGGTTGGGGTTAATCACATGCCAGGCTACAAAAGGCTTCCTCTACAAACACTAAAAGACTGGACCTGACTACACCACACATAGCCAGAGGTGGAAGTCATGAGTTATTCTCTCTCTTCTCCAATTTCTTTCTTATTCTCTCTCTTTCCCTCACTCTCTTTTTCACTCTTACTCTTACTCTCTCTCCCTCTGTTTCCTGAAATGGACTTCAAAGCACCAGGCTGCTGGATCTGGTGTGAAAGGAAACTACAAAAATTTAGCGTCATTTCCCTTTTTTTCCCTCATTATTTGTTCAGCAGTCAATGGACACTAAAGACACACACACATCTTACTCTCTGTCTCCTCCTATAGGCAGCATGCTTTAGTCTGAGAATGTGTGCGTATGCATGTGTGTGTGTATGTGTGTGAAGAGTGCAAAGATCAAGGCCAAGTACCAGAGCAGAGTCATGCCACACGCTGCATAATGTGCTGCACTTTTTTCACAACCATCTGTGCCTGATGCCTGTGTCCGAAGCACAACACACTGTTAACTGCATTGTTTGCAGAGCTTTGTTACATAAGGTACACAGTCTGCCCAATCAGAAGTGGAGGGAAAAGTCTGCCATAAAAGACAATCTGTCCACCTTTGGATAAGAAACCAAAAAAAAGAAAAGGCAACAGTGCCATTGGCAAGCAGCCTCTGACAAACACACACACAATGCCCTAAACTCCCCAATTAGCCCTAAGGCTCTGTGATCTGTTCCTGCTTCCTCCTCTCATACAAGCTATAAGCAACATGTCAACTGCCAAGTGAAGTGAATAAATGCAGTAAACCTTCTACCAACTAACACACAATGTTCCGTGCCCAGGTGCAGCTTGCTTCCTGGTAAACCCATTTAGCGGAGGCCATCCAATTATGTACATACTGTCATAAATGTGGTTGTGTTCGTACATGAGATAAAACTTCCATGTAGCCTTGATGTATGGATGACCATGGGTGGAAAGCAGAGAAATATCATCTAAGCAGAACTGAGTGGAAGCACAAGTACAGCAGAATGCTGAGTAATGTGATTAATTCTCGCTTAATGCTCATATGCTGTCTCCACAGGGAGCCCGTCACCGTCCACACTTGACATGACTAATTGTCCACCAGTCCTGCACAGGCAAGAGGAGAACATGCTGAGGTATGTCTGGGACCAGTGAACTGCTACAAACTGGTCCAGGCATTTTCTACAATTGCAGCGAAGGTTTTGTGCTATGAATAGCTGTTATAGTGACATTTGGTAAACGTTTATATATTTTTTAAGACGTAAAGAGCATTCACAACACCCCACCCCATCCCTGTATGGTCATAGGAGCTGTTCAGACACACCATGTGAAAGTAAAACCTCAACAGCAGGTTTAACAGAATGTGATTGCCAATTCCTTGCCAATTGCTATTCCTTTTATGTTTCTGAATCCTGTAACTTTTTACATGCATTTTGGTTATGTACATTTCTATATTGTAACTTTATGTTATCTAACAAGCCTACATAAAGGTAGCAGTGGACAGGAATGCTGAAGTCAAGCCTATCTGCTGTACCCAGAATCACTGCCTAAGACTGCTGAGGCTGCACTAATTGGACTTTGCACAGCACTTATGAACATTTGAAAGGTAGACCTGCATAGGAGACAGAGCCACATATTTCACCTTTCACAGCGCAGATAGCTTACAACACAACTTCTTCTCTGAAGTTTATGTGCACCACCAAGTTTAGTCTTGTTATTTTTAGCATATGTCTCTGTGTGACACACACACACACACACACACACACACACGTCTCTCTAGAGACAAGCAGATTCTAAGCTATTATTCATAAACTAGGGGAACCAGATGATATAATTGTTCACAGGAAAGCGGTAACTGCACCTCCCCGAGAGACTCACAGCCATTGCTGCTTTTACATCCCATTCCACAAATTTAATGAACAGAGCTCAGTAAATTTGTAATTGTAGTTAGCAGTTGAATGTATATCACAATGTAATTGTTAACATCCATATGGAAATGAATGATGTGGCTCAACAGACTGGACAGCATCCTCCCTCGCTGTCTGGCCATGGTGTCTGACACATATTTCACTAAGAAGTCTGGATATGTTGGTAAATAAGCCAGTGCTGACTTGCATCTGTTCATTTGTGTGAGCTGAATGCTGCGGGATGGCAGTTGTGCTGTGGCTTCAAAGGGCCTCTTTGCTTATATGCTTGGTGCCCCATAGCAAACAAGCCTCCGGAGCAAGTGTTTCCTGTCGAGCTAAAGATCAAAGCACTATCTTTTGCTTTCCCTCCCTCCATCTTTCTTGCTCTCTTTCTCTCTCAGTCCCTCTTTTTTCTCCCTTCTTCTTTCACTGTCTGTTCCTTCTTCACTCTATCTTTCTCTCACTCTCTTTCTACCTCACCCTCTCTCTTTTGCTCTCTTTCCCTCCCTTTTTATCTTTTCTCACTCTTTCCATCTACATCTCTCCCTCTGTCTTTCTCTCTTGTTTGTATATGAATCAAAGGGGAGGCTTCTAATGCACAACATAAAAATAAATAACATTTGCTACCTCCTTATAATTACATTCGAGTCTATTTCCAAGCTTCACACTGAAGGAAGGAATGAATGAATATTTCAAGGCAGTGCCAGTGGTCATGAAACAAAAGCAGCAGGCACAGGCATGATGGAGGTGGCTCTTAAGCTTTGGGGAATAAGAATGGGACTAGCTGTTGTTCTTTAAAACCAACAATTCCGCTTCCAATGAAACCACATTTCAATTCCAGGAGGAACTATGCTAGAGGTAATGTGGCTTGGTTTACTTAAGGAGATGTAGTTCAGCTATGTGATTCTTATATGCATGTTATGTATCCTGAGATGCAGTCTCTTGAGGGAATGGAGAAAGCTGAGAAGAAAAAACCCTACCCCAGTCCACTTACAGCTCCATTTTTAATTATTGTGGTAATATAAAAATTATTCAGTTCATTTTAATATTGTGGGAAACCAGCGTGTTGCTATGCATTGAGTGGACTGATGCAGACTTTGTCTTGCCAAACCTGTGAATGAACCTTAAATTAGAGATGACATGGCAATACTTAATAATAAGTCAGTAATCAAAATGTCAGTTATATATGCTTCACTCAAGGGATTGCTTACAGTGAGCCTGCTGGAGTGTGCCCCTGTTCTGTGGCTAATAATTAAATGTGCTTGCTCTGCAACACACCTATAATTCTCCCATCATTTATTATTAACTGTGCTTGAAAAAAGCACACTTATAGTTCTCCCACCGTTTATTAACTGTGCTTGCTCTGCAACACACAACGTTTATTATGATTTTTCAATGTTCACCCAGATTTTGCCTCCACTACTAGTCCTCAGGTTTTCAAGATAGAGACACCGTTCCAACTCTAAAACGACCGGCCCAGTTTGGACATAGTATGGTGTCAGACAGTCTATGGGATTTTGCCATACATTTCATCATCTTACTCTAAACAGGTCAGGGTGCATGTCTGAAGTTTTAAGTAATCAAAACTGAACCACTTATTATATAAACTTGATTTAAACTTTGTCATGGAGGTCTGGATTCTATTGGCAGCTATGAGATTTGACAGTTTAGAAATAAGGCAGTCCTCAGGCTTTCGAGATAGAGACACCGTTCCAACTCTAAAACGGTGCCAGCCCTGTCTTTCTGATGCATATTTAATATGGCTTTCTGTAAGATTAAGGAACATAGTACATGTCAGGTTTCTTTCTGTCCCTCCTCCATCTTTCTCCATATTTCTCACTTTTTTATTTTTTTTTCTCTTGGTTTCTCTTTGTTCCCTCTCACTTTCACTCTCCCTCTGCCTGTCTCACTAAAGACACACATCAGATGCCTCCTTATTGGGGATAATGGCCTGGGAGCCTGATAAACCCACCTTCAATTTGAAGTCAAATAGAAATAATAAAAAAAGCTTTTACACAGCTTTGGGATGACTGAGAAAATCTCAGGAACTTGTTACCGAGCTGCCGCTGTTGTCTCCTGAGGAGAGGGGCTATGAAGTCCCCACACCAGCCATTTAATGATCCCTGCCAGACGCTGTGCACTCCTTCAGCAGCAGACCATTTAAATGTGAATCTTGTCATTACTCTCTCTTTCTCTTTCTTGTTTCTTCCCTTTCTCTACTTCTGTGTTTTTCCTCACCTGCTCTGTATTACCCACTATCTCCTCTCTGCTAGTTGGCACTGTGTCTGTATTGTTCTCCTCTTATGTCCCCCTCACTCTCCATCTTCTGGTGGAGCTCTCGCTCATACATCTCCAGCTTGCTGCTCTGCCAGGTGTTGGGGCCAAAGTCATTGAGAACACTCATTAGTTCTGCATTACAGCTCTGATAATGGCATTCTCTCTTTTTCTGGCTCTCTATCTCTTTCACCTTGTTGCTCTGCTGTCTGTCTCTATCTCTTTCCCTGTTCTCGTTAACTATGTCCATCACTCTTTGCCGCTGTCTCATTTTTTATCCCTTTTTCATTTTCTATCTCTCTCATTTCCCCACCTCCCCATGCTTTTGTGTCGGTTCTGTGACTGATGGTGTTCAGGTTCAAGGTTGATACAGACATCAGTGGCTCAGAGGGGTGAGCAAAGGCCTACTATCACACATCTATCAACATCAGAGCCTAACCCTCAGAGTGTGTGTGTGTGTGTGTGTGTGTATGTGGAGTATGTGGCATGGTAATGGTGGTGGCAGAGGGAGAGGCCATCTTGGTGGTCAAGCTGCATCCCAGCTGGGCTGATTAGGTGAAGTGGCTCCCTGGTTTGTCATGGCCTCAGCTCTTCATGGTGTTAGAGTAGGAAGGAACTGAGCTGTAGACACATACGAAGAAGCTATATATGCATAGAAGGTCATCTGAGAAACAGGTGTGTATTCAAATGGCTGCTGGTGCATGATGAACATGCTTATGATGGCAGGAAAGTTTTTGCAAGTTTAGTGTGGTTTTGTGATAAAACTGAGTCATCACATTATCTCACAATACCGTGGTTTGTATTTGCCGTTTGTGTAGGTTTTCTTTACAATTTGACTTTTTTATTTTATTCATTTGTAACTTATGATGTGCTGCTCCTTCTTTTCCAAGAACCCTCAGGGCTGTGTTTGCAATGATAACAGCCCCTGCGTTATTGATTGCTTATTCGTTGGCTTTCACATTCTCATGGATCAATACAGTGCATCCTTTTACCTCACACTGTTTTGGGTATTTCACTCCAGTTCTTGTGCACCACTGCTTGCTGTGCTCTGGTTTTCCCCCTTAAACTCTGAGTTCAGTATCTATTGCGTCGGCTCCTTGCCATCAGACCATAGACCTGAGCTGCAGCTCAAGGTGCTGGAAATCAATGCAGTCATATTTCTGCTCAGACAGGACGCTGCCCTTGCTGCCTTCAGGGCCGTTTGAAATCATTATTTCCATGCTAAATCCCTCTCTCTGACCATTTCTGTTATATCTGCGTTTTTGACCTAAAAAATGTTGTTCTCAAAATGAGACACAAAGCCAGGGGACCAGAGAGAGAGAGAGAGAGCGAGAGAGAGAGAGCGAGAGAGAGAGAGAGAGAGAGAGAGAGAGAGAGAAGTTGATGGATAGTACCAAAAGCGATAAACAAAAAGGACAAGATAGATTAAAGGAGGAGAAGGACAACACACGGCCTCAGGGAGAGTCTCCAATCGATTTACCCCCTTTAAATATTTGAGCATTTGTCTTATTTACACAACTTAAATTAATTCAGTCCAGACATTTTTGCCATGGCAGAGTCGATTATGCTCCAGCCACCTGCTCTGATTACTCATGTATTATTTAAAGACACAGACCTCTCCTCCTCCCCCTTCCTGTCTCTCCTCTGGCTCCTGCACCCTCCATTCTCATACAGGGCCTGCAAGGTTGCAATCCTGCATTTTGAGAATGCAGGATGCTGCGGCCTCTCAGCACCCCAGTGCCCCTCTCAGTGAATGTTTGCGGGGGGGTTGGTTCTATTGAAACATGTAGAGCGGAGTATGTTTTCAAAATGAACTTTAAGTGCTATATTTTTTAAAACTGAAGTTGTACTTTTTGTATTGAAAATAGATAAATAAATTAAGCTTAGGAACAGTACATATAAGTCTATTAAAAATAACTTTCTTTACAAAGTATTCAAAGCACACTTTAAGTAATGCACTAATAAACTGTGTATGTGTATTCTTGGAAAAAATCTTAATTTCAACATGCTAAAAATCTATTTAAAAGTTACTGCTATTTAGTATACTTTTCTTAAATATAAATTATACTATGGAAAAAATCTATACTGAAAATTAGTGTATTTAAAGTGTATATTATTTACACTTTTAATTAACACAGAAAATATCAAATATCAATATACCAAGACATATTTAATAGTTTTGAAGTATATTTTTAGTAGAACAAAATATATGACTTTTTACCGGGGTGTCTCTGTGGAAGTTGTGTGCAAAGCCAACAGTGCGTGGAATTAATAGGGAAAAACATGCCTTGCGCTTACCTACACAAAGAATAAGCGGACACACACACACACATAGACTGTTACTCTTTTTCTTTCTCTCTCTCTTTCCTACTCTCTCTTTTCTCTCCGTTTTTCTCTCTCTCTGACACCCCCCCCCCCCCCCCCCCCCCACACACACACACACACACACACACACACACACACATACACACACACAATCTAACAGCTTGTTATCCTGGCTGAACAGATGCAAAGAAATGTGCAAATTGCAGGATAATTATAATTGGAAATGCAAGTACTACTGCTTCCAAGTGTCATTCCACCTCATATAGCATAGGCATAAAATGTATTTATCTCCCTTAGCAATAGAATTATGTAACTTTGAAGTAGATCTCAAAAATCTGAATCACCTTTCAATATCAATGTGCTTATGAAGGGTAAACTGTAGCCAAATTAACAAATGACTGCCTATTTCACGCTGTACTTTTTCCTAACATATGCTATAAAGTAGCAAATCAAACAGTTATTTTGGTACTTTACGCATATTCTGAATATGAAGGGACTCGTGGATTAAAACTGTTTTTTCTATATGCAAACAGGCGATAAGAAACTCCACTGGATTATTTCCACGGAATCAGTCACCTGGTGACCTGGTCACCTCCCTTACTTATTTCCTTTCTTATATGTTAAAGACAAAGGGGAAGCTGGGGAAGTGGATTGCATACATCATTAAAAACCAGCAGCTCAATATCTATGCAATGAGTAGGATTGCAGAGGGATGAAAACTTATTTATGCCCTTAGAATCATGTTTTAAATATACATTTGGGAAATATTAACAATTTTACACCAAAGCAACACAGCACATGTAAAAGCAACAAAAACAACAACAAAAAACACTTATAACACAAGTCAACAGTTTAAAAACAGCTTCTTATGCTAGCTTTACACTGTACCTGCACATTTCTTGATCAATCCATATTTGTCCCACCTCTTGTTTCTCCCTACTCTCCCCATCCATACCTTCCTACTTCCTCAACATCTCCATCCTCCCCCTTTTATTCTCTTTTTCTGTCATCCTCTGTCTTATCCTCTCTTTCATCCTCTGTCTCTCTCTCTATTCATGTCACCCTCCATGTATGTCTATTTCTCCTCTTCTAATTCCTCTGCTGTGGGCAGTCTCAAAGCTGATAGATAGAAATCAATAGCTGTGAAAATCTCATTCCAGAAATCCACAGGCCAGAGAGTCTCATGCAGGCAGAGCCACGGGGCCAGCCAGGCGCACTCTCAGCCAGCCAGTGCATGCTTAATTAAAGGCTCATCAGTCTAAACACATGCAGACACAACAAGCTGAGCGGATATTACAGCCATGCTCCACACTGCAGCCCTATAGTACAGCAAATGAAAATATCGGCTGGGGGGTGGGGGTGAGAGAAAGATGAAGAGAGCGGCTGAAGGAAACACAAAAAGGGCAAAAGGTGAGGGAGACACAAGAGGAGGAGAGAGGAAATGAGGTAAATAGCTTTTTGACCTTATTTTCAGATCAGTGAAAGAGGTTTTAGGTTGTTTACTGGTAGATGCATCGATTTTTAGCTCTGGATAATTTGCCACACTCTTTTCAGTGTCTACCATTTATTTTTAAAATCAGAGATGGCATACAGACCTTACAAGCTAATTCACTCAAGGCAATAAACAGCAAATGCTCACTGGATTGCAAAACAACCAATAACAAAGAAAATGCAAGGCCTAAAACTGATTTTGAGTTCCAGGCCTTATAAAGACCAACATATAAAAACCAAAACACAAGAATCTAGTCTCTGTATAGATTTTCATAGCCCTTCAAGAGCCTTTAATTTAAATAGGGTTACCTCTGGTAAATAACAAATATCAAGCTCAAATACATATTGTAGCACATACTGTACAGTTGTACATGCTGCACATGATTATCTGATAAGATGTATGGTCTCATTTTTTGTTTGCTGCAGTGTGTATCTGTTTCACATCTCATACATTTCTCAGTGGGTGAAAACAGCTGGAATGTTCATTATGGACTGAGCGACACTAAACTCATTAAAAGCCTATAGACTGTTCCAGAAGCAGATGTGTCACAAGCTATTTCTGTCCACTCAATCATCTCTCTTTCTCTGTTGGATCTCTGACAGGACAATCAGTCACATCACAAGATTCAGCATTCTTTAAAATGTGGTACTTTGGTAACAATCTGTGATACGCTTTTTGACTGTCTGTACTCCTGTGACATTGCTGTGGAGTTAAATGACGCATGACGCTGTGATATGCCTCTCTGGTTTCACTACGACTACGCTGTTCCGACTGTGGACTGCCAAAGTACATTCGGTCGGTCAGCCCCCAACACCACTACTCTGCCTCACCTCTAGTGTCTAGGCAAAAGTTATCACCTGCCATTCTTGTGGTTTGTGATCTTAAATCTTTCAAAACAGTGAGAAAAACGTTGCCTGCGGATAAAAACGTTGCCCCTGGACAAATGAAGACTATCAGGTTCTATCCACTTTACACGCCTGTGTCCTTGACTCTTTTTCTTCACATTTCGATTGGCTTAACTGAAAAACAAGATAACAAGTGAGGATGGTTCCCTTCAAAGTTTGAAAGTCATACCGGCTATGGTCTCTCTCCTGAATGAATAAATAATGACAAATAATTTGTCTCTGTCTCGGCCAAGCCCACCCGAGAAGCTTTCTGTGGTCTTTCTGCCGACAGGCAGCCCCTCTCCCCCCCTACCCCCCACCCCACTCCTTGAATCCCCAGCCCACAGCATGTTTGGCTCACAGCAGCACTCATCGCCCCCCTGGCACTTTACTGTCTACCACAGACAGCTTCCTCAATACAACCACAAAAGCACACAAACACTATTATAAAGCTTCAACACTCAGCTTTTTATTTTCATCAAGTCTAGCTTTTGTTTTGTGTAGTCAAGTTTGAGTGAAATTAGACAGGGAGACCAGCATACCAGGTAAGCAATAACGATCCCTGAGAGTGAAAGCAAAGGAACTATGAAGTGACTATGATGAGTTACTCGAGTTGCTATTTATTCTCTTAAGCCTATTTATTCCCTTACACCTTTTATGCTTTGAAATGTTTGTGGAGCTTTGTGTGCATGTGTGTATACATATGCTGTTACTGCAAAACAATTGGCCTACTTAGGACAACTAAAGAAAGAACTACTAGTAAAGAACTACTACTACTACCACTACTACTACTTATTTTTCACTCTTTCATGTACCCACCCGTTTCTCTGTGTAATGAGGACCTTATCTAAGGTTCTCGTGCATGAGGATGAGCTGAGTCGTGCATGAGGATGAGCTTGAAATATTGACCACCTTAATTTTCCATTTCATCTTTTGTGCGTTGCACTGACAGAATCATCGAAAAGCTGTACTCTAGCAAGATCCCTACACAAGATCCTAATTTCATTTTTAAACGTTTCATATTTCACATAGTCAATGTAAGCCTGCGCAAGTTCAGCCAGGAAGACTCTCATGCCACGTAGCGCTATACCCTTCACTCTCATGCCACGTAGCACTATACCCTTCGGCCAATCAGCGGCCGCCACCTGCCTTATAATGACCTGTCTAACTCACCTTTTTCGCTGCTTTCAGGTATCGACGTAAGCAAAGTCCCCTCCTCCATCCCCACCACCACCAGTTTGGTCCTGTCTTCCCATCCGCCCGGGGGGGTATCTCTGGTCTATACTACATGGCTGCAGCAGGATCTGACGGATCCTTCATCCCAAGACCCGGGCTGATGACAGGACCTACGCCAAAGATCATCTACTTTCATTAATATATTGTTAAATTCTGTTTATTAAATCGCTTAAATCGTACTCCATTCTCCGAGTCTTTCTGGCTGAACTATAGTTATAGTCCCCAGCAAGACTGCAGTAGCTACTACCATAAATGTCATGTTCTGACAAGGTTTAACAGGAGAAGTGGGTATAATCATGTTCACTGACAGTTTCATGGAATATTCCTCCACTCCTGCTTCTTGTTCTGACACATTGTGTGCTATTAGAATATTTCAACATCAGATTAAACATGTATCATTAAGTGGATTTTAAACATTTGTGACATTTTGGGTATCAAAATATGTAACATTTAAAAAGCCTACAGTATGTCAGTTTAAATTCTTTTGTGTATGAGTTAAATTTAGATAGTTAATACAAAGCATTTTGTCCAGCTCCACTCGAGACAATATGTGAAACAATTTTGTATTTCCAGGTTGCTGACAAAAGACTGCAACCACATATGCAGGTAGGAAAACATCTTGGGACATCAAAAAATACAAGTGACATTTTAGCAACCATTTTGTTATATGTAGTTTTTTTCATAACAACACAAAAATTCATATATAGATCCATAACTTTCAACAGTTGAAACAATTACTTACTGAAAAACAATCATTACTTCTTTGTACAGCTTGATTGGACTGAATCCAGTCATCATTCACTGTGGATCAAATAAAGGTTCAGCATTTCCACCCAGAGATTTTGCAGGTGTGCTGTTTACATATTCCATCAGCTCCTGCTAAAGGTCCTCCTATTGATCCTATTGATCCACAGTTCCATGGATAAAATCCTCTCATCCAACAGGCTTCTCATTGGACTAACCCCATCAGTAAAGTCCCTGGTCTCCCAGTATGAATTTTGTCATATAGCTGCAGATATTTGTTGTCATGTTGTCATAGGTGATCCATGGTCAGGAATTGGCTTGGTAGGAAAAACCCACTCATTCACAGTATAGAAAAAAAATGTCAACCTCGAACATGTTGTAGGGCAGAGAACTGCTGATTAGTGGGAAATGCTATATAAAGGAAATATTGCTGGTCATTTTTTTTATTTCACGTTGTTTTTTATTGATATTGTTTTTTCAGGGGGTCCAAAGCTTCACAGGGGACCACAAAAGACTGATATTTTATTCAACTACATGGGCCAAAATATACCAGACACATTTGTTGCTTATATCTTGGATTATAAAAATGACATAGGCCTAGAGTACCAAATATATTTGTTGCATAACTGACATACAGGAGTTTAGGAAATTTTGTTAAGTTATGTAAACATAACTCTGGCCGGAAATAAAAGATGTTTTTTATGTTAGGGTAGATTTAGCTAACTTGTTTTTTCTGGGAAAATATAGTCATGTAATGTTAGGCAAACTGTAGACCTGAATTGAAGATTAAGAAGTAGTCATTAAAAGGTGTCAATAGAGATATTTCAAAGTCAAAATTAGTGAAATATAGTTAAATTGCTTATGATTCAAATTTGTGACGCAGGCTCCGCATGCCAACCATGGCTTGCGCTTACAAGGGAATTCTATCCTACCGTTGCCACTGATCCCTTATACAGGCGTAGAACAAATTGCATAGTCAAAGTATACTTCACCAGCCAAAGATCCATCATTACAGCCCAAAAGAAATTTTGACAGCATGTTACAGACTTTCGAGATAGCCAGTGCCCTGAAGAAAAAATAAATCCTTGAATGTGTTGTAGTGCAAAGAACTGTTTGGGACATTCCATTAATAATGGATCTTTGGCTGGTCCATGTAATTGTTATTTTATTATTTGTAGAAATGAAATGAATGTTGCATAAAATGTGCTATATAAATAAAATGACCTGACTTAACTTGCCCTTGTGTATTTGCTCCCTTCTTTTCCATGGGCACTTGGCTTTTGTGTTTTTCTTGACATTTATTTCCCTTCCACTATGCTGCATCTATTTTCCCTTTTTTATTAATTCTTGATGAATTCATTTATCACTGGCAAATCTATGAGGCAGCATGTGTAACACAGCATACAGTCACCTAACATAACAAAAAAGAAACAATTTTGGTTTAGAGTTGTAAACATTTTTTAATGTTGTTATTAAAACTAAACCTTACATAAAAACTACCCAGAGCCATCAGGTAGGTCAGTACTCAGACAGCAGTCAATATTGACTTATTCATCAGGTCAGCGCCAGGCCCTCTTTTTTCTGGGCTCCTCAGGCAGGGGCTCCTCACTGAAGTCCACATCAAAGTTTGGAGCGAAGGAGTTAAGGGTGCGGGAGCTGAAGGTCTCAGTAAAGGTCACCCGGCCGTCAGCATCCACGTTTTCCTCAAAGGAAGGGTAGGACAGCTTCTCCCACAAAGCCTGTTTGATTGAGCGGCCAAGCCCGATGTAGGGGGTGGCATTTCCAGGCTTGGTTTTCCTCATCGGATCCACTATGGAGTGATAAATGGCCCGGTACTTGTCCTGCATGTGGCTATGCATAAGCAGAGGTGTGCTCTGGGCTGCTGATGGAATGGAGCAGCTCTGGGGAAGTGGGGTGGCCACAGGAGGCAATGGGCGGAGGTCAGGCAGAACAGCAGCGTTCTTTATGTAATTGTCCTCCACAGGCTGAGCCAGCTGGCAAAGACTTTTATGGAGTGCAACCTCCCTCCTTTTTCTCTCTTTGGCCTATACAAATAAAATGGAATAGGGCCTCAGTGATTACAAAATATATGATTTAACCAAAGATATAAATGATTGTATTTAGGGTTCCTAACATAACAGGTAGGATGTTTTACCTCTGCCATGAGAGAAGAGTCCTCCAGGTTGGGGAAGGACATTGCCTCGCTGTCTCGAGGTGCTGTCCATTTACGGTCAGATTCCAAGTTGTGGACTTGGCCATGCTTCCCTGATGAACAGTGCACCTTAACTGGATTTTTTGTCTTTTTAGCAGACGTGTTTCCTTTTATTTTGCCACCATATTTCCTGATCTGGCGAAGTTCCTGCTGCAAGTTGATTTTGCACCCAGCCTCAGGGATGAGCTTGGGTACGTGCTGGGCCATTTGTAGCAGTAAGGCAGCAATTTCCAGCCTCTCTTTTAGGTTGTTTAATTTGATGTGTCGCTGAGATGGGAACACCTTGGTAGCCTACAGATTATTTGAAAAAGGTTATTTTCCAGTACATTCAAGGGTACATGGCTACATGTTCATTACACATCAATAAAATTAGTGACCTATTTGTGACATGTCTGTAATGAGAAATATGGAAAGTTCCCTACCTGTGGTGTCGTGGACAACCCAAGAGGCTTTGGGCAGGGCATGAACTTGGCATCCTTGGTTATGGACTTGGCCCATTTCCTCTTTCTACCCACACACTCAGAACCCTCTGAGACAGGGGACAAGGTGGCACCACAGGATTTGGAAATACTCTCACATCCAGTATTTACTTTCAGTGAGGATCCAAGGACACATTGAGGCAGAGCAGAAGAGTTGTCACCACAGCTGAGGGTGTCCTTGGATGAGATGGGCACAGGGAAAGGACCCTGCGATATGCCTGGGGCAGAACCTTTAACACTCTTCTTGCCCAACTTCCCCACAGTCTGAGGGGCTTCCTTAGAAAGGGGCTGACTTCCCAGATAAAAAACATTTAAATGTTTGGATGGTACAGTTCTCCTTCTGAGGCTGTAGGGCGTGTTGGGGGCTCGCCCTTTGCTGCCCTGGAATATAAAAATGATGATGTCCATATACATCAATGTTTTGTCTAGTTTTTAAAAAAAATAATTTTGTTAGTGGGCTAATTTGACATAAAAAATACAAATAATGTTGTATTAAATCAGAGTAACCCATCAGTTTTTCTTACCTTTGCCATGGTGCTTGATCCACAAAGTGAAGTGTTCAAGTAAAGTGTTTAACTGCAGATTCTAATATTATGTTTGGTTTTGGTTGCCAGAGGTGAACATTCTAAAAATACATGATGTCATATACAATCTTCACTTGGCTCTTTAGAATGTTGGAATGATGGAATGAATGGAATGTTCATTAAAGTTTTTATACAGATACTTTGCCATATGGCTAAAATCATGGACTAGCATCTATGTATAAAGCCTGAAGCACTGCTTATAGGGCACTCATTGAAATGCTTGAAAATCTTTAACGCTTGAACAGAATTTTAATGCTTGAACAGTTTTAACCCTAAATTCTTATAGGAGAATACTGTACCACTTTTTTGCATTTGGAAGTTTAGTAAAAAAAAAAAAAAAAACATTTTTATGTTCATCATTTTCCTCCTCAGAGCTCTCATCATCACTTATGGCAGGATGGGCTGGCACAATACTAGTCTCCATCTTTCCATGAAAGAGACGAGCAGTGAGCTGTAATAATGCAGTGTTTGTGAAGGGCGGTGGCAGTGAAATATACATGTACTGAAAACAAAGAGCACTGGCATACAAAATGTAGTTATATGATAAGAGCATATCATTATGCGTACTGGTGGTAGGCCTACTACCTATTTTTTCTTATAATAAACATCTACTTGCCAATCCAAAATACTGAATCAACTGAATATATTTTAATAGTAATGACCCTCACAGTAAACTTAAAACAAAGTACTCTGGCAGACAAAGGGGGTAAAGTGTGTGGAATGCAGTTTAGGAATAAAATACAACGATTTTTTATTGTCACATGCATAGACACACTAGCTAAGGTAGGACATGCAGTGAAATTGGTGATTGTTTGTCTAAAACTGTGCATGGGGAGGGTGGAGTAAAGTGCATAGAATGTAGTTTGAGGATGGCTACCTGATAAAGGGCAGAGGTAGAATGGGTGGTGGGGGGATGGAGGGCATAAAGTGCAGTTGGGGTTGGGAGGGAGGATTGGCTTTGGTGGCCAATGATGGGCTGTGTGTGGGAGGGAAGGAGAGATGAGGTGGGGATGAGGAAATGCTTGTGGGGATGAAGTGGCTTGTAGGGGCGGGGAGGGGCTCCAGTGACATCCAGTGGAGGTGGGGGTACGCAAGGGCTGTGTCCTTACTATTAATGACAAAAGTTTAACTAATACTCTCTTAATATTTAACACAAATATTCAATCATAAAATGTGTGATTTTCATCAACTTATCATTTTTATGTTTGAAGTCATCATTGCACCCCTGAAGGAAGACAGGGGTAAAAAGACACTATTGAACACTGAAATTTGACATGCTCCAGGCCACTGGTCATTGGTCAAATGTCATGATGTCACTATCTGTGTCAGAGCCTGATCTCTACTAATTGGCTGGGAGCAACCCATGTGGTTGTACAGCCTTATAAAGAGGCATGGAAGGGGCATTTTGAATATGTGGGGAAGTTACCAAATATGGTTCCTTGCTCGATAAAGGGTCAAGAGTAACCACTTGGTAACTCTTAGTATTTTTTACTTAGATGGTTAATTACCACCCATTTATTTTTATGCTGCAGTTGGACAATTTAAAACATATTTGATGGAACTGTCACACTCTGACAGTATAACATGAAATAGTCAATTCATTCACACTGATGAATTAAAGCTTGTTATTGTTGCTATGGTTATGGTACTCGTTCACTTACAGTATGCACTCACTATCACATGTACTAGCACATCTGTAGAAGAGAAGAGAGGTGAGGGTTGTTTTGGATGTTGTATCTTTTTGCATTTTCGAAGGCCTGTTGATGCACTGAAAGAGAGCATTTTAAGACATCACAGAAACACCTACAGCTTAGCATAATGCTGTAAATCCAGTGGTGAAAAAGTTTTTTTTACATCTTCTTTTAAGTCCAGGTTTTGTTTTGTCTAAGTTAAACTGGAACAGGGAGCCCATCATACCAGGTAAATAATTAGCATACCTGAGACTATAGGGACTTGTTTTTCATTTTTATCCGCCAAGCTATTTCTCTGTGTAATGTAGAACTTATGGAAGGTCTACTCCTCCTTCTGCTTGAGGATGAGCTGACTTGGGTCCTCTTGAATTATTGACAGCCTTAACCTTCTTTTTCATCTTGTGTGCTACATAGGCTAAGTCATTGTAAAGCCATCCTTTCTGCTGGACTGTGCCTTTTGTGTAGATCTCTATACAAAACCCTGAGTATGTTTTTTATCTTTAAATATTTCAGCTAGTCACTTTGGTTAGAACAATTATAATTCCATTTTCCTTAAACTCCCCAGCAACAAGACTGCAGTAGCTCCTGCCATAAATGTCAAGTTATGACAATATGGTTTAACAGGAGATGTGTGTACAATCATGTTCACTGAGAGTTACATGAAATATTGCATTGTTCCTGTGTGCTATTAGCATGTTTTAGCATAAAGTTAAACATGTATCATTAAATGGACATCAACATTTCTGACATACTGGGTATTAAATACATGTAGTGCTTCAACACACACATACAGTTATGGGATGCCAGGGCAGCACCTGAATTTCTAGGGTGCTGACAAAAGACCTCAACTATAATTAGACCTTGGGAAGTGATATTTCATATTAACATTTATTGATATTTCACTACCATTTTGTAATATAGTCAATGTAGTACATTTTGCTTTCCCGCAAAACACAAATATAGATTTCTAAAGATTTAGCAATAAGCTTTTCAACAGTTCAGACGGTCACTTTTTCAAAAATTATCTCTTTTTTTCAATTTTGTACAGCTTGATTGCTCTGGCTCCAGTCATCAGTCACGGTGAATCAGATAAAGGTTCTACATTTCCAACCTACAGATTTTGCAAGTGAGCTACATATTCCATCAGCTCATGTTGAAGGTCCTCCTATTGATCCAGAGATCCATTGATAAATCCCCTCTTTTCCCACAGGCTTATTATGGGACTATTCCCATCAGTAATTGGTCTCCCAGCATGGATTCTGTCATGTACAGTAACTGCAGTGGTCTGTTGTCATTCCATGGTCAGGAATTGGTTTGGTTGGAAAATCCCAGTCATTAGCAATGTGGTTTACGAGTTACTTTATATTGTGCAGTTTAGATTCACAGTAAAGAATGGGACTTTCTACCAGTCTGTATGTCTCCTGGTAGTGTTTTCAGGTAATGGTATCTGTTAATTGTCATTATTTTGTTCCTAAGTGAGTGGTGTGTGTGTCTCCAGGTTAAAGCTCAGGCTTGAAACCAATGTAAGTCCCCCATATAGCTCCACGAAGGGCCTTCCTGTGTTTTGGCTTTTCTGGTGGCTAATAGCAGCTAGACCTTGTGTCAACAACAGAAAAGACTGAAAACCTTATAGTAGCCAGATAGTTGGCCCTGTTCCACTATCTACGCAGAGGTTATCGTTTTATTAGAGCCAATGCTGGTAGTGGCATGGGTACACAGCTACATCCTTCACAAGAGTCTTTGATACAGCAGAGAGAAGCCATGAGAGAAAGGGAGAGGGAGAAAGAAAGAGAGAGAGAGGTAACACATCCAGCTGCTGTGTCCCCCCTGCTGTGCTCCCACCTCTCTCCATTATTTCTGAAGGAGGCTAGGGAAGCCAGCAGTGTGAGTAATGTGAAGCCAAAGGGGAAGGATGGTGGGAGGGAGAGCTGCTGGGGGTTAGAGAAGGAAGATGAGGGGTTTTTTCACTCCCTCCATTCACCCCCATCATAACCAGTCCTGGCACAGCGCCACCTGTCCCTGGTGGAAGTCCCTGCAGGGGCAGACACAGTGGTACTTAGGGCTGCGGCCGGCACAGCTGAAGAGCAGGGCTTCACCAAGAAGGCCGGGAAGATGTGGTTCATCTCAGAATTCATTGCCTCACATTGCACCTCCCGCCTAACACAAGGGGATAGAGGGGCCATGGAGGTAGGGAGAGAAAGACAGAGAGAGAAATAAGGTAAGAACCAAAGAGGCAGACATACTGTACAGACACAGATGCATGTGCTTGGACTGACCTGATGTGGGCCTCCTTGTTGTTGACGAAGCAAAAGAAGGCAGGCTCACACACCTGCTCCGCCCCTTAGCATGCGTCCATTAAGGAATGGACCTCATCAGACACCAGCAGCCTGAAAGTGCTCAGTGGGGGAGAGCAGGAGGGAATGCTGGCATTGGCCAACCAGCCTAGGAGTGTGGAGTTGGGCAGGGGCACGAAGGGGTTCCTATGCCACGCCTGGGAGCCATTGATCAGAGGGAAGGAAGCTTCTGGTCTGCAGAAATCCGGAAGGATGAGAGAGAGAAAGATAGAGAGAGAAAAAGTGAATGAGAAAGGGAGAGAGAGTAAGTGAGACAGACTGGGGGGAAAGGAGAGTACGACTGTGTGTGAGAGAAACTGAGTGTGTGTGGAAAAAATAGAGATGTAAAAACCCCATTTCTTATAAACCCAACTGAAGCAAATGTTGTCCTGGAAGAAATATGGAGAAAAAAATAAAAGAAAATACCGACTTTAAGTAGTACACAATGGGTTGAGCGAGGCTGAAACAGATTCCGCTCATGACACACAGAGTCAATATTAACCGAGTCCTGAATGAACAGAGAGATGGATGATGGACAAGTGGCTGCCTTTAATGACACACTCGATGTTCCTCATCTCCCCTATTAGGCGTGTGCCTTAGTGACACAGCTTGTTATTCTCTGACACTAACTGTAACGCCCCTTACTACCATTAAATGCAGCTCAAGAGCCATGTTGTGAAATTAATCACATTTCCCCCTCTGCATTGATTAAATTCCCCTTATATTTTGATATGAAAGTCGTGGGTGTAACTTTGTCCAGGATTTTTGCCACATTTAATATACTCTCATAATGACGGCTAAAGGAAAATTACCTTTGCCTCTTGTCTTTGTGTTGGCTGAAGTATCAGTATTGGATTTGTCTCAGAGCGCAGCTGGGAAATAATAGTATAAAGTGTGCTGGAGAGGGGGAATGTTGTAATAGTGCAGCAATGACCTTCGGTTTACGAAGGCCTTGATCTGTCAAATTTCATTGACCAAAATGTTAATGACCAAACTGCTTAGTGGGTCTATGGCATCTGCTGCTCGATTGAGTGATGGACACAGAGCTCTGGGCCAAAACCACCAACTCTTTCATTTTCTCTTGTCCTCTGTTCCTCCTACTCAACACCTTTCTCCTTCTTCTCTCACCCATTCTTCTTCTTTCTCTCCTTTTTCCTCACCTCCTCCTCCTGACCTCATAATTCCCATAATCCTTTGGTGTGGCTGTCGATAATGAGAAGTTGTGAGCTAGTCAATCAGCTACTGCAGCAGCTGTCTCAGAGGAGCATGGGGGTGTCATGTCACACAGAGGCTGAAATAACTGTGTGTTTGTGTGTATGCGTGTGTGCACTCATCACCCAACTGATGCTGGATGTACTGTAGGCACGAACCCTCTTTAGCATACCCTCACATGTGTACTTATACAGCAAGTAGGGCTCCACCTACACACACACCCAACACACACACACACACACACACACACACACACACACACACACACACACACACACACACACACACACACAAAAACACCAAACACACACACAAGCACAGTTATACACACACAAACCAATTAACTTCAGCATTTTAATAACATTGGCATAGATACAGGCTTTTGTCATACTGTCATAATTTTTTCCAGTCGTCTTTTTTGCATATCTCATTATTCTCACTAATTGGAATCAAAGGGCTGTTCTGCTCATACCTCATGACAAAACAAATACAGTAATTGTGAGGCTTGTCGGGTTTAATTGCCTTTCCGTTTTCTCTGCCATAGTACTGAACTGCTGAGTCAATGAATCAACTTTTACTTTCGCTCTGAAGCAGTAAATTATCTCGTACCTAAATTAAATATGTGACATTGTGCATCTTTGATTAGATCGATTGAGTGCATGTCGTTTTTGTAAACAGTCTTTTTAAATGTCTCAGAAAATAGCAAGGCGGACCAAGGATGCGTCGTAAGCCGATTTTGTTGTTCATGAATTATGTGAGTGAGCAGAACCTGAGCCCTAATCAACACAAGTAAAACAAAACAGTTTCAAAATCACAAGCCAGGTAACTTTGAGTAAGAAAACAGTCCTGTTATGGCCTAAGATTTGCTTTTATGCTGTAACTTCACGTGGAAGTTGAAAACAAATGAACTCAGTCATTATGGTTATATACTGTACTGTCACTGACGCTTTTACAAATGGTGTCGGTGTGCATGGGTGTGTGTGCATGCGCACGAAAGTTTGTATATGTGTGTATACATTAGCTGAAACTCCACTAGACCACAGCAGTGCTCTACTGATCTTGTGGCAGAGTGACAGAGACCACAGGCACCACTAGTCATGGCCACCAGAAACAGCTGTCCAAAACTCACCAAAACACTTCCATAGTCACAGAAATAAGCAGCAAAACACAGCATTACATGTGGACAATATAGCTGCTCTCTGGAGTGGAAAGAAAAATGACATGAGAAGAGGGGACAGGGAGGGACTTAATTAGAGAGGGGGAAAGGGATTAAATTAGAGAAAACTGGAGGCAAGGAGAGAAAAAGACTGCAGGAGTTGGTGATAAAGGAGAAGAGGAGATCAGGGGGTGTAAGAAGGTCAGCGGTAAGTAGAGGGTAGTCTAATGAGGTGATGGAGGAGAGAGGAAGGAACTGCAGGAAGTAAAAAAGAGGAGAGGACAGGACTGTGGGAGGTGCTTGATGAAGGAGAAGAGAAGACTTCAGGAGGTGACAGAAAGAAGAAGAGAAGAAAGCTGTCCTGTATGATGTGAGAGACGGCTGAGGCTGTGCCTGTGTGAGGGTGAGGTGAACTGGAAGAGGAGGAGGCAGGCGAGAAGTGGAGAGGAGATGTCCCCCAGCTGAGATTTCAGATTGTTTCTGTCTGCATGACTGAGCACATCAGCATATATATTTCCCCCCCATCAACTTTGTGTGTGTGTGTGTGTGCATGTGTGTGCGTGTGTGTGTGTGTGCGTGTGCGTGCGTGCCTGCGTGTGTCTGTGCGTGTGTGTGTGTGCACGTGTGTAAAGAATGTAGAATCGCACATGCCACATGCATAGTGTATGCCGTGTGCTCGTGTGTAGAAATGGAGAGAAGCCTCACAGGCAAACTGCCAACACACTGGTCTGTCTGTCTGTCTGTCTATCTGTCTATCTATCTATCTATCTATCTATCTATCTGTCTGTCTGTCCCTTTCTCATCCACCTCTCCCCTATCTCCCCTATCTTTTACCTCACATTTATCTTATCCATCTCCTTATCTCATCCTCTGCCCCTTACATCACATGAATAACACACACACCAGCCTTTAAAAACAGCCTTAAAAGTGCAAGTATCAAAATAAACACTACATTAAAACTTTTATAACCCTCAGCATTCTGCTACACCCTTGAGAAAGTTGAGAAAGATGTCAATATGTGCCTCTATGTTCAATAAATTCCACCTTTCAAAACATAGAACTGCCATAAGTTCACTACCCCCTTCTTCCCACACACACACACACACATACACTGTAACACAAAATGTCAAGGCTAAAGCTTGCAGTAAAGTCTGAAGGGAGGTCAGTGCCCTCTCTGGTTGTTGCATAACCCCATATAAGTTTTAGTGCAACCTGACTTTCACATGCTGGGCACTCAGCAATTTTAGCTCTTCAATGTATTTAGCAATTCTTCTCCCACACTGACACAACTTTGCTCCCCAGGCTTGCATGCTAATGTGTCAACTGGGCTCAGGACCCTCATGCCTGTGGTCCATTACACCCAACTAACTCCCAGTGCTCTCCAATCAATGTCTATTTTCAGCACCTGGAAGGTATCTATACCTGGAAGACCTGAAAATCGATTTCCACCTCACCACCTCCCCCTTAACACCCCTCCCACCATCACCACCACCACTGTTCCCCCTGCCTCCTTCCAAAGCCTTGTGGGAGTTCTGAGATGAGTATGTTTACTGTACCTTATAGTGGGATACCATGCCATATTCATGTTGAACTACATCAGTAGGGAAATACATGGCTCTGAATTTCGCAAACTTGTGCTGTGACATAATAAACTCACAACAGCTAATAGGTATTATATAATCACTTCTTGGGATTGGGCAACATGGAGGACCACACATACGCAAAACATCAGCATCATCAGAAAAGAGAGGATTTTTTCAAATATGGAAAGACCTGATGAAAGAAAAGGGGATTGACAGAGATGCCAAATTTGCTTCTACGTGAACACTGAAACTAACAAAAATGCCTTTAAACTTATTGTTGGAAGTAAAATAGTGGTGATGCTTTTATGTAATGTCCTAGCAAGAAGCAAGACATTTAGTCACAAGACAAAGGAGGTGTTATAAAGTCAATTTATAGTGTAAACTCAGTTCTGATAAAATCTGTAATTGCTGCCTTATTGCGTACACATGTTTACACTTACATTTTAATAAACCTGACAACTGAATGAAGCAATGATTTCACATTGTACCCCGTGAGTGCAACATACTGGGCTCAAACCAGAGTATCATCAACAAGTGTAGGTTTGCCAGACCTGCGGATATTTTACCATGAACAAGGATTTTGAGACATGTGGTCCACCATCTCGAATGTAATTATGACCTTTGAACAACCATGGGCGTCACTAGGCCTTTTTTTCACTTGGGATCGTACCTCAGTAAAAATGTTTAAAGACTTTAGCGACAAACTAATTCCTAAGACTAATTAAGATCAACAGTAGACTGTAGGAAACGAGTGTAGTTCTAACTTCTATCACATCTACTTTGCTAATTTTCTGATTGGTCTGTGACATTTTCACAAACATTTTGTCTGTAAACTGCAATGTGCATCCAGTTTAGTACATTATACTGGAGAGATTAAGTCAGGTAGCATAAAGTTCCTGCTACAGAAGTACACAACATTTTAACAAACCCATTATCCTACATGGACTAAAACAGTATTGAATTATTTCTCTAGATGCATATAAGGAAATTCTTCTCATGAAGCAAGAGACAGAAGCAGGGAAACAGCAACAGATGAGGAGGGTGAGAGAGGTAAGATTATGGTTGTGTGTGTTGTATGGGTGGTTTATTAAGAGACTCTGGTCGCTCATATATTCATGCATTCAGCATCAATATGCATTAAAACCCTAACTGTCAGCAATAGTTTTTTTCTGTTGGGTTGGGGGGGACAGTGCCCCAGTAAGGCTTAAGTCCTAGTGACACCACTGAGTAAAACTAAGCACTGAGAGGTGTAGTGCAAACCACAGTAGTTACCAACGTAGTTGTGAACGTTTATGTTTTGCGAAAAATGTGTGTCCAAATACAGAACATTTCTATGCTGACAGTGTAGAGCTCCAGTTAATCAAGGACCCTTAATCGAACAGCACTGTCAAGCATGCATGTTGTGCTACATGTCCATCTAGAATTAGTCTGGTACAGCCTTTAATTAGCCTACTGTAGCCTTTTGAATAGCTATGACTTAGCCTAATATACTACACAGTATGTCATAGATTCTCCAAATTGTGTGTGATGTAAGAGGTGGTTCACACTCTTATAGAACACATTTGTACCTGGTTCCTCACGATCTCTTTGACAGTAGACTCAAACTTTGTTAAACTCCACTGTCATAATATGTAGCAGCCTGATGCACTGTTGAGAGGACACCTTAATCAGGATTAAGAACAATAAATACACAGACAATGTAGCACAACTATATGTGTCCTCAAGGGCATAGTAATGGTTTTGATATTGGTGGGGACATAATTTGCTTCCCATGCCTCCCTACATCATGATCTAAGCTACTAAAAACTACAGCCTCAACAATCAGCATTACAGTGTGCTGCTTAATTTCCACACAACATTTGTAAAATGAATATTCATTTGTGTGAAATATAGGCCTACCGTATTTTACATGCATTTTGGTTTTGTTACTGCAGTTGAAGTGTTTTAGTACTGCAGTTGAAGTGCATTTTGAACATGTTAACTGATGGAGTTTTGGAAGTACACACTGCATAGAGATAAGTGTAAGAAGTGTGAAAAACAAGTGGAATATTGTTGCACAGAAGATTTCTCTAAGACTGCAAGGGAAGCTTTGCTTCCCCTAAAATGTAAAAAAAATGTAATGGTCAAATGTTTACGAAATGCCTTAAAACATGTTCATTTCAAACACCAGTTTGTTAATAATAGGCCCATTATCACAAATCAACTGAGTTGTTAACTTAGCATTCCACTTTGTTCTCATGGCCTATGGCCAACGCATTTCCTCATAGACGTCCAGCGTCAATGCACTTCAATGGGCCAGCCCGGACCCCTAATGTTCTATGCATGGAAACTGGATGGTCATTGGAGAAATGCCATTTTTTCTCCCACCCCCAGACGCAGAGCGTCTCTGGAGGTGAATGGAATGGTGGGCGGAGTTTTGCTGGTGCGGACTTCAAGCAATCCCCGTGTTGATTGGTGAACCTCTGAATCCAGTTTTGATTGGCTGGCGTTTTTGATACATAGACTGTCACTTGGCTGCTGGAGCTCTCAGTCCCATCGCGGATGTTGCATGCGAAATTGTAAGACAAGCAGTGACCAATTTTTTTAGCATTTCCTCAGCGAAAATACTTGCTCATTTCTTACACTTTATATAAAATCACACTCACACTTATTTCCGTTTTGGTTTATTACAATTTTCTTGTTCGTTTTTAATTGCGTTTCGTTAGAATCATACTGTTAGGTAGGTTGGCGCTAGTGCTACTTAACTAGCCCACTAGCTCTCCTGAACTAGCCCGCTAGCGCACCTGCACTAGCCCGCTAGCAGAGCACTATGGGAGACCATTTTCTAGAGAAGGAACGAAGGGTAGAATTAACGTATAAGTAAATGGACAAATTGTATGATTAAGTTGGCAGTGAAGTGAGCTTCCCCTCTTTGGAATACCAGCATCCGACACTGAATTGTTGACAAATGTACACGGATGACTAATTCGGAATGCATTCAGATGCGTCAACATTGTGGAGATGGCAGGCACGTCACAACTGTCACAATTCACTCACTCACTCACTCACTCAACGTGAAGATATAACCATCTCTCGTTCTGTTTACTCGTCCGAATAGGGCTAAAGATGAGGGGGTTTTAAAAAATATTGTAATATTTCCTGTTCTTATTTAACTCCACTCCAGTATGCGTATATAGCATGATAGCATAATCTGGTTCAGTAGAATCAGACTGCAACGCATTCCCCGTCCAAAACGAAAAGCATGGAAATGAGAAGCAAATACGTTATATTGGGGTTTATTCCGTGCTAATGGAAAAACAATGAAATCCATCGCTAGGAAGAGTAAACACTTCGCTGTCTAAACAGGTTTATACAACGCCATCTTGTGTGAGTAACTTACCATTGACTGCGTGAAATAATTTCTGATGTCCGTCAGCTTTCTCTTCCTGCCCGAGTCAGACATGATTCTCCCAGCCACCAAACAGTAGGCCTAGTAGACACACTGCTCTGCTATTACATTTTTTTTATTTTCCCCGCTCAGTCCACCAATTTACCAATGACAACCCAGTCATGATGACACATACAGGAAAGTGAGCCAATCCCACCATGCCGTCTTTGAGAGGCGGAACTCAGGAGGGGGAAATTAACCGTTTGCTTCTCAAATGTCGTGCAATTTACCATTGAAAATTGGTATGGACATTTTAAGCACTTCGAAATATTGGTATGGACACGTCCATACCGTCCATACCTAAGTTTACGCCCATGTGTGTCCTCCTCAGCCCCCTGTGTGTAACCTAGGACAGGGCCCTGACAAACCTGCGGTTGAGGGAGTTGTGGGGCGGACAGATCCAGGGCTACATGAAGACACAGCCATTGGCGATATAGACTCTAGTGTAGCTGAGCCCTCATAGGGGAATCCGATGAGGAGCTGAAGGACGAGGAGGAGTAGACTGGAGTTAAAGCAAACTTGGTAGAGACTGCAGAGTGATAAACAGAAGCTGCGATGGCATTTTACTGTGTGAATGTGAGATGTTTTTTTTTCCCTGAATACAAGTGCCGGTGTCAGCAGTTTGCTGACAAAGGGTTGTATTTTCTTTCCTAAATTTAGTCCACCAGGAGGTGACCAAATATATTCACAGCAATTGTGCAGAAGTTGCTTTCTCACAAATATGCCCTCTTGTCTTCTCCTGGCCCTTTTTCTACTTTTATTCATGTATTTTTTTTACTATTGAACCAGAAAGGTTTTATTGAAATATAATATATCGTCTGTCAGTGAGTCCGGGTCAAGATGAGTAGAAAAACAACAAAATACATAGTAAACAGACCCCGAAAAAAATCACAGGCTAAAAGTAAACTTTGAATATTTAGGACGACTTTTGTTAGAAGCAATAGTAAGACTTTGCAAGACTTCCACCAAACTTCAGTCATGGACAGGTTAAGTCTGAGTTAAGTGTAATAGATAATTGTGAGATTTCCTACCGTGACTTTGCGCAGGAGGGTTTGCTGTTCAAGCTGAGGCAGCAGGCTGTGGTCCTTGACGAAGACTAACACCTCAGACAAATGCTGCGTCTCGTAGTAGACGTGCCATGCACATCTGCAGGCAGCGCACCTTCCCCTGTGGAAGACGGGTAATAAAACCGTTCAGCATTAGTGGTAGGATGGCATGGTTGCTGAGAGCCTCAAATCTGTCCTCCAAGAGAAGTAGAGGGTTGACTTGCAGCAACACAACCAAGCCCTACACTGGCCACTTGGCAGGCTGTGGCCCACACTGTGAATATGACCTGCAACTTCTGCAACCTTCTGGCATACTTTGTGACAAGCAGGCCATAAGGTGACGGGAGAGCACAGAAGAAGGGCGGCGAAGGCCTCCAATGGACCCTGACAGAGAAGTGTTCCCAGTAAGTAGCAGCCATGCAGTTCCAAACCATACCCCATCCCCATTCCAATGGTGCTCTGCTTTGGCACTGTGCACAGCCTTTGTACTTTAATGGAAACTGAAATGTTTTCCAGTATCTCCCTGTTTTACCTGACATCCTGACAGACACCAGAGGCACTGAGGATTAAAAGTGCAGCTATGAAAGTGACAGCGTGTCTGAATTTACCCAAGAGGGGATCAGTTGAGAAAAAGGGTTAAAAGTGTAGAGGGTAGAGAGACAAATGAAGAGGGAGAAGAGAGATAGTTGTAGTGGAAGAAAGGAAGCAGAGTTACTGGAGTGAGAGTTTGGGAAAGGTCTGCCACTTCACATCCTGATAACGGGATTTTGGGGTGATGGAGCACCCAAACAATTACAGCAGCCTCCCATCAGCGACTATGCGCTAATGTCTGTTAATCTATTGGGAAAAAAGTTTTGTAATGCAGCCAGCCTTAAAAATACAGCTGGAGCTGAACTGACAAGAGAAACTGTTGAAGTAGTAACAAAAACGTCCTGTGCTAACTCAAAAAAGAAAATCTTTGTGCACACAGTTACAACAGTTTTTACTCAGTTAACTTTGTATGCCACTTTAGGTCAACAAAATCTCGAACCATCTGCAGAACTCAAAGACGGTCAGTGATGCCTGAGGCATTGTCATTGAGCTTTAGTTTCCATTTTCACTCCTTGTGAGACCGGCTGTCTTTCATGAGATGTGATCTATGGGTTGTGTCCTTCCACCTGAAAGTTGGTTTGAAGAAAAAAAGTAATCTCTCTTCCTCCTTCTCCTTGTCTCTCTCCATCTCCTCCTCCCTCTCTGTCTCTCTCTCTGTTCTGTCCTTACCCTCTGAGACTGTAGGGTCTAACTATTGACTTCCCAGTGCTGGTAAGCAGCTTACTCTAACTCCATTTTGTGGCCCATGGCTGTAACTGAAGGCTTTTGGATCGATGGCTTCCTCTGTGAGGATTTTTCAAGCCAATTAGGAGATTATCTCCCCTGTTAAATGCAAAAGACAGGGAGAATTACAGGCCAAACAGAAACCATACCCAGGAGACATCGGGAGACTGCCACTGTCTTTACCTTGGTGTCATGGATGACAGCAGTGCCATAGTCAAACAGCCACAGCAGTGCATGTGACTAAACTGCTGATTTACTGGGATGCATTAGCTTGCTAATACTTCTGCTGTTCTGCACAGTTAATCAATTACAATTGCTCTGGGCATATTATGACAGCTTTTGGCTATCCCCAACACCTCCTGTAACCCACCCCTCCCCACACACACCTCTCATCAGCTCTTACTGAGCTTAGCCACTTGCCGGCTTTAATGGAGCTGCACCTAAGAGGCAATTTGTTCATATGAGTGTGTCAAACCTGGATTCATCACAGCTGGATGTAATGAGCCTAAACAATGTTCCATAAGAGGTCCAGATGAAGCAAGACCAAAGACTTCCTTTTTCATTTTTTGAGAGGTGTATTTCAGCTCCCCTCGACTCGCTGGCAAACAAAACAAGGCAGATGAAGGCGGTGAGGATAGACTTTGAAGTGGAAGAGTGGGGACACCTGGGGTGGCCACCACCAACACTGTGTGCAGATTTGGAGGCTCATCTGAGTGCTTACTGTGTGCTTACACTGATGCCGAAAACAACAGTAGCCCCTCCAGCTATGCAGTGTAAGATGGTGTGTGTGCGTGCGTGTGTGCATGCGTGAAAATAAAGATGCATCTCATTCAGATGCACTCTTACACACACACACACACACACACACACACACACAAACACACATGATGTATGACAAGGTTGTAAAAAGGTGTGAGGTGAAGCAGTGTTTGACACAGCCACAGCTCAAACCGTGAATGAGAATAAAGGAGGGTGCCAAATATGTGTGTGTGCCTGCGCGCACACACACACACACAGACAACAGCACGCTAACAAGGTCAGACTCAAGCACATTTACACATAAACACACACACACACACGTCTGATAACCTGAAAGAAAAATAAGCACCAAAGGCAGCCATAGTTAAAGCTTGAACAGAGTAAATTACAGAGAATAGAGATTACTCTGTCGACCTGTAGAAAGGCCACACACACACACACACACCCTTAGATGTGCATTGGAGCCAAACAGCCTGTTGTATCTTTGACACCTCAGCAGGGGGGCACATTATGAGCTCATTCACCTCTCTGTGTGAGGCTGCAGGTGTCTGCGCTGCACCTCTACAGCAGAGAGACGGAGGGAGAATAAGATTGAGGGGAAAAAAAAAACAAAAAAGGAGAAACAAAATTAAACAACATACTGAATTTGAGTAAGACAGATGTGTGGTTAGGCCTCAAGGTGCTTTATCTGTAACTCTGGAAAGAGAAAGAGACAGAGAAACAGACAGGGTGGAAAATAGAGGAGAGAACAGGTGGAGTAATACGCCATTGCAGTATCAGCCCCCTGCTTTGCGTTAAGGTAGGAAAGAGGACCAGTAGCAGTTGGAGAAACACCAGAGTGGCCACACATGGCCACCCACTCTAGTAACAGAAAATTCCATCATAGATTTCTGAGAGGCAACTCAGGAATTCTAATTCTAGTAACAGAAATCCATCATATATTTTTGCTGTCAGCTATGCTTTTCAAGTGTTGTTGACGCAGCGTGTTATAGCATTAACCATCCAATCTTCACATTGGTGTAATTTTCTCCCCTAGTAGAGAAACTTGCGTCATCGCCATCATCCAGATTCAACATAACAATCAGCGTGATTGTTAAAGAAAAAAAGAGAGAGAGAGCTGCAATTACAGAGCCCAGGGTCAGTAGGGGTTTTGAAAATCAAGGCGTGCTGTTCTAAAAAGCCAGCAAGCCTCTGTGCCCATCCAAGAGCACACCATTATATCTGGGGCTCGAGGCAGGATGAATTAATCCCTGCTCAAGTGACCGGTAAAGAGTATGAACAGGTGCAGAGTTCAAGGGATTCCTTGACCTATTTTTCTTCTAAAAAATTTTTTTAAATTTTATTCTCACTTTATTCATTTATTATTGTTTCCCGGGTATAACATAAGAGGATACATCATGATAAAAACATTCCCAAGTCTTATGCTCCCTCTCACCCACTATTTCATTAGCACTCTGGGATGAGCAATCAAGTGACCCCTGCTTTTTTTACTGACTTATCATTGTGCCATGCATTAGCAAGTTTAATAATATGCTGATTCAGTCAGGACCAACAAGCAGGCTAGCAGTATTTTGCTGATAGAGGCTTACTGCAGCTAATTTCAAGATTGCAATCATGCAATGTGTTAAGCAGAGGTTTATGGTTTCATGTTGCCTCTCACTCACAATGGGATGAACACAGGATGGAAAACACTTTGTTTTTGCTGCTGAGATGCAACATGCTGTTATGTGTTTACAGTGGAATGTGTGCTGTCAGTGGCATATGTATGACATACTTGCTGAAGTGTGATGAAATGCTGATTGAAATTAGTGAGTGAGTCAGTGAGTGAGTGAGTGTAAATGAGTGAGTAAGTGTAAATTAGTGAGTGAGTGTAAAGGAGTGACCGAGTGTAATTGAGTGCATGAGTGAGTGTAAATGAGTGAGTAACAGCAAGAGTGAGTGTAAATTAGTAAGTGAGTAAGTATGTGTAAATTAGTGAGTGTGGTGGTAAAGCAATGTAAAGATGGAGATCTTACCTGGAGCTGCTCCACTGTACAGAAGGAAGGAGATGAACATGAATAGAATGAGTAGGGGAAGAGAGTATAGGAGATGAGCTGTAAGTTGAGAAAGGAAGAGAAGACAGTAGACAAAAAGACAGTAGAAGTGAAAAGAAAAAGAAGGTAACAGGGGAGAAAAGAGAGAACAAGAGAAGTGCGCAGAAAAGAAAAGGGTGAAAGTAAAAGGAAAAGACAAGAAGATAGCAGACAGGTGATTAGCCCAAAATTCCAGGTGATTAGCCCAAAATTCCAACACCTCTCTTGCAATTTGAACGCTCCTCTGTTTGTGAAAACACCTATTCTTTTTCTCACACACCTCTCCTCTGGCCCTGATATCACTTCACCCTGCAGTCTTTGTCACTTATTTGTCCCTTTGACAGTATGATCACAGGCACTGTCGCTGCGAGAGGCCTCATAAAATCACAATGAGGGGAGCAGAGCAGGCATCTTCAGAGACCCACCTCTCCCTCATGTCCTCTATTTCTGTCTTCTCTCCTCTTTCTATCTTCTTCCTTTTGTGATGTCTTCTTTCCACAGGTTCTCCTTTTGTCTTTCTTTTTTGTCTTTCTTTGCTGGCAAGCCCCCTCTCCTGTGTTTCTGTGTGTGTGTGACTTTTTTGCCACATCTCAGCCTCATTAAATATTGTTCAGAAGCATGTAGCCCCCTGTTATGGCCTGATGGCTGTAGATGAGAAGGCGGTTGTTGTGTTTCTCATATACCCCCCTTTGCAGTCCCTGTTCACTCAGGTGCCTGAGCTTTCTGCTCTCCAGAAAGAGAGAGACAGAAAGAGCACTTTCCTGGCTAGGGAAGCCAATGTGTGCTCATATGCAGCTTATGCACAGCAAACTGGGCCTGATCTCGTATTCACATCTAGTCTTGGGAGTAGGGAACAGCCCTGGCTGATACAGCTCCTCCAGATAGCAGCACAGCAGGATAATTACACTTGTATCAGAACTCTATGGAATTCTTGATTGTCTTGAAATTTTCTAAACTGTGCATTAAGGTTTGCATTACCACAGTAAAACCTGCTAGGAACATTCATAAAACGAATCAGATGATGTGAGTTTTTGTTAGGTTAGAAATAAAACCTAAAACCTAAAATAAAAAATATAACCAAAAATGAAGCCTAGAGCTGAGAAGTACAGAACTGTGCCCTGCAAAGCCCTGCTTGTTCATATGGTAACTCTGGCATATAAATGTCACATGCAGAGCTCTCACCTTCCACATGCTGACTTCTTTGTCATATTGTGCACCTTGTTCAGCTGGATGTTGCACTTTTCCATGCTGCTCAGCTCCTCCGACAGGAAGGAGATGAAGGAGATGTTTGAACGGCTATGGGGGGAGAACCAGGGAGGAAGTGACTGATGAAAGTCAACAAGGATGACTTAAAAAGTAATCTGTCACAGGCATCAATCCAGGATAGTGTAAGTCAAAACGGCAAATTGTTGCCTGTGAAAAAATTCTCAGACTTATGTCTTGTTATTTGGCATAACCTATGGTCCATTTGATCTACAGTGTGTTTCCAAGGTAATAGCAGCAAACGCCACAGGGAGTGATTCTCCTTAGAAAAGAGAGGGCAGACAACAGGAAGAAGATGTGTGATTAAGTGAACAAGTCTGCCAGTTGTGCCCATAAATAAATAGACTTGGTCTCTGCCACCTCTGTCATTAAGAGATCTGGGGCCTCATTACAGAAAAAATCCTAACTGCTCATCCTAACTTAAGTTAGGGACTTAAAGATAGGAAAAATCCTAACTTCCTATGACAGAAACAATTCCTAACCTGTTGGCAGTTTCCTATCTTATCTTTGGCCTCCTATCTTATCTTAAATTAGGAAATCCTAACTGTTCTGTCAAACCGATTTTTCGATTGGCAATCGTCAGGTTATGTCTGTTTATGCCACTTCGAATGTGCACGAGACTGATGGAACGCATTACTTTAACGTTAACTACTCTGAAGAAGTTACATTTATCCGATAAGATGGCAGATATGGGAACTGAAAACATGAAGAAGCGGAGGGCCACTTGGAGCTTTGATGGGGAAAAGTGACCCGTCAATAAGCCCAATTACCCCTGGCATACCACTCTGTCTTAAAAAATCCTCCTTAATTTGCTGCAACTCTTCTCCACGAGGAAACTGAATGTAGTTTGGTGCAAGATTGCAGATGGCATTGGTGACCTCCATGAGGTTACGCAAAATGCATGGCTGTGACACGGAAGACAGGCTTGCAACCTCAGTCTGGAAGTCACCCTTGGCAAAAAAACGCAGAGCATTTGTGACCTGCACAACCACAGGCAAGGCTCCATGTCTCCGTGTAGGTCTCTCCAGAGCTGGACGCAACTCTTCAACCAAATTTAAAATTAAATGTCTTGGCAGGCGATAAAATTACATCAAAATATTGTCAGGAAAATTTAAGACATCATTATGTGGTCTCAGAAGCCTTTCAGCCATTAGATTTCTGTTGTCTGCGTTGTCTTCATTGCCATGCAGACCTACTAGCAGTGCTGCTGCCATTTTTTTCAGTTATTGACAGTTAATTTGAATTTAGGACAGGGTGTATGGCCACTTAACTTAGGGATCCTAACTTAAGATATTCCTATCTTAGGATGGTTCTGTAATGGCTAAATTCCTATCTTAAGATAAGATAGGATCTCTTCCTAAGTTAAGTTAGGAAACCTCCTTCTGTAATACCAAAACTCCTAAATGCCTTCCTATCTCAAGATAGGATAGGATTTCAGAGTTAGGAAGTTTCTGTAATGAGGCCCCTGGTCTGTCAAGTCAGCGCTTCCCTGGTGCCTAGGCTCGGGCGAAGCATCGGCCAACAATAGACAGATAAATAGGACTGGGCAGACAGGGACTCAGTGGTGCTCGCTTGAGCACGTAGGCTGGAACAGAGACAGGGACAGATAAACAGGACTGGGCAGACAAGGACACGGTGGTGCTCGCTTGAGCACGTAGGCCGGGGTTACGTGGGACTCGAACCTACGACTCTGGGGGCCAGAGTCACTTGCTCGGTGCAGCTGGGTAGCATGGGGATTGAACCCACGACTCTGGGGATCAGAGTTGCATGCTCGGTGCATGTGGGTTGCGTGGGGATCGAACCCACAACTCTGGGGACCAGAGTCTGATGCTCGGATCGGTAGCCGTGGCTGGAGACCGGAGCGTAGTCACTCGCTCCACCGCCTGGACGTAGTAGAGGCTCAGGTCCAGGTCCAGGTTGTAGCCATGGTCTGTCCAATCAAGCACGGAAAACACTGGAGGCAGGACTGACAGAAACAGGACAAGAAACAAGGCACAGGCACGACAAAATCCAGGGAACAGAAACACGACACGATACTAGGAAAAACAGGAACTAGACTAGAAAACTGGAGAACAGGCAGGAGAACAACAAAACAAGACCGACAAGAACAAGACAGAGTCGGGAGTCAGAATGCCAGTGTGGGGAAACACACCGTGGGTAGCAAACGAACCAACTCGGAAGGAGTGAAAAACCAGGGTTTAAGTAGGGGAAAACTAAACAAGAGTAAACGAGGCTAAATGAGGTAGTGCAGGTATGGCCGATAATCAAGGGAACAAGGAGACAAGGTGAACAGGTGAGACAGATAAACATGGCAACAGGGAGACACGACGAACAGGCGAGGCAGATTAAGGTGGCAGTGCGGGGTGCAGAGAGAATAATTGAAACTAATTAAGTGATCAGGGAGAAATTAACCGAGAACAAAGGAAAAAACACCGCACTACAAGAAAGCCCCAACGGAACACCGTGACACTGAAATAGTCTCTTGTAATAGGTTTTCAGGAAATAAATGAGCAAACAGAGTCTTAAAATCACAAGCCTAACCTGCAGAGCTGGGCAGTTTAAAAGACTGTGAGGGAGGTGCCTCATGAATACACCTTACAACTTGTGCTCAGTGTTGTTGAAGGACCCTGATATTCAGGAGAATTATTTATTACTTTTTAAAAACCTTTTGGTAACACAGGAATGCCTGGGTTAATAACATTAAAATGCATGTAGGACAAGCAACTAGGCTAAAACACTTTTACAACACAATTCTGTCTGTAATTTTGACAGTTGTATTAAACTGTCACTGCACCCTTTTATTTTTGCACCTGAATAAGAAAGGTGCATAGTTTCAGTCAGTTTTGTTAACCACTCTGTAAAGTGATAGACAGCAAATGCTTAATTAGAGGTAGCATGATGCAGTGGAGGAGAAACAGTCTTATTATTGTGGAATCTTAAAGGACAACTTTGGTCATTTTCAACATGCACCTCTATTGCTCAAGCTACAAGACTTTCTAGTGCCAAAGACACAAGAACTTTTGGTGTAGTCCATATAGGTCTCCTTGGACGGAGAGTTGGCACTGATAGCTAAACCCAATGGGGACAGATTTTTAAACTGTGTTTTTAGTATCTTAACATGCTCCAAATCTCACCCCAAAAATCACACACACACATACAGCAATGTAGTGTTTATGACTCTAAATGCTTAAAAAGTGGTTAAAACAGTGTTTTGTGCAAACAGCTACAGACTAGTTTATATCCCGGGCTAGTCTAAACAAGTCAATCTGTCGAGCTTTCAGTTTCTCTCGCCGACAGAGATGAAAACCTGAAAATGACTAACAATTGGAGTATAATCTCCTATAGATATTGTGGGTATAAGGACTTACTTACACTATACAAAAAGATGACGAACACATGAACACAGCTTCTAAAAAGAAAAGATTCTAAAGATTCTAAAAATCTTTAGAAAAGAGTCTTCTAAAAAGACTCTTTTGACAAACAAACATTTAGTACTTAGAACAAAACATTTTTGAAAAAAAAACATCCTGTTAAAATGTAGTTAAATCATAGCTTTAGACCACAAGGTGCTATATCACAGTCAATAAACAACTCGGTATACAAAAGTGGAAAAAAGCAAAAACAGAGAGACAAACATCTTTTCCCCTTTTCATCCACACTCCAACTCTCTGTGCTAAGGAAAACCCTTTGGTTGAGGAAAGCAGAACGGGAAGATCAAGGGTCAGTTTCTACTTCAACATTCGCCCCTACAGTTAGAGAGAGATCAAAGCCAAGAACTCCAATATGAATCATTTTGACATTTAGTAAAAAAAACAACGGTCATGATCCTTTTGTGTTGAGAGGAAACCCACCATATTCTCCCATGATGCTGTGCTGCTATTACTAGCAGCTAAAGGTCACAGGTTAGCACTCCAGAGAATGGATGGAGGATAGAGGTTTGTAAAACAAGAGGCAAAGGTTGACAAGAGTCAAATTGAAAGTAGCCATGCTTGAGAAGTTTAAATTGAAGTCATGGAAGTTCATAAACACTGTTGTGAGACAGGGGATAGGATGATACACTCTGTCATCCACTTACAATTACATATCTAAGTTTGTGTATGTGAATCCACACACTATTTTTAAAAACTGTAGGGATATAAACAATAGGTTTTCAAAAAGACATGACCATCCAAAGCCTAAATGTAACAAAATACACAATCAACTTATTGAACATTGTTCAACTTGATGAGCCTGATTGATTGATTCTTATTGAATCTTTTGTAACATAGTAATATAGAGCCTAGAATTTTTAGTAATGTACAGTGGATGCACCCCATCTTTTGTTTATTTGTTTATTATTGATATTTTCTGTCATTTACACGTTTACACATTCTCTATTTATTAAATACCCTTAATTATTTTAATCTATCTCCAGTCTACTTGTTTTACGTCAACACTACCTCCAGTAGATGGTCTTAGAACTTGTGATCTCTGGTCCAGTATTAGTATTATTCTCACTTAGGGCGCTTTCACACCACTAGTTCGCCTATTTGATCCGCACCAGGCAATAAAATTGTTACTATGTTTTATGTAGAACCCAGTATGGTCCACTTTCACACCAGCAAACGAACCGAAGTTGGTCCGTTTGACGTTTCATTTATCTTCCGGTAGAAATAAGCGCCAATTTTAACCCAAAATGGAGCAACACGTTCGCACATTGGTACTTGCTCTTATAATTGCTTATTATATTCTTTGCATTGGCCATTTTTGGCAAAATATCCAATTTGTGAGCGAGTCGCGGCTGCGCCTGGAGAACAATGTGCTGATGCACTGGAGCCGCCGAAGACGAATAGCGCGTCATTTCAGGCAGAGGAGACGCAGGAATGTAGTTATGTTTACTATGCAACGAAGATTACTCCAAAGACCCACAAGGTAGGCTTTTACTGCAGAATCTGTAACAGTAAGCCTAAATGTGTCTACATGTAAAATGACTGAATTAATAAAATGAATGAATTATTAGCCTAGCCTGTTTGAGTTATTAAAGTATTATAGCCAGCTGTGTGTGCTAGCTGATCCTGTGTATTACCTAGCCTTCCTCATTTATGATAGCCTAGGCATTCCATCTGAATTATTATTAGGCCACAGTAGTAGTATAATTGCTTCAGATATTTCAATTTTAAATATGACATTTTTGGCAATCACAGGTTCTGTAATTAGACAACAGGCTGATAACCAAACAGCAAACAAGTGTGAGGGACCTTCAGCACAGCAGCTGAATTTTAACCACAGGTTAAGTCAAGCCCGTATGACTGTTGAGCGCGCCTTTGGTCGACTAAAAGGCCGTTGGAGTTGCCTTTTAAAAGAGAGTGAAGCTCACATTACATTTGTCAGTCGCATAGTTTCTGCTTGCTGTGTGCTTCACAATTACTGTGAGGAACATAATGAGGAATTTCTGGAGGGAGATTATGCTGTGGAACAAACTGAGGGAGTTAGTTATCAGGAAGAGGTGAATGCACAACAGCAGCCCAATAGCATCAGAGACGCACTGTGTCATTATTTTTCTGCTATGTGAGTGTTCAAATCATTTGAGCAGTGCAAGGAATTAGTTATTTTAAAAATAATGAAATGTTACCAGAGTTACATGTATTTTATCATTCATTATTCATGTTCATATGGCATACAATATCCTGAGGGCTGTACATCTAAAATACTTTTAGTTCAAAACACCATTTATTGTATTGCAACAAAAATATAGGCCTAATGGTATATTATTTTATATACAAAGATGTGCCAACTTCTTTCATTTTAAAACAATATTTTGTTCATTTAAAAAAATTAATAAATAAATAAAATAAAATATACCAATATGTTTGATATGTGTTTCTTTACCATGGGGCTATGGAGCTATTAAATAGCTGTGATTTGTTACTGCACTAGTTTACACATTTCCATTGAGATTACACTGAGAGGGGCGTGAACCTGTGAAATTCGGCGGGAAGCTGCTTGCGCATGCGTTCTGTGGCTGACCCCGCCCCCTTATGGGAAACTGCTTGCACATGCGCTGTGACTGTCCCCACTCCTTTGTGACCATGTGCCAAACCACAAGTGGATTGACCGCCAACTGAAGGTTACGCTAACGATGCACTACACTGAGAAGTTGGCAGAAGTTTCCAACTGCACCTGAATAGATAAAATGAAAAGACGCAGAAGGAAGCCCGAAGATGAGACGGTGCACTATATCGTTGCACAAAAGGACAAGGCTTGTCTGGAGCAGCGATTTCTCAGTGACGTTAAAGCATTGATGCATTTCGGGAAGATAAAAGCCTTGGGAGACTTGTCAATGACTGCCACATCAAGCCAAATTGTAAAATTAAGGTCATTGAGCACAACAACAGGCCACATCTATGCCTCTTTTCAATATGTAACATCTTACCTGGGGAAGAGCTGACCTACAACTATGGGCCAGCTGATTGGCCTTGGAGAACTAAGGCTGTCACTGCTGCTTCTCAGGCCTCTGCGTCTGTCGACAACTTGGAGAAGGCTGTCGTTGCTGCCACTACCGTTCAAGCCTCTGCGTCTGACACCAACTCAGAGAAGACTGTTGCTGCTGCCACTGTCGTTCTTCCGACCACTTTGCCCGACACCATTTCAGAGGAGGCTGTCGTTGCTGCCACTACCGTTCAAGCCTCTGCATCTGACACCAACTCAGAGAAGACTGTTGCTGCTGCCACTGTCGTTCTTCCGACCACTGTGCCCGACACCATTTCAGAGGAGGCTGTCGTTGCTGCCACTACCGTTCAAGCCTCTGCATCTGACACCAACTCAGAGAAGACTGTTGCTGCTGCCACTGTCGTTCTTCCAACCACTTTGCCCGACACCATTTCAGAGGAGGCTGTCGTTGCTGCTACTACCATTCAAGCCTCTGCATCTGACACCAACTCAGAGAAGGCTGTCGTTGCTGCCACTACCGTTCAAGCCTCTGCGTCTGACACCAACTCAGAGAAGACTGTTGCTGCTGCCACTGTCGTTCTTCCGACCATTTTGCCCGACACCATTTCAGAGGAGGCTGTCGTTGCTGCCACTACCGTTCAAGCCTCTGCATCTGACACCAACTCAGAGAAGTTCGCTCTGCCTGCCGGCCTGCTGCATTCGCTACCTGCATTCACTACCTGCTGCATTCGCTACCTGCTGCCTCCTGCTGCTGCTCCATATTGAATCTTCATCTGAAGCACTAGTTCTCAAGCTCATTCTCCTAGCCTTCCCCTTCCCTTTCCCCGTTCCCAATACACAATTCCATATTTTCGTGTTAGGCTTATGGACTTGCACTTCAACACACAAGCTCGTCGTTTTTTTTTTCAAGCGATAAAGTGGACTAAACTGAGATTAACGTCGGACTAAAACAAGCTGTCCAGCTGAGCCCTTCCTGTTTCTGTTTCTCTTCACACTGGTAAGGTTGTTGTTTTTCTATCATTATGCGTGTCTTAGGCCTACACATTGCCTGGACCTTGGTGCTCCTATGGACGTTAAATGTAGATTGTTTAACATCTACCGGGGAAAGATTTTCCCAGAGGAACTCAGAACTCGTTCCATATACAGCGTCAAAAAGTACAGACATACACACATGTTTCGCGCGAAAGGACTACCACATCGACTTTTTTTCACATGGACATGATCTAAACCTCTCCTTCATTTATTTGGAAACGATCAGTCTTTTTCACTCTATCAAGCGCAATGCATTGTTTATTGCTCAGTGTAACCTCCCGAGTTGTCATATTAAAATATGTTCGGCAACGCCATTTTATTATCTTGTTGTTGCTCTTGGCTGGCAATGTTAATCCAAACCCTGGCCCCAAATGTTTAGATATACCGTCGGATTTTGCCAGGAAGCCTGGCCTGAAAGTTCTGCATTTAAATGTCCGGAGTTTAATTAGGCTATGGGCAGTGACTGCAAATGTGCATGTTTTTGCTTTATCGGAAACGTGGCTGTAAAAGAGCGTCTTGGACAATGACATTGCAATCAGTGGCTACAATGTATTTCGTACAGATCGAAAGAGTAAAGGGGGCGGGGTAGTGCTATATGTAAGATCTTCATATCATGCTACGCTGTTAAATTCCATGAGTGTTACAAAAAGTTTTGAGTTGTTGGCAATTAACTTAAAGTTAGGGAACACTAGTCTGGTGATTGCCTGTTGCTACCGGCCTCCGTCAGCTAAAAGTGACACATTAGTTGATCTATCATCGGTGCTCTCTGAAATTATCAGTGAGAAAGAAGTTATTCTACTAGGTGATCTAAAAATTGGGACTGGATGAAAGATGACTCAAGAGATTTCAAGGCATACTGTCACTCTGTTAATTTAACCCAGGTAATAAATGCACCAACACGTCCAAATATAAAAAATCCTAGCATATCTACTTTGATTGGTATAATTTTAATAAACAAACCTGATAAATGTTCTTATATTGGTATATTCCCAAATGATGTGAGTGACCACTGTGCAGTAGCAATGATCATAAACTGTAAACCTTTAAAATCAGCTCCACGAGTTATAGAGAAACGGTATTTTAAAATTTTTGATCAACAGGCATTTTTATTTGACTTATATCATTGTGACTGGCACAGGGTGTCCTTAGTTCCAGATGTTGAATTGGCATGGACTTTCTTTAAGGATCTTTTCCTGAGTGTGGTACATAAGCATGCCCCATTAAAACGATTTAGGGTTAAAGGTAGAGATTAGGAACTGTCCTGCTTGATTAGGGAGAGAGATCACACCTGGGCAAAGGCAAGAAAATCTAGGTCAGAGTTGGACTGGACACGTTTTAGATATTTAAGGAACAAATGCACTACACAGATACGTAAAGCTAAATCTCAATTTTACTTAGACGAAACTACTAGGAATCTGCAAAACCCAGCCAAATTTTGGAAAACTATTAAGTCAATAAAGTCTAACTCTACAACATCTGCTTTACCCAAACAAATATGTTTAGATTCTGCACAAATTACAGACAAAAAAGAGATAGTTGATGCATTTAACCAACACTTTGCCTCAGCAGGGCTTCTTTTTAACTCACAATTACATCAAACACAATATCCTCAGTCCCCCACTATGAGGCAGGCAAACAGGCCTACATTTTCTCTTGGACCAATCCACAGGGAATCAGTGTTATCAGCTCTGAAAAATATAAACAGTAGAAAGCCAGCTGGTCCTGATGGTCTTGACCCATCACTCTTAAAACTTCCAGCGGAAGTTATTACTGACCCCTTAACGTACATTTTTAATCTATCCCTGGAACTGAGTTGCATTCCAGATTCCTGGAAATTGGCACATGTGGTCCCTTTATTAAAGAGTGGCGATCCAGCTATGTTGGATAACTACCGTCCAATTTCAAAGCTCTCAGTGTTAGCCAAAATCTTTGAGTCCCTAATTAGTGATCAAATAAAAGAGTTTTTAACTAATAACTGTATTCTTAGCCCTGTTCAATCAGGCTTTAGGAAGAAACATAGCACCATCACAGCAGCTGTAAAAGTAGTTAATGACATCATTAGTAGTATGGATAGTAAAAATTCATGTGCAGCACTGTTTATAGATCTTTCTAAGGCGTTTGATACAGTAAATCATAGTATTTTATTAGATTCTTTGCACAACATTGGCATGTCAGAAAAAACTTTACTCTGGTTTAATGATTATTTTATAAACAGACATCAATGTGTGTCCTGTGATGGCATCATATCAGAAAGAGCTGAAATCAAAATTGGAGTTCCACAAGGTTCCATTTTAGGCCCTTTATTATTTACTATCTACATAAATGACATCTGTGCAAGTGTAAATGCAAATGTGCACCTGTATGCAGATGACATCATTCTGTATTGCTCTGCCCCATCTCCATCTGAGGCACTAGCAAAACTACAAGAAGCTTTTACAAAAATACAGGAAAACCTACTTAAATTACAGTTAGTATTAAACTCAAACAAAACTAAATATATGTTATTTTCTCATTTTCAAACTCAAACCTTGCCTCAAATAAGCACATTACAGGGGCAGGTTTTAGAGAGGGTGTCAAACTACAAATACTTAGGATTTCTATTGGATGAAAATCTAACTTTTAATTCTCATGTTAGCAACTTGGTGCAGAAATTGAAAGTAAAATTAGGGTTTTATTATAGAAATAAGGCATGTTTTAATCTTAAAGCTAGAAAGGACCTGGTCACATCTACATTTGTCTCTGTATTAGACTGTGGTGACATTCTTTATATGCATGCTTCAAAGTCTATACTACGGTCACTTGATTCAGTTTACCACTCTGCATTACATTTTATTACTGGAGCTAAATATTCAACACACCATTGTGACTTATATAGCATGTCTGGTTGTCACCCACTGTCAGTACGCAGGCAGCTTCATTGGCTAACTTTCATATATAAAGCAGTCATTGGTTTACTTCCCTCTTATCTCATATCATTGTTTTCTTGGTCTTCAAACAATAGATACAGCCTTAGATCAAACAATATAATTCTTTTTAACATACCACCCCCTAGAACCAATTGGAAAATCAGCATTTCAATACAACGCTCCTTCTACCTGGAATGAACTCCAGAAATGTCTGAAGCTAGATGTGTTTATTCCATTGTCTGACTTTAAGTTACGCATTGCTAACACTCTACGACATCAATGCAAATGTTTTTAAGGTCAAAGCTATTTTACCAATCACTGTTCTTTCTCATATTTCTCAGATTCATGTAGTAAGCATGTCTGCATTGGCCTATGCTATTTGTTTTATGCTTGCTGCATCTTTACTTCAGTGTGCATGTACTGTATAACCTAATTTCCACTCTTATGTCTAGCTGTCTGCATGTTATGTCCTGCCTGTCGTAACCTATGTTTTGTTTTTAAGCTATGTGTATCTTGTGCAGCATATTATTTATGTCTTAACTGTTCTTAGCCCATTCTTTGTGTGTTCATTCCATAGTGTATCTTGCTGTCCTGTATGGTGTGTTTTTTTTGTCCTGCTAGTTCTTTTCTAAGTGCGCGTATCTTGCTATTGCTGCATGGTATGTTTTGTCCTGCTTTTACTAAGTTGGTGTGCTCATATCCGGCCATTGTCCCAAACTCTGCATGTCTTGCTCATCTGCATGTGTTGGTATTGTCCATACTGCTATGTCTGCATGATTGCTTGATGTCTGCTTGATTATGTCTTGCATGTTTGTATGTCCTATTCTTAATGCCTTTGTTCAGTTTGTCCATTGTGAGATGGTGTTGTCTGCTTCATTGCTGTGTTTGTCTGTATGTGCTTTTTCATATGATGCGTTTGGCCTGCTTGCTTTCTTGGCTAGGGCTCACTTGGAAAAGAGGTGACAACCTCAATGTGACTACCCTAGTAAAATAAAGGAGAAATAAAAATAAAAAATAAAATAACAACTTTTACTTAAAACATTCTGAAATAACTTTCACCTCAAACAAACTTGAAAGAACTTTCACTGTAACTTCCACCTAACACGTGTTTCTCATTCCTTATACAAGCCTACAGTGGGTAGAGTTGTGTGTTAGTGTCACGTAGGATGGATGACACGCTGTGGACATCTTGCTGGGGGGTGTAAGAGTGTGGTGAGGATATGGTGGGGTAGGGGGTAGGAGGATATGAAGGGGTAGGAGGATATGGAGGAATCACAGGCTGCTCGACAGTAGGCTGTGGTTGCTGATCTGCCTGTGATGGGTGATGTGGTTGTATGGGCCAGGCCCTGGAGGTTGTTGGTGGGGCTGTAGTGTTCCAGGAGGGTACTTGGGATGGGTGATGATGTTGGGTATTTACCAGAGTGTTCACAAGCTGCAAAATCATCTGGTTACTGGCTTGCTGTTGCATCTGCATAGCCTGGAATCGTCGTTCCTCTGATTCCTGTTGAGCCTTCAGCAATTTTTCAAAGGCAACAGCCTCCTGATCCATCCGGCGTTGCTCTGCCGCCTGAATCTGATGCAGCATCTTCCGACTCTCTGCCAGGTATTCAACAACCGCATCATCTCTGTTGGACTTGGCTTTTCTTTTCCTGGCCTGTGATGCAGGAATGGGTAGCCTCCCCCCTACTGAATCCTTTTCATCTGTTTCTGTGCTCTGTACGTCTGTACCTGTGTTCTGTACCTCAGACACATCAGTGTTTCTGGAGTCTTCCAATGTAAAAGATAAAGGACGAGAGGTCAATAAACTTATGTAGGCCTAGGCTAGGTTTATGGTTGGCTTGAAGCTGGAGGAACTGAAAGACGTGGGACAAACAGGGCAATCAGGTGGAGACACTGAGACAACTTTTTTGTATTTTGATTAGGCTATTGCACAAATGCTCATCTTTAGGAGTTATTAACTACCATTATGTCATGCTTAGCCTACTCAAACAGAACATAGCAGGATAAAAAGTTTATGGGCTAAGCAAAGTGGAGAAACAAAATGACTCACCATCAACATCTGGGTCACTTGGAAGGGTCAAGTCGGCGGTAACGTTAGGTGACACTGGCTGAGGTTGATCATTCTTGACTACATCCACTGGCTCGACGACTGGCTTCGTGCCCAATATTTTGTCGATTTTTTCAAACCACATAAATTTCTCCTTTTCTTTCCCGCTACTTCCTGTTTTCCCAAGTGCATCACGCACTTGGATATACTTTTGCCGAAGCTTTTTTACTTTAATGCGGCATTGCTCTGGAGACAGATTGTAGCCTTTCTCCCTCAACTGTTTGCTAAATGTAGCATATATTTCGCTGTTCTTATGGGTTGATGACAGCTGTTCGTTTATGTATTCGTCCGACCAGATGTCAATGAGGGCTTGTATTTCTTCACAAGCCCATGTTTGGCCACAGTTCGAGGTTCGCCCCATGTCGTCTTTACCACTTATCTAAAACAGGAAATTAAATAATTAGTATCCCTACCCCTAATGCATTTCGAACAGGTAGTTTGGACCTACAGTTTATGGTTTGGACCCGAGTTTGCGTTCTCACCAGAGTCAAGTGAACCGAGATCACCTCTTTTTGGAGGTCTCGGTCCGCTTGATTTAGTGCGGACCCGAGTGCGATTGATGCTTTCACACCAACGAAATCGAACCCAACTAAGAGCTTTTGGTTCGAATGGGCCGTTTGGTGCGCACCAACTCATGTTGGTGTGAAAGCCCCCTTAGACATCTTATGTATTTATTGGGCCATGTGCTACATTTGCAAACACACTTTTATACTTATTATTATTATACTACTATTTATGTGAATCTTTGGTAACACTTTATAATACTGACTCCTTGTTAAGCATTAGTTATGCATTTGTTAAGCATTACTCAAACCTTAGGTAACCCTTTGTAAAGCATTTGTTAACCATTATCTCTGTATTATTTCCCATTACTTGACCATTAACATATACTGTTTGTTAATGGTTTGTTTATGGTTAGCACACGTTTTGCAAAACAGTAACAAAGCCTTGGTAAAACCTTAGAAAACCCTTTCTTACTGATGTGTTAACCCATTAACTCTTTCTTATGTAACATAACTTAATCATTAGTAAGTAGTGTTAGTTAATAACGTGTGTCTCTAATAAGCAGTAGCCTATTAAAGCCTTAGTTAACCCTATTTTATTCATGTGTCAAACCATTACTTATTTTTCATTTTGCATCACTTAATCATTAACAAGCACTGTTTGAAACCTTACTAAACCCTTTCTTAATCATTTTTGTATCTATAATGCTTTTTCTCTCATCACTTAAGCATTTGTTACTAGTTTGTGGGTAGGGAACACCTACTCCCAGTAGGGCGCTAATCTTGGTTAACCCTTTCATTTGTCATTTGTCATCATTAAGGCCAGTTCACACCAAAGCGACGCGACGCGACGAGACGGTTGCCGACAGTCGCAGCGACGAGTTGCAGCGGTGTGAATCAAAAGTTGCAAGCAGTTGCAAGCCGTTGCAAGCCGTCGCTTCAACATTCAACATGTCAAATCGCAGTCGCAAAGTTTTAGAATGTAACCTACTGTGACGTCCCGATATGGCCAAGACGTGCAGTGCTATGAATGGTGTAACCAGAGACGGTGAAAGGGCAAAAATGAAAGGTGAAAAAACCTTTGGTTTATCTATATCGCATGATTTCACGAATAACCGTCGGGACATCCTGAAATTCTTTCTCCACTCCTCATCATTAAATTCAAGGAGGACAACCTCCCACCAATCCCTACTTCTCACTCGCATCTAGCAGCTGCGGGTCACTTGGGGCATTGGTCCAAAATATGTTGAACACAAGTTGAGATAAAACTCCTTCAATTCCTCCAGCAATAAAATGAGGGATAGCGTTTTACCCCTAATGTATATTATCCATGATATTAGGCTATCAAACTGTGAACTAAACGAATGTATTAATTTATTAATTTGTTTAGCCTACATTCTCAGTGACTGGTGGTATAGTCTGTTGACTAGGTTACATTGAGCATGCTGAATGACAAACGTGAATTTCTGATCAACGTGACTTCCTGTAGTCATCGCTAGTGTCAGATATTGAACATGGAAAACACACTGCAATCACAAGTTGTAAACAAGTCATCTGGTGGACATTTGACATCAGGGACACCAGGGGATCAATCACGCCGTATTACTGCTGAAAGCGGACCAGAAGATGGAAGGACACCATTCATTTCTGCTGTTATCAGATAAGTGTTGTTTACAAATAATAGCTAATGCTACGTATATCTTCTTTTCCACTAGCATTGTTAGCTTACCCTGTTGTGATTATACTTGATCTGTGATGTGCTTTTGAACTGTGAGTTGCCTTTGTGAATAAGAGACAATCCATTCAGAGTTTGTATTTGTCGCGTGTATTGTATTTGTATTTGTCGCGTGGTGGTTCGCGTGTGTTGAAGTTGTGTAGGACCTAGAAAGTTCGTTTATTTAGACCAGTAACAGAAACACTATGGCCGACTTCTGGACCGATGAGAGGGAGGACCAACTTATTACTTTGTTTGAGGAATATCCCTGCTTATATGATGTCAGCCAAAAGGCCTACAGCAACAAATTCAGCAAAAGTAATGCGCTAAGAAGCATCACTGAAGCCCTAGCTTCAAGTAGTAAGTTGTTTTCTTTCCACTCCGGACCTGCAGAGTTGCTCACTTCGTCTGCTAGCCCACTTGTTCCTGGGCTTTAATTTTCAGTTCTTGACAAGTATTTCTAAAACACGTCTACTTAATAATATAATACTACTATAATACTTAAATACAAGACATTTTGAATACTTTAGTACTTCTACTATTAGGGTATGGGGTAGGCCTATTAGAAGAGCACTTCTACTTAGATCAGTTTCTTCTACTCCACTGCTGTCCAGACTTTTATACACGCGTGTGTGTGTGTGTGTGCGTGGTGTCGTAGCAGAGGCGCCGGAATGAGGTTTTAAGTGGTGGTGCGGTTTTTTTTTTTTTTTTTTGGGGGGGGGGGTGCGCAAATCTGCGATTACTCCAGTTAAAAAACAAATTGGACCGCAGTAATAACAGGAACCCGTCTTGGTGAATAGTGCATATGGAATTCATTTAACAATGTTATTGTGTCCTACATGTTATTTTATAGACCAATAAGATCTTGACGTATTTCCACGGGTCAGCTGTCTCCATACCAAACTTCTAGAGAGTTGCGCTTGCAGAGATCAATCAGTGCAGCTAAGTCAGGCACTAACCAGCTTTTAGGTTGGCTTAGAAAACGGTAGCATGCTATGGTTTTATTTGAAAATATAGGTGAAGTAGCTTCTAATGTACTTCGCTACTTTTGACACTTTTGTCTACGAAAGCTATATCCCAGCAAACATGCCCATGTGGGCCCACAGTGGGCAAGTGTGGGTTTACTGTGGGGGAGTGCGGGCAGGGCAAACCCACAGTAATCCCTAATGGGTCCCTAATGGGGTAGCCCATGTGGGACCCACAGTTGTTTTTCCCTTTGGGGCCCCACTTAGGGCTACCTGCGGGCAAGCCCACTGTGGGCTTGCCTATACTTAGCCCACATCTACGCCGTAGGGGTAGCCCATGTGGGACCCACAGTTGTTTTTCCCTTTGGGGCCCCACTTAGGGCTACCTGCGGGCAAGCCCACTGTGGGCTTGCCCATACTTAGCCCACATCTACCCCGTAGGGGTAGCCCATGCGGGACCCAAAGCTTTTTTTCCCTTGTGACCCCACTTAGGGCTACCTGCGGGCAAGCCCACTGTGGGCTTGCCCATACTTAGCCCACATCTACCCCATAGGGGTAGCCCATGCGGGACCCAAAGCTTATTTCCCCTTGTGACCCCACTAGGGCTACCTGCGGGCAAGCGGGCAAACATTCAAACATTATAGTTATAGTTTACATTACATTTTACACAGTGGCGGCTGGTACATAATACACTGCTCATTTAACCTGAGGACACACTTTTTCACCTATTTTAACAAACTGTTTATTTCGAGTGTTTATCCAGAATGCTACGGCACTGTATTTTGTAATTTATTACCATAATGTTAATGTTAACATCTTCGATATTCGGCTTCACTCTGCCACGCGCGCATATCTGCTACCAGGAATCTCCTCGCGCTTGTATGGTTTAAACAAATGTATAGCGTTCCGCTTGAATTCGTTGGTGTTTGACAGTTGTGGCGGTCGGTCAGATAGAGAAGAAAAGCGTTTGTTTATTGTAAATATTAGTTGAAATGTTATTAGTAGCTGAAATTTAATTAATAGTGTAAATATTACGTCGAGATTTAGAGTAGGATTTGCTCGTTCTGTTCCGGAATTAAAGACATTGGTGGCATTAAAGGTAAGTAGCCTTCTCAGTACTAGAAAGCTAAAGACTATATATTTAAAAAAAAAAAAAAAAAAAAAACTACGGTAGTTTTACGAGATATGTTTATGACAACTAAAACTAAAGCTGCTACATTAAAAGGTATATCTAACGTCTTATTGAACACGGTTCGTTTGATCCCATTAGCCTACATCATACGCCTGGCGACTAGCCTTTTTTTTTTTTGCTAGCGACAAAGGCTCATTCGAACTGCAATCATAGCCAATAGGATATTCGCCGGTGTGTTATTATTAAAATATACTTTCCAAAGCTTTCTTCGCATTAACAGAATAATGTTTCTGTTCGTTGGTTAACCAAACGAAAATACATTCAGAAATTGCATTACATCAGGTGTTCCCAAATATGACATCACCATTCTCAATGTAATAAACTATGAGTATCAAAGCTCTCAAACCAGTGGAGCTTTCTCTAAGACTGCAAGGGAAGCTCAGCTTCCCCTAAAATGTACAAAAAATGTAATGGTCAAATGTTTACAAAATGCCTTAAAACGTGTTCATTTCAAACACCAGTTTGTTAATAATAGACCCATTATCACAAATCAACTGAGTTGGTGTTGTTAACTTAGCATTCCACTTTGTTCTCATGGCCTATGGCCAACGCTGCTGGAGCTCAGTCCCATCGCGGATGTTGCATGCGAAGTCGTAAGTCAAGCAGTGACCAATTTCTTAGCATTTCCTCAGCGAAAATACTTTTCTTACACTGTATATAAATCACACTCACACATATTTCCTTTTTGGTTTATTACAATTTTCTTGTTCGTATTTCATTTCGTTTCGTTAGAATTCGTTTCGTTAGGTTGGTGCTAGTGCTACTTCAGTTCAGCTCTCCTGAACTAGCCCGCTAGCGCACCTACACTAGCCCGCTCACGGATGTGTCTGCTCACGGATGTGTCTGGTCAAAACTTGGCTTTGAGGATTTGTCCAACTTTGACCGAGCATATAAACGGCACGAAAAGAGCAACGAACATGTCAATGCCTGTGCGAGATTAAGTTGCCTCGGCAGAGTTAGAGTTGAACACGCACTTGACGAAGGTGCTCGCATTCAAGTAGCAAAGCACAACGCAAATGTAAAACAAAACCGAGCATTCTTAAATCGCCTCATTGACGTAACAACGTCATTGCTTGCCAGGCAGGAGCTGTCATTTAGGGGGCACGATGAAAGTAGCCTAAGTGATAGGGTCACAGACCATTTTCTAGAGAAGGAACGAAGGGTAGAATTTACATATAAGTAAATGGACAAATTTTATGATTAAGTTGGCAGTGAGCTTCCCCTCTTTGGAATACCAGCATCCGCCACTGTCTCAAACGTTCTTAACCCGTTTAACATTTCATCAAGACCTTTTCCACTCTAATTATGAACTTTATTTAGTTATGCTATGTATTATAAGACCTATTTATTACTGATGGATATTAAATGCTCATAGGGCTACACTTAAAACTAAAATCTTTGCCTTTTTCTGTTGTATTGCTTTTAGATGCAGTGCAAGATGGAGGCAGGGATAAAGATGGAGGCAGGATCCAAAGATCAGAAAATCAAAACAAATAAAATTATTTATAATTACATGATTTCTGTTTTAATTGTATTACTGAACAGCTTGTGCTATGGGTATTGCATAGAGGTGCATGTGGGCTGTGGTGTGGGTTAAGGGGTGGGGGGTATGGGTGGCAGCTGTGGGTTTACTGGGGGTAGGGTGTGGGCAGGTGTGGGGTTTCTGAGGGTAGTGTGGGTTTGCCCACAGGGGCCCCGCCAGGGTCCACCAGTGTGGGGCCCACATGTGCCCACCATTTCACAACGGTAATGGGGCCCACAGTGGGCAGCCCACAGTGGGCCTGAACTATAGCCCGCAATGGCCCCACTGTGGGCCCATAAGGGGCCTATAATGGGCCCACTCAGCAAAATGTGGGCAAGCCCACACTCTGCCCAAACTGTGGGTTTGCCCACAGGGGCCCCGCCAGGGTCCATCAGTGTGGGGCCCACATGTGCCCACCATTTCACGACGGTAATGGGGCCCACAGTGGGCAGCCCACAGTGGGCCCGAACTATAGCCCGCAGTGGCCCCACTGTGGGCCCACATGGGCTTGTTTGCTGGGATGTTCACTACAAAGTTGCTTGCCAACACTGTGCTCACCTCGTCTGCCCTGTCAAACGGCTGTGCAGATACAAACACAAGCCAATCTACACACATCACATACACATGATGACAGCTGAACCACACTGACAGCCAAGAATAAAAATGTGCCTTTTGTGGTGTGGTGTTATCTGCAGTCAGTAACGATAGCAGCACAGATGCTGCTATGAAGTTGTGGCTAGTTACCTGCTAGACAGTAGACAATGACTTCAATGACACAAAACAAAACAATGCACATTTTGAGAGTGCTTCGGCGAGCATATAAGAAACGTATTTCATACCTTACTCCGTCCTCCTTGAAGAAAGACACTTTGGAAATCTCCGAATATTCATTGACAATCGCCAAATATCCATTTGACAGCTAGCTATAGCCTGGACAGTCATACAGCCAATGGCGATTTTGCTTTTAGCTCTAATACAATGAGTTTAACGCCAATAAACGTAGAACAGCAGTAATGTCAATGATTCAAATATGTTTACTCGGTAGGCCTACGCCTTTGAGTCACGTAATGAAATGGAAATGGCCAGTGCAAAAATGAGCATAACTTTATAGCCTACATGCGATTGCAATGCAATGCAGTTGTTAGCGGTGAAAACTAGAACATCTTGAGTAAAGCCGCCTGATTGGCCGACTAGAACTGACGTTCAACGTATCGGTATCACGTTAAACGTAGATCTATTGATAATGTGGACAGCTGCTCGCTGTATTCTCTGTCATAATACCCCTCCCCAACAACTACGCAGCCACAACGTTTGATTCGCCTTCTCATATTTTAACTATTGCTGTCGAGTGGCGTCGCTGTTTGGTTTGCTGTTTATCGTGTGGACAATGAGGGAAAATTAAGGTAGTCAGTCAGCCAAAAAGTGGGGATGCGGTTGCACCACCGCACCAGCGGTTCCGGCGCCTATGTGTCGTAGTAGTAAAAAAAAAACCTAGCCTAGTAAATCAAGTCTCAAGACACAAATGTGAGTGTGTGTGTGTGTTGCTCCTTGTCTTATCTTTGATGTCTGACTTGCCATGTAATTTTATGATGCCCACATTTAAATGGATTCTTTCTTTCTTTCTTTTCTTAGCTGAAGAGGTGAACAAAAAAATTCACAATCTCCGCACTCAATACAGCCGCTACCTCAAGCTCTCTCCATCTGGGAGTAAAGGAGGGAGGACTGTGCGACAGATATATATATTGAGGCGCCTGGCATTTTTACGCCCATACCTGAAGAAGCGGACATCACAGTCCAATCTAGAAGAAAAGGTATTATTATAGTGGCAGTTTTTAGATTTTTTTAAAAAATGTTTGTATATTTACATTCTAGAGAATGATAGGGATCGCTTGGAAATTAGACACCATTGTCCTATTTTGAAGATTTGAAACTTAAATTTTGAATGTTTATGGAATTGTTCTTGTGTCTCTTTCTTCAGGAAGACGAGATTGATGTTGAAGGTGTGTTTGATGAAGAGGAAGAACATGAAGAAGAGGAAGAAGGACAAGACGACGTCCAGTCCGTACCAGGACCTGTGCCAAGACCCCAGGCAATCCCCAAAAGACCAAGGATGCAACCAGAACAAGCTCTGGTGAATACCGTGGACAATTTTATAAAGGCTTACACCGAGCAACAAAAAAACAAAGGTGAAGAGGATGATATAAAAGCATTTTGCATAAATCCGGAAAAAAAAATGAGGCGGCTTAAAAATGACAGAATTAGATTTGAGTTGGAGAGACAAGTGGAAGAGGTGTGCTATGAAGCTCTTATGAGGGACCAGGCACAGCAAGCCTATGTTGGCCCATCCTCATCGAGCCAATACCAACCATATTATCAAAAGTTGTAATATTACAGTTGATAATATGGTTGGAATTGGCTCGATGAGGATGGATGATTTTAACCCATCTACTGTAAATAGCCCCGCTTTTGTGCTAATATTTTATTTTTGTTTTATGTGTTTTATGGTTATCCTCATAACCCCTTATAAATAAACTTTGACTTGACTTGACTTTACTTGACTCAACTGCATTCAACATTCATTTGGTTGAATTTTAGTATTTAGTATTTATGTTTACTGCTATATACACTTTATCCAATTATTTAACTATTCCATCGGTTCCAATAAATAACACCTTCTGATTCAAATGAATTAATTTATTTACAGTTCTTATATATAGTTCATCTGCCAGGGAACAGCTCCAACTCCATTGACATAGTCACAGATGGTGTCCCTGTTCCTTTTAGCTGCGCTGGACACATTAGTTGTCCTAGGCACAGCAGCCTTCGGAAGAATCATGTCCGGGTCTGCATCATGGCTGCTGGCTACATATGAAATAAAAAAGTGAAAATGTATGGCAGTTTTTAGTATTAATGTATTACAAATTAGACCATAATACTGAAGTTTTCTTGTCTTTGTTCACTATATTTTATCACTCCCCACCCTTGATTACCTGCGTCAAGAAAAAGGTCAGGGTCCTCTGACCTGAGAAAATTGTGCAGTGCACAGCAGCAGAGGACAAGCTTGTCCACTGTTTCTGGCGGCAAAGGTATGGTCTCCAAAAATACCCCCCAGCGGTTGGCAAAAATGCCAAAAGCATTCTCCACAACTCGCCGTGCTCTTGATAATCGGTAATTGAAGATCCGCTGTTCTACAGTTAGGCCTCTATTAGCATATGGTTTCAAAATATATTCTTTCAGCGGGAAGGCCTCGTCCGCTACTAATGCAAAGGGGGCCACTTTGGATGTCCCTGGAAGTGTTTTGGGGCCAGGGAGGCAGGCAGCTCTTTTGTCAAGGGCTTCTTGGAGGGAGCATCCATTGAATACCCCTCCATCGGACACCCTCCCATTACACCCCACGTCAACATATAAAAACTTGTACTGGCTGTCAACTAGCGCCATTAAAACTATAGAATTCGCCCCTTTATAATTGTAATAAATGGATCCTGATCCTGGTGGTGGTTTTATTTTCACATGTTTGCCATCGAGGGCTCCCACGCAATTTGGAAATTGCCAATTATCTTGGAATCCTTGGGCCACTTTGCTCCATTCCTCCTCTGAGCTTGGACACTGAAACAAAAAAAATGACATGGTGGTGGTGGCCAACATAAACTGCAGTCTCCTGCTTGCCAAATGTTTGTTATTTGGTAAGCATTCAGTTTATTGCAGCATTGGGTAATGTTTTATGCCCATTTGTTTTTGCATTTCATACGCCTACCTTCATATATTCTTCTTTTAAAGCGTAGTATATTGCCTCACATGTTTCTGGGACCATACAGGAAACTGTTGAGTGACCTACTCGAAATAGGTAGGAAAGACTTTTGAAAGAGTCCCCTGTAAAATGAATTATCACATTATGAACCACTCAGTGCAATAGATATGTCTTTGTTTATGTCTAAGCTATAGGGAGAGCCGTGACGAATGAAACACGGGATGTAAGAAACACAGCTATTTTCTCAAAAACAATACACATCTGAAACATCATATGTTGTCAGCATATTCAGCATGCAAGACTTCGCAACCCCGGGAAATCTCGTGCCGTGACATACTGCGTTCAAACGTTATCTCTGCGAGACTGTTTTTGACATCGGAAAGTAAAATATTACCTACTGGTAGTTTTTTTGTGATGAAAAATCATTGCGTGTTTCATTCGTGCCGACAATGAGGGACGATTGTAACAAACGACACCTTGCGTTCAAAGTCAAAAATGAACGTGATTTCTTATCGGATGTGTTAAATTACACCAGTAACTAATAGAATACACTTGTATGTTGATGATCATGTGGCAAAATAAATCTAATTTGCTTCACTGTCTTTGAAAATAACCGTTAAGTAAAAAGTGTTTCATTCGTCACGGCTCTCCCTGTGTGTAAAACTCGTAAAACTCACCTGTCGCCAGGAAGCGCAGGGTGACCATGAGCCTTTCTTTAGCCGAAATTGCGTCTCGGTAATTTGTATTTTGTTTCTGAATCACCGGGGAAATTTTGTTTAATATACGGTCGAATTGAGACGGGGTTAATCGCGTGAAATTAGTATACGACGGTACGTCCTCTATTTCCAATTCATGACAAAGTGTCGCGTATGCGCCTAGTTGAGGCCGACGGCGAATCCACCCCCGGGTCCACCTCCTTTTCTTTTTGGTTGATTTAATTTTTTTTGCTACTATGAGTGCCGCTACGGCTGTCAATATAATTGCTGGATCCATCTTTATCTAACTCGGCCGCTATGGCAACAATGAAACCGTTGCAAGCTGTCGCATGTGTGTGAATGCGCAGGTATAGAACGCCGAGTTGCAAAGAGTTGCCAGTTTTCAGAACGTTGCACACAGTCCCGTCGCGTCGCTTTGGTGTGAACTGGCCTTTAGGCCTACTTAAGTGTATATGTTAATGGTTTGTGTGTGGTAACTGTGACATGACATTAGTATGGTAGAGGCTTATGCAACTGCCTCTCAAAGATGTTTCAGGATATTTACTACTGCTTTGTTAAGGCATAATCATGTGAGCGAATTGTCTCAGCAATTCGGGGGCGGCTGTAAGAAAGACTCTGAGACTGCTGCTTAGCCACGCCCCCTAGCGTGCAGTTTACCGTTCAGTTTCAACCATTCAGTTTTCAGTTCAGCTTGACAGGCAGCACAGAGCACCTGGTCAGCTAGGTTACAGTATTAAGATTATGACATATGAGGAGTTGTGTGCGTGCTTTCTGACCAAGTAAGTGTTATGTGTACAAGATAGTAAGTAATTATCAGAGTTTGGGTGTCTAGGTTGCATTGTTAATGTTACTATTATTAGAGTAGTTAGCTATTTCCGATTAGCAATGCTAAGCAGAAAACTAGCATTGGATTGGTTTGCATAGGAAATCTGCTAGTCATGCTAGTTAAGCTATGTTCCAGTATTTGAGGTAATGCTAAGAAGATAATTATTATACTCTGGTGATTTTGTTACTGTTCAGCTACATTTTTATGTAAGATTATTTCAGTTAAGGTGTAGGCCTACCTTCAGTCAATGTATGTTTTATGTTAGTTATTGTAATTCAGTATGTTGATTAGCCTTATTCTGTGTTGTTTACAGACCACACATAACCAAAGGCTCTGTCACATGTCATTTTGAAGTGTAAAGTCTGAAAGGATACAACTGCTTCATGGTGTTCTAACAGACACCCCCCATACGACACTCATCTCAACATCCCGAACCAGCCAATACAGTCCTTTTAGTGGTCCTTACCAACATTTTAATTACTTGACATCAGCTGTGCACTTGATTCAGGACAATAGCAGATCAGCCAACTTTGGAGAATTAGTAGACATAACCTTACCATGCTCACAAACTTATGGCAGAGATGGGTTTACATGGAACCTCCGAGGCTAGACTAAAATCACATGACCATTTGGTGGCAAGATCAAAGGACGCCCCAACTCTTAATATAGCCTAGATGTCTTTGATGTTACCATGTTCATGTGTTGCACTTTTTTTAAATAAATGTTTTTGTTTTCCATCTGTCTTCTGGTTTCATCTGTCATAGTAAACTGTTGTTTAGTCTACCTCTGCACAAGCCTTAAGAAATCTTTTATAAATTACTTGTCCAGTGCAAAGAATTGTTACATTTCATTCAAAAACTAATTTCTGAACTTTAGAATAGCTCGCCAGATTTACTTTGTTAGGTGTAACAAGTCATTTGTAAATGTATGAACAGGTTTCACTTTAGAATAGCCCCCCCAGATTTACTTTGTTAATGAGATGTAACTCCTTAACTATACATGAGTTATGCTTAACAAGTCATTTGTTAATGTATGAACAGGTTTCACTTTAGAATAGCCCCCCCCAGATTTACTTTGTTAATGAGATGTAACTCCTTAACTACACATGAGTTATGCTTAACAAATCATTTGTTAATGTATGAACAGGTTTCACTTTAGAATACCCCCCCCCCAGATTTACTTTGTTAATGAGATGTAACTCCTTAACTACACATGAGTTATGCTTAACAAATCATTTGTTAATGTATGAACAGGTTTCACTTTAGAATAGCCCCCCAGATTTACTTTGTTAATGAGATGTAGCTCCTTAACTACTCAGAGTTTAGGCTTAATAAGTCATTTGATAATGTATGAAGAGGTTTCACTTTAGAATAGCTCCCCAGATTTACTTTGGTAATAAGTTACAACTCATTAGTTACACGTGATTATGCCTTAACAAAGCAGTAGTAAATATCCTGAAACATCTTTGAGAGGCAGTTGCATACGCCTCCACCATACTAATGTCATGTCACAGTTACCACACACAAACCATTAACATATACACTTAAGTAATGATGACAAATAATTAACAAATGGTTAAGAAAGGGTTAACTAAGATTAGCACCCTACTGGGAGTAGGTGTTCCCTACCCACAAACTAGTAACAAATGCTTAAGTGATGAGAGAAAAAGCATTATAGATAAAAAATGATTAAGAAAGGGTTTAGTAAGGTTTCAAACAGTGCTTGTTAATGATTAAGTGATGCAAAATGAAAAATAAGTAATGGTTTGACACATGAATAAAATAGGGTTAACTAAGGCTTTAATACTGCTTATTGGAGACACACGTTATTAACTAACACTACTTACTAATGATTAAGTTATGTTACATAAGAAAGAGTTAATGGGTTAACACATCAGTAAGAAAGGGTTTTCTAAGGTTTTACCAAGGCTTTGTTACTGTTTTGCAAAACGTGTGCTAACCATAAACAAACCATTAACAAACAGTATATGTTAATGGTCAAGTAATGGGAAATAATAAAGAGATAATGGTTAACAAATGCTTTACAAAGGGTTACCTAAGGTTTGAGTAATGCTTAACAAATGCATAACTAATGCTTAACAAGGAGTCAGTATTATAAAGTGTTACCGAAACTTTTTACAGCAACAATGTAGGCTATGTATAGTTGTACTATTTGATCATTTTCTCCACACATATTTAGGGTACCATTTTGTCCTACTATAAATAGCCTAATTAACTTGTGAAGCACTTAGGTTCAACTTTTATTCAAAAGGTGAATTCAAAATTACTTTTACACAACACAACTACAATTGTGGATTTGGCTTTGATTTGAACTCCCAAAAACCTTGTATGGTTCTTTCCCCGTAAAGTAAGTATATTGCACCTTGGTCCAAAACGGTGACTTGCACTAGTAAATGTTGCATTCATGTGAACGCACTGTAAGTTAACACTGATTCAACAAACAAACATCTTATTTGGCTTTAAACACGAGTTACGTTACAGTGGGTTGTGCTTCGTAGTAGAGGGCACTGGTGTGTGTATGTTTCTGTTTGTGTGTATTTACTTGTGTCTGAGTGTGTGTGTTTGTGGGGTTCCTACAAGTCAGGGGAGGCTTGACCTGAGCCTGAAGAGACAAACACACACACACACTCAATCAGCTAGGACACTCTATCATTACCCCACAACTCTGACTCAGGCAGGTGTTCTGGTGAGGGCTGGTTATTAGGTGTAAGGTGATATAAAAGTGTCAGTGCTATCAAGTCATTACCTCTGGTCCTCTCTCTCTCTTTCTCTCTCTCTGTCTTCATGTGGTACTGTCACGGGCTGTGCTGGGTAGGGGTGCTGGGGGAGTCAGGTCTACTTTGCACTTCTTCAACGAAACGAGGGGAGATTATATGGTTTGTGCTAAAGCTCAGTCAATACCACTCAATAAAGTGCAGCACCAGTGGCTAGGCGATATGCTGCCTGTCGTACATTTTACGACCTTATCGACAGGGTCTACTTATCTCCTTTTCTCCCTCTCAAAAATACTCTAGCCAGTGATGTAATTAGATTTTAAAAATACATGGCATAGTCACTTCTGCGTTATCTGATGTCAATGTGAGTCAAGCTGTCTGTCACTCAACAGCTGTGTGGTCTGTGTGTGTTGGTGCATGTGTGTGGTTTTCCTCTTATTCCATGCGAATAACAATAATAATTTGTTGACAGGGGGGTTACATGTGCTGTTAGAGGTGCTTTTAAACAGATGGGTGTACGTGCACATCTCAAATAAAATACCACAAACACGTGCACACAAATATGCATATACTGTACATACAGACACACAGAAACAGAGACACAGATACAGACACACACCTCTTTCAGTAATGCTGTTTTTGACAACCATGCATTTCACTCAGATGTCACGCATCTACCACCATACTTCTCCCATACCGGGTGCCCCAAATATTCATGCTTTACCCATTACTGGGGTTCCTCGCACCAGGGTCAACCTAACCTGGGTGTCCCTCATATGGCTTCCACAGTTGGTGCACCTCTAATGGCTGCATGGCAAGCCATCCCCCCCTCTTTTTTTCTCCAATACATGAAGTAAGTAAATAAATAAGTAACTGGTTGCAGACAGATACAGATGTTAGTTTAAATCTGTAGTGTGGGCTTAATAACATGATGGGTTTCTGGGGAAACCTGGCTTGTGGCTATCCTTCTCCAAAATTCTGTACGATACTGTGTGAGACCTGAGAGCAGTGTGAAACTCCCACTTTCATTGTTTGTTGGGTGTTTAAGTTTAAGGAAACTATTAAATAATTCTCTGATTCAAAGTTATCATATCAACAAAATTTACCGACACTGCCAATGACAGATGTTATTTTTGGTGACTGGTGGGCTTGGCCGACTAAAATTCATCTACACAAAAACATCAAATGTCCGTACTAACTGACTGACACACACACACACAGTTGTAGATGATTTAATTATAGACACTGTCACACAGCTAGACATATTCATGTAAACTCAAAGTAATAATGAGTTAATAATACATTGCATTCTCTCTCTCTCTTTCTCTCTCTCTCCCGCGCTTTCTCTCTCTCTCTTTCAAACTCCGATACACTCATACACACATACACACCTTTACCATGGCCCTTACTTCTATTTCTTGAGTGAGAGAACCATGGGCTGTTTCATCTGCTGCAAGCCATGGCAGAAACCTGAAACACACAGAAAATACACAACACAGTTAACCAGCCAGGAGCCACACACAACACACTTAACCAACCAGGATACACACACAACACAGGTCCCCAACAATGACCATGGCTTCCAATATCATTGCAGAAATTCAGGGAGATGTGGAAGTACATCTTTGGAATTACCACGGTAGGGAAACATGTAATGAATGTGCAGAGCAGATAAACAAAGAATTTCCTTCTTTGTGCTTACCCACTGAGAATAAGCAAGAGGACTTTAAATAAATAAACACACTGTGAAATGTACACCATTGTTGATGGTCTGTTGTGTTCTGCGGAGGTGGGCTCAGGGGAGGTGATCCTAAAAATAGCACCAACACATCTATGAGTTCATTCTGGCAGTGATCCCATGGCTAACTTCAGGAATGTTTATCAATGTTTACCAAAGTATATGGCAAAGTTTTCTTTTAGTCAGAAGGGGAAAAGTTTCAAATGCAGTTGTGGTGTCTGTCACATTTTTTTTTTATTATTGAGGTTCAACATCGCACCCCTTGAAGGTAATTTTGCAGTGTCAGTTAACTTTCCTGAGTGGCCTTAATTACGTGTTATAAAAGATCAGAGTGAGGGAAGTGCCAGACAAGAGGAACTCGAAGATGGCACATCAAAAGGCTGAATGAAACGCGGGGAGATTGAGGCCTGTTCCTCTCACACAAGACCAAATATGCAGACAGCATTTCACTTTTAAAGCCTTGTGCTCATTACATTGTCCTCCTTTTTCCTCAGTGTCTTTTTACTTTTCTTCCATATTTCTTGCTTCTTTTTGACGTCTGCATTATTGAAGTGCAGACCGAGGGAGGTTCATCACACTGCACTCTGACATACCCTAACCCACCTCTTTCATGCATTTCTCTTTTTCTCCTTTCATCCCCCCTATCTCTTGGTTTCTCGTTCTTTCTCTTCTCCCTTTCTCCTGGTGGAGGAGATCCACTTTAAAGTGGAGACATCCTGTCTCCAGCATGGAATATCAATAACAAGAGGTGAAGTGAGAGGCAGATTGCCTTGGCGATGGTGAAAAGAATCCATTAGCAATAAGACCAGAAGGGAGTGGTGGTGGGGGATGGTGGTAAGGGGTGCCCATATCCACTGGGCAAACAGTGTTTTGGCCCCCCACCCCCCACTCTCACCACCACCATTATTTACCACTGACCCTGTCCTCATAAACATCTCTCTTTCAGACATCCATTATCAGGATCCATGCCCACAGGTGGGGAAACAGGATTCACTCTTTATACCTCCTGTAGACCTGTAGACATAAACACAGTGTTTCTCCCCTGGATTATACCACCAAAATCCATTACCACTGATAGTCTCCTCATACACATCAAGAATGGCACCTCTTCAATCCATTCATTATCCATTATCAGGATCTATACCCACAGACAACCAGTCTGCACCCATCATCCCTGGTGCAGCAGCAGGCAATCACATCCATGCTGTGGCCAAAGGGAGGTTACATCAGTGGACCTGCTTTATCACAGCCTCCATATTATGGAACAGCATATTACACATATCAATCAGAAAAGAGTCTCTAATGGAAAACATGAGAACATTTAGGTAACACTTTATTATTTTAGTCCAAATACAACTGTATCGGGCCATGAGGCTCTAATCACTTAACTTAGTCACTGTGATGGATGGGGACACAGAGGGGCGCTGGTGCAGCACGGCATTGGCACAGGCAGCCGTGGAGTAAATTTCTTCTAAGAGAACCACCAGAGACAGATCTACAGCACCCCCACACCTCACACCACCCATATACCCTGCACCACTGGTTTTCGAGCTACAAAACGTGCAAACAGTGTTTGACCAGGAGGAATTTAAGGCTGGCCCTGGCCCTAGCTTTAGCATCCACCTCAACAACTCTGCCTCAGCCGAATGACTTATGAAGCAATTTTCTTCACGGCAGAGCTTCCTGATATAGCTCCTCTCTTCACCCCTCCACTCCCTCTGCTTGGCAGCACAGTGTTTGTTTCGGACCCCCACCTCATGCGCCAACAAAGATAGCCGCTCGACACCCCAAAAACAACAGGCACCATAAATATTTTATGGGCGATGCGGACCGCTGGCTGTGTGTGTTGGGCTCTGATGCCTCAAGGACAACTGAGGTTTGGTAAACACAACCAGTCAGTCTAAGCCAGGCATACAAAGCATACACACACAGACACACATGCAAAAATTCACACAAAGACACACACACACACACACACACAAGCTTTTCTCTAACTGAACAAAGATTCCCAAATAATGTCTTTAATGTAATGGTGATCTAAAATGCTGAATAATGATTTCAAATTGAAAAAGTATCTGGTAAAGACATACTTGTGGATGCATGTGACATAAGAAAAAAAATCAGTTGGTAAAGGTCCAGAGTTCATGTGTGTGGGAGTCAGATGGGGGAGGGAGGGCAGGGCAGGTAGAGACTTCAGCATCCTGAGAGCTTGGTGGACAAATCTCTCTTAGTCTGCTGGTCCTGGCCCGGAGCCTCTTCAGTCTCCTTCCTAATGGCAGAGATCACCTGGGATCACCTGCAATGCAGAGGGCTTTTTGGGTGGTAGATGTCCTGGAGGGACGGTAGAGAGATACCCACAGTCTTCTCAGCTGCTCTTACTACCCAGGCAGAGTTTTTGGAAGACTGTTACATGGTGCTGGGTTTGGTGCTGGCTAAATGGGTAATATGGGCAAAGCAAAAGTGCTTTGTAGCGTGGTAATGTTGTGTAAATGCTGCATGTATTATGAAGCACTTACTATCTCACCTCTGCAGTTTATCAGGAATTATTACTACAATATAGAGTGTAGGACATGTAAATTTAATAAAAGGGACATGCCAGGTTTGAAGTACCACACAGCAACTCTGAGACCCAGAAAGCTGTGAGGAACCAGAGATATTTGGCTCATTCTCAGCAAATCTGCATGCATACAGACACACACACACACACACACACAGCGTGAACGCCAAAGACAAAGTAAAGCTTGATTAATTCTGCCAGGCACGATCCACTTGCAATGTCCCTCATTACAACTCAATGCACAACTACAACTCAACTCAATGTACTTGCAATGTGTCTCATTACAAAAAAATGGGCCTCCTCAAGTATATAACTGCATTAGTTGGAGTCTAATTGAGTTCCTCCTTCCATCTGATGGAAATTCATAAAGCCACCTTCCCCCAATAGATGAATTACTCTTTCCAGAAAAGAGACTGAGGGAGAAATATTCCTGGCGTTGCATCATTAAATGGCTTTCAGCTGAATGATGCCCCCCACCCCAAGTGATGCTGTTGCTTCACACAAGACTTCAGACAGTCTGTGAGAGTTGTTAAGTCTGAAATACTGACCTTTGTGAAGCCACAAGTGACAGACCATGGTGGGAAAGGTTGTGTAGCGAAGGGGAGGAGAAGTCGCCCCACCGGGAATCAAACCCGGGTCTCCCGGGTGCCAAACGTGTACTCTGACCGCAACGCCAAAGAGCCAGGCTCCTTGGGATGGCAGTCAGAGCACACCCACAACTCAAAAACCACCACTCTAGTGATGGTCACTCCATCACACTACCTTCCCCTTCGGGAAGAGCAGCCATGCGCTTCACACATACTGGGTGTCCCTCACGCCATGCGCTTCACACACACAGGGTGTCCCTCACGCCATGCGCTTCACACACAGGGGGTCCCTCACGCCATGCGCTTCACACACTCAGGGTGTCCCTCACACCATGCTGCGCCTCCGATGACCTCACGGCAAGCCATCCCACTTCTGACACCATTTGTAGTGAAGGGGAGGAGAAGTCGCCCCACCAGGAATAAAACCCGGGTCTCCCGGGTGCCAAACGTGTACTCTGACCGCAACGCCAAAGAGCCAGGCTCCTTGGGATGGCAGTCAGAGCACACCCACAACTCTAGTGATGGTCACTCCATCACACCACATAAATTTATAAAAAATGAAAACATATATTTAATTCAGTATTTTTAGTGCAGGTGTGTGTGTGTGTGAGAGAGAGTGTGTTGAGTTAGTGTTGTTTATTGTAGGTGCCGGTGACATGTTTTTAAGTCCTTCAGCAGGTGGCTCCCATTTTAAGCACTGTGGTTCAGGCAAGCCATTTTATGCATTGTCTTGATAAAATATAATCAAAACAAACTGTTAGCTAACATTACTAATTACCAGCTACCTGGACATAATAGATATAAAAAAACACAATATTCCCCAGCAATGATCTGATTTACTGAGTAAGTCATCTCATCATTTGATTTCCCTTGCTGGGAAATATTGTTTTTTTCTGTCAATGAATATTGTAAAGCCATACTGTGAAATAGTACTTAATGTTACTTATGATACTGTATATTCTGTTTCTGCTGACTATTTTAATCTAAACACCATGAACACAATATGTCCAGATGGTAAACATATCTGTAGGTCGAGGGCTGAGGTATGCATCTACAGAGAGAGAAACGTCCTTCTGATTAAATATACATGTCCTACACTCTCTGCATGTTTGTCATAATTCCTGATAAACTGCAATAGTGAGAAAACCTGACTGTCGCACCAAGCTCATAGATGGAGCTTGGTCTGGCAAACCTCCCATATACAGGAAGTTTCCAGAGGCGGGTTCAATGGTTATCTTTCAAATGTGTGTGTGTGTGTGTGTAAAGTTTGCGAGCAATATGCTGACTGATGGCATCCTGTCATGTGGGAATGTAAGAGGTTGACCCAGTTTGATCTTGTCCCTGACTAATCTTGTCCTTATGGAGAAACCATTGCAGGCACCACAGCCCACAGCCTTTTTATATGTGTGCTTGCTTGTGTGTGTGTGTGTCTGTCTCTGTGTATGTTTGTGAACAACTGTCTTTTAGTGTGTGTGTGTGTGTGTGTGTGTGTGTGTGTGTGTGTGTGCGTGCGTGAGTGCGTGCATGCATACAGTATATGTGTGTGTGTGTGTGTGTGTGAGAATGCTCTGTGCTCTTGCCTCTTTGCCTTGCAGGGGCAGCCCTGTGTGTGTGTGTGTGTGTGTGTGTGTGTGTGTGCGCGCGTGAGAGAGAGTCTGTGCTCTTGCCTCTTTGCCTTACAGGGGCCACCATATGCCTGATCAGAGTGTGTTCACATCACAGCAAACATGTACATGACAGCAGGCTTCATAAGATTGGTCTAATCAACACAAGGGGCTCTGTGTGTGGTTGTGTGGGAGCAATATGCTGACTGATGACATCCTGTTGTGTGGGAAAGTAAGAGGTTGACCCAGTTTGATCTTGTCCCTGCCTAATCTTGTGTTTATAGAGCAACCATTGCAGCCACCACAGCCCTTTATGCTTGCTAGTGTGTGTTTGTGTGTGTGTACGTATGTGTGTGTGTGTGTGTGTGTGTGTGTGTGTGTGTGTGTGTGTGTGTGTGTGTTTCTGTGTGTAAACTCCTCTCTTTTAGTGTGTGTGTGTGTGTGGGGGGGGGGGGGGTATCAGTGTGTATTTTGGCTGACAAACACACACACACTATACATTATAAATACACTGCACCTCTCCTTCAAAATTAGACAAATGAACTCTACAAATTTCACACACACACACACACACACACACGTGCACACACAGTCCCTACTCTCCTTTAACCATGAAGTGTGAGAGCGTTACTAAGGTCTTCTAGGGCAAGCAGTAATTGCTAAAGATGACTTGCAATTAACTTTTCCAGAATTTGTGGAGATAATGCAGAGGCCCGTCTAGAGTTCATTATTGACTAGGCAGCATGTCCAATGGCACCTTTTTAGTTACGTTGTAAGGTTGTCACTTCCAGAACCAACGATGGAACAAGAAGGTCCCACCCTAATTTAACTAATTTAACTAATAAGTTAACTTGTGAGTATGACTAAAGTCAACCAAGATAATTTTAATAATGTGAGTGTCCCTCCTACTAGATATTACTTGGGTTCAACTGGGAATAGCGTCGCTCAGGTCTTGCCAATGGCCAATTTATATTCTGGCTTCACCATAGATATCATTTGGAGCTAGTCTAGAGAATGCCAGTGGCCATGCTGCTGCTACAGGTGCTTATTGTTCTGCTTATGTCAAAGCTTTCCTACACAGAGGTACTGGGCTGGCTGATTCAGCAGCACATAGTAGTCCTAATCTAGCATAAGACAGAAGTCACCCCCACTACAGAGTGGCAGTTCCACATGATGTGATCCAAACCTAGGTGCAGTTACAAATGGACTATTGAATGACATGGAAAACACAGTCAAAGCATGAACATCGCCTACCTCTCTTCCCAAAAGCATCTACACACCAGTGCAAGGGTGTCATGGCTACACGACACACACATAGTGTGGGAGCATCTTTTGGTAAAGATAACTCAAAGAAATCTTTCCCTTATATACCCAGTCTTGGTCCTTTGTTGAGGACACACCATGAGGTGTTATCTTGGGGGCAGGGGGCCTGGAGACTATTACCTATAAACCTTAGGATCTGAGATCTTTATTACACTAACCAGAGTCTGCTTTAGGACTGAGACCAGTATACCACCCACACTGAGACCATCAAAATGAGACCAAACATCACAAGTAAATATCATAGAATTTCTACAATATAATATAACATTAATTTTCATCTCCTTACAGTAATGGTGACCTGTGAACATTCCTGCACCAGATGCCAAGAACACACAGTAGGTGGCGACACCTAACTAAACACAACAAAGAGTTCATGGTAAACAGTGGGTTTCATTCTTGTGGAGTAAAACAATAGAACAAATGGCTCTTTCACGCCTTCTCTAAGGTTCATCAACAACACAAAGAAACACAATAATTCCTTTGTTCTGTTGATTGAATCACCAGACCTATCAGAACGTTACAACGTCCACAGCCAAAACATGAACCAATCCACTCAAACACATACCGAAAACAAACACACACCCACCCACCCACATGAGCACAAAATGCATAGACACACACACACTTGTAATATTTATCTGTTCTCTTCAGTGGCACTTAGTCATTCTCCTCCAGTACATTCCATAATGTCAGTTCAGGGCATCCTGGATTTTCACAGAGTACCTCTGTATATTCTCCACATTTATATTCAAATGGCATTATATTCTGCCTGCATTACACAGGCAGAACATTTCGCATCAGCAACCATTCAGCAACTAAGCCAAACAAACTCCCTCAGGCGGCATTGTTTTGTCTTACACAATAACAAACAATGTGTTTGTTACACTAGATAAAAAATATGAGCACACAATGTAAGCACAGTAAGTGTCTGTCCACTCATTCATCTGTTTTTTTGTATGTATTCAGTCTCTCGCTCTCTCCCTGTCTGTGGCTCATTCTTGAGAGTTGGCTTAAGTGGTGCAGGTGAGTAAAACAGTAGGCAGGTATATGATCATAAATGGATACATCATCGATAGAATGATAAATAATCATGGGGGACGGAGAAGAGAGGTGGGGGGAAATGAGAGTGTGAGCGGGAGAGGGAAGCTGTGGGAGAAAGAAAGGGAAAGAACAGGGGAGAGACAGACAGAAAGATAAAACATGACACAAAAAGAAAGACAGACAGAAAAAAGCAGAGATAAAAAGAAACAGAGGAAGTGATTAAAGTTAATATAAATTGAGACAGAGAGATGGGGAGAAAAGAAGTTGGGGCGATGAGCAGGTTTATGGAGAAGAGGAGGTGATGAAGGGAAAGGGCTAGCAGGGCAAAGGAGGTCAATGTGAAAAATAACCAAAGCCAGAGGGAGAGGGTTTACAGAGTAAAACTAGAGTGACCACATACTTATGTACTAGCACCACACAAAAGAGATGAGGCAGAAACATCCATCAGAGGGATGAGATAGAGACATCCGTCATCAATTGTAAAAGTGATTTCTATCTCAATGTAATTTTATTCCCTGGTAAAATAAAGGTTAAACTAGAAAGGCACTCTGAGAGTGCAGACCTTTGCCAAGGCAGGAAGTTTTCACCAATGCTGTTGCACCTGACAATATTCAACATATAATGATATAACCTATCAAGTTGCTATCATTATTGCTTTCTTACCCTGTGTCATGTTTCCTTGTTCGTCTGCTTTTGTGAGTTTCCTCCTGAGTGCTTTGTGTCTCTCTGTCCTCCTTTTGTGATTGTTCTGTGCATTTTTCATACGTTTTTTTTTTTAATCTTTGATCTTTTGGATTCTTTTGGACACTTCTGTTTTTCAAGACTTTTTGAACTGTTTGTTGTCTGATCCTGCTCCTTGGTGTTTGATTATTAACGCGTTTTGAGTGACTGTCATTGCTGAATTTGTGTTCACCTTTTTTCACAAACCTGACACTATTAGCATGTTTCTTTCTCAAAATCAAACCCATGACATTGGTCTTGGTACCAGCTGTCGACAAGCTTTATTGCAAGAGCTGTGGGGCATGTTTAAAGAAACAATTGGCCAGGCTGAGTAAAACACATTTAGTGTGTCTCTTTTACCATTATGCCAAGTGATTGCCCACAGACTTTGCCCAACAAAACACTACCAACAGCACAGGCAGCTGACAACAGCAGCTGTGTGCTTAATTGTCCCTCTCATGACCATATACTACCAACATGAAAAACAAGCTACTAGAGCACACCATTAAAACTGGTTTGAACCTGAATAGCGTGAGTGCTGTTTTGACTGAGTGACTCAGCCTCCTTCAGCACCTTGGACAGCAACATATAGACCCCAGTTAACTAGAGGAGCTGCATAGAGAACCTCATAACTTTTGATTCCAGCTGGAATGCCTAAGTCAGTACCACTGTCACTTCAGCAACAACCCAAGCCAACCCAAACCCCTACCACAAATACACACACGCATGGCATGGACAGCACAGAGTGCGTTTTTAATTCACCTAAATAATGACAAATCAGCTCATACACTTGCTCTGACACAGGACCAAGCTCTCCCACAATGCACTGAGGCTGAGTACGGTGCCTCTGAGGGCCCTCATTCCCTGCTCAGCTACTGACTACACGCAGGGCAAACAAAGATAATTGCAGTATCGATTGACCCTTTTAAACAACTATGCACCCTCCTGTTTATGCTTAGAAAATAATCAGTCAGGTGAGGCAACTTGGAGGTTAATGAGAATGATCATGGTGTGTGTGTGTGGGAGGGGGCACATAAGAAGCCACTGAGGTGCAATAACCTGACATTTAAATCAACCTGCCTGTTGTTTCCAATGGTGTTACACATGCAACAATGTGTTACCTTGTAAGAGCCATTCTTATGTTTAAGTTGATTTAGGGACCCCTGTTGGTGAAACATTGACCTTGTGGATTTGGCCTTTATGGAGCACATCTTACAAAGGGTTCAAATGATCACCTGCGCCTAATCAGTCAGGTGTATTAGGAAGCTGTTGCAAAGTTTGGTCAGAAGAGGTTTGGTTTGAAAAGGGGACACACAGATTGTAGAAAAGGTTTGAAGATGCCAGCAGGCACACGGTTTTTCCATGCTGCTTGTTTTTGTTGTTTCTATCAAGTTTATAGTTTGTAAGTCATGGACCATTAAAACATTTCTTATTCAACCAAAGGTTTTTATGTTCTATGGAATAAAAAAAGAAAACTTATTGAAACCTTTGAGGCATCTAAGAAGTGACTTACTGGGAGCCACCACACACCTCAAAAGGTATTTATAAGTGAATTAGTGACAGTCATATACTGTGTTGTGGCAATGCCACTGCGTGTTATGTAAACTGTGACTTACATATTTTCACTCTACACATCCAAATAGAATGAATCTGAGTTACACTGTATCAGGGCAGGGGAGATCCTAACAGTTACAGAAGTAGTCAGAACGATAAAATCTGTCTGCACAATCTGATACAAAAACCCATATGGACACAATGCCTTCCAAAAAAGTAAGTAAAAAACTACAGCTTATTCAAAACTGTAGCCCCATTCTATATTACTGACATGCTGTCCTTTTTTATTCCTGCATGAGCCCTTAGATCCGCTGAGTTCGGCCTCCTGATGATTCCAGAGGCACCACCCAAAAGGATCAGATAAGCAGCCTTTTTATGCTACGCCTCAAATGGTAGAGATGAAATGCCCTACCCTAACACATTAGAGAGGCAGAATTCATTGCTGCCTTTAAACGCCAACTGAAGACCTGCTACCTGTTCAACCTTGTCTACACTTAACTGCCCTTCTCAAAGACTTTCAGGCACTCAAGAAATGTTTCCCCTAGCAACCCTAACAGAGGGACTCCCCTCCTTCAGTACTCAGAGACTTTCCCTTTATCATCCCAGCAGATGGGCTCCCCTAGGGGACACGGTTCTGCCTGAAGTTTTTCCTCAGCTTAAATTATACCAATGCAAACAAGAAGTTTGCTCCTAGGTGGACATAAGTGGAGCTCTCCACAGTGCCCTGATAGATTTCTTCTAGCGCTATCACTATTGGACTATAACAAAGCGTGTCATGTGTATTTCTGTCTTGTGTTCCTATGCCAAACTATTATTATTATTATTATTATTATTATTATGGGAAAGAGACAAGGAGAAAGAGGAGTAGAGAAAAAATGTGAAACAAACATCTGTGTCTTAGTGAAATCAACACATCTCCCTCTCGGCTTAATTTCAAGCATGGCTGTGCTGGAATGAGCAGTTCATGCATGACCATAGACTGTATATGTGCAGGATAAGGAATGTATAGAAAGTGTGCACAGGCTGACATTAGTTTGACCTTCAACTGAGTACTCCCTGCAGCTGAGAGGGAAGTAAGGAACATGAGTGGCATTAACTTTTGATGGGAAAGGAGGGGCAGGGGGGCAAAAGAAAATGACAGTCATTTATAGAGTCAGAGAAGGGCAAAAGACAAAACAACAAGCCTGCTTGTCTGTGGCTAAAACAGTGTGGATGTGGCTATATATAACCTCTAATAGAGGTGTCATGGCAATTAAGCTGAAACATGGACAATACATGATGATTAATCTCAAAGCCTGGCAATATGCAGAGGCTGATTAGCATTCATCTGGATTTTTTTTTCTTTATTTAATTCTGTCTTTCTTTCTGAAATGACACTGATGGCCACAGTGGTACCACACCCCAATGTAACCCCAAACCCATCCACATCTATATGCATCCCATCACTAAAACCCTCCCATGTCCCTTCTTTTCTGTGAAATGGCACACTGAGGAGAGTGTCCACTGATGTGTTTAACACTTGTAAATTAGAAACAGCAGCAACCTACCAACCTTGAAAGGGAGCGGCCATGTTGAGTAGCCTATTAATTAGCCTATAAATTGCCTATTAGAAGCTCCAAATAGGTGGAAAAAAGACCAAGACGGAATACAGATGATTGTTTTTCCTCCTACACTAACTATAAAGACTCATGAGTATACTAACGCACTTAAACAATGCTGCCTGATTAGGTGGCTATTTGAAACATGGGTGAAACTGTCAGTGTAGCATGTCAATGAGGAGCACAGTCGTAAAATGGAAATGGGAACAGAAAATGGAAATGGGAGGATAGGAGACAAGGGAGATTACCTTTAACAGCTAAAGGAAGGCTCATTAACCCAGTCCCTAGTCCCTAGACAACGGATAGAATCCTCTTTCAGCACATCTTAGGCACATTTCAGAAAATTAAGTTAAAAAAAAAAGGTAATTTAGAGGCAGACACAATAAAACAGGGTTTCTGTGGGATGTGGTGCTAATAAAAATGAATCATATTTAAAAACTGACGTTAAAATTGCCCACCCGAAGAATTCACTTTGATATGCTGCTTTACTCTAAATGACTCTGAATGTCAGTCATTTTGAATAACTAAGCATATAAAGGAAAATGCCTTAACTTTAAAAGAACACAAGTCCTGAAAGAATTATATTTACAATAACCCCTTTAAAAAGTATGGTTATTCATGTAAAATGACATGAATTCATTTTTTCAAAATAAAGAAGAACATTAATAGCTTGTTTTTGTGTGATTTTACATCAGTTTGTAGGCAGTTTCAACTAATAGTCAGCCACACATTCTAATCCATCGCTGTATTTAGTGATGCATGCAGGCATTCTTCCATCAATCCATCCATCAGGGTATGTTCAGCACGTACTGTAGCATACCACAGGTACTTTTTGACAACAAGCATTTAAGTGATTGGTGCTGAAAGATAAGGCTGTCATCTCCTTTCTTCTTATTCTCTCTCTCTTTCCCTCCTTCATTCCCCCTTTCCTCTCCGCCGAGATCTAGAGGCCTGGAGGGCTGTCACAGACCCAGTCACTGATAAATCACCATTGTTGCATTTCAACTCTCTTCAACTTTCTCTGTTTCGGTATCTCTATATCCTTTTATGTCTCTCTACTGTGTCTTTATCTCACACTCTCTGTTTCACTCTTTCTCACTCTCTGTCATTATCAAAATCTGGCCATTGCCTGCCTCATATCTTCTTATTAAACACTGCAGCTGTTTGAGGGCCTTATGAATTGCACATGTCTGTGGGTCTAGGTCTGATGCAGAAAATCTGAAGGTCTCCTCCTCTTCTTCCCCTGCCTCCACGCTCATGGCCTCACCACTCCCACCTGACTACTAAAATGGAGGAAGGGGATGGAAACAGGCAGCAGCCACAAAAGAGAAAATTGCTTGCTTTTTTCCCTCTTTCTCACTACCTGCAAAGGAGGCAGAGTGTCACTCTGTCACCTGCAGCTTTCCGGAAGCATCCAATTAAGGCAACCCCGACTTACTCCCCTACTCCAGGAAAACTACACTGATCTCAGTTCTTTTTTTTGCAGACAGTCACGTGTGCCAAAAGGACTGCAACTTTGGCTCTTTGTCTCATGCCCTGGCCTGTGGCCCTGGCACAAGCAGGGGATGCTGGGTAGTTGTTGAGCATTGAGCAGGGGTGTGCCTCTGCTGATGAGGTGGGGATACGGCAAGATTGTTAAGCGCATCGATTGCAAGGCACTGAGGAACCTCGGCACGCAGCCCTGAACATAATCTCAGACCCTTGTTCTTTCTGCATACTCTGATACTCTGACTTTAAACCAGGCTCACAGCCTAAGTGGAGAAGCGAGCTGGCTGCCATGTTGAGACTTTGATCATTTGTAATGTGAGCAGCACACAGAGTGGTATGTGCGAGCACCTCGAGAGCACATGCTCTCTCTCATAATTACACACACACACACACACACACACACACACACACACACACACACACACACACACACACACACACACACGCACACTGTGTGCACTGTGCAACATTTTACAAATGCATTAGGGAGAGTCTCACACTTGCACATACACTGAATAATTAGACCATGGAGTGTAGAAAGAACCTCAAGCACACGAATTTACTTACATACATAGACACACAGGATCCTGCCAGCCCACTTACAATATTTACCAAGAGACACACAAAAGTATATTGGGTTCTGTGGTTCTCACTGGATAGTGCAGCATCGCATTGCTCCTTCTCTACCTCTTTCTCTTTCTCGCTTTCATTGTAGAAGAATCAGCAGAACGGACAGCAGAAAAATGAGGGTCCGATCTCAGATCTCTTCGGCACTAATAGCTGTTTTTTCCCACTGCCCCATTATTCGCCTCATCATCAACACAAATTCACATATGCACACGTTTTTAAATTATTTATTCAGTACGCCCCTTCATTTGACTGCTCTCTGATGAAGTCTGAACTGCAGTGGTGACACATGCTGTGGAACGTATGCATTCTGGGGTGATAAACTGACGTGCCTCGAGAATAGCATGAGTACTTCATTTTGAAGAAAGCAGGAAAAGGTATGAGATAGGAAAGAAAGAGAGAGAGAGAGAGAGAGAGAGAGATGACTGTTAGGCTTATGACAACACCTTAGTCGGGGAGAGGTAATAAAGCCTTCAGTAAAATTAAAAGGGGAAAGAAAGACTGAAAGAGACAGAGAGAGAGAGATGGGTAAGAGATGAAGAGATAAGAGCACATATGGTATGCACAGTTATATATATGCTTTAAGAATACTGCAAAGGATATGTGCTTTCACTTAAGTCCAGTGAAACTCCCTTCCTTTGAACTCTTTGACCCTAAGCTGAAAGCCAGCAGTGATTCAAGCAGACACAACAGGAAGAGATAAAGAGGAAGAGGAGATTCACAGTGAGGGACAGGAAGTGGTACTGAGAACGTTTTTGGAGTAAGAGTTACAGCATATCTGCAGCTTAAACTGGAAAATATGGAAGGAGTTGTGTGTGACAGAGAAAGAGAGAGAGAGAGGAGTGCTGAAACCATGAAAAAGATCAGGAGCTGTCTCACTTCCTGGTGTTATAATTGTTTTTTCTTAATTGTCAGATGAGCCAAGATTTATGAAGGGGTAATCACCAACATTTGCGAATCCCAGTAGAGAGTTGCACTGACGTTCCGCCAGCTCCTACTGATGCTGAACTCAGCGCAGTGACAGGGAAGTTTGTGGAACTCTGATTCTGCTAAACCTCCTAAACGATCCTTTCATGACTACAAAATGCTGGGGACTAGGGTAAATCCTGTGCTGTGTCTGTGTGTGTGTGTGCGTGCATGTGTGTGTGTGTGTGAGGGAGAAGAAGGGAAAGAGAGAGAAAGAGAGAGAGAGTTAGTGTGAGAGTTAAAGAGTGAGGGAGATAACAAGGGGATGAGTATGAGTATGAGTATGGGAGTATGGGAAAAGAGAGAAACCCACAGGGAGCTAGAGCCTTCTCAAAATATCTGACTAAATTTCTTACAAAATTATCAGTTTCACTAATATTGAAGTACTAGCGGTGGAGTTGTCATCATCGTCAACACCCACCAAACGCATCTGTGGCACGCCAAGAGTAGAGAAGCTTCATTATTTTTAACAGACCACAGCCCACTAGTGCCTAATCTTGTTGCCATTGGCAAACAAAAATGATTAACATGATATAGCTGATGCAGTGTAAATTTGGCTGATTAAAACATTCACTTCATGTTCTCCTGTTCTCAACACAACTACACTGTCAAATAAAATGGTTTTGCCTTTTTAAAGTTAAATTGACCTTTGCTACATCTTGTTAATGGAAAAATCTACATGTTGGTTGCAATCAGTTGCAAAACGTTTTATCACTAAGGGCATGCTCCCTCAGAAAAAATCATTAATGGTGACTTCTGGTAAGTATTAGTTTAGCCTCCACAACATTTAGTCATTTGTGCACATTATAGTAGCTTTTGGACATGTGTCAGTTGCTTTTATACAATACAATGCTGTTTTATAACATTATCTTGTGCTTTTGTCATGTCAGTCAAAATGAATTATACTTATAGATGCTGAATAGTTCCCAATAAAACTAATAAAATAAAACCAATAAAACTAGCTTGCTGGGCAGTCATGGGCTAGTGTCCAAAGAGCTGGCCCTGCCAGCCAAAGGCTTACAGGTTCAATACACGACACTGACAGGTGGGTGGAGGGAGTGAATGACCAGTGCTCTCCTCCATTCTCCCCTGTGACTGAGGTACCTTGAGCATGGTACCGTCCCCCCATACTGCTCCCTGGGGCGCCTGTTGGGCGTTAAAAGCAGAGGAATTTTGTTGTGTGCACTGTGTGATCACAGTAACTTTGACTTGTGGAAGCGAAGTCCATATTCAATCTAATTGACATAAATAATTAAATTAACCTATAACATTTGATCTCTCCTTACCTGTGTTTGGGGGAGGATTCAGGGGGCCCAAAGCTTCACAAGGGCCCTCAGAGGACCATGATATTTTGTTCAACCATATGCAAGTGGGATATAGGGTGGGCTAAAAATACCAGAAACCTTTTAAATGATAATATCTTGGATTATAAAAATGTATGAAAGTACTAAATATATTTTTTGCATAACTGACATACAGGAGTTTATAAAATGTAGTAAGTTGCATGACTCTAAACATAACTCTGGCTGATGTCTTTTATGTTAGCGTAAATTTGGCTGTTTTTATTTTACAAATAAACAGGCAAAAGTGTTAGGCAAACTATAAAAAGTGTCAATAGAAAGATTTCAAACTCAAAATAAGAATCTCTATCTATTAGTCTTAATTTTATTGCTTGAGTCATTTCATACAAAACTGTTGAACCAGTTATCAAATTCTGTCAAGACACCTGAGAGCAATTGTTTAATTTAGGAGACATTTCCAGCAAAAACTGATAAAGGTATAAAATTTGTTTGACAGAATTTGATAACTAGTTCAACAATTATGTATGTAATGACTCAAGCTATGAAATTAAGACTATTAGTTTTATTGGGAACAACTATTCAGCATGTTCATTTCAGTGGAAGTTTAAAGGCTTCCTTGCCAGGGGGGTTGAAAGACTTCACTAAGGCTTTTTTAACCAGTAGCACGGGCACAGATCTGGTTACGATGTTGATTTTAGGACATAACAATACATTACACTTAGCAGACGGCAAAGGAACTTACAAAAAGGAAAACATAAGCTAACAGAGGTGCAGAGGAACACAGAGTAAGCAGACTACCTTCAAGGAGATGCATGTGCCAAGTAAGTTTCCCAGAGCAGGGACACTACAGACACACATATTTCCTACACAGGGAGAATTATACAAGCATGAGGCACCTAGGGAGAGAGTTGGTTTAGTGGTTGTTAGTTTTGTTAGGAAGGGAAGCAGTCTCGGAGGAGAAGGGTCTATACAATCTTTTTAAAAGTAGAGAGGGGTGTTGCTGTTCTTGTAGCAACTGGTAGGTTGTTCCACCATTGAGGGACAACGACAGAGAAAATTTTAAAGTGACCTCACCTTGTGAGATGCGAGGGTACGGCCAAACAGTTTGTATTAGTGAATTGCAACGCTCTGGACAGGACATGAGCCTTTAATAAGACATTGAGATAGGCGGGGGAGGATCCTGATATAACTTTGTAGGCTAGCGTCAAAGCCTTGTGTTAAATTCTGGCAGCCACCCCTGTGGAGAGGGTGTGAGTTGATGACAGATGACCTTGCCACGACACAAAGTTAGTGAAAATTTCTTTGAGTTGTCTTTCTGCTATGACGCTCTCTCCCTCTCTCTCTCTTGTTTGGGGTTTTGTTTTATTTCTTTATATCTCTGGTTTATTCTGCCATTACAGTGAATATGTGTTAATTGTAACTGTTAACTTGCCTCTGGTTAAAAAACTGTGCATTCATTTACCATTCATATATATCTCCTCATGTGCATGCCATTACTGTGCTATTAGCTCTCATGCTGTGATATTTATGGAGTCAGATAAATATTGTGTTACTCTAATGTTCACTGTTCTAATTATTCTATCCTGTAAGCCCAGAACATGTGAAAACCTTCGTCCACACTCAGTTCCGTCGTTGGTCTGAGAAAGTGGATCCTTACAGTTAGCAATATGTTGAGGTTGACTGTATCAAAGGCAGCCGATAAGTCAAGAAGGATAAGCACAGATGATTGTCCTTGCGTTCTGGCTACTCTTAGGGATTCTGGGACAGATAGTAGTAGCCAAGGCATAGTCCTGGTTTTTTGTTCGGATTGCTGTTTTGTGTTCTCCAAGACGGTCTTTAAATCTTCTTTTAGTTCCTCCAATATAAAAGTGGCCACAGGGACATTCCAGACGGTAAACTACATATTTAGTGTTGCAATTGGCAAAGTGGTTCATTTTGTATGTTTTTTGGCTATGTGTGTCCATGAAGGTTTTGCTTTTGGAAACATTCTCACAATGGCAGCAATGTCCACAGGGGTAGGTGCCTTTTGGTTTCTGGAGCCATGAGGTTCTTGGAGCGAGATGACTGTGGACTAGCTTGTCCTGTAGGGTAGGTGCTCTCCTGGAGGCAAAGGAGGGAATATTAGGGAACAGTTCAAGCAGCATTGGATCTCCATGTAAAATGTGCCAATTCCTCTTGATTTTGTTGCATATTGTTGTGTATTGTTTACTGTATTTCGTTACAAAATAAATATTTGAGTTGTGTTCTTTTCTTTGTTTTTTGTGTAGGAGTTCTCTTCTGTCCATAGATATCAATTTATTATATGCAGTTTTTAGGTTATTCTGTTTGTATCCCCTCTCTCTAAAGCGTGCCCTCATTTCATTGGCCTTCTCCTCAAAGTCATCCTCTTTGCTGCAAATACGGCGAAGCCACTGAAATTGCCCGAATGGTATGTTCTTAATGAGGTGAGGGGGGTGGCAACTCACTGCATGTAGTGTTGTGTTTCGATCTGTGTCTGTGGAGTCAATGCCACTGATAATGGGGCGACCAGAAGGATTTTCTAAATTCTTATGAATTTTGGGTAACATGTAAAACGCTGGTATTTTAGGATTCTTTTTCAAAAGAAAGTTTCTTTCTGCATCAACAATCCATCTGTTTGTCCAAGCATTATTTAATATGTCCTCAAGCTCACGTTTCATATATTCCATTGGATTTAAAGAAAGAGCCGTGTAGTATTCTCTATTTTCAAGTTGTGATAAAGCTTCATGTATATACTCCTCTCTTCCCCACACAACAACAGCGCCCCCTTTGTCTGCTCGTTTAATGACCAAATCTTGATTACTGGATAACCAGCGCAGGGCCGCACTTTCTGATTTTAACAGGTTGGCTTGGGGGCTTGATGTTACGGATTGCAGGAAAGTATCCACATTATATGAGACTTTCCGTGTGAAAGCAGTCAGTGACGCATTATTTACAACCGGGCAAAAAGGATCTAGGCTTGAACTCCTTTGAAGATCTGACCTGAGTCTCATAGTCCTGTAATGTTCTCTGAGAGGGATTTAAATGATGCCATGTCTTTAAATGCAAAGTTCTGTAAAACTTAAACAAGTCAAACTACATCAGTCTTCAGAGGAAATGGCCTCGATCTAAAAGTTATCAGACTCAGAAAAATATCTGACAAGCTCAGACCAAACAGCATCATGTCTCAGTGTCAGCAGAAACTGTTCCAAGCAGAACAGCCTTGGACTCAGACGAAACGGCGTCAGAGAAAACAGCATCAGCCTCACATGAACCTTTGTCAGAAAAAAGTTGTCATATAGCCTAGCGTTGGCCACAGGAGGGATCTGTTGACTAGCTTAGTGAATTAGCAAAAGTAGCTAACAGCTTTTACAGTGATACAGTGATGTTGTTTCTGTTAACCGGTAAAGAAAGCCAACATATTTGTGATGTAATAGGGAATCATTATTTTCTGCAAGCTATTTCACTCATGAAAGCTTTCAGAACCAGTTAATTCACTGTCTCTGATCAATAGACTAGTAGTCTATGAGTCCTCCGGTTGCCATGGAGACCACAAACACACTCATCTGAAGAATCAAAATACGTCACCAACATGCAATGCGATGATCTAAATGCTGTCTCAACCAAGGGGCAGGAATAGACGTGGAAGTTGAATACTCATGGGCCCAGTAGCCTTTAGCATTCCATTGAATTCCATTCATTTTAGAGTCACTTTGACATAAAATAACTTCACATAGGAGGCACGGCACGCCTTGATGTTGGTATTGTTGGACACTGGAGAAACCATTGCAAAACCATTGCCTCGATCAGAAATCTGTTAAGTCATTGTCTTGTCAGAAACGTTTATCTGAAATTGTGTTAAAGATGACGTCACACATCATGCGATGGCTAGTGAGCTTCTGTCGCAGAGGAGGAAATTTACCATACTCTTTGAATAACAAGCCATACCCATAATCATGCTCGTTTACTTTTCTGTTCATGTCAGGGAAACATTTCCAGCTGTATTTCCAGCAAGCACTATAATTGGTATTTGTTTGTAAGAAGAACTGTAATCTTTGTGGATTTTACTGTTCGATGTAAATGAAGGCCAAAGAAAGATGGCTAAGCTAAACTACACACTACAGGTCAGTATGGACGTGCTAACTAGCTAGCGCCCTCAACGCGGTTCCTTTCAAGACTAGCTGGAACGAAAGTTAGTAAATACCCAAGTACAGTATTAGCTTTCCACTCCAGTAAATGTGATTGCAACCATAACAGTAGAAAAACACTAATTAAGAAAATTATTGTATGCTGTCTGATTTGTGTTTGAACATCTATTCGTCAATCCATCATATTTGGGTTTGGTGGCCAACGTCACTCAACGTCAGCAGGAGTTTGCGCAGAAGACCGAAGTGGACACATGACCAAGCGAAATTTTGAAAAATTCGCTTCATGCGGTCCCATTGAAAACGACACTATCTCTCAGTCCATTTTTTCTATGGTCTACTGTCTATGGTCTCAACCAAGGTGACAGGAACAGATGCAGGAGTTGAAATACCCATGGGTTGAAAAAAACCCGGAATGGGCCAATTAAGTAGCCTTTAGCATTCCATAGACTTCCATTCATTTTAGCGTCACTTTGACATGAAATTTCTAAATAAAGGTTTTCTGAAATAATGTTAAAAATGACGTCACAAACTAAGCAACGGCTAGTAACTTTCTGTTACACAGGAGAAAATTTACGAAAGTTTGAATAACAAGCCTTAGCCATACTTATGCCTGTTTAGCTTTCTGTTCATGTCTGGGAAACATTTCTAGTAACATTTCCTACAAAGGTAGCATTGAGTTTGTATATTTTGTGAAAGGGATCGTTATCTTTCGATCTATCTTATCATTCGATGCAAGTGAAGTGCAAAGAAAGATGGCTAAGCTAAGCTACACGCTAGCCTTGTATGTACATGCTAACTTGTAAGATTGCCTGGAACCAAAGTTAGTATAAAAAGAATCAAGTCCTGAAGTACAATATTAGCCCTCCACTTAAGTTAGTATTGTACTTATGATGATGGTAAAAAATATATTCATTAAGAAATTAATTATTGTATGCCGTCCGATTTATTGTTGAGCATCTACTCGTCAGTTTATCACATTCGGGTTTGTTGGCCAACGTCACCAGGCTGGGTCTTGAGCAGTGTTGCCAGATTGGATTGAGTGATTTCCGCCCAATCGCGTTCGAAAACCCACCCACTTCAGCAAAAAAACGCCCAACAATACTTTGGCCAATAAGTAGCCCACGTTTTATTTGCCCACCCAAACAAGCCCAAAACAAGCCCAATTGGGCTTGGGCTAAAAACTGGTGAAAACGACGCCATCCCTCAGTCCATTTCTTCTACTGTCTATGGTCTTAACACTGTGTCAGGGCTGAAATTTCTCTGTGTTCTTCTAGTACAGTGATACGTTGATCCTTCTGGTATATGGTTTACCAGGCTAGGCCTACACCATATTTCTCCTTTGAACCCTTTCCAATATATGTTTCAAAGGAAAGTATGCAAAATTATACCTCAGTATCTCAAATATTTCTGTAAAAAATATGGTATGTCTTAGAATGTACCTGAATGAAACTGTGTCTGCAATCTATAATAAGTTTGTCATCTCTCAGAAATCCTGATGCCGAACATTTTTTATTTTTATTTTTTTTGCAAATGTTAAAATATTTAAGAGCAGGGAGGGAAAGTCTTGGCTGTAAAGCCATTTTTTTTTATTTTGTGCAATAGTTCACCAGTTTGTAGACAGCTTAGAACTGGAGAAAGCAAACTTAAAGGGGAACGTCCATCGTTATTTTTATTCATATTTCTGTCGCCACTATGGTTGAATGCATTGTGCGTCATTTCTGTGAAAAATTATGTCCTAGATCTCTTGTTTGATGCCGTTTTATGTAAGCTAGAAAAGGCCTTGTGGTTGAACGACTGTTTTTTCCGGTATCCCTCATGAATATCCATGACGTGTCAATAAGGCAACTCTTTTGCAGTCTATTAGGATCATGTCCAAAGTTAGAGAAAATGAATTGGTACAGAAAATGTGATCATGAGTTGTAGCAACTCATAACGTAATAACAGCTCTTAACGTAATAACTGAAATGTAATAAATGTTCATAACGTAATAATCGACTCTTAATGTAATAAAATCATGAGCGCATAACGTAATAACGCCTTTGCGTATAACGTAATAATGTAATAACCTATTACATTATGAGCTCCACTATATAGCAACTCATAATGTAATAAAACCTCATAACGTAATAATGTCTTATACTGTGAGAAAAGCTGCATTAACACTTTATCTAAAAAAAAGAATGGTTTTCAGTATATTATATGTAAATTAGAGAAACTGAGTAGCCTTTTATTTTAGTAGCCTTAAATTTGCATTATCATTTTTTTTTTACCTTTGCCATTGCTGCAAGGTGAAACGTTAACGGTTAACTAGCGCTTTTGAAGCAATCCTATTGTTTATTAAAGGTGCACTGTGTAATATTGTTAGTAGTTTATGTCCAAAATTCATGCTGCCCATTAACAAATGTGACCTTTTACATGAATACTTACCACAACCATGAAATTCGAAGTACTCATTGTGACTGGGAAAATTAAACTGTTCATAACTGAAAACCGTGATTTTATCCATTTTTCAAATTTGGCCATAGACAACAAGTTTCTATTTTTTGACATTTCAGTTTACTCTAATCAGATAAAATGAATTGACTTCTGAGTAATGGAATAACTAATATCTTAATTAATGGTAAGCAATACATTATAATAACTCAAAATGCACTTTGACCTTAGATATCCATCTGGTCAGTTCAGTCACCCCTTGTGGGTAATGAAGTTTCTGTTTATTTTGGTAGTTTGTCTGGTTTTTGTTGGTGGTGTTGTAACCACTGATAGCTAGGGCTGTAACGATACACCTAACTCACGATTCGATACGCATCACGATATTTGACCCACGATTCGATACACCCCACGATATTGGCCGGGTTTCCCAGTTAAGAATCTTCTTAAGGAGTTAAGAAGACTGTTAAGAAGAGGTCGGCTAAGACGAAACGTTAAGATAAGAATGTTTCCCAGATGCCTTCTTAACGCCCTTCTTAACGTGCGTCTTAAGATGCTTCTTAGCTGTCTTCTTAACTGGAGCACAATGAGCAATCGATCTCAGAGTGGCCGATTGGAGCGCACCGTCGGCATAGTAAAATGCTGCCACCTGAAGTTGTGACGTCCTGAACTCATCAATAAAATAATGGCTAAAATTAAGACATCAACCGTCACGCACGCACAAAAACAAATTGACACAAATAAAAATTACCAAAACACACAGAAGTCAGGAAAATAAAAATGGAAACACAAAATGAAATCAGTATGACATTTCACGTTTACATTTCTATTTGTCTGATAGAAATCTCCATATAACACGCATGTACTCTGTCACTGTCAGGACAGTGACAACTGATATGAGGCTTGCCGCACTGCATGGTGACAGGGGCTTATTGTAGCCTATGTATTAATGATGTGGTGGGGGTGGGGATGAATGTGCTCAAGGAATGGACTGCTTGGTGACTGCAACGTAAAATGTGTGGAACTCAAAAATCAAAACCGGTTGAAATCAAAACAGGTCGATTAACTCCTGTCTAGCCTGGAGCCCGGCTTGGTGAAGTGCTGCTCGGGGTCTTTGGGGGGGTGGTGGTTGCTCATCGTCTGATGACTCGTCCTCGTTGTCTGGGACAGGCGGGTCAGCTGCTCCTGCGCGCACCGAGATGTTGTGGAGCATGGCTGTTACCGCGATCACCTGGCATGATTTGGCCGGTGACAGGCGCAGCCCACCTGACGAGCGGTGTACACATCTAAAACGCCCTTTCCACCGGCCAAATACCCGCTCGACGTGGGTCCTGGTGGTGATGTGGGCGTCGTTAAAGCGCTCATCCGCCGGTGTTGTCGGGTTCGCCACAGGGGTTATTAGATAGGTACGGAGGGGATAGCCACTGTCTGCCAAGAAAATGCTTCCTTGAAAGCCTCCCCTCTCTGCTCTTTGGCCCACACCAGAGTTAGCCCACACGAAACTGTCGTGCGTGGCACCTGGCCACCTGGCGACAATGTCCGTGATCAGACCGTCATGGTCCACCACCACCTGGACATTGATGGCTGAGTAATGCTTTCTACATATCCAACTCGGGTCGTCCAGGGATGGGTTCAGGATGGGTATCAGGGTGCCATCCACAACACCTGTTACTCGGGGGATCCCGGCCATATTAAAGAACCCTTCGTGGACCCGCCGCACCTCCTCCCTCGTAGTTGGCATCCTGATGTGCTGATGGATGTGCCTCAGAAGGATCGGTGTCACGGCTGCCACACTCCGTGACACCGACGCCTTGCTGAGGCCAGTGCCGTCCCCCACCACCTCCAGGAAGCTCCCCACTGCGTAAAAACGCAACGCAGCAAGGAGCTGCACCTCGGGACTGAGGGCGAAGTTGCACCGGGTTGCCCTTTTAATGTTAGGTGCAACCAGCTGGATCAGGCGCTGGATGTCATCCCTGGGCAACCTATACCTTGCCTGAATTGAACCGTAATTGAACCGTAATTACACCTGTGTTCAAACTCGGCCGACAGCATGTGTGGTCACTTGACAATAACTTGCATATAAGCACAGCTGTTGGGTGGATGGGTAGTTGCATTCAGTCAGTATGTCAGCTACGAAAAAGGTCAGAGCAAAAAGATCGCCTGCTTTCACCGAGGGGGAAATGGCCATCCTTTTGGATGAAGTAACTACACATCGGGCTACCATCTTCGGGGGCACCAAGGGCGCAAAGAGCGTGGCCGCTAAAAACCAATGCTGGCAGGGAATCGCCAAATCTATGGCTCCCTCCAGTCCGTGTGGGCTACGAGACTGGCAGGGAGTCAGGAAGAAATGGCACGAATTTGCCAGCCAAACAAAGCGGAAGGGGGCAGCTGCCAGGAGGGATGGCCAAGCCACGGGCAGTGGACCTCCAACTGAACCTGACCTCACTCCCGACGAGCTACGGGTCCTATCAATAATCGGGAACACGGCCTGTGAGGGGATAGCGGGGGGGGTTGATGTGTTAGGGCTGCCGGTACCCGAACCGTCTGCGACGTCCCGGTTGGAGGAGGAAGAGGAAGACGGCGACGAGGAGGAGGAGGAGGAGGAGGATGCTGAGCAGCCATCTGGCAGCGGGGCCACGGCAGCGCACCTGCGGCAGCGCACTGACCTGGTGGTCAGTAACAACATCTCACCCCCGCCATGTCCGTACCCAAATACACCTGCAGGTCGTGCCAGGGTCCGCATGAGGGGGGGGCGGCCAACGCTCACCCGCTGCACCTGTAGCGAGAGGCTGATAGCCTCCGAGGCGGAGAAGCTGGTGGTGCTGCGGGGCATCGAAGCCCACCTTGCTGTGTGCAGTGCCAGCCAGCAAGAGATGTTGGCACTGCACAGAGACAGGGTGGGGTTGAAGAGGGAGAGGATGGTGCTTCGGCGGGAGGAGATGGCGTTGAGGAGAGAGGAGATGGCCTTGAAGAGAGAGGAGATGGCCTTGAAGAGAGAGGAGATGGAGCTGCAGCGGCGCCAGGTGGCATTAGCAGAGGCGCAGTTCTCTCGCCCCTCCATCTCCGTGCCCATCATCCTTCCTCAGGGTTCGGGTAAGTGTTATATGCAGTAGGCCTACAGTATGTTTCTCCGCAATCTATATCATTCCATTTAACTCATGGGCCTTTCCATTGCAGGTGACGCCGCTGTGGAGGGCGGTGACGCTTGATCGCGTGTGTGTGTGTGTGTGTGTGTGTGTGAATAAAGCACATTTTCTTTCTGTCACAAAGCATTGACTGCTGAGTTTACTTTCGTGTACCAGTTGTGTGGTGTCACTTGTCCCTGGTCGTAGAGGCAATGTGTCCTGAGATTACACCTTATTCAAGTTCATTTCAGATATGCACTGCCGCTCGAGTTGCTTTAGTGTTCAACAAGCGGTCAAGGAGGAGTAACCTAAATGCTATAGAACATGCCTCAAAGAAATATTAAATATTTATTTAAAAAAATTATAGCGGACATATTACGGAGGGGACTGCGGTACAACATTTCAAACACATGATGCCATATAGATGACACATTTCCCCACAAATATTTAACATTTCATTGGTAGAAGGGGTGCGCGAAATAGCCTACAGGAAAAAAGGGGGAAAACACAATTGGACTATCCGACACATTGCATGACTATGTCCTTGCTTAGTGTCATGTTGCATTATCGGCCTAAGGTGGCGTTGTTTCCACTGTTCTCTCGCTAAGAAGGGTGTAAGAAGGCTCCAGACTCTTCTTAGAGATCCTTCTTAACGGCAGGTCTTCTTAGGCTAAGAAGCAATTTGGGAAACGCGGTTGCTTCTTACGGGAGGGCCTAAGAAGGGTTTAAGAACATTCTTAGCGCTAAGAACTTCTTAACTGCATCTGGGAAACCCGGCCATTATTATTTATTTATTTATTTATTTAAAACCATGATTTTATTTTTTATTTTATTAACCCAATAACCACCATAGCGCCCTTTAACGCCCGTCGTATATTCTCCCATTGCGCCCGACAACAAAATACACCTGTAACTGCGAAAACTGACGTTGCTGAACTATAAATACAAATCACACTAGGCAATGAGACTATAAAGAACGTATTTGTGTATTAAAATGTATATGTTTATATGGCTCGACTTCTTGCATTAAATTTCAGAATCCTTTGTAGTCGACCACGGAAAAGGCTGCATATCTTTGGCCAAAAATATCCCAATAGCCCTAGTTTTTCGTTGGGCACACTCCGAATTCATTGGCAATTTCGTTAGTAATATATTGGGCAATGTAGCCTGTTGTGCCCGTTTCGTAGGCGATTTGTTTTTTTAAGTTCTTGCAGTAGGCTAAAACGTAAATGTCGTGGTCAAAACCAGTTTTGAGTTTTGTCGTTGTGAGAGCATTTGGTGCAGTGTGCCTTCCATTATAATGACCTTGATTTGTTGTTCAAATTTCAATAAACGAGTTTACAGAAACGCATTATTGCCCATTTATTTTGTAACCTTTTCTACTGTGAGGTTAATGCGCTTGCAGATGTTGATGCGTCTGTGAAGATGATTCGTTTGCTGATGTTACATATCCTGAGAAAAAACAAAGGCAAGCTAGCCTAAAGATAAATAATAGGCTAATAATAATAATAATAATAATCTCTGAAGTGCCGCTATTCCACGAACGGGACCGCCTCGCCGAACGTTAACCAGCTTATTACATGGCTATAGTTAAATTATTCACACATGCCGGCGACGTTTTTAATTTCAAGTTAAGTTTAATGATTGAGAGATTGTTGCTTGCGCGATTGTTTGTTGCGTTGCCATTGGCAGCGGTCCGATATAGACCAACACGTCTGTTATAAGGAAATAACAGACGTACGAACGTTGGGGAGCCCCATTCAAATGAGCGGCACATAGAGTGAACACGACCCATGTAATAATAATAAAATAACATGTGTAATAAATAATATAGGTTAATAAAGGGTAGGCCTAGAGCAGTTCAACTGTATTTTATATTGGTGATTTGATCATTTATTCATTTCTCTGCTAAATATTTGGGTCAGTGAGGTATAAATAAAGTTAGAGCACGTGTCTGACAAAAAGGGGCGTGGCATCGCGATTGTTACTATCCATCGCGATGGTGGGTTGACGATGACGATGGACGATGATATCGTCTGACGGCCCAACCCTAATGGGAAGTAATGGTTACTCTCTGCCTACTATTTTGGCTGCAGGCCATCTGATGCACATGTGTAAGGGCGCTGATACACTGGCAGCGGCACGGCAAGCTTCTCGCCGTGCCGCATCCCCTTGTGTTGCCGGATCGCAATTACAGGTGGGCGTTCTCGGAAGTGTACGAACATGGAGTTGTCAAAAAATCTGTTTTTAACCAACCGAAGTCTCTCCCTCCCAAATTTTGAGTTTCGAAAGGGAAATGAATGTGTATAAATATTTAGGAGATTGACGTTATTTCATTGCGCTATGGATCCAACTGCGAAGAAGGTGATAGCTGTGTACCTGCTGCTGCGGAGGAGGAGGAGAGTTCGCCGCTACTGGGTGCACCCCATCGTTGCTGCCCGGGAGAAGCATGGGGAGTACCACCGGCTGGTGATGGAGCTTCGGCTGCATCCCGACCTCTTCCAGCAGTATTTCCGACTGTCCATGGAGCTCTTTGATGAGCTGTTGGCGCGAGTGGGGCCCAGAATTGCCAAGACAAATACCAAGCTTCGGAAGGCAATTGGGCCCGCTCAGCGCCTGGCTATTTGCTTACGGTAAGATTCTATGCTGTAATTGTGCTATGATCTGTAAGATTCTATGCTTTAATTGTGCTATGATTGGTAAGATTCTATGCTTCAGTTGTGCTATGATCACATTGTAATTTTGCATCATACTCAAAGTCATTTCAATGCACAATGAGCAGTTTGATGCATATTTGATCTTGGCTACAAGCCATTTATTTTGCTAATTAAATGCATAACTAGTTTATGTGATTAAACTATTGTAGGGCTAGTGAGCAGTATTCTGTTTTTCAGTTCAGCATAGAATCAATATTATCATAGTATGTAAGTAGAATATGTTTTAATGTAAGTGTGATGGGTGTTATAATAAATTAATGTTTAGGTTTTGTTCTTAACAGATACCTCGCAACAGGGGATTCGTTCACCACCATAGCATTTAGCTATAGAGTAGGCCGCTGCACTGTGGGAAGTGTCGTGAGAGAGGTGGCAGCTACCATCTGGGATGTCCTGCTGCCTGACTACATGCCTGCCCCATCCACAGAAGACTGGCGTGCCATCGCAGATGGGTTTGGAGAGAGGTGGAACTTCCCCAACTGTGTTGGCTCCGTGGATGGGAAGCATGTTGTCATCCAGGCCCCTGACAACTCCGGCTCTCTCTTCTTTAATTATAAGGGCACATTCTCCATTGTGTTGTTGGTGGTTGTGGATGCGGAGAACCTGTTCCGGATAGTGGACGTTGGTGGGTACGGCAGGACAAGTGATGGTGGGTCCCTGTATGCCTCAGCCTTTGGTGAGGGTCTTCGCGATGGCACCCTGGGCCTTCCTGAGGATGCCATCATACCAGGGTCTGAGCACCGTGGACCACTGCCATTTGTGTTTGTGGGGGATGAGGCGTTTCCCCTCCGCCGGAACCTCATGCGTCCGTTCCCTGGCCCACAGGTCCCTGCTCAGCAGAGGGTCTACAACTACCGCCTCAGTCGTGCCAGGTTAGTGGTAGAGTGTGCCTTTGGCCTCCTGTCGTCACAGTGGCGAATGTACCAACGCGTGATGGGTGTCAGCCCCACCACTGCTGAGACATGTGTCAAGGCCACCTGCATTCTCCACAATTTCCTGCGCGTCGCGACACTGAGGAGGGGGCATAGGGTGCCTGAGGTGCACCCCCAGGCAGGGGAAACTGGCGACTGTCTGCAGCGCTGTTCAAGAATGGCAGCCAACAACGCCACACGGGAAGCGCTGAGAGTCCGAGCCAGCTTCGCCTCCTACTTCAGTGAGGAGGGTGCTGTTCCCTGGCAGCCCTAATCCTGCAGCTACACCACACAACGGCTCTTTTAAGAGCCACTTTCCTTGCTCAGTAAAAGCTGAATTTCCAAGTTGCACAAGCATTACACATGATCCATGTTTCATCAATAAAAAACATGCACATTTTAACTGTGTCCCCTGTACACAAAACATTTTTACTCTTCCAAAGTTTCAGTGCCCTTCACATCAGTTTACATATGGCCGAACACTGTGGGCCTGCACTGCAATTACAAATCCTTTGTATGACATCAACAAATGGTGTAACAATGAACCTGACTGAATTTGACTTGTCTGTTTCTATTTTTATAGTGCTGCTTTTTAACTTCTGCAGTGCTGATAAACACAGATATAAGTTGTAGAGGCTTCTTATGAACAATTATGGTGATTGTATAGTTTATCTATTTATCTGTCTTGGAAATTCACACAGGTGTAAAAACACAAACTATTTATTTTAAACATAACATCAAAATACACTTGAACAACAACAACAACAACAACAACAATAAACAGCACATCCCCAAACAGAACCCCAAACAAAACAAAACAAAACAAAAAAAAAATCACTCCCTTGTGTCCCTTTCCGCCTCAAATAAAAGTTTGTGAATTAAAAATTTCACTTCTGCCTTCTTTGGAGGAGGGAGGCGCCTCATGGTGGGCAGTAAACTTAAAAAAAAAACCTCATCCTCATCGCTGACTGACAGCCCTTGTTGTTGAGGAGGAGGAGGAGGAGGTGGTGGTGGTGGTGGTGGTGGTGGGGTTGGTGAGGGCCTAAGTACCTCCAGCAGGCCCTGCTCAAACAGAGTCATGGACTCCCCCCTCCTTTTCCGACCCCGAGGTCTACTTGGCCCTTCACCAGGGTCGGTTGGATTGTGGAGGAGGGCTTCTACACGCTGTGGCTGAGCTGCTGAGGTGCTGGCACTGCTGCTGGTGAGTGGGGTGCTGGGTGGGGATTGGCTCTGCTGGGTGGGGAGGGGGACTTCAAATGAGAGAGGAAGGTGGACTGGTTGGTCCTCCTCCTCTCTCGGTTGGTCCTCCTCAGCCTCATCATGAGGCATGGCAGATGCGGATGATGTGGCAGGGGAAGGTGGCTGGGAAGAGGATGTACTGGGAGGTGTTTGGGCAGGGACTGGCCTCCGGGGGAGATTGGAGGTAGTCTCCCTCAATTCTGTGAATGGGGCCAGGAACCCCATCACCGCCATGTACTTCCACCGGGGCCGTGATGAGGCCCCAGCCCCACTCCTACTTCTCTCCCTCTCCTTCTTCCTCTCCTTCACATAAGCGGTCTCTGCACTTTTGCTCTGATTTAAAAATTAAATACATGAAGACATCTTGTGAAAACATGACCATGAATGTGCAATCTTTAATCTGTTTGTGTTTACTGTGATTTGGTGCTTTTTATGCTGAAATTACAATGCCTATCAAGGGCATAAATAAAGTTTGATTTAATTCACTACTGTATTGTATGCCCATGCAAGAACTTGATCTTACTAGTTTAACCTTCCATCTATTGTTTCTGCTTTATTGTATATTACATATCTACACTTCATTTATTAAGATACCAAGGGGCAAGCGATCTATTTAACTAGCCATTACAAGTGCCTGTGTCGTTTCCTAGCTGTTCATGTAATATTTATACAGTTCACACAGATAAAACCCACCAGGGACACCGACAGTTTCGGCCACCTTCCTCCACGCCTCATTTTTCATAATTGTGTCCTTGTACGAAGACAGGGACATATCATACAGTATGGGAAACCCACTAACAACGGTGATCAGTCGTTCCTCCATTTGCCTCCAGATGCGGATTTTTTTTTCTTTTCTCGAGAGAAGTGCATATTCACGAGAACTGATTTCGTCATGACAGACCTCCCGTGATCTATTTTTATTGGATAACGCAGGCGTGTTGGCCGGACTAATTTGCATAAAGTTGAGCAGAGCCCAACTTCTTGCCGTGCCGCAGCTGTCCGAGCCCATGCACCGGAATCCCGATAGGCTTTGCGCGGACGGCAATAACGGCTTGACGGACTCCATTGAAAATGAATTGAATCCGTCCGGAACGGCAAATTTGCCGCGGTAGTGTATCAGCGGGGTCAGGGCATCAAATATATTCTGGGGAATCTCTAGTTGGCTTGAAACAGCACTGAGCACAGCCAATTCTTGCGAACAAACAAATTCTAAATAGTCAAGGTCCACAGGAATGCGATTAAGCCAACTGGATAGTCTAGTGTACAGTCTATCAAAAAGGTGGTTGAGTAACAATTCCTGAAGAAAAAAGAAAGAAAAAAAAAATAGTATGATATGTTAACGCTTGCAAAATACACATTTCGGATAACATCCTCAATGTAGGTTATGTATCCTACTGATTATATTAGGTAGAAATGTTATTACTACTCTTTAGAATGCTAACGAACGTCCCATTGACTCTGAATGGGCCACTCCAACGTTCGGTTTGCGCCGGGACAGCTAGTTCTACTGCTAAATTTAGGCTACTTGTAGATCTAGTCTTAATGTCAAGTAAGTTACACTACCAGACGTTCTTACGTAGGGGATACTACCCAACTTTAGCTAGTATGCAAGTCTACCATTACAAAACTTAATACTTCTTGTTTAGTCAAGGAATGATCTCAACTGCTAACGGTGCAGAAAATGATTGTAGAAGTTAAGTTAGCTATCGAACCTTCACTAGTCACGTAGACATGGACACTTCTGAGCCGAGTAGAATACGCGATCCGACCAGGAATCACCATATATACAGCCCGATCGGAATAGATTTCTTTGATCGGATCACAATTGTAATCGGAGTAGAAAAGGTGGTGTAGTCCGCTCCAATTAGGGTTGCCAACTTTCTCAAACCCAAATCAGGGACACTGCCCCCCGACACCCCTCACCCCCGCGCGTGCGCGCTCCCCGGCCCCAGGCCCCCAGCCCCCCAACCAACAACCCACACAATGAACTAAAATAATGGAAATAACAAGGTATTACAAGGTAAATTCACACATTTGACATTTAAAACATGTCAGAATTGTTTCTATTGTTTCTTACTTGTCATAATATTGCCTGTGTCTCTGTTGTTATCCTCAGTTAACTATTTGTGTAACAATTTATTATAACTTTGACATTTAATTTAAAACATGTCATTTAATTTGTGTAATAACTATCCTCAGTTGTAACTATTTGTGTAACAATTTATTATAACTTTGACATTTAATTTAAAACATGTCATTTAATTTGTGTAACAACTATCCTCAGTTGTAACTATTTGTGTAACAATTTATTATAACTTTGACATTTAATTTAAAACATGTCATTTAATTTGAGTAACAACTTGTATAACTAATGCATTATTATAACTTTGACATTTCATTCATTCATGTCATTAAATGTGTGTAGAACCTTTTGTTATTGTCCATTCTGAGATCACTTTTTGTTTCTCATGTATTTTATTGGTGTTGCTCTCCTGACCTGTGTCTGTTGATTCTTACTATCATCTTGACACTGTGCCTGTTGTCATCCTCAGTCTGTATCTTTGCTGTCTGTCTCACTGTTGATATCCCCAGTCAACTGCTTCATGGACCTTCTCTGAGTCTGCAGTCAATGACAGAAACAAATGATTACATTAGTTTGAGAAATACTGCTATGTTTGGGGGTTGCATAAATAAGAAATACATTTAAAAAATCAAATCAAAAGAATACTCACCATCTACTTCTTCCATGGATATTTTTTGCTGTTCCTGACTGATTCCAGCATTTTCTTGTTCTTCTGCACAGCTAAGTAGAACTCTTTGCATGGCAGGTCATAGTTGACAGTGACTAGAAGTTCGTTTTTGATCAGCTCTGTGCTGCATCTGTTTCTTGAGTCTGACCATTTATTAGTCATCAGTGAGAAGATCCTCTCTACAAAGGCATTTGAGCCTGGCACGCTGAGGACATACGAGACAATCTTGAACATGTTGGTCATGTTGGCTTTCCCTACTTTTTGGAAAATTGACATCCATTTCTCACTGGGGGATTTTGTGGTATCCTTTATAGCTGTCTGTATTTCCTCCCTGCTAGCACAGAACTCTTCATAGAGATGATCCACATTGATTCTGTCTGTCAGTTTTAGTGCAGCCACCATCTGCTCCAGGTCAGAAAAGGAAAGCTCATCATAGAGGCCTACTGGCTTCAATTGCACCATCACATTTTCTGATGAGAAGTCAAACCACCTGCTGATGTATGTAATGACTGAGTCATAAAACACCAAAAAGTCCTCTTGCAGCTTGGACCTCTGCTCTGGTAGCTGTTTGTCCATTAGCCTCTTGGTCTGAAATCCAAAAAAGCAGTCCTCTTTCCTCTGAATCATCTTCATTTTTCAACTTTCGTACTTCCTCATAAACCTCTGTGATGCAGAGATCTGTTAACTCTAGCTTCTTCACAAGCTCATTGAACACGCATCCCCCATTGTGGAAAAAGCACAGATAAGTCTCAACTGAGTCGGTTTTTGCATCATCCTCAAAAAATCTCCTCAGTAGCACAGGAGAGCTCTCCCCAAGGGACCTGAAATATGAAGTGAGGGCAGGCCAGCTTTCAAGTAGACGTGTCACAGCAGGATGGAGCGACAGCCAACGTGTGGACACATGACGCAAAATTTCACGCCACTCTATATCCACAAATTCGAAAAAGGAACGTAATTTCTCTCTTCGGCCAGCGGACACTGAAAAGTGGCTGTAAATCTTTAAAACGATGGTCTCAATATCCACTGCCAGCATATCACAGGCGTACTTGCAAGCATTATGTGTAATGTGGGCCGGGCAATTCGCTTTAAGAATGCCATCATTAGAGCTGCAGAGTAACTTGTAAACAGAGTGATGTTTTCCGTAATTGACGTTCGCATTATCGGCTGCATATGCCGTGATGTTTTTAATATCCAGCTGATAATTATCCAGGCAAGTCATTAGAGCCTTGTGTATGCCATTTGCCGTTTCATCACTGTCTTCATAAAAGTCAAGCAGCTTGAACTGCACGCCATCATACACAGAGAAGTACCTCACGCATACTGGAAACGTTTTCCTATTTCCCTTATTGGAGGCGTCACTGGCTAGTGAAAAATAGACAGGCTCACCTTCTGGTGGAGAAAGACAAGACACAATTTCCTCCACAGTGCTTGGTCCTAGCACGTTCATGGTGATCATCTCAGCTTTGGTTCTGCCTAAGTGCATCTTCTTAGCAATACAGGAATCTTGGAACAAAGTTCCATTTAACTTAACCGTGCAGTCGGTGCTGTTGTAGCTAAGACCGTGTTTGATGGTGTGGTACACATAGGTCACTTGCAGCAATCTTGTCTATTTCAGCGGTAGATGTGGCAAAGAACGTACTGATGTTGCTGCCTCTTCTGGCTAGCACAGCCTTCTTGTGCAGGTCTGATTCTTCATGGCGAGTTAAATCATTCTCTCCGCCATGGCCAATGGATAGTTCTCTGCGGCATATTGAGCAGAAAGCTTTTCTTGAATCATCTACTACTGCTGTTACCCATGTTTTTTTTATTTCCCACTCTTTTTTGTAGTTGCACAGCCGTTTCTTTTTAGCAGGTTGAGGTTGTTCACCGCTCATTTTGTCCACTATGACACCGCTCACCACGAGCCTGGGAACTCCCAGCCTGCTTTGCGCGATCGATTGTTTCGGTTAGGTGTTAGCCAGACTAGCTCACCACTAGTGGCCAGTGCACACACGCACACTCCGTCATCACCGTGTCCCATTCACATAGCAACGTTACATGCCTTTTGGGCTGACGACAAGGCTGTGATTGGAATACGGGACAGGCGCTGTCCCTGAAGGGACAAGTCAATATTAGTCATAATTCGGGAAATCCCGGGCAATTCGGGACGGTTGGCAACCCTAGCTCCAATGCGACATATATACACTCTAATCCACTTGGTGATTGTGCCGTGTACGTGTGTAGTGTCCGCGCGCGTCCATCGTTAATGTCCTACCGTTTGTTACTGGCTACTAAATGCGGGTGATAGATATTCGAACGTTTGGAGTCATTTTCATATATACACTTCGTTCGGATCAGACTGATCGGACTAGATCTATTCCGATCGGACCAGATGTGTCCATATATACAAGGCTACTTACGTTACATTATAATCATGCAGTGCTTTTGAAAGCAGTCTTTTACCCATTAATCATAATATCCTTCTTACCTGCAAAAGATTTTAAAACACACGTACCTGGGTTTGGCCTGCCATTTCTTCCAAGTGATTTTCCCTCCAACGGAAATGAAAGGCTGCTTCGTCTTCCCCTTTCTGCCCATGTTTCTCACTGGGCCAACCCCTCACCCCACCCCCCTCTCTACAAGTGCGAATTGGTTTTGCTGCATGCTCATCGCAAGATGTGTTGCAAAAGTCAAGGCGTGCAGATTTGAAACTGCTGGGACACATTTGAGAAGGTGCAGTCGCTGAGTTGTGATTGTATCTGTCATTTTGGATGTAGCTGTCACTCTATTCATGCAAATATCAATCTACACATTTATTAATATTTTTCTTCCGTGTGTGTAAATATTTTCCACAAGTGAAAATTTCAATCCGCAAGTTCACACATTTTTTTTCAAGCACTCGTGTGTTTTTTTCACCGTGACTGCAAATTTAACACACGCGTATATGCAAGTGGGCTTTTACAAGTTCACATTTTTGGTCTACACATTCTCACATTATATTCTACAAGTTCTCAAATCAAGTGTACACACTCTCACATTTTGCAACATATTTACCTTCATATAATGTAGTAAAAAAATCAAAGATACGTGTGTGTTAAAACGTGTTTCCGCTACAACACGTATCCCAACCCCCAACCAGATCTCCCGGATCTCCCGCCACACGAAACAAAGGCGTCACACCTGTATATAAGGAGGGCGGTGTGCCCCGTATAATTGAGTTTGTATGGTGGCAGCCTTAGGTGCACACTGTATTAAGCTCCCGGATCCGTTACAATAAACCTTGAGGGTTTTGTCATTTACCACTACTTGGCTTGGCTTTGTCTCTACTTTGTTGATAACTAATTTTTGGACGACACTTCCTGCCTTGGCTGAGGTCTGCGCTTTGGGCTGAGGGCTTCTCATGATTTGCACTTGGCAGCTGCTGTCTACCTGTGTCTGCAGCGTCCAACTGTAATGCAGAAAAGCTGATGGTCTTCTCCTCCTCCTCTGCTTGCACTCTCATGGCCTCAGCACTCCCACCTGACAGCAAGGGGATGGAGGCAGGCAGCAGGCAGAGGAGATTCAAGTGCTGGGGCTTGAGTACAGTTGGTAACCAAGCACCCCCTTCTCACCTCTCTTGCTTTTATCCCAAACTGCTCCCCTACACCAGGAAAGCTGCACTGATCGCATGTGTCCTTGTCTCATCTACTGTATCTATGGCACATGCAGGGGATGCTGTGTAGTTCTTGAGGATTAAGGAGAGGGCTCTGCCTCAGATAATGAGGTTTCAGGGGGGGACTGCGGCAAGACCTTTAACAAGCGCATCGATCTGGAGGTGCTGTGGGTTGTCGGCATGCAGCCCTGAACATAACCGCAAGTTCTTGCTGTTTCTGCAGACACAGCCACTTTAAACTGGGTCTCAGAGGCTAAGTGGAGATGCTCACTGGCTGCCACAGTGAAATCGTAATCATTTGTAAAGTGAGTAGCGAACAGACAGGTGTGTGTGCATACTCACACATACTCCTCAGCAGTGATACATCTTTTTTCTCTCACGAACACGTGTACACTTGTGTACCATACAATGCACAACATGCAATTAACACATACCAAGACAGGGTCTCCAAAAATAGCACTTGCATACTGTATAATTCTGGGGTTTTCTGAATGAGGGTAACTTCATATATTTTCATGTATTAACCAGTATTGTGTACATTAGTGGGTTTGTGTAGAGTGTGTGTGTGTGTGTGTGTCAGTCGAGGTGAAATGTCTTGCCACCACACACAGCATCTGTTTTGCGAGGTTGCAAGGTTGGATTGGTCTGTCTCCCACTCCCCTAAGGAGTGGCAGTTCTGGTCCACACAACACCGCGGATCTTTTTGCAGGTGCCACGTTTGAAATGTTTGACAGATATACATTAGATTAGGTCAAATGGGCAATCGCCATCTGTGCTCAGCTGGGACATTGAGCTTCAAAAACAACACCTTGTTATTCAGCTAAATTCATCAGGTACCTATGCCTACATATGGTTTTGCGCCAACATACAGCCTCTCTCTTCTCTATATGTGAGCCTCACCTCCTTCTAATTCTGGGTATTTGGTAATTAGAATATATTTGCATACGAGTATAATGACCTTGCCTTCTCTGAGGCTTTGCTTTACCTTTTATTTTCCATCTGTAATAAATCCACTATCATTGATCCTGACCACTTAGTTAGTCATCTTTTTGGCTACTGTTGCTCCTGGAACTTCAAACACAATGCAGAGAAGATCACAAGTTTTACTACTGAATCTAACAACACAAACACACTCACTGAATAATTACAGTATCACGTGCAGCATGACACTTTAGCACATGTGGACAAACTTACTAACATACACAAACACATGAACTCCCTCTCATTTAGTCATATGCTCACGGCCATACACACACAAGCTTATAGGGATCGGTGGTGCTGACTTAATAATGCCACACCCCCTTCTCCCTCTCTCTTTCTCCCTCTTTCTCAAAGAAAATGGAGAAGAAGTCATAGCAAAGATTTAAGATTTTTACATTTAACACTGTCTGGTAATAGTCAACAAAGTGAGGTGGGGAGGCATGGCACAGCTGGTAGCCACAGGAATGGTGACAAAAAAACACAAAAGCAAAACCATCCAAATCAGCAGGTTTGTTCTCTTCTTGTTGACAGAAACTTGAGACTCAAATATGCTTTTCTTTCATTTTTTTCCATTGCATCTGGTGTGCTAATAGATGTTTCTTCTCTCATTGCCTCATTGTTGGCCTCTTTCCCTTACCATCCACAAACACCATCACCCATTCTGGGGCGATAAACTAGCACGCCTCCAGAATAGCATTAGCACTTAATTTTCTGCAGGAAGAGTGTGAGATGGTGTGAAAAATAGCCTTGTTGGGTGGTGATGGTAAAACAGACAAAAAAGAGAAATGGATCACAGTTAAGCTTATGACATAACACCTCAGTTTGGGGGAGGAAATAAAGTATTTAGTATAGGGGGAGAGATGATGAGAAAAAAAGTACATATGATATGCATAACTGTATGCATATCTGGCTTTGAGAATACTGCAGAGGATTTGCACTGTCACTCATTTAAAGTCTCATTGATGCAGGCAGACACAACAGGACGAGGAAAAGAGGGAGAGGAGATTTACAGGGAGGGACAGGAACTGGCATGGAGAAGGTTTTTTTGATAAGGTGATACGACATTTGTGTGCATCTGTGTGTGTGTGTGTGTGTGTGTGTGGCATGCTGGCAATACTTAGGAACACTAAACAGACAACTACACAACAACACAGTACACAGCAAGCCACTCACGACCCCCTCCAACCTCATGTGTCTCAGATGAGTTGATAACAAGCAGGTCTACATCTGAGTTTTTTCTTAATCATGAGGCTGACAATCATCTTGTACATGAGTTGTAACACCCATCGCAACATCATCATTTGTTGTGCTATCATTCTCAGGTGTTAATCTAGTTGTTGTGTGTATGTCCTGTAAAATAGGATATGGCCCTCTGAACGTGTTTCATATTTAGCTTGGTCCTGTTTTGTCTATCGCTCTGATTCTGCTAAGCCTGACAAACAGATAAAACATGTCTAACTAATGTGTGTGTGTGTGTGTGTGTGTGTGTGTGTGTGTGTGTGTGTGTGGTGCTTATTGTCAGCATTTTCAGCATGACCACCTGAGGGTGACCTTTGCAACCCCTACACAGCCACTTTCTCCCACGCCAATCAAATCTGAATGCTGCGTCAACATCTTTCTTTTTTCCTCACTCCCTTCACTCCGGTCAGTATAGTCCTTTATAAGCTTACTAAAAGAAAATAAAAATTTAGGGACAAAATGAAGAATGATAGCAAGAATCAATAGATTTATCAGACATGCATGTCATATGAAAGCCACTGTCTGAACTTCGAAGTGCACACTGAAATGTAATTTTAATAAAATTTGATTCCCATTGAAATCAGTTAACTTTGCCAAAGCAGTAGGGATGTTGCCAGCAGGGGGCGATGAGATCACTTTCCTTCCCCATTAGTCAAGCTCCATGCAATTTTGGACAGGAATTTTATAGGCAGTAAGCAACACATCACAGTAATGGACAACAAAAGATTGTGTGTGTGTGTGTCTGTGTGTGTGTGTGTGTGTGTTTCATACCCACATTCCATCCTTCAGCAAGTGACTGGACAGCCCTGTCAAAACAAAGACTGAGAAGTGAAACAACTCAACTGCACTAAGAAACCAGACACCCCCCTCTCTCTCTCTTACACTCCCCTTTTCTCTCTCTCACTTAAACAGTACACTTCTGTTGTCCTGACCTGCCCCCTGGGTGTTTTTCCTCTTTCACACCCCACCTGTGTTCTCATTTCATCATACACATGAAAAGGTACCATATTCCTTCCATCAGGCAAGTATTTCTAGTGCCCATGCAAGACTCTATTAGCATAAAAAGTCTTGTGGCCGAGTTCTTGGTAAGCACTAGCACTTTTCATGACCGTGTCCAGTACTGTTCTGGTAATGAGAGGGAAACTTACAAACACATCAAAAGAGTCTCAACATGAAAGACAAGGTTTGTAAAATATAACAAGTAGACATCCTTTTAGTTGGCTTGGCACGGCATTTAGAATCCAAGTCATTCTACTGCACTCACTGGGGCTTTCTCAGATTAAATTGCATTTAATTTGACAGCAATCAATTCTGTTTTAGTTCAATGAAGTTGAGAAACAGATCGCTTAGTGTGTGTGTTTGTGTGTGTGTGTGTGTGTGTGTGTGTGTGTGTATGTGTGTGTGTGTGTGTAGGACTCACCTTAGGTTGAGGTGAGAGACGAGGCAGTGAAATGTAGAAACGGTTGGCCAGAAAGAAAGTGACAGATTAAGGCTAAATCTCTACAAGCCTCAACTTCCTGCACTTAAGAGTAGGCTGATGGGGGCGCAGAATGGATATTAATTGCAGCTCCCTAAGAGAGATGTATTAATCCAAGTCAAGTATTAGTTTAGCCCCTGCTTCTTGATCTGTGTGTGTGTGTGTGTGTGTGTGTGTACTTTTGTCAGCAGTGTCTGAAACACTGATTCAGACTGAATTTTAAGATAATTAGTGACGAGTGGAAGCCAAAACATATACAGATACACACACACCAACAGAGAGAGAGAGACAGACAGACACATACAGACAGACACACACACACACACACACACACACACAAAGGGGGCTGGAGCCTATTTTAGCACTTTTACATCTTATTCAGACTAATCTTCCTCCTTTATGGTGGCAAATGAACTGAACATGTTTGGCATTAATCCAGCTCCAGGGAGAGGCATAAAAGAACAAGCTAACACAATCTGTCAGTTAGCCCGTTATAAAAGGAGAGACATATAAAGAGTCATAGAAAGGGAGGGAGATAGAGAGGGAGAGAGAGAGAGAGATTTGTTTCATCCCTTATTCTTATCTTTACTCATCTTTATTGTAGAATCTGTGGTGAAATTTCACTGAATGCAACATCCAGTTATGGACTTAAATTGAGGGGACGAGGCTGTAAATTTAAACATGGACCCCTCCTCCTCTTTCTCTCTCTGTCATTCTCCTACATCCCTACACACTCTCTCCTTCTACACACTTGTGCTGGAAGAGGTATTATTGTGGGTGGGGTGAGTACTTGTGCAGCACTCTCCCCACATCCACAGCCACAGATGAGGTGCCTTTGAGCAAAGCACCTAACCCCCAAATGCTCCCTCAGTACCAGATTAATGGCAGCCCTCTGCTCTTGGTATGTGTAGGTATGTGCTCTGAGGGTGAGCCAGCTCAATCCTCCATGTGAATGTATGTGTGTATACTACCCCCCAGATGGGCCAAATGCAGACGATGAATCCATTCCCCCAAGGATTACAATAAAGACTAAAGGCTGCTGGGGAATCTAATCGAGGCCAGTTTGGTCCTCATTAATAATAATAATAATAATAAATTTTATTTGAAGCGCCTTTCAAGGTACCCAAGGACACTGAACAGTACAGATTGTTAAAGCAATAATTAAAAAGTTGAAATATGACAGTAAAACAGCATAAAAGTTAATAGAGCTAAAAGACTAGGCAGTAGGACACTGAATAAAACAGAGACAGATAAAACTTAATAAAATAAAATAACAAGGAGTACAATAAAATAAAGTAATGTAAATAAGAATAAAACAAGAAGGAATACAGCACAACACAGTGTCATTCTGAAGGAAAGGCAAGGGTGAAAAGGTGGGTTTTCAGGGAGGACTTGAAAGAGGAGAGGGAAGGACATTGGCGTAATGAGAGTGGGAGGCTGTTCCAGAGTTTTGGGCCAGCGACACTAAATGCTCGGTCACCCATAGAGCGGAGATTTGAGGAGGGGATGGACAGAAGGTGTGAGTCAGAGGAGCGTAAAGTGCGAGTGGGCAGGTAGGGGTTGAGAAGATTAGTGAGGTATGTGGGCGCTAGGTTGTGTTGGGCCTTGTAGACAAGCAGGAGGACTTTGAAGTGAATGCGATATTGAACAGGAAGCCAGTGAAGTTGATGCAGGATGGGTGTTATGTGATGCCAAGGTCTAGTATGGGTAAGGAGTCTAGCTGCAGAGTTTTGGATGTGTTGAAGTCTGTTTATAGATTTGGCCGGTAGGCCAGTAAGCAGAGCGTTGCAATAATCAAGTCTGGAGGTGATGAATGCATGAATGAGGGCCTCAGCAGTGGTGAGGCTGAGAGAGGGGCGGAGTCTGGAGATGGTTTTGAGATGGAAGAATGCTGTTTTAGTGATATGCTTTATGTGCGAATCAAAAGAGAGAGTAGGATCAATGATGACACCAAGATTTTTTACTTCAGATGAGGTAGTGGTGAAATAGCTAGGAATGGAAAACTGTGTATTGTTTAACTTTTTCAGCAGAGTTGGAGTGGCAATTATTATGGCTTCTGTCTTGGTATGGTTGAGTTTCAGAAAATTATGTGTCATCCACTTGCTGATGTCATTAAGACAGGTGGATAGCTGTGAGAGGGGAGGTACGTGAGAGGGTTTAGAGTGGATGTAGATTTGTGTGTCGTCAGCATAGCAGTGAAAGTGAAGGCCATGCTGACGGAGTATCTGACCCAGGGGGAGAATGTAGATAATGAAGAGCAGGGGGCCTAAAACAGAACCTTGTGGGACACCATGAGGGAGGGGTGCACTGTGGGAGCGGAAATCACTAATTGAGACAAATTGTTCCCTACCCGTGAGATAGGACTTAAACCAGGAAAGTGAGGTGCCAGTGATGCCCAATAGTGTTTCAAGCCGTGTGAGTAGTGTGTTATGGCAAACTGTGTCAAATGCAGCTGTAAGGTCAAGTAGTAGGAGAATGCTGAAATGACCTGTATCAGCAGCTACTAGGAGGTCATTTACAACCTTCATTCCCATCATGCAGTTGTATTCGTTTTAAGCGGAGGGGCTCTGCATGCTCAGCACAAGCCGAGAGGCGTGTTTAATACGCCATGAGACTCTGCGCCTGGAAACCTTCTCCCAGACGCTCCCAGCATACAGCTCTTCCCACAGTGCAACTCTTCGTCAACAGGTCCTGCAGCATCTTAATGGGGATTAACCCCCAATAGTTGGGAAAAGATGGCTATCAAAAAGCTAAAATATGGGTATTGGACAGAAGAAGCGACTCTCATTTACTGTATGGCAATCCACATAATGACAATGACACACACTTGAGTAGAAAGAGAGAGAAAATGACAAGAAGAGAAAGAAAGAGAGAGAGACAGAGGCAAATGAAAATGGGAAATAAAGAAAAAGAGAAAGAAGATGGAAGATGTCTGCACTTGTGAATGAACCCTCTTTCTGTCTTGTGTGGTTAAGTACAGTTGGGCACATCGCTAAAGGTGACCTGTGAGTGGTCGGTCAGCTGCTGCCATCATCCTCCTGCACAGCCAGTCTGGACTCTACCTCTCCATCTCACTATGACCTCTCTGTCCTTCTGTTGGGTCACTGTGACTCAGAGTCAGAGAAACACACACAAACACACAGGGAATTGTCCTGGTAAAATGATACAGAGACATTTTGGTGGTGGTGGTGGTGTGTGTGTGTGTGTTCAGCTGAAAAAGAACTCGTTTTTTATGTGTGTCCGTGTGTGTGTGTATGGATGGGTCATATGACCTTGCAGTGATGTCCATGGGTAGGTCATACAGTATGAGCTTGCTGTGGTGCCCATGGGGAGGTCAAATGACCTTGTGTGATGTCCTTAAGTGGGTTGGTGGAAAATGGCCACTTTACTGCTGCCACTGACAAGCAGCACACATAACAGAGGAGGGGAAGCCTGCTCTAGTTTCAGCAGCACAGCAAGGCCAGCCAGCACTGAGGAATAAGATCTAAACAGCATAATTTAGATAGGTCTTCCAATGACTGAATTTAACATTAGAGCTATGTTTAATCAACCACAGATGAATAATGCACACTGTGAGACCATTGGCCTCTATCAGGAGTGATATGAACATGCAAAAGGCAACATATACAGCATGTGGCACAGCTGTGCTGGGAAAGAAGTTTAACTAGAACACTGTTATGGTGAAAGTACTGTAAATGGAAGGGAATAAATTGAATGTCTGTAAATCTAAATATAGCAGGTGTGATGGTGTGTATGTGTCTGTGTCTGGGTATGTGTGTGGTGTGGGGAATGTTTCAGAGCTACTACTTGAGCAGAGAGCTGTATTGAGATCCCCTGAAGGTACGTCCTAACAACCATCACTTGGTGTTGTACGTTGGTAGATTGACAGCTAATAAGACTCGGCCATGGATGAGGGGGTCAAAAAGAAAGGTTTGCCTCCACTGGGCTTCTGCCAACAACCCCCACATGCAGTGTTACATGCCCCACTCCACACATAGCCCGCATAGCCTCACATGCACCCTCTTGCTCAACCCCTTAGTGGCCAATTATGCGCTGGCACCCGCCGCCCCCACAACCAATGACTGTGGTCATCTGCGATAAGCGGCCCCAATTAAGAGCTTTAAAAGCTCTGGAGAGAGTCAGCTCCAGCTCAAGCAGATGGGGGGTGGAGAAGAAGAAGGCAGGAGCAGTCGAAGGTAAAGGAAGGAGAGGTCAAGAAGAAGAGAGAACAGAAAAGTACAGATAGGGCTTAAGAGAAGAAAAGAGTGGATAACAGAAGAGAAGGAAGAGAGGACATAAAACTGACTGGAGGGTATCAGAGGTTATTGTAAAAAAGGTGATAAGATGAGAGAAATGGAGGGATAAAAACAGTTAAAAGTAGTAAAAGAGAAAGGGAGAGAGAAGCAAATTGTAAAATGCAATGATAAAAAAGAAACAAAATAGAAAACCAAAACACTGCACCAATTCACTGGGAAAAGCCACCAGTCAGCCATCAGAGAGGTTATTCACTAAAACAAGACTTTTAATTTGATGTGGGTGGCAAACTCGCAGACTCATGGAAAGCTAGCATGGAAGCTTGAAAATGACATAAACAGGCTTCGGAATCCAGAAAACCTCCAGAGCAGTAACATGGAATGGGACACTCAAGCGTGCCGTCACGGAACCGTTCCTCCCCTTTGGAAGGTTTTAAGTCTGTGAGCCCTGGATTGTAGCCCTCTGTTCAGCAAGACTGGACACGAACGGCCACTACTCTCCCCATGTAGCAGTGGAACAGCAGGGCAGCAACAACAGTGGAAGAGGGGGACAACAGGTCAGCAGAGCTACGGAGCAGTGGAAGACAGCAAAGCCACAGAACAGCAGAAGACAGCAGAGACAATGGCAGCGGGAACAGTAAAACACCCATGGGCAATACAGCCAGGGACTCGATGGTAGGGTCATTTTCCCCAGCAACTCTCCCCACCAAGCTCATGTAAGTCCTCTTATTGCTGCATATTGTGACCCAGCAAATCTGTGGAGTGGGGCACCTAATCATCATGAACGCCCGCAGCTGTGTCTCATTGCTGCTCCATTGCCAGTGGGCTCAGCTCTGTGGGGGGGCCAAGGTGAGCTTGGCCCACCCAATCGCAAGCCTGGCCCACCCAATCGCAAGCCTGGCCCACCCACCTAACAGGTAGAGGGAGATTTTAAAACATATATCTTATTTTTATTTGTAATTGAATTTGGATCTTAAAAACACATTTCATGTCAGAAAATAATAATAATGACCCGACTTTATAAAAATCCAGCTATCAGCCCCTCTTCCCATATACATACATGTATATATATGTATACATTCAGTGGTCTGCCTGGTCATCAGGAAAACACACACAAATACAACCCAGTCCTGGGTATTAAACAGCTCACGCCCCCTCCACAATTGTAAACCTCATTTTAGCAACTATTTTACCAACCATTTAAATAACCATTTGTAAATCTTCCCTTTAGTCAGACATCCCCAATAAAACAAACAGCTCACATGACATGTGTACTTAATAAATAACTTCCAGTCATTTCGATGTTGTATCTGCATATCATTGTTGTGACAGTGGGAAGGGGGCATTATGGTGAAGTTAAAACATACAGAGTGATGCAGAATGAAAAGTGACTGCATAAAACACCCTCTCAGAAATAGCAATGCAGTCATCTAAACCATCAAAGCATCAAGAATCTAAAGCATGTACTGAAGTCTGTGTAACTGTACATACTAATTGTGACGTTAGTTGTTAGTCCAGAAAGCGGGAAAGTAGACTATGGCATGTTCGATCAGGGAAAGTTGCTCAGAGTTTGAGGGATGTTGACATCCGATTGGTTTCCGCCGAACTGTCATAGCGCATTACTATAAAGTTAACTGAAGTTTAACTTTCTCCTGTGATGCTCTAGACGCCCCAAACACTCTGCCAATACCCAAAACACTTTCATCACTGATCACGCTGTCTCTTAATAGAAAATTAATTATTTCCGGGGCTCTTGCTGCTTTCACTGTGTATGGTCTGAATTTACACAGTATAAGTGTGCATAAGGGGAGATTTTGTAAATAATAAACCAGTGAAAAATGTCTATAGAAACAGATTCAAATTCGACCTTAATGCTTTAGATGACTGCACCGCTATTTCTGAGAGGGTGTTTTGTGCACTTTTCATTCTGCATCCCTCTGTATGTTTTAACTTCATCATAATGCCCCCTTTCCACTGTCACGACAGCGACATGCAGATGCAACATCGAAATGACTGGAAGTTGTTTATTTCCTATGAGAATATGCATCTAGCATGCGAAGGGGTTAAGTCGAGTGCAGTGCAGTAGCTCCGTTTTGACATCCGGATGCATAAAAAAATGTAACTATTGTGACAAATCCTGTCCGACATTTCAACCAGAAGTCATAGTTGCTATGGTGTTGGTGTAAACAGTCTGGATTGTTACATATTGTTACATCAGCAAAATACATATTTAAAAGATCAAGTTTCAAATAAAAAAAAAATAGAAAGATGTATATGACTACTCTTTGTACACCTGTCCATTATTGTTAGCATTGCATAAAAAATTATGATTTTATAAAGTTTTTGTCATATTATTTTCTTATATGATTACATGATTTTCGTACATTTTTAAGTTTTAGGTTTTAAGAAAAAACTTGTTGCTTTATTTATAATCTATGCAAAGATTCATTTTATAATTCCACGAATCCATGATGGTGAGAGGGAGTAACTTGGCCAATATCCCTGTTTGTTGAGCAAGTTACAACTGAACAACAGGAATTACTTCAGGGAGTATTTTGGGTTGTTGCTTGCCCAATTTTACGAGATCCTCCACTGAACTGGGGTACGCAAGTGTCACTCGCCAAGGTGCCAATAACACCACGGTGGAGGCTGTGCTTGTAAGAGAAGTGTACACCAACTTCTTCTCCTCTGACGCTGGAGCATCTTGTGCCTGGCAGCATCTTGTCCAATAACTATGTTAGCGCACTAACCAAATGGGCCAACCAAAATGTAAGAAATTGCAATTCCATCTCAGTGCTGTGTCATTCTCTCTGTACCTGGCGTGGTAGGTAAAAGACAATTTAATTTAGAAAACTCAGCCAATTGCTTGCAGAAAAAGTAAAGTAGGTATGATATATGCAAGTAATTACTTCAGCTTTCTACTAGTGTGTGTGTATTTAACAACCTCTACATGATGTTTATCGTGTTTTCATACAACCAAATGTATCTACTAATGCAAGTCCATCTGTGTGTGTGTCTGTTCCATGCATCACTCTCGAATGACTCATCCACCTGATTTCAAATTTGGAGAGCGTCATCCCAATGTTAAGGGTGTGTGCAGTGCTAAGTTATGTGTTATTCGGGTAAAAAATGCCAAAGATATCAGTAAAACAAGCTTTAATTGCCTTTTGTCTTGGGCGCCGATCTGGCTGAAGCCATGATAACACCAAGATGATAGGATTCACCACGGTAGCTGCTACAATGTTGGACATGAGGGAACATTTGCCCACAGCAAGGGTGCTGCGCAGGTAAGATGTGCAACAGCAATCTACAGCACTGCACACATAGGCCTACAGACAACACAACACATGTCTAAATTCCAGTTATCCCACACAGCAAAACAGTGGCTAATGAAAATCTCACAACTCATTCAGTGCAAATGTATTTATGTAGGTCTCTTCCTTTCACCTGATATCACCCACTTAAACAATAAGGTAGCCTATACAAAAACAAAATACTCTGATTTAATTTAGTGGAGTTCATAATTCTGTGTGTGTGTGTGTGTGTGTGTGTGTGTGTGTGTGTGGAGGATGCAAAAAATTGGAGGGACCTCAGTAATCATTTTGTGAAGCAGGAAAGACAGAGAAGGAGTGGTGCCTGTGTAAGTGTGTGTGTATGTATTTGTGTGAATGTGTGAGTGTGATAGTAGCAGGTGATCTTTTTTCATGTCTTACAGTATAATCACACTCATATTCATGTGTGTGTGTGTGTGTGTGTGTGTTTGTTGAGGGGCATTCTTTTGAGGCTACTAAGAAGGCTGTCTAGGAAGGCCTGGTCAGGTGCTGGGTGTTGGTTGGAGGCTGATTTAATGGCAGAGGAGATCCGTTGTTCGAATTCATTATTTGTGGGTTTAGACCGACGCCTATGTCTCGGCCCCTGTTTAGGGTCAGGTCCGTTCTCTTACTCGTGCATCTCTCTGACTTACTCCTGTCCAACTCCTTCTCTCTCCCTCGTCTCTTTCTCACTCTCACTGCTGTCCACTGCCCCTGGCTCTCCTGCAGCCACTCCTTCCTGCTCCTGTATACAATGTCTTCCACTTCCTTTCTCTTAGTCTCTCTCCTCTGTGCTCTCTCTCTCTCTTCTGCCTTTTCTCTGTCCTCTCCTTCTTGTCACAGAAGTCCCTCCACTTTTTGAGCATCCTCCAGTGTATGTCATACATTCAATTTAGCACTGGCACAAAAGCAGTAAAACTGTTTTTTATTTGTCGCATTCCTAGTTATTAAGTGAAATTATCTGGTTGTTACTGAACAGGACAAAAGAGTGTCTGCACCCAATCCTTTACCTGTTCTTGACTTCTTTGACCCTGATATATTTTATATACTTTATTCATATGTTATAATGGCTGCAATCTGTTGCCTCACTTCTCCCCTATCATTTTCAAACAAACCTGATATTTGACTTTGTCTTGGGAAATCCCTGCACAGGCGGGTGCCTTTCTATTAATGTCTCAATATTCTACGTATAAGATGTCATATAGCACGGGGTATTCAGATATACTGTAGATAGAATTAGCCTTTTCAGTCTTTCCACCCTCTTGTCTCTTGAGTGTTGTGATATTTTGGGCTTCCAATGCTTCTATCGGAGTAGTATGACTTTCACTGTGGGGCATGTTGCAAAATACGAAGCTAAAAGTATGTGACAGTGTGAAGGCCACTTAAAACATTTCATCTCACACCGCATCATCTTACCTTTTTTTAATAACCACCCAACAAGCAAACCGGTCATTTAACACACAAGTTAACCAGTTTTAGTAAATACTATAACTCATAATTCAACAATTCAGATGATCATTCAACACTTTTACTAATAACAGCATTTCCACTTATCACCCAACACCTCAGTTAACCACCCAGCCTTTTTACTCACCACATAGCATCCCCACTGAGGAATGAATGGAGGCCATCCAGTTTGTTTACTGTTGCCTGAATCAGACAAACAAGATTGATTCGTTTTTTTTTCCTCTGTCTTCTTTTATTTAGAGTCCTATTGTGGGCTTTCCTTGGCTGAGTCCAATCATGATATAGGTCTTATTTTTTTAAATGGATGGTAGTGTTTATTTCAGAAATTAGAGGTGCTAGCTTGGAAATAAGGCACACAGCTCTACTCCACCTCATGGGATGGATGCTGTTTAGGGGGGTTAGCTACAGCGAAGCTCCTAGACTCCCAGCTGGTTGTTGGTTGAACACTGCCAATAAGGCCAGGGGAGTGTGTTGGGGTGAGTGAGTACAATACATACAGTGAGTGCAATGCATGCAATACAGTGAGTGCAATACATCAGCTCATTTGTTCAGTCGCTGATGTGTTAAACACAGGAAAGGGATCAATAAGCCTTTTGTAGCAAATCCGGCCTAAATCAAAAGACTGTCAGAGGATGAAAAAAATCACAATTTCATCTCGCTGACGGTGAAATTATGCTCCATATCACATCAATGGGATCGAAATACCAATTTTCTTCATCTGAGAGTTGTGGGAGCTGATGGAAATTACTATGAGGTGTTGACTGTTAGTAGCTAACAACTTTTGCCAGTCACACTACCTAATGGCTTTAGTTAATGATACTTGTTGCCCACAGTAAATAGCCTGCACTGCCTTTTACACTAACTTGCCTTTCATAACACATCGTTACAACACACACTTTTGCAATACACATCTAGCACAGAATTATCTTTGTGCACACATGCACACACACAACACACTCACACACACACAGACTCACACACACACACACACACACACACACACACACACACACACACACACACAAACACATCCAGCCCTGCTAAATCGCTCAAAGATTTCCATCATGCCACTTGCCTCAAAATGGAGTTCAGTCTCATCTATGCCTTGTAACCTCTCCAGAGGCCGAGCTTTTTGGCACACAGGTTCCTACTGTCATGTATAGGACAGGTTCCTACATCACTCAAAGCTCAAAATTGCTAGTAGGAGAGAGAGAGAGAGAGAGAGAGAGAGAGAGAGAGGGGGACTGAAACGGAGAGACAGAGAAGCTAAGTTCACTCAACCCAGCATAGCACTGCTTGGAGCCTTAAGGGAACGTGCCGCAAAGGACATTCACAGCATCTCTCTCAGCAACTATTGCTCCCTTCTGGAAAGCTGAAGGAATTTCTATCAGGAATGAATAGAGAGGCTCCCTTATTCATTATGCTTACTGCACAGAACACACACCTGCACCTCATCTGTATCTAGCCAAGCCAGCAAGAAAGCAGAGAATGGAGGAGAGGCAGGGACTGAGACATGGGCACAAGTGGGAAGGAGAAAGAGAGAGAGAGACAATTATAAAATAAAATAAAATAAAAATAAAAAAAGAATGCAGAGCAACAGAGAAAAGACAAAGACAGCCATTAGTAAAAATGCACATTGGGTAGTCAGTTCTAACTCGCCTAAGGGCAATAAGAGGGAGCAAAATGGTTGTTTCCCCGTCTGTCCCCTCTCTGCACGACAGAATAGACAGAGGTCATCTATAATATTGGCAAAAACACTACACAGGACTGATGCTCACCCTGTCACTCTTACTCTCCCTCACTCTGCCTGTCTCCCTGTCACTTGCTGCATCTGTCACTTGTTCTAACTAGCTAGAATTACTTGCAGGCAGCAGGAGTCACTTTTCAAATGCCTAGGGGTCCTGGGAGACTTGTTGAGTGTGTGTGTGTGTGTGTGTGTGTGTGTGTGTGTGTGTCCACACTCAGCATGACAACGTTTGCCAAGTACTCCTGTGTACATATGTATCCCTAAAAGAAATCATTCCTCCTCGTCATCTTCCCTTAAGGTCTAAACACGTGGCCATCTGTGAGTGTGTGTGTGTGTGTGTGGGGGGGGGGGGGTGGTGATTTAGTGAGCCCTGCATGTTTCTGCTTTGGTAGCGAAAGGTGGCCCTACCTCTCCTCACTCCCCCCTGCTCGCGTGTGTCAGGCAAACAGATTTACACCCATCAAGCTCACGTCTGCATCATTTAGAGGCATATAAAGCCTGCTGCAGGGATAAAAAAATACACAGGGAAGAGGAGAATAACAACAGCACATGAAAAATTGCTGGATCAATAGTGGTCGATGCCACTTCTAAATAAGTCAAGTTAAAGAGACTTAAAAAATACATATGTCTTGAAGTCTGAGTAAGTGTTTTATATGTAGCACCTCTATAGACATTCTATGCTTCTGGAGTGAGACACAAAACGGCGCAAAAGTCAAGAGCCAGTCATTTTCCCATGGGAGAAGCAGTGTGCCGGACAACACAAGTCTCAGTGCCACTACAAGTCCCTCTGTGTGTGCAAATGGTTAGCACAACAGATGCGTACACACACACACACACAAAAAGTACACAAAGTACACAATCACACAGAAAAATAGATACCGTTTAGTTATATAACCTCTTATATAAATAAGTCAAATTCAAATTCAAGTGTGTGACAAATAACACCTCTGATACTAGGGTGGTGGACATTAAAGAGGCTGACCTTGACGTCCTTATAAAAGCCTTCGTTTTCCAAGAGCACATGCTGTGAATATCACACTCTTGCGGTTGTGGCCGAGCACGTCAGGATGTTGGCCCACTGAACCATCTTCCCCAGCAGCACCCCCTTCAGCACGTTGGGGCTAAACACATCTCCAGACTCCTCCACCAGGAAGCTCATGTACAGGGTATGCTCCGTCAAGAGGAAAAGAATGAGAAAGAGATAAAAAAAAACAGACAAGAATTAATGGGTAAGAGACTGCGAGCAGAGAGAGAAAAAAATACAATGAGGAAAAGAAAGACAGAGAGAAGGAGAGAAAGGGTTAAACGGTTAGGAAGAAAGACAGTGAGAGAACGGGAGAGGAAGAGGGGAAAAGAGAGAGGGAGAAAGAGAAAAGGTAGGCAGAAGCATCTTGCATAAATGAGTTCAATTTCATGGCTCTAGTGAAGTGAAGTGAAGTGGGATGTATACAGCCTGAGAGAAGATGTTATGCTAGTCTGTTCTTTTTGGCGGCTAAATAGGAGAGAAAATAGACAGGCTGGTTGAGAGGGATGATGGGGAGGTTGGCTAACCTTCGGGGGTGCTCTACTGTGGCTGAGCAACGTAGCAGACTGACTCAGATTGAATCAGACTTTACACGCTTTTGAGCTGCTTATTAAAAACATTAACCTTTGGAGCTTGGATCACCAGAGCCGTTTCTGACGTTGTCCTTCCTGTAGAAAGGGAGACAGGTGTTGGACAAAGGGGGATCTTGAAGCAGGAGAAAAAGGGAGAGAGCAAAAAGATAAAGAACAAGAGAATAAAATAAATATATATATATTTGACAAAGAGAGAGTGAATGATAAATTGGAATAAAAAGTAAGCAAGACCAGCTGTTTGGGGAAAAAGAGCAACCACACACCTCTGAAGTGATTAAAAGCTTCCCTCATTCAGTGGCTAAGTGCCTCATTAAGTTTCCTATATCCTTTTACATTCTCTCTCTCTCTCTCTCTCTCTCTCTCCCTCTCTCTCTCTTTCTCTCTCTCTCACCGTCCCGCTCTTCCTCTGTGTATGTGCTTGAATTAATACTCAATAATATGCTCACAGCTTCAGCAGACTATTTTGCGTCCCACTATGGGTACCCAAACACATTTTGGATGCTGACCGAAATTTTACCAAGTCTGGTAGCAAGCATAAAGTGGACTCTACTAAATGAAACTTGAAAAGAACTTGAAAACCCACATTGCATTTACTACTGCGCTGCTTTAATTAGGGCACCACTACGGAAGCCCTAAACCGCATGTGTAAATAAAACAGAAGCTGTGAACCACATGTGTAATTTTATTACATATTACACATATGTAGTATCTTGAAATATCAACGTAATATCTTGATATAATAACATAGTATCTTGAAATAACAAGATAATACCTCAAAATAAAAAATACAAAAGTAATTAAATAAAAAAATACACAAGCTATTTTTACACGTTTGTTGTACACGGTTCACAGCTTCTGTAACATGCTTTTAAAAAAAAGCTGTGAACCACACACACACACACACAACCATACACACTGGGCTGCATGAATGGACAATACCCAGTCAATTTGGATTAAGCACTTTTCCAGTTCTGTTCCCTGACAGCAAAGCACAATGCATACAAATATATTGTGCATATGTATATAACCCCCATAAGCAATACAGTGTAGGCAAAGCTATGCTAGTTTTGCTAGTTATGCTAGTTTTGTATGCAAAGCATGCTTGACCCTCTTAACAGTGCAGTCCACAACAACAGTGCAGTCCACTTTTTTCTCTGATTTTAAACTTGCAAAGTATCCCCACTGTAAAAACAAAAACAATGAACATGCTATTTTATTCTTAAACTACTGCTATATTTCACATCTTGACCATTAAAACCAGAAACCTTTTAGAAATTACAAAATAAATCAAACTCTCTTGAACCATTCTATATGGTAGAGCTGCACAATGGCTTCACTGAGCTCCTTCAGACTGGGTGGGTGCATGTTGTGATTTTTTTAAATTTCAGTGTAGTGCTCTCTGGCTTTTTGGCATCACATTCCTCTAAACATTCACAGCTGGCCTCTGCTCTCTAATAAAAGCTGCTCTTAGTCTCTGTGCTGATGCTCATCTGTCACTCCAGAGACTTCCCCAGTTGAGCACTGAAAAAAGAAAGCAAGAAGAAATTGGGGAAAGTATGGGAGGTATGGAGGTGAAAAGAACCTTTCTAGTAAATTCCACAGCAAAACACCCCCCACCCAATTTTATTTCTTTGTTAGTCTCTCCCTTTATTTTTCTGTCTGTTTACATTCTCAGTCATCCTCTCTTCTTTCTCTTTCCTACCCTTCAGCTGCTTTTACACACTCTCTATTCATTTTTTCCCCTGTCTTCTGTCTCTTTTACTCTATCCATCCTTTCCCCACTTTCAGTTTCTCTCTATCTCCCTCTCATCTTTCTCATTCAGACTTTCTCTCTTTCTGCCCTATCTCTCCTTTCCTCTCTCAGTACCTGTGCCAGACCATTCCACTGTAGCTCGTCCTCAAATGCAAGCCACCAGGGCAGAAAGAGAGGTGTGGGTGTGTGTGGGAGATTTAATTTGGACTCATGTCCCCCAAGCCCTGCAGGCCTGTACCAGCAGGTTACAGGGAGTTAGAGAACGAGAGAGCGAGGAGAGTCCTGCACAGGTCTCTGCACGATGAACATCAAACCACCTTTGCAGAGGTGTGCCTGGGGATTTGGCTGGGAAGCAACGTTATTTGCACCCTCCTTAGTTTGCAGATACCGCACATTGTTTGCCTTTATTTTGCATGGTATGTATCATGCCTCAACTTCATCACGTAATTAGCGCTTTACCTTGCCTTCAAGCGTTATTAGTGGTAGTTAAAAATGCACAAATGAACTGGGATAATCTCAATGCCTTAATGTAAAAGTAGGTCCTCTCAAATGAGCAAAGTGACCAAACAAGGGAAAGTTATAATATGTATAATGATATTTTATATATATAAAATATGCAGCAGATATGTTTTTCATGTCATGTTTTTAGACTTTTCGTAAAGCAAGGGAATTTACGCTTCCTGCTCTTGTGTGGCATCTCATTACACGTGTGCTTTTACCGGCATGTGTTATACATACAGGGGAATAAATAATTAAGCACTGTTTATGCTTCTTCTCCTATAGTTCATGCTTCACGCCCACATTGCCACAGATACTCTCAGGTTTGCATATGCATGGCATAGAAGAGCGGTATTTGCGCTTATTCGCTTATACAGTATCGCTGCACAGTACTTGAAATTGTAACAAAGTGCGCCCTGTTTGTACATACAGTGTAATGTTTTACATGTACATATCCTGCAAGACAATTACGCCAAAAGTGGGCGCTAATAGCTTTGTACATCTGGCCCTTAGTATGTCTTACTGCAAAGTGCAATATGTACAGGCCTGGACTGGTAATCAGGCATACTATCCGACAGTAGCAGAGAAAAGTGAACTCCTTCAGAAGCTCCTACTATACTAAGGTGAGAGTCTATTTTAATATTAACGATTACATTATTCAGTAAAATGTTCAAAATGACATATCAGGTTTGTTGACTGTTTTTACAAAATAAGCAATATAAGTAAGCAATTGTTTTGTTTGAAATAAACACATTTGTAGTTTTTTTTTCCATCAACACTCGTTGTATCCTTTTCTGTTACTATTCTTAATTTTTCAATTCAGGATCCCTGTCCCTATTCAGCTCCTGACCTGTGTGCAAGATGCATTTTAAATAAACCATTGAATGTGTAGTTACTGCAAGTTTGCTGGTGTTTTTTGGGAGCTAGGATTTTTCCTTTAAATGTTGTGCCAATGTTTCCCCTAGGCCAAGACATAACAATAGTAAAATATATTGCTTCGGATAACACATAAGTTAGTCTGTTGTGCTGCGTTAATTATGAGGGGCCGGTCTAAGCCAGAAATGCCAGTGCCGTTTTTTTGTCCCAGTCCAGCCCTAAATATATAATTTGTTTTTTCTCTCTCATATACACCTAAAATTCAGACATAAAAATTAAAATTCATGTTAAAGTCATGAAACAGTCACATCATTTCCAGGTGCACCAGATTGCGTAACATTTTGTCGCAGGGTGCGATATTTCTCTTCAAAACAGGTTTTGTTCAATAACTCGTCAAAACGTTTGCCCAAGACAATGCTTTTTTCTTAGTATGTCAGTGTTGCAGAGGTGTGTCAAGCCAGGCCATACACACTCATTTGAGGCAAAGGGCCACCTAGTGATATGGGTGAATGCAAAAATTGGGATTTTCAGTTATCAATATCTTGCACTGAGAACCACACACTGCTCTACCACTCCATGCCATAATGTTAAAGGTACAATGTTTCCCTATGTGAAGGCAAAATAACAGTTATACAATCTTTTGTTTTGTCCACCAGCCTCAGACTAACCATGACTGATGCTAGAGTCTGGGCTTTTCGAGCAGGCTGTGACAGTGAGCAGGGAGCAACAGCAGAGCATTTAGGTTTGAACCGCCTATACACTGGGCATGAGAGATAAGTCCTCGTGCATGACAGGAGAGCAGTAGTACTGTGTCGCTGGCCTTGATTGTGACTGATACATATCACTGCTGACCATGGGTAATAGTGATGCGCGTGTCGATCCAAACTCTGCAAGACCAGCAGGTCATTCCGCGGGTCAGGTGGTCTGGGTTGGTTTTTAGGAGGAATATGCGGGTTGCATATGCAGTTCTTTGCTTTGTTTTTTATGTGACGATGAAATGTTCTCCTCATCTCTTCCCCGCTTCCCCTTGTCTCACATGCACACAGACTGCACTTCAGGAACTGCAGGATCTCCCACCAGTATAGCCCCCTATCGATAACTTGTGTAGCAAAAATAATACCCTTCCACGCAACACTTATCCTGTAGGCTATCTGTCTTTTACAACAAAGTGCAGTAAGAGTAAAGAGTAAAACAGGCTAATAAACTCATTTTCCTATCTCTATATCCCTCTCACACAAGTTCTTGGAGTAAGCCTGAGTGATATTTTTATTACGGTCAACATATGCCAAAAGTCTTATTTATGTTTTCAAAACATAATGGAAAATACTAGCAAGCAGTGGTATAATAGTGAACTACTGAATATTGGTATAATAGTGAACTATCTTCACTCTGTAACTCTGGAATTAGGCTTAATTTGATTTTTTCCATAAAACTGCGGTGGCGTTTTAGTCATTCGCCATTTTAGAATAGTTTTCCCCTAACTGATATCTTTACAGCTTTTGTTTACCCCGCCAAATTTTTAATGAGGATATCTCTAGGCTATAGTTAATCACAACGTAGACTCATTGGTTTCGTTTTGATTTTGTCTGTTCATTTTAAAAATCAGTGTTTAATTTTGCAAGTTGGGTGGACCGGGTTGGCTGTCATGATGGGTTCTGTTGATGCAGGTGTTAAGGGGGTTAAGTCAAGGGGGTTGCACTAAAGAGGAAAGTGAGAGGGTGCAGGGGATAAACCCACAGAAAGTGCTGAAATCTCTGGTGTTTCTAAAGGGCATCTATGCAAACAGCTGCCCCTGTCCTAGCCCCCTCGATGAGGGGCACAAATGTCTGAAAGTGAAAGCTGGTATTATATTCACCCACACCTTCCTATCCATACCCACACCCCTCTCTGGCTGGCATCAGGGCACTAAGTTCCCTGTTCATATAAAAGTTTCTGTCATCCTCACTTGGCAACACAGAGCTTCTACCATATGAACCAATATCCTGTCTCAAGACCCCAGGGCAAAGTCCCACATATAAGTAGGATAAGCTTCTCATGTGAAGCGATGCTCGGTAACACACCTTAGTAGTTCTCCTTTGTCACAGTGGGGGTTCCACATGGCTCCATTTGTATTCTTCACCACCAGGCCTGCTTACTCGCTTCACTTGCTCGAGAAATTCATTTGTGCTGTCTCCCTCTCAGGGACGTCTCACTAATTAACACAAATACGCTCACTGAAGAGGAGCTTACCCAGATGTGTTAAGACGAATGATGTATGCAGAGAGGGGGAGGTAAGAGGGGTGGGGAGGGGGAAAGTATTCAGTTCCTTCAGTCAGTGATAGCACAATAAACTTTGCAAATTAAAGATGGTGAAGGTGAACAACTAAGAGGAAATACGGTAAAATGCAATGCCCTGAAGCCATGCTATGCAGTCCACCAACACAACATAACATACACCGCCAATGCACATCCCAACACAGGTACCAGAGCACTATGTTCCTGCAGTGACCTGTGGCAACAATGCCGTGAGCATCCCGTAACGAGCCTGTTCTCAGTCCGTGACTCAAACACATATCCTGCTTCACACAAGGCACAATTTGGTGCACATGAAAAGAAAGCTGTTTAGAGTTGGCATGTCAACGTTGATCAAATTTGAGTAATTTGAAGCCAAGAAATGGACTTTTGAAGAAATTTAAGCTACATTTTAAATTTACTAGTTTGTTTAGTAACTTTAAAACATTTCATCTCAAGATAAATCATTTGATAACTGTCAGCTTTGTCTGTAAATTACATGTACCAAATTGTATTTAAAAGTGTTTATTTGCTGGGTCGATACGCCTCTGTGACACCGACATATCACAAAAATGTCATGCTGTTGGGTGAAACGTTGATTGAGTTACTCAACAAAAACTTTTACTCTCCCCCTCTGACGAATATTGGCACAGTGGGGGTTTGGCCAAAAGTGTAAAAAAGTTGCGGCAACATCAATATCCGCTCAAAAAAACGCTTTTGCTAGCTTCGCTAGTGGCGGTCATAATAAAACAAAATACAGAGGCATAGTGTAAACAAGTGAACCTCAGGGGTTGATGCAGATTTTTTTTAACTGCTCTGTTTTGTTTGTTGCTGCTGCAGTGGAGAGTAGCTGAGTTTTACTGCAGCTTCTTTCTCCAGATCTGGTGACTGGCTCCAGTGCTTTGTGTGTGTGTGTGTGTGTGTGTGTAAAATGAAAGTGGGCAGCTTGTGGAGAAAACAGATAACATTTCCCCCTGACTGCACAGTAAACTAAGGCCAAAGCTGGCCAGTCCACTCTATCCCCAGTGTGTAAACAAAAAACACATTCACTTTTTCTCCTCCATCCCTTTAACCACAGCACCTCTACACCCCTACCTGTTGCCAGGCTTTAATGAGGATGGATGGCCATGCATGGAGCCACAGACCCATTCACCCAGGATAATAAAAAGAGAGATACAGAGAGAGAGAGACAGAGAGAGAGAGAGAGAGAGATGTGAAAGGAGATGTGGTGGGGGATCTGAGATTCTCCTCACACCCACCTCTACCCAACCACCCACTTAAGCATGCCCAAGACAGCAGTGATGTTTGTAATTGGCTCCCATCATCCCCATCCTCGTTTCTGGAGCATGTCCTGCTACAGTAAATTGGCCTTCCTGCTGCTAGAGGATGCTGGGAAACAGAAAAAATGTGTGTGTGTGTGTGTGTGTGTGTGTGTGTGTGTGTGTGTGTGTGTATGGGGGGTTGAGGGAGACTGACCACAGTGACCAGAGTGTGAAATGGTAAAGGTGAGGGGGATCTTAACTGGGTTGTGAGGGGTGACTGGGAAACATCTGCACAGTATGAAAGTGCATTAAGCAGGTTGATGAAATCTGCACAGAAAAAGGGTGGAAGGGTGAAGGTGAGGGGGCATGGCAAAGCACAGGGGTCTTTATTGGCTAAGGAGGGGCAACTAGAAAACTAGTTTTCTAAGCATGACGGTGCCTTAGGGTGCCATAATTTATGGAAGCTTGACGCATACTGTAGATTGGCATTGTTGTTACTGTAGGATTCTGGAAAAAGGGGTGTGTTGGGTTGGGGTTAGCATGGGGTAGTGGAAGGAGACTGTACAGCCTGGACAATCTCAGAGGGTGGAAGGTTGAAGGTGAGGGGAAAGGGTGAAACATGGACCTTTACTGGGTCATGAGGAGGACTAGGAAACAAATTTACTCAGCACTAAGTGGGCGCACCTAATTTATAGGGCCTTGTGCACAACATTAGGAAAAGTGCATTTGCTTTGCCCCAGGGCCAAAGAGGACTTTGATACAACATGATGGGAGTTCACACTCTAGAGATAATTTATTGAAATTATGTCTCATAAATGAAGGATAACAAGGTTTTGCCTACAGCCCTTTCATCTCAGACCTACTGGTAATTTTGGAATGTCCCTGTACCTTAATGCAAAAACTTTTCACTCTCCTTTAAAACCCTACCTTAAAGGAAAACCTTGTTGTAAAATGAAAATTGTCATGTTAAAACATCACACCGAGTTAATATGTTTGCTGAGGAGGAAAATTGGACTACCCTGTTGCATTTAGAACTTTTTTTACTCTGTTGGCTCAGAAGGCTAACAATGGTAATGCTAAGTGCATAGTGGAAGCATGAAGATTAAACAGCTTGAAGAAACTCCATACTCTATTGGTAGTATAAAAAGGCCCATTCAAAATGAGACACTGAAAACTTTGTGAGTGTACACAACGTTTATTAATGAAACAATTCTTACAGGCAGTACCTTGCGTTAGTTTCTCGTCACTGCTAATAGGAAAATCTATACAATTTTGCTCCTTAGCAAACATACCAACTCAGTATGATGTTTTAACATGCCAACTTTCATTTTATACCAAAGTTTTCCCTTAAGAAAGAATTTGGATTTGTTAAGAAATCTTGCAGATGAGAATGAATCAGATTGTTACATTTAACCAAATTTTACCACAGTTCATTTCTTATAGATGTATGTTAATATGCCATAACCGTATGGTACCATACTTACATATGGCTGGACTGAAATTACAATGCATGAATTCTACAGTATCACCATTCCTAGTGTGTCACATGTGATGCAGAAGAGGTGAACCTTCCATTTAACCCTGTCTTATTACATTACATTACATTACTTAGCAGATGCTTTTATTCAAATAGACTTACAAATAGGAGGACATAAGCTAACAGAGGTGTAGAGGAACACAGAGTAAGCAGACTACCTTCATACATACAAAAAGATGCATGTGCCTAAGTATGCATGTGCCTAAGATTTGTTAGTTTTGTTAGGAAGGGAAGCAGTCTCGGAAGAGAAGGGTCTTTATAAGCTTTCTAAAGGTAGCGAGAAATGTTGCTGTTCATGTAGCAACTGGTAGGTTGATCCACCATTGAGGGACAATGACAGAGAACATTTTAAAGTGACCTCACCTTGTAAGATGTGAGGGTACGGCCAAACAGTTTGTATTAGTGAATCACAGTGCTCTGGATGGGACATGAGCCTTTAGTAAAACATTGAGATAGGTGGATGCAGATTCTGATATGACTTTGTAGGCTAGCGTCAAAGCCTTGTGTTGAATTCTGGCAGCCACCGGGAGCCAAAGCAGGTTGCTGAAGAGTGGAGTGACGTGCCCTTTTGGATTGGGTCAAATGCACTATTGCTCCAATATCAATATTACTGCATTAGGCTGGAGTGACATGGTAATACAGTACATGACACGATGAAGGCCAGACAGAGGAAGTGACAGGAGTGTTCAGTGATGGCAGAGAATCCATCTGCACCATCCATTAGTATGAAGGTGTGTTTACCTGTGTGCAGACCTTGTGATGTGGCTGGGTCAGAGCAGTGGTCATTAGCCCCACCAGTGCAGGACAGCTGACAGCCCATCTCCATAAACACCAGTCTAAGCGCATGCACACACAGAACACAGCATGACACATGGAGCTGTTATCGACTAATAGGATTGGAAGCATGGTTACAACCCCACCCCACACACACACACACATAAACACCTGCCCACTCACACCCACACACACTCCTGGTAATAGTGTTCCAAACTGGCCCTATCAGCAGTAGCCAGCAAGCACACCCTGACTCCTGTCTGCTACTAATTACTGCTGATAAACAGCTCTAGACAGCAACATACAAAAGAATAATGAACATCTGCTGTCCAGATAGCAAACCAAGGTAGGAGATTAATCACTAAGAGAAAACAAATCTCATTTGTTTCAGCCAACAGATAAATTAGCCACAGGGATGTTCAGTTTGGGCAAAATTATTATATTTCACCAAGAGATTGGACTAAAATAGTAGACCAGTGGTGACATGAGATGGTTGAGTGGTTTATATATGCGGCATTCTCTATACTGTTTCTGACTACTGCATATTCTAATGACACTGGATAGCAATTGAACTACCACTAAACCTAGCCTTTCTAGACCTCACAAAGGCCTCATAAAGGTCTGTTCTTTTTGAGTCTTCTCATGTGTAGGGAGAGGAAGCACCTATCTGTGAGGTTGCCAGCGATGAGAAAATGGTTTACAAACAGTATGATGTAGCATGGCTGGTATCTTGTCTATATCTATTCAGTAATGACTGTAAGGCATAAGCAAAGGTTTGGTAATGCACTGAAGAGAATGCATAAGCAATTGGTTTAAAAGTGGGTTGTTAAAAGTGCAATCTTAGCATATATTTCAGCTTAACAGAAACTCCTCTTACACCCACTTTTCTGTGTTCCTGAAGAAGTGTGGTGATTGGCTGAATCAACGTATGTACTGGCACAAGTAAGTCACTGTAATGCAGAGCTATAGATAGATGCTGGAGTCTTCCAGGGATGGATGGCTATTGGAAACGAGCAGATAAGTCTGCAGAACCCAGTGCCAGTTTCTACACTGATGATGGATTATAATCAAGCACTGCACCTCCATGCCTCCCCCTCTTACCTTCTTCTGCTCCCCCCAGCAGCGGTAGAGCTTGAAGTAGAGGCTCTGGGCGACGGTGGCCCATTGGGCTGCCAGCCTGTGTATCCGCCTCTATATGATGCTCAGCGACTCCTTCCCTATGCTCACCTGCTCCAGCAGAGGTGCTAGGTACATATGGAAGCTGCCTGTAGGAGATGGAGAGAGAGGGAGAGAAAGAGAGATAGCAAAAGCAAGTGAGAGCACAAGAGACTGAACTGCAACTGAACCTCATCATAGCAACTCCGAAACAATAAACCAGTCTGTTTAAACTTCAACGCTGCCAATGAACTGCTCTTTAGTTCCTTTCATTGTTTGTTTTTTGATTGCCTCAATTTCCTAACCCAGAAAACCTTTTCAATAGCATAAACTTTGTTTTGAAATAAGACTATGCAATGTTAAGGTTGGGTAAATAAAGTTTCACTGAATATAAATTATGTCGGAGATGACAAAGAGGAAAAGTGTGAAAGAAGAAAAGGAGTCTCTGCAATCAACTCCTCCCCTAACAACACCACAGCCTGCAGTGGCATTTAATAATGGCTATGTGGTAAAGGCTATATTGACACTCATGATTCTCCAAGACCTACAGGGACAAAAAATGAAGACTATGCACTTTGTTTTTAAACAAATAACATGAACCAATAGGGAAATTCACTTTAATTAACCCCACCACCACACTTAATGAATCCCACTACATCACAATCATCAACCAAGTGTCATTGCATGGAGTGGAATGGATTTATGCCTTGCAGGTAAAATCAATTCTTTCATGGCAAAGCTCAGAGGGTAAAGAGGAATGGATATGAAATTACACCCACACTCCCATCCCAATATTGCAGTAACTTGGCTCGTGCTAATGTTATGTATGGGTAACGTGTGAAATGTGTGTACAGGCAAGAAGTGAATGAAACAAACATTCCTTGGCAATGCAGAGTACATGACAGCTGGCCCCGGTACAGATTCACCTCTACCTGTCACCTGTTATCTCCCTCTTATCCCCCTCTCCCATCTCTCTTTCTCTCTCTGGAATTGAAACATGCGGTTCTAAGGGAGGTGTCTATTACTGTGCTATGCGGTGTATGCAAACTAGTTGTGTAATCAGGTCAGCTAGACAAACTACCTGATTTCACTGAAGATGCACCTCCTCTGATCATCTATATCTTTCTTGACCCCATCCCTTTCATTTTATCACTGGCTGGGGTAAGGTTCAGGGTGAGGGTTGGGGTGCTCTCAAAAGGCTTGTTGAGACTTTTTGTGGGTGGCTTATGTATAAGGTGAAACAAGGGAGGGAAGATAAATGAACTTTTTTATTAGGCTCAGCCAAAAAGGCAATTTGGAGGAGTTGAAAGCACATCAGATTTAAAAGTGGTTTAGTTTATCCCTTGGAGGTTTTTGGAAACATAGCGGTAGGTCAAATGAAAATAATATATGCTGACTAAAAAACAGACATGAAATTGAGTTTGTGTTAGGTTCAGGGGATTGGCAAGTAGATTTAATAAACATGAACCTGAATGTGGGCCATCTTTTTTGATCTTTTTTATTCTGAAGATGTGGTTCACGTGGGGTATATCCTCTGTTATGTGTTGTGGTTGGTAGTGTGTCTTTTTGTCTGTCTTTGTATTAAAATTAAATGTTCCATAAATGCTTGCTGCACACCAAATTACCTTTTTAAAAGATAATAAACTGAACTTGAACATGAACCCCCAATTTGGTCTCACTCTGTCTCTCCCTGATTCCCCCTTTCAGTCTTTTATGCATTGAGCCTTGTCTAATCTTCCTCAGACTAAAGGTTGTCCTTAGATGCCCCAATGGGCCTGTGTATTACTGGCGGTGTCGTACAGTAAGTACCTGCGTCAGCAGGTCAGCAGACCCAGACTGACTACCTGGGGACTTGCAAAGCTACTTCTGGGCCAGGCTGTCTGACACTGAGACGACCCACAAAGAGCCACCATGTTGGGTCAGGGAATGTGGAGCAGATGAGTCGTCCTTTGAGTTCACAGACAGGGGGGATGTTTGCAGGAGGGTAGGTTTGTGTGAGAAAACACACACACACACACAATCTAGAACTAGGCAAAACACAAACACAAAGCCTGAAATAAACCAGCCTCAGTTCAGTTTCACAGCTAACTTCGGCACCAGCCTCTGAGTCTCACTGAGTCTCAGCACAGACATGGGAACTATTTTGTGAGGCAAATTACACCTTAGACTCGTAGGACCCTGAATTTTAGCCCTAAAACTGTATTTCTGAAAATAGGGTTGTTTGTTTATCTGTGCAAGGATTTAAAAACAGAGCACATTTATGTCACACTTGCAGAACTGTCAAAGGGTAGGAAACAAAATGCAGCTGAAATAAAAGACAGAAAAAAGGACAGGGAGAGGGAGTTGAGATTTTAAAATGTTCTTCGTTGATTAACAAAATGACTTGTACAATTAAACTTTGGCATTTACAAATGGCTTATACAATTAAACTCTGGCAAGGGAGGGAAAATGTGTCCAATGTGTCCAAAATGTCCATTCCTAAGCTGCTACCTGCGCGCCACAGTGGCTATTCGAACGTATTGTATCATTATTGTAACACACAACATTCATATCAGATGATGAAATTAGATCTAAAAACTGCCCAAGTAAACGTAGCTATTTGCAAAAAGAAGATTAATACAGGCACTCCAAACAGTGTGTCCAAATGGGAAGTTACATTAAAAAGCCTTTATTTTTAGACTGGGCTAAAGTAACATTAAAAAAGCCAACATGTTTCGACCTCACATGCAGGTCTTCATCAGGGCTTAGTCAGCAATGAATGGGAAGGCCTCACCTATATAGTGACTTCACCTCATGTGACCCTACCATATGCACACGTCATGTGTTTACCAACGTGAAATGAAAATAAGAATAAAATACAGAAATGTTGTGAAATCAAAGATGATAATGTTAGAAGTCCATACATCCTGATCAACTTTACAGAAAACAAGTAAAATCAATGTCCTCATTCAGACCAGGATAGCAAAGTGCATCCAGTTGGTGTATCCAGAAAGTCTCCCTTTGGTTTAGTATCTTTTGTCTATCACCCCCCCTCGGTAGAGGTTTAACATGTTCAACACCCTGTATACGAAGCAAAGAGTCATTTTTGTTTTGGTGCGGGGGATGGAACGAATCCGCTCTAAGAATTGTGTTCCGAGAGGTCGGCTTTCTGAATAAGGTGGTGTGTAGCTGCCCATCCAGATCTTTGTAGATAGTCAGGTCCAGAAAATTAATGCTCGTCAATGAATATTCCAGCGATAATTTGATGTGTGGATTCGTTCCATCCCCCGCACCTCATCAACAATATTCCCTATGGCCAATTTCAGCATCTAAGGCGTATATGTGATTCTGACAGCGATTTCGTCGAGCAGGCTAACCAAATGGAGAAAAGGTTTCATGAAAGGGCCTAACGCCCAGAAACCACCCTCCACGCTTATAATGAAGCATGTTCGCTCCAACGCAACACCTTACTTACAAAGAGCAGACAACGGCAGCATCAGCAATCTCGCCCTTTTTTTGTCACCACCTACAGTACACGCGCTGCACGCATCAAACGCATTATTCAAAACAATTGGTCAATCATTGAAAGTGATGTGCAACTGCGAGAGGTGTTCCCTAAACCCCCCCTCGTATCTTTCAAGCGCGCACCGAGTCTTAGGGACAAACTAATGCGCTCTCATTTGCAGGCGGAAAAGAAAGACACCTGGTTGCGTAAACCTGTGGGCACTTACAAGTGCATGCATTGTCCCCACTGCAGTAATGTCACACAGGCGAAATCTTTTGTCCACACAAAGACTAACAAACAGTATAAACAAAGTGACTTCATTAATTGTAACACCACCTTTGTGATATACCGCCTTACTTGTCCCTGCGCCGAAGGATTCTTTTACATCGGACGCACCAAGAGACGCATGAGGGATAGGTTGGCGGAACACAAATATGCAATTAGAGTGGGCAATACCAATTATCCCATGGCAAAACACTTTGGCGAATATCACAACAAAAATGACTCTTTGCTTCGTATACAGGGTGTTGAACATGTTAAACCTCTACCGAGGGGGGGTGATAGACAAAAGAGACTAAACCAAAGGGAGACTTTCTGGATACACCAACTGGATGCACTTTGCTATCCTGGTCTGAATGAGGACATTGATTTTACTTGTTTTCTGTAAAGTTGATCAGGATGTATGGACTTCTAACATTATCATCTTTGATTTCACAACATTTCTGTATTTTATTCTTATTTTCATTTCACGTTGGTAAACACATGACGTGTGCATATGGTAGGGTCACATGAGGTGAGGTCACTATATAGGTGAGGTCTTCCCATTCATTGCTGACTAAGCCCTGATGAAGACCTGCATGTGAGGTCGAAACATGTTGGCTTTTTTAATGTTACTTTAGCCCAGTCTAAAAATAAAGGCTTTTTAATGTAACTTCCCATTTGGACACACTGTTTGGAGTGCCTGGATTAATCTTCTTTTTGCAAATGGACTTATCCCCGATATCCAAGAGCACCCAGCAAACATTAAGAACACGCTACTGACTGCTTGAGCTACCAGCCATCTGTGTGTTTTTCGTTTAAACGTAGCTATTGTTGATAAGAAAGGATATTGCTTGTTTACAACACTACATTGCTTCAAAGAATGCAAGGTCCTTCATGAGTTTATAAAATTGGAAATCAACCAAGACCCTAGCCTTAACCAAAAAAGGAAAAAGGCAGATACATCACTTCCAGGTTAAGTTTCAATCTGATTTTTTCTACTAATTTAAATAAGAATAAAATTTAAGAATATGCATACATTTTGCAAAAGTTGAACCAACACCCCAAAGTAATAAACAATTGCCTCAATCTCATGTAGTGCAGGAAAGACAGGCTGTCTCTGGTAACAGAAGGGACAATCTTGGCCAACATTAGGATTAAAGACAAAAGCATTAACAGCAACAGGCTTGTGAAGAATTCTCACTGCAAATCATCCACTATTTTTGTCAGGGTTCTGTGTTTTGGACTTCTTTGTTGGACTGTTTTTCTGTAGCCCCCTGCTGGTTGTTTTTTGTTTTTTAAATGAATCTTGTGCTCCCAAAGTGTTCACCTGTTTCTTGTCGAGCAAGACGTCACATGTACATAAACCGACATTAACAATGGTCTAACAGCAGGTCCAAGCTAATCATTCGAATGACACAACTTAACTATGCAACTTTCGATGGATCGTGCAAACTTTGCTGTTGGGAAACACCTGCATGGTTGAATGATCGATCGGACTAACGTTGTAAACATCGTTAGTTGTGTAGTATGAACAATGCAGTTGGGAAACAGCTGTGTCATAAGTCCATCGTTCAAACCAACAAAGTTGCTAAGGAAGTTGGTTTTTGGAAACAGACCCCTAGTTTGCTCTTTGGTATGCTCTGTTCCCTTTGCTCCCTGTTTTGCTGTGAGTTGTCCTGCCCGTTTTTGCCCTGTGTTTTCGTGTAGTTCTCCTATGTCTACTTTTTGTTACGGTCTTCTGGTTCTGTTTTTGCCCCAGTGGATCTCTGGTTTTTCCCCTTCCTTCAATAAACCCTTTTTGGGATTTCAGTATTTTGTGTGTGGTGCATTTGTGTCCAGCACTGTATAACATTCCTGACAATTTTAGGCAATGGTGGTTTATTAAATGTTCTCCACACTTCATTTTAAAACACTGCTCCAGGGCATGTCAATCCTGCTCAAAAACCACTTTTACACAAGCACTGTAAAGGCTCCAGTATACTCGCCGTGTCATAGCGCGCGCATGAGAACGTGACACTGCTGGATTTCTTGACAGGAAGACCGCAGGCAGTTCGGGTTGGCAGCAACACCTCCAGTGCCGTCATACTGAACACAGGGGCTCCCCAAGGATGTGTGCTGAGCCCCTTCATCTTCACTCTGCTAACCCATGACTGCACACCATCACACAGCTCCAACCTCTTCATCAAGTTTGCGGGTGATACAACTGTGTTGGGTCACATCAGCAACAACGATGAGACACACGAGCCGCCTGGTCAAGTGGTGCAGTGAGAACAACCTCTCCCTCAACTTGGAGAAGACAAAGGAGATTGTCGTAGACCTCAGGAGAGTACACTCACAGCACGCCCCCCTCACCATCAACGGAGCTGCTGTGGAGAGAGTAAGCAGCACCAAGTTCCTGGGCGTGTACATCTCTGAGGATCTCTCCTGGTCAAAGAACACTGCATCACAGGCCAGTAAAGCCCAACAGCTACTCTACTTCCTCCCCAAGCTGAGGAGAGTCAGAGCCCCAGCTCCCATCATGAGCAACTTCTACAGAGGCACCATAGATAGCATACTCATCAGTTATATCAGTGTGTGGTATGGCACCTGCACCGTGTCCTGCCGAAAAAAGCTACACTGAGTAGTGAGAGCAGGTGAGAGGATTGTGGGTGTCTCTCTCCCCTCCCTGCAGGATATCTACCACACCCGCCTCGCCCGCAAAGCCCTCTTCATGGGGATCCCACCCACCCACCCATCCTACAGCCTCTTCAGTCTGTTGCCATCAGGAAGGAAACTGAGTAGCCTCCGGGCCAGGACCAGCAGACTGAAAGACAGCTCCATCCACCAAGCTGTCAGGATGCTGAACTCTCTTCCTGCCCTGCCCTCTCTCCCCCATCTGACCCCCACACACACCACTTCCCTCTCTTGTTGTTCTTAGTGTAAGTGTCCCAGTCTGGTGAAACTTACCTAAGGCTGAACTCTGTCCCTGCTCTGCCCCCCCCCCCTTGGAGCCCCTACACACACCACTTTCCTCTCCCATTGTTCGTAGTGTAAGTGTCCCAGTCTGGTGAAACTTACCTAAGACACATTTCTCTCCTCCACTCCATAGTTCCTCTCCTACTGCTCCACAGTAATTTCAATGTACACTTTTCTTTTGCACTACAACCAATGACAATGTTCACTGTGGGCCTAGGGAGCACTGCAATGTCAAAATCTGTGTGTGCAACCTGTACATATATTTTTTTTACAATAAAGCTGACTTTGACTTTGACTTGACTTCTCCTCACCAGAGGTGTCAAATGCCACATCAGTTATACAGTTCGGAAAACCTTGCGTGTCAGAGGAGTGAAACAAGACTGTGTTGCAGGTTTACATCTTGATTCAGAAGACATTATGAATGGTAGTAGGACGATAGGAGAAGACAAAATAAGTAAGCTTACAGTAATAAATGCCTATGTGCACCTGTGTTGTTTTGTGAATAAGTTTCCAGCAATATTAGCTTTGTTGTAGCAATGGGAAGACATGTTTAGGCTGGTTGTTACTAGGCTAAAATTAGCTTAGAACACACTCATCATTGCCTATTGTTTTAAATGGGATGCTTAGAGGGGTGCACAATAATGATACAAAAAAATGAAGTGCACGACAGCCAGATGTGCACTTAAATTCGCCACGCCAGATGTGCACTGACATCATTTTGATGTCACTTTCCCGCATGCACAGCGTGGTGCGGCATGTAAAACTAGTATAAAACTAGCTTAAAACTGCTTACAAGTTGTGACACTCAGAATATTTGTGGTTTAGTTGGATGATGAGAGCAAACTGGCTGTTTTATCCAGAATAGGTGATAGTACCTGCCCAGGTGAATGCACCACTTCTGTACAGTAGTTCCCAAGTAACTTGGACTCATCTGCAGTGCAAGCAGTGTGCAAGTATTTTTCCAGAAGCTGTGGAGACATTTTGGTCTGTCTTGGAAATAAAGTCTAAGTACTAAATTTCCCCCTTTCTCTCTTCCTTGTTGCACAATTTCAAAACAAATCAGCTGGATCACATGGAGCTGTAACGTCACAGTGGCTGTCTCGGGGGTAAAAAAAAAGTCTGGATTCTCACGTATTATGCACCATCATTATCATAAATTCTATGGACAAAATTGTTTATGTGTGATATTTAAATCACACTCATTTTGAGGTGCTGCATTTATCAACAGTCATTTATTTTTTTGCTGAGATTGGAGTGATGCATGGTTGTGCTGGTTCCAACGTTCGTTTGATACATGAGGCCAAAAAAGTCTGGCTCTGATGGATGACCTTGTCCATTATCTTAGACAGCCTATTGACACTTTAGGTACAACACAGGAGTAAGACAGGTGTCCAGCAGCTAATATAAGTGAGATCGCCCTTTTTAGGAAGAAGTGTGTGGACTGCCCTACGATAGTTCACCGACATGCACCCCCCAGCATGACTATTGTTGAGCACAGCAAGCAAATCCTGTCCTATCTCTGACCAGAAGCACTTATAAAAGTGTACCGAAATACCATACAGGCCTGGAGCTTTGCTACACTCCATACCCTGAAGGGTTCTTTTCAGGTCCTCCACTGTCAGGGTGACATCAACCTGTTACAGGTGTTAGGGTGAAAAGTGCATCTAATCAAAATATGCTTGATTATCATGTTAAAGTGACTGTTTATTTGGGTGATTCTATTTGACATGCCAGCCTTTAAACCTATTTTTAAACCTCAAAATTTATTTTAAAAAAACAGCCAACTTTGGTTAATCATATCATTTGATAGACAAGAAGGATGAAACAGATTTGAAAAGAGCTTGAAATAAGGTGGTATAAAAATCTCAAAAAGCTAAAATTTCACCATGTTTCCTAGATCCCATCACATATAATATGTATAAGAATTATATGTTTTACTTTTGTTAGGTTATATGCATACATGAATTTGCTGCGCATAAGGAGATGAAATTCTCCTTCTAAATTCTAGTCATTTAGTGTGATTGCTTATTCATTTTTATGCTGTTGTCACATTAGCTTGGTAGTTATGTGTTCGTTTTGACAGCAATAATCCACATGATATTTCTCATCATCACAACGCAAATCCAGTTCATAGAAGTCATACACGCTGACTATGAGGAGTTGTCAAGCCAATAAGCTCTTTGAGCTTTTTACATTTTGATTCATCATTTTCAACTTGGCTTGGTTTCTTTTCTTTTATATTTTCCCATCCACCTTTCTAAAAAGAGGGAAGGAAAAAGAGAAGCAGAGAAAGATTTAAAGGTAGGAGGAGCATAGGAGTACAACTGAGTAACTTGGTAAGAGGTTATTGGTCCAGAAAAGAACAAGTGAGGGAAAATGAACAAAGGGAAATACAATTATCTTCATAGGTCAGCCAGAGGAGCACAGCACAGTGTGTGTGGCATCCAAATGACTTCCACTCAGCGTGAGACACACACCCCAGGTGAGTCCCTGGGCCAGCAGATCAGATGGAGTGCGTGACCCCTGAGACCTCCTGCTGATGGCCAAAGGCCTGAGCCACTGAGACACAGCAGCCCTTCAGGAGAAGGTGCATGCTAATGGGGCTGTGGGGGAAGGAAACCTGGAAGCACCTGCCAGTTTACTGACAAAACAGAGCTAGCATGCTGTAGTTAGTTCTGTCCTCCAAAAGGCACAAAAAGATATAAATACTGTATAATATAGTATTCAGTTCAACAGGGAGAGCATACGTAATTTACGTTTAAGTGTGTCTGCATCTCAAGAGCAATGTTCTGCAACAACCATAGTAACTACGAAAGTGAAAGAGAGTTTAACATCACAGGCAATGGATAGCCATTGTGTGTTGATTTCGAGACACGTGTCACAGATTTTTAAGGACTTATCACTGGTAGGGGAAGATGCAGTCCAAGCTTTCATTTTGGTTTGCTAAAGGTTTCAGTTTAAGAGACAATACATTCAGAAGATCAGACTCAAGAAACTTCCTTTTTAAAAACATACACTACCGGTCAAAAGTTTTAGAACACCACACTTTTTCCAGTTTTTTACTGAAAATTGTTTATTGTGTCATTTCACTCTAAAAATCAAAGCACAGAACAAACAAGCAATTTAAGTTGAAAAAAAATCATAAGATCAATTTATAAACCAAAATGTATTCTAAACTTTTGACTTATCAAAGTAGCCACCTGAGCATACTCGTGGCATTCTTTCTGCAAGGGAAATCAAATATTCTTCAGAAAGTTCTTCCAAAGTTTCTTGCAGAAGTTTCCATAAATGTGTGGCACTTGTAGGTTGCGTGACTTTCACTCTTCTGTCCAGTTCTTCCCAAACCAGCTTGATGGAGTTTAAGTCTGGAGATTGTGCTGGCCACTCCTTGTTTTCAAGCTTACCATCTTGTTCTTCTTTTCTGAGGTAGTTTTGGCATAGTTTAGACTAGTGTTTTGGGTCATTTTCTTGCTGTAGGATAAACCTCTGACCAGCTAGGCGCATACCAGAGGGTATTGCATGGCGCTGCAGAATGCTGTGGTAGCCATGTTGGTTGCTTGAAGTTGTTGTCCTGTGTGCTGCCTATCACACTATTTGTTAACTCTTACAGACATGCTCTCTGATTCAGTTGTGGCTTTGGGTCTGCCAGACCACTTTCTGTCAGTTTCCCCCAGTTTTTGAGTGCCTTTTGATGATGAAGAAAACTGTACTCACTGACACCTTGCCTTTCTTTTGCAATTGTCCTGTAGGAAAGACTAACACTTTCAAGTGTTATGATGGTCTGTCTCTCTCCCAATGTTAATTGCCCCTTTCTTGCCATTTTTGTAGCATTACACTACTTTCTGCAGTACAATACTGTTCACCTGATGCTCCTGAGGGTCTGGTACCACAGTGTGTGTTTCACCACTGCTTTTATACCAACACTGGGTGTTGTAAGTGATCAAGAAAAGTTGGAACACCTATAGGAATTAGTAGCACTAGCTGTCAATGCTGATTTAACCTTCATTGCTGCTGATCAGGTAACCAACTTTGTGGTTTTTTGTATAATTCTGAAATGTACACTATTTTTCGGTTTTAGGTAACCAATTTTTTTTTTACCTCTGGCTGTTCAGTACTTACCTTTTTGTACCATTTCAGGGTATTCATTGAACTTTCACTACTTGAATTGCAATAAATAACTGGAAAAAATAGGGTGTTCTAAAATTGTGTACATTACTAGTTTAATTTAGCAGCAGGGGTGAAAAATGTTTTGGAGCAATGCAGCAAAGTAGCATGAAGTATCCACCACAATGCAGCTTAATTTTAATGCAACTTCCAAGATCAGTGAACATATAAAGTGAGAGAAACAATTGTTAATTACAAACAATCAGTGTAACGCTGTCAACCTACCCCCTCAGAGCCTCTCTGGGAGTGCATCATGTGCTTGTGTCCAAAAATGTTTAGTTTGTTCCAGGTAGTGCCTCTAGAATGGACTGATGAAGGATTCAATTAATTGTGCAGAACCACTCCACCTCACTTAGACCAGAAAGGAGCAGTCAGAGCCATCCACCCCATTTAATGGCATAACAGGGGTCAGAAGTCTACCTGGATCACATCCACTTAAACAGAAAGATGTGGTAGTGACCATCCACTAAAACATGCAATAAAAGGTATCCTAGAGTTTATTCACTGAGTTATAAAGATGTACTAGGAGTCTATCACTGAAACATTGAAGTGGTGTGTGTGCTTGTGTGTGTGTGTGTGTGTGTGTGTGTGTGTGTGTGTGTGTGGTCTTGCATAGTCAGACACTCATTACACCATTCATCTGTACACGACCATGAGTGATGTAGAGTAAATGGGGGAGTGAAAAATTACAGCATTAATGGAGTCTTATAGCTCTAAACCAACCAACTAGAAAACCTTCCATGGCCATGTCTGTCTGTAAGTAAAAAGCTTTGTAAGTGAGGATGGAGAGCACAAGCTGTTGAAGTGTTTTTAAGTGGTTGTCCTCCACATTTTCTACAAGATGTCTGAGTAAACTGAACCTATAATTAAAACTGGCCCTGAGAGACACACACAGCTACCAAAATACAACTTCCGGTAACACTTTATAATACTGACTCCTTGTTAAGCATTAGTTATGCATTTGTTAAGCATTACTCAAACCTTAGGTAACCCTTTGTAAAGCATTTGTTAACCATTATCTCTTTATTATTTCCCATTACTTGACCATTAACATATACTGTTTGTTAATGGTTTGTTTATGGTTAGCACACATTTTGCAAAACAGTAACAAAGCCTTGGTAAAACCTTTCTTACTGATGTGTTAACCCATTAACTCTTTCTTATGTAACATAACTTAATCATTAGTAAGTAGTGTTAGTTAATAACGTGTGTCTCCAATAAGCAGTATTAAAGCCTTAGTTAACCCTATTTTATTCATGTGTCAAACCATTACTTATTTTTCATTTTGCATCACTTAATCATTAACAAGCACTGTTTGAAACCTTACTAAACCCTTTCTTAATCATTTTTTTTTATCTATAATGCTTTTTCTCTCATCACTTAAGCATTTGTTACTAGTTTGTGGGTAGGGAACACCTACTCCCAGTAGGGTGCTAATCTTGGTTAACCCTTTCTTTATCATTTGTTATTATTAATTATTTGTCATCATTACTTAAGTGTATATGTTAATGGTTTGTGTGTGGTAACTGTGACATGACATTAGTATGGTAGAGGCTTATGCAACTGCCTCTCAAAGATGTTTCAGGATATTTACTACTGCTTTGTTAAGGCATAATCACGTGTAACTAATGAGTTATAACTTATTACCAAAGTAAATCTGGGGAGCTATTCTAAAGTGAAACCTCTTCATACATTATCAAATGACTTATTAAGCCTAACCCCTGAGTAGTTAAGGAGTTACATCTCATTAACAAAGTAAATTTGGGGGGGCTATTCTAAAGTGAAACCTGTTCATACATTAACAAATGATTTGTTAAGCATAACTCATGTGTAGTTAAGGAGTTACATCTCATTAACAAAGTAAATCTGGGGGGGCTATTCTAAAGTGAAACCTGTTCATACATTAACAAATGATTTGTTAAGCATAACTCATGTGTAGTTAAGGAGTTACATCTCATTAACAAAGTAAATCTGGGGGGGCTATTCTAAAGTGAAACCTGTTCATACATTAACAAATGATTTGTTAAGCATAACTCATGTGTAGTTAAGGAGTTACATCTCATTAACAAAGTAAATCTGGGGGGGCTATTCTAAAGTGAAACCTGTTCATACATTAACAAATGATTTGTTAAGCATAACTCATGTGTAGTTAAGGAGTTACATCTCATTAACAAAGTAAATCTGGGGGGGCTATTCTAAAGTGAAACCTGTTCATACATTAACAAATGACTTGTTAAGCATAACTCATGTGTAGTTAAGGAGTTACATCTCATTAACAAAGTAAATCTGGGGGGGCTATTCTAAAGTGAAACCTGTTCATACATTTACAAATGACTTGTTACACCTAACAAAGTAAATCTGGTGAGCTATTCTAAATTGAAACCAGTTCAGAAATGAGTTTTTGAATGAAATGTAACAATTCTTTGCACTGGACAAGTAATTTATAAAAGATTTCTTAAGGCTTGTGCAGAGGTAGACTAAACAACAGTTTACTATGACAGATGAAACCAGAAGACAGATGGAAAACAAAAACATTTATTTAAAAAAATTGCAACACATGAACATGGTAACATCAAAGACATCTAGGCTATATTAAGAGTTGGGGCGTCCTTTGATCTTGCCACCAAATGGTCATGTGATTTTAGTCTAGCCTCGGAGGTTCCATGTAAACCCATCTCTGCCATAAGTTTGTGAGCATGGTAAGGTTATGTCTACTAATTCTCCAAAGTTGGCTGATCTGCTATTGTCCTGAATCAAGTGCACAGCTGATGTCAAGTAATTAAAATGTTGGTAAGGACCACTAAAAGGACTGTATTGGCTGGTTCGGGATGTTGAGATGAGTGTCGTATGGGGGGTGTCTGTTAGAACACCATGAAGCAGTTGTATCCTTTCAGTCTTTACTAAACTTTACACTTCAAAATGACATGTGACAGAGCCTTTGGTTATGTGTGGTCTGTAAACAACACAGAATAAGGCTAATCAACATACTGAATTACAATAACTAACATAAAACATACATTGACTGAAGGTACACCTTAACTGAAATAATCTTACATAAAGATGTAGCTGAACAGTAACAAAATCACCAGAGTATAATAATTATCTTCTTAGCATTACCTCAAATACTGGAACATAGCTTAACTAGCATGACTAGCAGATTTCCTATGCAAACCAATCCAATGCTAGTTTTCCGCTTAGCATTGCTAATCGGAAATAGCTAACTACTCTAATAATAGTAACATTAACAATGCAACCTAGACACCCAAACTCTGATAATTACTTACTATCTTGTACACATAACACTTACTTGGTCAGAAAGCACGCACACAACTCCTCATATGTCATAATCTTAATACTGTAACCTAGCTGACCAGGTGCTCTGTGCTGCCTGTCAAGCTGAACTGAAAACTGAATGGTTGAAACTGAACTGTAAACTGCACGCTAGGGGGCGTGGCTAAGCAGCAGTCTCAGAGTCTTTCTTACAGCCGCCCCCGAATTGCTGAGACAATTCACTCACGTGATTATGCCTTAACAAAGCAGTAGTAAATATCCTGAAACATCTTTGAGAGGCAGTTGCATAAGCCTCTACCATACTAATGTCATGTCACAGTTACCACACACAAACCATTAACATATACACTTAAGTAATGATGACAAATAATTAACAAATGATTAAGAAAGGGTTAACCAAGATTAGCACCCTACTGGGAGTAGGTGTTCCCTACCTAACAAATGCTTAAGTGATGAGAGAAAAAGCATTATAGATTAAAAAAAAATGATTAAGAAAGGGTTTAGTAAGGTTTCAAACAGTGCTTGTTAATGATTAAGTGATGCAAAATGAAAAATAAGTAATGGTTTGACACATGAATAAAATAGGGTTAACTAAGGCTTTAATAGGCCTACTGCTTATTGGAGACACGTTATTAACTAACACTACTTACTAATGATTAAGTTATGTTACATAAGAAAGAGTTAATGGGTTAACACATCAGTAAGAAAGGGTTTTCTAAGGTTTTACCAAGGCTTTGTTACTGTTTTGCAAAACGTGTGCTAACCATAAACAAACCATTAACAAACAGTATATGTTAATGGTCAAGTAATGGGAAATAATTAAGAGATAATGGTTAACAAATGCTTTACAAAGGGTTACCTAAGGTTTGAGTAATGCTTAACAAATGCATAACTAATGCTTAACAAGGAGTCAGTATTATAAAGTGTTACCCAACTTCCTTTACTTTTGTTATGAGGCTAATTATGAGTTTCGGTGGTATCACTGGAGTAGCATTGGAGTCTTAGAATCAGATGTTTAATTAGGACACAGACTACAACCAGCATCAGTGTAAATATGTGGATACCCTCTGGCTATGTGCTGTAGCTCAAGTACAATCTGCCCGAGTTATACTCTTTTAGACAAACTATTCAGGCCCCTTGGGTGAAAATACAAGATGTGGGATATGAGACAAGTGATGTGAAGTGAGATGGGATGAAGTCCCCACAGCATTTTTCAGGGGCTTGGGGTAGTTAGGAAGTGACCCAGGCAGTTATGTGTAAGTCCACTCATTCATTCATTCATTCATTTAGGTGAAACTGGGGGACTTACCTTACCACTTTGGTGGGACAGTCTGAGTAGCAGGGATCTTGAGGAACTTTAAACTGGCCTATTGTCCCATCTCCAAACACTGTGGAGTGGGATAGATGGAAAAAAAACAGACAGAGATGGACCGACTGCAAGACAGAGAGAAAGAGAGAGAGAGAGACGGCTTATTCCTTTTAACTCTATCTTACAAAAATGCTTGATAGTGTCACCAGGGAAACATATCTGTATGTGATGATGAAGACCTCACCTGCATGACTACTGCATCAACTCTCCAGATAAACAAGATGACAGAGCCGAGAATCATAAATTCATTCTGACATATAGTCTATAGTTGTCGTCACACTGAGAACCAGGCAAGAACGTGGTCTGGTGTGGGAAATAATAATTCTAACCCGACTTATATTAGGCCTTGACTTATTCCATCATCCATATAACATGTTTAACAGAGAGGACAAAACCGTAATATAGCATGTTTTAAGTCAGAGGCAGGTCTGAAAGTAGACTGAGGGTAAATCTAAATGTTGAGGGTGTGCAAAGAGCAAAATTAACTACACTGAAGAAAATTAAAAAATGAGTACAAAAAAGAGAATAATAATGAACAAAAATGACAGTGCATTCCCAAATGATCTGCTCCACTGAGGGAATCCTAATACCTGTCCGGGCTGCAGTCATCATATTAACTGGTCCACTAAGTTGGCTAACGGCCCTCGCAGTAAGCGGGGCTGCCAAGAGAGAAAGGGTGAGGGTGTAGCGTGTGTGGGGAGGTGGTTGGGCATGTGCAGAGGCAAGAGTAGGATGTTAGATTGATGGCAGTGATCAGACAGCATCAGAGAGCTTCTTCCCCAACTCCCTGTCATTTCCCTAATGAAGGTGAAGTGTGTGTCTCTGGTCTCCAAAGGGCCCACACACAGCACCGGGGGAAAGGCATCAAGGCATTCCAGACCCGCACTACTGCTGCCACCACCAAATGTATCTGAGGCTAACTAGATAAACCTCTTGGGGTGTAATAGTAAGAATAATCAATGTGAAAAAATAAACAGAAAGGTATAAGAGTCTTTTTTTGCTGGCGTTACCATTATTGCCATCACTGCCTTTAAGTGCAAAGAAAGTTCAGAGACAATGTCTAGGTGACTCTGATGGTGCCAAAGATACCAAGGAATGAAGAAAGAGGAGAAAAACGTTTTGGAGGAATAGTACCTCTGCATCAACTTAGCTATGGCAAGAATTATTTATGGTATGATTAAACCTCACCAGTGAAATACAAGGCCTTCATCCTGCTGTGCGATAAAGGTTAAAAAGGAATGGGATGGAATGGCAAGTCATATTCAGACTTCACAGAATTTCCGCTCTCTTCCACCCTGTGCAACACCCGGCACAGTGTGCTTAATTTGTTGAATTTGTGCTAGACCATAAAGATTAAAAGCTAAGAACTAAATATGGTTAACCATTATGGTCTCCCACCCAAATGAATCAAAAAGCGTTAACCTTGAAATAACACTTGAGCTTTGTGGCTGGATTGTGGATTATGTGGTTTGTAGAAGTTGGGCTGATGTATGCTGTTTTGCAGAATCTGCTCCACATGCACTGCCATGTGGAAATGTTCTGGGCAATGGCCTGAATGCACTCCACCAGTCCTGCTGCCTGCGTCCTGGGAAGGTTAAACAACACCAACTACACAAGGACCTCCATGGATGCACACATGCACACACACAGTAGCGGTTGAATGGGGGTGGGGGGGTGCGGTGCCAAGAGGTGGTCTTGCCCGGGGAGTAACACTGTAGAACCACCACTGCACACACACACACACACACACACAGATAGAAAGAGAATGAGACAGAGATACAGACAAACAGAGAGAGAGAGAGAGAGAGAGAGAGAGAGAGAGAGAGAGAGAGAGAAAAAAGAAAGAAAGAGAGATACAGCTCATATATAACATAACAAAATAGGTAGAATTTTTCATGCATTTGTTTCCTGTTGGCACATTAAACTCCAGTGACTTACAACCTATGCTTCAGGTTATATTGGTGAGTCAACTGTGTGGGCTGCTGGTGAAAATTAGAGAGATTCTCACATGCATGCCTAACTACACAGCCCTGAGAGATATGAATTTTGGTCTGGGTTAGTTCAGAGAGGTCATCCAGATTGGACTGCAGGAGCATAGCGAATACAAAATTACTTGACTGCAATAAGGTTTTTCACTTGATAAAATGCACACAGTTTATATTACAACATCAAAGGCTTTAAGGTTTTAAAGTATTAAAAGGCATACTTCTTGTTTGTTATTTTTGTCATTGCCGTTTTCTTTGGTCAAAGAATTGTAAATGCACACATAAGGCAGCAAATGCTAACACAAGGTGGCATATAAGCTAGTGTAGTAGTAAAAGAAGGCTACTAGTCGTTCAATATTGCTACCAATGATTCTGTGGAACCATCTAATCTACTCTCATGTAGGGGCTGTGATGTTAGATGAACGGAGACTGAATGCATAGTTGAATGGAGAATGAATACAAGAAGAATATTAGATAAGCAAGTTTCACAATTATTTTGTCCATTCAAACCGGCCAGAGATTGACCGAGTCGGCCCATCGGGAATCCTCCCGAATCTTCCAAGGAGGTGTGTGTGTGTGTGTGTGTGTGTGCTACAACCTGCTCCACAACCTGTGAATACACGCACAGTGGCGAGACAGAGAGATGAGAGGGAAGCTGATCGGCAGATTTTTTTCCGCTACTGCAGATAATTTTGTCAACTTGTAATATATTAATTTTGTGAGTATAAATGTTCTTTCTAAATTTCTAGAATGTTGAATTGAGGGGACAAGACGTTTATTTAAGGGGGCGATGCCCCCTCTTGCCCCTGCATAGAGCCGGCCTCGTTTTCTCCCCTGTCTCACAGTCTACATCTGCCCTTTGCTTTTTCCCTCTCCCTTTTCCTTTCATCCTCCTTTTTATCACTTTCTCATTCTGTTTCTCTTATTCCCTCTTCCCTTCTCATATTATTGTTTTGGAATATCAGACGGAACTCATGTAATAACACTGTATTACATAAACACTCTGCTGCATAGAGGCATTTCCCAAGTCAGCTCTCTGTATGTAGAGCACATTATAAAAATGTGTTTCAGAAATGCCCTTTATAGCTTTGGCTTCTTGTTACAGTCTTAATGGATGCACAAAGAACAGTACTTGATATTATCTCTGTAATAACATGTCAAACTATTTCCTCTAAAATAAGCTAGTGATTAGTGATAAGTGAGTGTTTTGTGTGTTGATGCACGTAAGTAATTGAATGTAAAGCCACACTTTTCCTTTACTGATTAATTTTGTGTGTGTATGGAACATCAGGACCCGAAACTGAGACCGGGGATGGGGGATGGAGACGAGGGGGTTTTGAAACTTTAATCGGTTTTCTACTGGAGCAGGAGAGAGAGGACGAAAACGTGGCTTGTCTCACATGGTAACAGAGGAACAGGCAGCCTCCCTTGTCGAGGTGGCATTAATCCAGCATCATCAAGGGGCTCTGGCGCTCGCTGCCGGCCATTCAGGGAGCTCTCTCAGGGGCTTTGCTTTTGTGCTCTGCCATGGCACCCTGTTTAAAGAAAGGGCTTGAATTCTGGCCAGTACCTCAACTGAACCCTTCAAACCCAACCAACCCTTCACAACACACACAAATCACTGCAGGGTCGGGGCAAGAAAGGCAAACCTGTGAGAAAAGCAGGTTTATGCCACTGCTCTGATAAGGTGCGTCCAATGGTGCGTGACCCCCCTCTGCTAGATGATCCAATCACTGGGCTTGTTAAGGCTGACTATAAAACACCAGCTTCCAATAATTACCCTGATGCCCGAGCAGCAAGGTCAGAGCTACCTGATAGAGTGTGCAGCATTACAAGCTATTGATTTCAGTTAGTTCTCGTACCACATTATATTATTCACACCCTTGCAACACTAACAAGCTAGCAAATACATATGGCTGCTCCTGGACATGTGGAAACTGTAATGAGGTGAGAGGAGAGTCGGATCCAAAGGAATGAGGAAGACGTGTCGCAAAGGAACACAGCTCAGCATTTCAGCTTTAGTGAAATTAATCAAACGCATCTGTGTTCAGTGCAGCATGTTGGAAAAAATGTGAATTAAATACTGTATCTAAAAACAAAAGAGCCACTTCTTTTTATGTGTTTCTTATTCTCATCTCTTCTCCTCCCTTCTCCCCCATTCCCTTCGAGGAAGTGGTGCAGAGCATGGAAGAGGTGAGTGATCAAGAGACGAGAACAGATGTCATCTGCACAGCTTACGCTGGGGAGGGGACGACGACACCTTTTTCAAAGCCTTTGTCAAAGTGTGTCACACAAGACAACCAATCAAAACCAATCAACATCTTGTCAGTTTTTTTCCCATTCCTTCCTTTCTCTCCCCCCTCTCTCTTTACCTTGCTCACTCTCTTCCTTCCTGTCTTAGAAGTGCCATTTCATGTTTCTGTCAGACCTGAAATGCAAAGTCACACAGCGTAAAGAATCTGCTAATTAAATGACAACATACATTGCTATGATGAGGTAGAGCACTCATTGGGATGATTGAATCAGAGTCTCATCCTCTACATCCTAACCTAATTGCCTGGATTTAACTGATGCAATGGTAACACTGGCTCACAAACCACAAAAAGGCAAAGTAATGCAAAGCTAAACAACACAACGCCAACCATGATTCAGTGACCCAAAGTTTAGGGTAATAAAACTTCAGAAAAAATGTAAAAGAATCTATATAAAAACACAGAAGCTGCCTGGCATAATTATAGGATAAAGTGCAGGCACCAACACCTGTCTTTATAGGTGGACAATGTGGTGTATATATAGCTACTGGTAGACATAATAAGAACAACACGTCTAGTACTGCCTGCTGCTTTGTCATCTACTCTAAACCTAATATTACATGGAATAAATGTGTGACAAGGAGCCAAAAGTCTTACTGTATGGGAAAATAAATCCAGCCTTACACATAATTTCAGACTACAGTAAATCTTTACAATCTTTCCTCGCCAACAAAAGGGTGAACAGGGCTTGTATGGGTGTATGTGCATATGTATATAAAAACTGTTCATACAAAGATTTCTACATAGAAAGATGGTACAGAGGCAGCAGTGGTGGCTCAAGGATGTGTATATGCATCCGAACGCGCACACTCGCCCTCCCACCTGGCTCTTAATGGCAGAGCTGAGCTCCTCCAGGTGGCGTGAGTCACTGGTGTTGTCCAGGCGGGACAGACTGTCGATGCGCTTCATGATGACCTCCAGCATGTCGCTGATCTTCCGCAGCACGCCACGTGACTCCACAACGCCCATCACTGCAGACGGGGAGAAAGTGAGATTTAAAACACCTAACCAGAACTTATCACTTAGTCAGATAATAGGTTAATAGATATAGTTTTTCAATATTAAAGCTACAATATTTCAACTTTTCAGATAGGTGCAGTACACCATTCACACATTTTTTGGGTTATATATTACACAATTGTGTGATTTGGGGTGCTTTGTAGTCTTTAATTCGTAATAACGTGCTAACAAAAAACATTACAACTGTAACATTATTATTTCAACAGGGAAACAGTCACCTTTCCACTCTGGCATTTAATGAGAAGTTTGGCACCCTTTAAAGAGCAGACAGGCAGAGCAAAGCCCCAGTGACAGATCATGTCACATTATCATCCTCATTGTCATAGTCCTCACTTATGGCACTGTTGTTGCCAAAGAGCTGCACAGTGGATGGCAAAAGGGGAATGTCATGTTCTTGAGCTTAAGAGTGTTGATGGGTTAATGAGTAAGTTCAGAGAGGACAGGCGATGTGTCACTCAGTGCTCATGGGGGCAGGGGGCAGGACTCGGACTTGGCCAAATTTTATTTTATATATATATAATTTTATTACGAGAGCTGTTTCATTAGATTTCATCTATTTAATGCCATCTCCCATTTCTGGACAGTGCTGTGAGCCCAGGTTTTTATGAACTAACACCAATTCAGCAGCTATTAGCAGATGAAGAGAAACTTTGCCATGTATGGCAGAACACTCTGAAATTGAACGTCATTTCTGGGTATGTCAGTGTTGATTCAATACATAGTGCACACAGAAATATTAGAAAACATAAAGTCTGATATTTCATACATAAATAAAATGTATAGATTTTTTATCAAACACCTTTGTACAGCCTTGGTATAATATATGAGGTGTTTCATCCCAGGAGACACACTGTAAGACGAGAATACAGCAGCCTCACCGCAATCATAGATACTGCATAAGATGTTGATCTATATTTTATTGGCATACTCCAGTGATAAATACAAATAAAAAAGTTGTTGCAAAGTCGCACACCAAGCAATTCAGAAGCACAAGCATGGTAACAGTGGTATGAGATACTGACTTACAACCTGTTAAATTACCTGCCAATACAACAAGAGCAGCTACAGAATGATGACATGGTAAGAACAGCCATTTCACCAGTGTACAGTGTGTGTGCACTTAGGGAGCATCATGAGAGAGGCACTCAGCTGTATCTGCTCAATAGGCTGTCAAATAACCTTTGTAAAATAATAAAAAATAGAGTTAGATGATAGCGGTTCAGGCAGATATGGAATTCGCTGATGTATGCACAAGGCCTACCATGCCAATGGAACTTCACTGTCTGGTGTCAAAACAAAAATGGGCAGACCATTAAACAAACTGAATAGGGAACATGGTCATTAGAAAATCAGCAGAACAAAGTGTTCAGTTCATGCTCTCAAATCAATGTACATATATAAAAAGCAGCATTTTGTCACTACATGTGTTTCATTAGCAACATTAGCAATCACTGCTCAGCTTACAGACACTAGCACACTCAAGGGAATAACTATCTTTTCACCACATCAAAGAAAGTTCATTGTACTTTCGAGATATCGACTGAATAAGCCATTCTAGATTAGAAGCTTTTTCTATGGGCAATGTTGAAGACATAACCCTAAAGGTCGATGTAGTTGATGGAACATTCACTTGTGTAATAAATAATTTCCCATCCTTCTCAACTGACCTTGCTACTATTGATGGATTTATAGCATGTTATATAAAGACAATTCAATTGGACTTTATGGCCAGATTTTACGTGCATTTTTTGCTGTTCTGCTCCTGCCTCCACAAAGGGGACATATATCAAACTGTAAAGAGAGAGGGAACTGTCCAGGCTTGAAGCAGCAGGGAGGAGAAGGACAGTGGTGAGACAGACTGAGTGTTTCATTGCATGTTTGGACACTGTCAGCATTAGGGAAAGGTCTCACCTTTGTCTTATTTATGGCCACAGTCCACTACACTCCCCAACCCCATCCACCATGAGAGAGTAGGGGTTGTACATGGAAATCCAGTAGGTGTTTGAAGGCAGCTGTAAACATTTCATCTATAGAGTATAAGTCCTACCAAAAATGTGGTCCAGCCTGAACAGCTAAACCTACAGTAATTAGGCAGGTAGATTAGTAAAATGCTAATTAGTAAAATCAACTGTGTTACATGCACAGGCAGGAAGAGCACATGGCAGGACTTTACCTTTTTAAAGAAGGGATGGTTATGAAATATCCGCTTCTTCATGTGGCCTACACTACATTCATTTTGCAGCATGTTTTTCGATACTATTATAATTGCAGGGCAATCATCTAATACTTTTTAAAATACTTTTATTTTGTAATCATTTTGGAAAAACCTCTCCCACCATAAGAGTGGAAGTTGTAGATGTAATTAAATTCGTGAAGGTATTTGCAAGGTATCTTTAAAAATGTCTTAGAGTATCTGCTTCTCTTGGTAGTCTGTACTGTGTTGGATATATTAGCATTGACCCACTTCCATTCAATTAAGCCAAGAGTCCACCAGATTTTACTACATATTTAGGGAGAGGTGAGCCCACAGGAGTGGGGTGGAGAGTGATTATGACTCCAGCATTTGCTGTTAGGGCAACTTGTCTGGCAAAAGATTTCCTGGAAGTATTAAACCAATTAGCATTATTACCTACATTAATATTTCACACAACCACATTGTGATTTTAGGGCCATGCAGCAGAATAGCAGTAGTAAAAAAGAGGCCAGAGTAGTAAATGTTGATTTAATGTACAGCTGTGTGCGAGCAGCGATGTTCCTGTCACCTTATCACTGGTCCCTGACAAATTACCCCACATGAATAATAGCTGGATGACCCATTTCTTTAGCAAAGTGTATGGCTCATGGGAAACTTTGTTTTCTCTGTGATCTGATGGTACACAGGAGGCTGTGTAGGCCTGAGCACAAGAGTGAAGTAGTTGAAGTTCTTAAGAGACCACCATTTAGCTACACTATGGCCACAGTAAGGAGGAATTAAAAGCCCCTGTATAACACAAATAAAATTCACACAAAACTTTGCCCTCACAAAGGGTGGATAAGAGATAGGAACAGACACCATGAGCATGGCCTGCCTCCATTAAAACCATGGTGTGACCACACTGACACACACACTGTTTTTTGGGAAAGAGCACAAGGGGCATAGTTTGCAGTGGTGGCACTAGGGACCACATGGCGGGTTCTCTCCAGGGCCCCCAACTTGCTACTTCTGAAAAAGGTGACAAATCACTCCTGCCAGAATATTACCTCACATTTCAATATTCATTGAATGATGATGTTAGTTAACTGATATTTATATTGCTTCACTACCTCTTACAACACAGTCATGGTGGTACCTAGGCCCACAAAGATGGTATCAATTAACGATATGGTAAATATGCTTCTGATGGATCACAGCCCAAATGGTACTCACAGCTCAAATGATACTCAAAAATTCTGTGTATTGAGAACATTTATATATATACACCATGAGCACAGCCAGAGGTAAAAAAAAAATTGATTACCTAAAACTGAAAAATAATGTACATTTCAGAATTATACAAAAAAGGCCTTTTTTGGGGAACACAAAGTTGGTTACCTGATTAGCAGCAATGAAGGTTAAATCAGCCTTGACAGCTAGTGCTACTAATTCAACTAATTCAACAACTTTTCTTGATTACTTACAACACCCAATGTTTGGTATAAAAGCAGTGTTGAAACACACACTGTGGTACCAGACCCTCAGGAGCATCAGGTAAACTGTTTTGTACTGCAGAAAGTAGTGTAATGCTACAAAAATGGCAAGAAAGGGGCAATTAACATTGGGAGAGAGGCAGACCATCATAGCACTTAAAAGTGTTAGTCTTTCCTTCAGGACAATTGCAAAAGAAAGTCAAGGTGTCAGTGAGTACAGTTTTCTTCACCATCAAAAGGCACTCAAAAACTGGGGGGAACTGACAGGAAGTGGTCTGGCAGACCCAAAGCCACAACTGAATCAGAGAACATGTCTCTAAGAGTTAACAAATAGTGTGATAGGCAGCTCACAGGACAACAACTTCAAGCAACCAACATGGCTACCACAGCATTCTGCAACGCCATGCAATACCCTCTGGTATGCGTCTAGTTGGTCAGAGGTTCATCCTACAGCAAGAAAATGACTCAAAACACTAGTCCAAACTATGCCAAAACTACCTCAGGAAAAAAGAACAAGATGATAAGCTTGAAAACATGGAGTGGCCGGCACAATCTCCAGACTTAAACCCCATCGAGCTGGTTTGGGAAGAACTGGACAGAAGAGTGAAAGTCAAGCAACCTACAAGTGCCACACTATTGTGGGAACTTCTGCAACAAACTTTGGAAGAACTTTCTGAAGAATGTTTGATTTCCCTTGCAGAAAGAATGCCACGAGTATGCTCAGGTGGCTACTTTGATAAGTCAAAAGTTTAGAATACATTTTGGTTCATAAATTGATTTCATGATTTGTTTTTCAACTTAAATTGCTTATTTGTTCTGTGCTTTCATTTTTAGAGTGCAATGACACAATAAACTAAATTTTCAGTAAAAAACTGGAAAAAGTGTGGCGTTCTAAAACGTTTGACCGGTAGTGTATATATACTTAAAGTATGTACAGTATATATGTGGTGAGAGGCGGTTTCACCCGGGGAGTAAAACACTGTAGAACCACCACTGCTCACTGGTTCAACACCCACTTACAGTACGGTAAGTTAATTCAGCCATACCCCCTTCAGGTTGCTGCATCCCTCCAATGACTGATTGTTGTGCTGAGCCAACATTACTACCAGGTCTCAATACAGACTTTACTTGTTCTTACTGCCTCAATGGTAGAACAAGATGCCAAATACCATTCACTCAGCCACTAGTCTAGACCCTTTTAAAAACACCCTAAAACATACCTGTTTTCCCAACACTTTCCTGTTTAAACTGACCTAGCTGCATGCAGCATTTTTTTTCGGTCCTTATATTTTACTGATTTTTTTACTATGTTGTTGGGCTGTTTCTTATTTTAAATGTTTATTTATGATGATTGTAACATTTCATGGTGATCTCGAGGTCCATCTTCATTTTATGGCATAAACCTTTCTGTATGTGGCCAAGATCATCTTTTTAATGATTAGTGATGACTGTGTCTTGTCAGGTTTTTTAGGATCATGATGAGCTCTTCTTTTTTTGTTTGTACATCGCCTTGAATAAAGGTGTTTGCCAGTTATCAATAAAGTTAATTAAGCTCTGGGACTGCAACATTTAGTGATGTTTGCACAGCGTTGTTCTTGTACCTCACCGTACTAGTAACTGCCTCGGCAGAGCAGTCATTTTCCAAGTTCAAATTGATAAAGACCTATGGAGTGCCATGGGAGAGGAACGATTGAGTGTATTGACCGCACTTTCCATTGAGAATGACAGAGCTAGGAAATTGGAAATGGGATCAGCTCTATTGTTAATGAGTTTGCTTAGCAGAAGGCACACCTAACCTAGCCTTAACTTCTGAAGGGGTGAGCGCAGGCTTTCTTTTATAACTGCAACTGATCGGCTAAATGGTTAAATGGCGGCTGTGCCATGTATGTAGCCTATGTGTCTATCGACTGTGTTTGCTGTTTGATTAGAACATTGTTGTGCTGTTAGGGAAATGTGGTTGTCTGTTCTGCTAAATAGATCTTTTTGCGTTCTGGTTTTGGGCCAAAAGGAGAGTGTGCTGCTGTTAGTCATCAGTGTGCAGTTTATTTACATATTTATGACCTCAGATGCCGCTACAGCCTTGGTTGAGGAAAGCATTTAAGGATATAAGCATGGGGAGAAATGGCACAAAGACAACGGAGAGAGCAAGAACAGAGTAAGAGAAAAGTGGACAGAGAAAGGGATGGGAGGAGATAGAAGCACAAATAAAAAGAGCAGTAAGAAGGAATCACAGAGCAATAACAGGAGGAGACAGAAACAAAGCTTTACCTTTACCAAAACCAACACACACACACACACACACACACACACACACACACATACATACACACACACACACACACACACACACACACACACACACACACACACACACACACACACACACACACACACACACACACAAACACAGGCACTTAACAGTGAATCTAACAGCGTTAGCCTCAGAAAAAAAACATGGAGAGAGGGACAACTTAAAAACATCAAAGTAGTGCATGACAATAGAAAAATTAAGCTAATCATGATTAATCACACATTTAGTTACAGAAGTTACAGAATTCTCCTTTTTTATAACGAAGGAATGTCACACATCATACACAGGCTTGTGCATGAAAACACCTTTAAAAGAGCCAGTTGCGGTGTCTAGTCTAATTTGTCCTCAACGAGGTTCAGTGGCCTGCAGTCACGAGCAATCCATTTTGCCACAGCATTAGTTAAACTGTTGATTAACTTAGTTGACTTTTTCCCTACTACATTTGGCAAAAGGAGTTTGACAACTAGCTTTGCCACTTGTATCAATGTTGGATTTAAAGTTTATAAAAATGTATTTAGCAGGCAGGAAACTGGTTTTGTCTCAGTGAAAGGACACCAGACACTTCTACATTACAGTAACTGTATATAACTTCTATTTGTAAGTTTTTGTAAAAAGCAAATGACCTGAAAGTACAACAATATTAAACTCCAGGCTCATGTTTTTTTTGTTTTTCAGACATGACACACACTCACAGCAGCATCAACAAGCACACCTGAAAAGCCACCGGCAATTACAGAGTTGGGGTGTGATGTCAAAAATACAATCACACTGGTGGGAAGTGTGGTGTATGCATCTGCACAAATAATTAGCATTAAAGAAACAACTCATTAATTTTTTACTTTAATCACATGCATTAACGGCTTAATAAAGACATTATCAACGCTTCTTGACAGTAAACACATGTATGTCTTTTTTTTCTCCCTTACTCACTCTGATACACACATAACCCTTTCTCCTTCTGTCTTTTTTCTTTCATTCATTGATTTTTTTTGTCCTCTCTCTCACACTCTGAGTCCTCCCCATTTTAAACTGCCCCTAATCTGACCTGTCAGGTGAGCAATTGTGGGCATTTAGGCTGGCAGAGCTAGAAGCACATGTGTGCACATGCTTTCTCTTTCTCTCGCCTGCTTGCTCTTAACCCACACACACACACACACACAGCCAGATAGAACTGCAATGAGTTTCTCTCCATGGGACCCAGAATGAAAGCCATCTTTGACTCAGCAGGGAATGCGGTTAAAAACCTGGCCTGTTTAATGGCCTCCACTCCAGAGCCTCTCAACTCTCCTCCTCTCCCTCCATCTAATTATCATTTACCAACAAAAACATAGTTTGGGGGAATTAGATCCTGCCGAATTGCTATAGTAGGGCCAGAGTTTTATTTATTCATTACCTGATGAAAGTTAAAGTATTGATTATGAAATCTAGGCCAAGTTTTTTGCCCCTCCTTTTTCCCTCTCTTCTTGCCTTTCTGTCTCACTCTCTCTAGCTATGCAAAACGCTGTATTTACCATTTGACAAAAACAGATTTTGAAAAGAACAATAAAGTTTTAGCAACATTTAAGCATAGCGCTATTTTGAAACGTATGTGGTATCCTGCATGTTATCTGTCTTTGTTGAATTTCCTCCTGTTTAAATGAGACCAAGTTACAGGAAGTGTCTAAGTAACTGTAAACGTTTCTAGGTATTCCTATACCACACTGACAAAAGACCAGTTTTAAGTGAGGTTCAAATAAACCCCTCAGAAATATCCTGTAATGTACTCACTCAGACACTGGCTGAACATCACAATACTGAGAGAGATTATGTAATAACAGTGTTTCTTAAAACTGACTGTGGTTGTTTGAAGAAAAGAGAGCTGTTATGAAAAAGAATAAATAATTTGTGGTGTGTTGGAAATTTTGTAAAAGTCCCCTTAGCACCACCCTTATCAGTCCTGTGACTCAGATGAGCGAAAGTTAAGCGTTCTCATTTCCTCCAGTCAAGTAAGGAAGGACTTGATGCTGAGAACTAGGGGCCCCTCCCTGTGTACATGTTTACCATGTTGTCCTTGCAGCCTTGACTACACAGACCATGCACATATATGAGATAGGTCTCAGACAACACAGGATGCATGTGATATGACAAGCCCAAAGGAAGCGCACACAATGTTTGATGAGGGCTTGTTTATATGACTTGCGTGAATGTTGTTACATAAAGCACAATTCAAGTCATGAGATGCCAAACAACAAATTCCCCAAAATGAACATACAGTGCCTGACAAAAGTCTTGTCGCTTATCCATTTTGTAGAAACAAAAGCTTATAACCTTACTTTTAATTAATCCATTTGTAACCAGGGGTTAAAGACACACACACACACACACACACACACACACAGATACACGCACACACAAAGTAAACTACCCAGTCTACTACCCACATACTACATACAATACGTAGAATACACGGGGTAGAGACTTTTATTTTGAAACATCCAAATAGCTGAGTAACATCAGCAGCCAATCAGAGGCTGCGCTAACCACGTTCGGGCTCGCGCTACAGAACAAAGCAAAGCCGTTAAGTTACATTAGCCGTTAACTTGTATCAAGAACCGTCACCCACTTAATTGAGAGCTAGTAAGAAAACTTTGACCATCTAACGAAACATCTAACGTAGCCGTATAAAAGAAGAAAAAACAAGTCTTGTAACATCCCCCCAGAGAACCAATTAACAGCAAGAAGCCGGCAAACTGCCCCGTTCGCCTAGAGACCTGCGGTGATAATCATTCATCGATCAACGGTCAGGTTTTTTGTGTGGTTTAGTTCACGACAGTTTGAACTGCAACTGTGGTCCCGGATCCATCCAGTCACCCTGATGGCGAGCCGTCCCTTCCAGTCCACATAAGTTTTACTATTTTGTTATTTTACTTAAGGGCCCGGAATTTATTTCTTTTTTTTTTTTATAGTGTGCACACTACTTTTATTTATTATTTAGTTGGGTTATTCATTACTATTTGTATAACTAATTGTATATAATATACGAGTATTAACTCAAACAAAGTACAACTGTGTTGTCTCATCATTGTTGCTCTTCATTGGCTCCCTGCGAATTTAGTCCTTCTGATATCAGGTCCATAGTATTGATCTATATATATATATATTTACTGTAATTCACTCTTGCTTAATTGCAAAGCTTGGTTACAGAAGTGGCGAGCCTGCCAGGAGCCAATTGTTTGAGCAGCAATATTGAGCAGCAATCTGTTATTACTAATATGGATTTTATACAGAAGTCTGGTGTCAAAATTCCAAATGCAGTTTTAATTAGTGGAATAACTCACGTACCCGAACAAGACGAACAAGCCCTTGATTTCCTTAAACAATATGGTAAAATTGATAGAGTACTTTTAGTTGAAGACCCACAGTCCGAATTCTTCCAAAACCTGATCGTTGAATATTCTAGCAGTTCAGCTATTGAAACCTTAGAGCCTCACTTACCATACGCTTACACAACACAAGGTGAATTCCCTGCGCTTTATGAAGTAAACCTACTTAGTAGTACATACACTACCAAGGTTGGCTGTAATGTTACCAAAACATACTTAACTGAGCTCAAGCGACTAGCTAAGATGAGTGGCAAAAATTATGGTGAGGTCTTAAAAGAAATGATGTCCCAGATAGGAGTAGACATAGAAGCCATGCAACACACAATTGACGAGCCCCCCTCTGCACATGTCGAGACCACAGCCCCATTCATACCAACTTATAAAGAACCACCCCACATCTCACTTCCCAATGTTACACCAAACGGCCATGGAGATGCCGATCATACCACACTAGTCGATACAAAGAGAGCACCGTCCCTTTCCCTAAGCGACGTGAACCCACCTGACATCCAGAAGGTTGTGGTCGAACACATTGTACGGAGCCAAGACGCTTTCCCTCACATGCAGTCCCAAGTGAGACTCCGCTCCTTCTCTGGCAAGACCCCCATACCTAACCATGAGACTGACTACGACACATGGCGTATGCACATTGAGCTGTTACAAAATGACCCCAGTATGTCACCCCTGCAGATATCCAGAAAGATCCTTGAAAACTTACTGCCACCAGCAGTGGATGTTGTTAAAGGCCTGCTGCCTGGATCACTGCCTACAGCCTACTTACAGCTGCTAGACTCAGCCTACGGCACGGTAGCGGATGGAGAAGAGCTCTTCGCCCAGTTCCTCAACACCCTACAAGACCCCGGTGAGAAGTCATCCGCTTACCTGCAACGACTTCAGTTGGCCCTAAACTATGCCACACGACGAGGGGGAGTTACACCCAAAGAGGGGGACAAGCACATCCTAAAGCAGTTCTGTCGGGGGTGTTGGGATAACGCCCTGATTAGTACGCTGCAGCTAGAGCAAAAGAAAAACAGCCCACCCCACTTTTCAGACCTCCTGTTAATGATTCGTTCTGAAGAAGACCGACAGGAAGCAAAGTCCACCCGCATGAAGAGGCACATGGGCATCATGAAGCAGAAAGCTCAGGTCCACTTTCATGATGCGTATGTTCTTGAACCAGAGGAGAACACTGGTGCCATCAATGTGATTGAAGATCTGCGAAAACAAGTGGCCAGTCTGCAAAGCCAACTTACCACCTTTATGACACAGAAAAAGACACAGAGCACCAACCACAAGGGATCTGCAGGGAGGCCACAGAACAGAACGCCAAAAACAAACGGCCCAGATACAAGCATAAACAGACAGTCTGTGACACCACCCACAAACAAACCCCGGCCGTGGTACTGTTTCAATTGTGGCGAAGACGGCCACATCGCCCCCTGCTGCACTGACCCTGCCAACCCCCGCCTGGTAGCAGAGAAGAAGAGGCAATTACAGGAAAGACAGCAGCAGTGGGAAGCCCGAAATGGTTCCAGTTTGCCTTTAAACGCTTAAAGGTTCCTGTTGTGGGACAGACAGGGCCTGAGGAGAGCCAACAGCGTCCCTCCAATGTAAGCCATGAAAACTATGTAATCAGTGAACATAATAGAAGTAACGAAAACAGAACAAGTAATAGAAATGGGATAACCCATGAAAACAGAACACGAGTGAAACCCAACAAAGTTAAAGCACATACTTTTACCACCCAGCCACGTTCCCATCCTCGCCATTCAAAGCGGAACCACCAGTTCCAACTCCCAAACCAACTGGTTGGCTCAAAGAGCACAGCTCAGGTAACTGTAAAGGGGGAAGAAATCAACTGCCTCCTTGACTCTGGGTCACAAGTCACCACAGTTCCTGAGTCTTTTTACAAGCAGCACTTCTCTGAACAACCCATTAAGCCACTGCATGACCTCTTGGAAGTTGAAGGAGCAAATGGCCAGCCTGTGCCTTACTTTGGCTACATCACAATAACCATTACCTTTCCAGAAGATTTCATAGGAGCCCCCATAGATGTAAACACACTAGCCTTAGTGGTCCCTGACACTTCACATTCCCTCCTACTCATAGGCACCAACACCTTAGACGTACTCTTTGACATATACTCCAACACTGACACAACCAGTCGCCAGCCCCTCCCACATGGCTATGCAGTAGTCTTCAAAGTCATCGAGTCAAGACGGAAGCAGCTAAGCAACAACCCCCAGGGGGTGGTGAAGATGCAAGGCAAGACACCTCAACTCATCCCAGCTGGTGAAACTGTAGTGGTGGAGGGAGTCGCCCTCGTCAGTGGCTTTCAAGATGAGAAATCTGTGGTCATTGAGTACCCATCGTCGTCTCCTTTGCCAGGTGGTTTACTAGTAAAATCCGGTCTGGTTGATTTCCCTCAGCTACGGCCTCATAAACTGCCAGTTATCATCAGCAATGAATCTGACCATGACATTGTCATTCCTGCAAAGTGCACCATAGCAGAAATTAGTGCCTACCAGACCATTCTGCTAAAAGAACACAATGTGACTAAACGGCCAAAATCTCCACAAACCACCTCTGAGACCCAGTCATTTCCTAAGCCCACCTTAGATTTTGATTTCGGTGATTCCCCAGTCCCACTTGAGTGGAAGCAACGCATCATCCAGCAGCTCAACAACATGCCAGAGGTGTTTGCGCAGCATGACCTGGACTTTGGACGGACAGACCAAGTGCGACACCAAATCAAACTCTCAGATGAAACTCCCTTTAAGCTACGGGCCAGACCAATCCACCCGCAGGACCTCGAAGCTGTCCGAAAGCACATCAAAGAGCTTCTGGATGCAGGAGTTATCAGGGAATCTGAGTCACCATTTGCATCTCCCATAGTAGTCGTCCGGAAAAAGAATGGCCAAGTCCGGCTGTGCATCGATTACAGACGTCTAAACCTTCAAACCATCAAAGACGCGTATAATCTTCCGAAGCTGGAGGATACGTTCTCAGCTCTTAATGGTGCACAGTGGTTCTCGGTCTTGGACTTAAAGTCGGGGTACTACCAGATTGAGGTCGAAGAGAAAGACAAAGCAAAGACTGCCTTCGTGTGTCCCCTCGGGTTCTGGGAGTTCAACCGACTGCCCCAAGGAGTGACAAACGCCCCCAGCACATTTCAGCGATTGATGGAACGCTGCATGGGGGATATGCATTTAAAAGATGTCCTCGTCTTCCTTGACGACCTTATAGTATTCTCCAGAACCCTTGAGGAGCACGAAGAAAGACTCATGAAAGTGCTGACCCGTCTCAAAGAGTTCGGATTGAAACTGTCCCCAGAAAAATGTGTGTTTTTCCAGACGTCCGTCCGTTACCTGGGGCATGTAGTCTCCAGAAATGGTGTCGAGACAGATCCTGAGAAGATCTCATCCCTCAAGACATGGCCTGTCCCCCAGACCCTACGAGAGCTAAAGTCCTTCCTTGGTTTCGCTGGGTATTATCGAAGGTTTGTTAAGGGCTACTCCAGCATCGTGAAGCCCCTCCACAACTTGACCTCTGGCTACCCGCCATACCACAAGAAATGCCAAGCAAAGCAGACAGACACGAGACCAAAGACAGCCCAATACCTGAACCCCAAAGAGCCTTTTGGAAGCCGCTGGACACCAGAATGCCAGCAAGCCTTTGAGACAGTCATTCAGAGCCTCACTACAGCCCCTGTTCTAGCTTTCGCTGACCCTCAAAAACCCTACATACTTCACACCGATGCCAGTACCACCGGGCTCGGTGCTGTATTATACCAAGAGCAAGAAAACCAGCTTAGGGTCATAGGGTATGCAAGTAGGGGTCTGTCAAAAAGCGAGAGTCGCTACCCAGCGCACAAACTCGAGTTCCTGGCACTCAAGTGGTCGGTTACAGAGAAATTCAGCGACTACCTGTATGGCAACCATTTCACCGTTGTAACAGATAGCAACCCGCTGACTTACATCCTAACCTCAGCTAAACTTGATGCAACAAGCTACAGGTGGCTAGCTGCACTGTCCACGTATTCTTTCAAACTCCTCTACCGGCCAGGGAGACAGAATGGGGATGCAGATGGCCTATCACGCAGACCGCATGGAATGCTGGCAGATGATGTCAAATCACAGAAGGAGAGAGAACGCATACAGCAGTTCGCACAAGATCACCTCTCCGATCCAAATAACATCGATGTGGTGGATAACTCTGTTGTGAAGGCCATCTGTGAGAGACACCTTGCATTCAGCACCAGCCCTGATGTTGAGGGGGGAGGAGACACTGACTGTGTGGCCTTCGTGGAGACTCTTGCTGTGTCCTTCAGTGCTGTTCCTGAATGCTATGAACAAGAAGATCAGTTTGGAGGCCTTCCAACCATCCCCCATCTTTCTAGTAATGAGATAGCAGCTAAACAACGCACGGATCAATGTATAAAGCACATCATCAATCAAATAGAACATGGGGACACGCCACCCCCCACTTTGCGCTCCCAACTTCCTGATCTTCCACTCTTCCTCCGTGAACTTCCTCGTCTTGAGCTCCACAACAACATCCTGTTCAGGCGACGCCAAGTGGGATCCCAGAGAATGCATCAGCTTGTCCTTCCAGCCGAGCTCCGCAGCCAAGTGCTCACCAGTCTGCACGATCACATGGGCCACATGGGAGTCGACCGGACACTGGATCTCATAAGAAATCGATTCTACTGGCCAAAGATGGTGCTAGATGTGGAAGAGAAGGTGAGGACATGTGGCAGGTGCGTGAGGAGAAAGGCGCAACCCGAAAAAGCAGCCCCTTTGGTCAACATCAAAACCACACGACCCCTTGAGCTCCTTTGCATGGACTACTTGTCCCTTGAACCTGACAAAAGCGGGACCAAGGACATATTGGTTATCACTGATCACTTCACTAAATATGCGGTTGCGATCCCAACACCCAATCAAAGAGCCCGCACAGTAGCAAAGTGTCTGTGGGAGAACTTTATGGTGCACTATGGTATCCCTGAGAGGTTACATAGTGACCAAGGTCCAGATTTCGAGTCCCGCACCATTAAAGAACTCTGTCGAGTGGCTGGCATCCACAAGGTTCGGACAACCCCATACCACCCCAGGGGTAACCCTGTAGAAAGGTTTAACCGCACCCTCCTCGACATGCTGGGCACTCTCCAAAACAAAGATAAGTCCTGCTGGCGCGACCATGTAAGACCATTAGTCCACGCCTACAATTGCACCCGGAACGATGTCACTGGCTTCACCCCGTATGAACTCATGTTTGGACGCCAGCCCCGCCTACCTGTTGATCTCGCTTTCCAGCTGCCAGTGCAAGAAGGCCAGTATCCCTCTCACTCCGAATATGTGCAAAACCTCAAGTCACGTCTAAGAGAGAGCTACCAAGTGGCTATGGAGAAGGCGGCTAAGATAGCGCAGAAGAACAAGACCAGGTACGACAGGCATGTTACCGCCTCAGACCTGGGACCTGGAGATCGAGTGCTGGTCAGGAACGTTCGCATACGAGGGAAGCAAAAGATCGCGGACAAATGGGAACCCACTGTCCATGTGGTGGTGAAAAGAGCAGGCACTCTCCCTGTATACACTGTTCAACCAGAAACTGGAAATGGTCCCCAAAGAACACTACACAGAGACCTATTGCTCCCGTGTGGGTACCTACCTGCGGAGGAAACCAGTCAGCCTGTGCAGAAGCCAGTACCGCACAGACCAAGAACTCGTGCAAAACCAGAAGCAGAAGAAGAGAGCTCCTCCGATGACGATGACTACTCGCTCATCCCTGTCTGGTTGAGTTCCCCCGTCCCTGTGGTCAGTGAGAGGTCTGCACATCCACACCTTCCCATGACCCATATCCAAGGACCTCCACGTCCTTGTCCACTCGATGTTCAAAGCAGTAACAACCTACCCGAACTTGACATTCAATCTAACATACCTGATCTAAACTTACCTGACATGTCCAAAAGTAGTCCAGATAGTCCTTTGATGCTTGAGTCTAGCCTTCATCAGAGTGATGCTGAACACTTGCCCACCGATAGAGACACACCCACCGGTAGAGACATACCAACTGATACAGACACACCAACTGAACAAGTAAATGATCCTGCCGCGATTCAACCTCATGTACCGGAGGAAGCACAACCTTTAGTTCCCCCAGCAATGTCTGACAATGATAAGGAGAATGGTGATGTCAGAGCAGTAGAACCTGAGGAACAAAGAGAGGAACTGACAGGAAAGAATGGAACAGTGAGTAACCATGAGAATGCAGACACTGATGAACCTCTGAGGAGATCTGAGCGCAACCGTCAACCCCCACAACGGCTTGACTATGCAGAGCTAGGAAATCCTTTGATTGCAGTAGTGAAATCCTTCTTTCAAGGACTGTCCACAGCTTGGTCCGAAATAAGTGAAGATCCTGTCCAATCCCCCACCCCATCTCCTATAATTGCCGTGTAGCTGTCTACCTTGCACAGGGACGTGCATAGGTTCAGGAGGGGAGGATGTAACCAGGGGTTAAAGACACACACACACACACACACACACACACACAGATACACGCACACACAAAGTAAACTACCCAGTCTACTACCCACATACTACATACAATACGTAGAATACACGGGGTAGAGACTTTTATTTTGAAACATCCAAATAGCTGAGTAACATCAGCAGCCAATCAGAGGCTGCGCTAACCACGTTCGGGCTCGCGCTACAGAACAAAGCAAAGCCGTTAAGTTACATTAGCCGTTAACTTGTATCAAGAACCGTCACCCACTTAATTGAGAGCTAGTAAGAAAACTTTGACCATCTAACGAAACATCTAACGTAGCCGTATAAAAGAAGAAAAAACAAGTCTTGTAACATCCCCCCAGAGAACCAATTAACAGCAAGAAGCCGGCAAACTGCCCCGTTCGCCTAGAGACCTGCGGTGATAATCATTCATCGATCAACGGTCAGGTTTTTTGTGTGGTTTAGTTCACGACAGTTTGAACTGCAACTGTGGTCCCGGATCCATCCAGTCACCCTGATGGCGAGCCGTCCCTTCCAGTCCACATAAGTTTTACTATTTTGTTATTTTACTTAAGGGCCCTGAATTTATTTCTTTTTTTTTTTTATAGTGTGCACACTACTTTTATTTATTATTTAGTTGGGTTATTCATTACTATTTGTATAACTAATTGTATATAATATACGAGTATTAACTCAAACAAAGTACAACTGTGTTGTCTCATCATTGTTGCTCTTCATTGGCTCCCTGCGAATTTAGTCCTTCTGATATCAGGTCCATAGTATTGATCTATATATATATATATTTACTGTAATTCACTCTTGCTTAATTGCAAAGCTTGGTTACACATTGGTTTTAGAAATGTCTCATATGAAAGCTAAAACCCTCCTAAATTATGTTAATATACTGAAAATAAATTTGCTTTACTGAAGAAAGATTGATCATTTAATGAACATAATTTAGGAGGGTTTTAGCTTTCATATGAATAGACTTCACCAGCTTCAAATACAAAGCAAAACAAGGTGCACTGACACAGAGGTACAGACGTTAGAATGAAGGTTTTACTTTCCGTCCAACATGTGAGCCTGTAAAGTGACTGAGACCTATAATTTCAGTAACCTGTGGGCCAAACAAAGGCATAATGAGGCCACAGACACAGGTCTTACCTTCACACAGTAAAAAATTGGAGGCAAAGTATCAAAACCTGATTTTTTTGTAGATTTTTATCAATAGGTATGTCCATGCGTTTTTCTTGTGTCCCTATTGGAAATTCCAATAGGACATTTGGTTCCGAAATCTGTATAACCATAATCAAACCTCTATAACTTGAGAACCCCTTTGTCTAGAAACAAAATATTGGTCTCTACTGAAAGCCAAGACCTTGAGGTTTCTTGCATGGGTTTTGGATTGGATGTCAGTCATTCTGGAATAAAATGACAGAAGAATGTGTGCCCCCCCCCCCCCCCACACTTCCGTACCGCATACGGTGCAGTGTGTATTAACAGCAAAAGTTCACCTGATTGAGAAAAACCAATGTGATATTTGGCATCAAAATTGTTATAAATCAGCTAAAACATCATAGACAATAAATTTGTTGTTGACCAGTGTTATCAGTATTTGCGTGGGTTAGTGTGGGTGGGAGATGAGAATTTTCCAGTGATTGTGTCAATCAGTAAATAACAGTATGTTATATGTTCTGCACAGTTCTTTGACAAGCATCTGTAAGTACCTTGTTAATCTTGATATTCCAGAATGGAATTAATGAATGGAGGGAGCCAAGGACAGTGACTTAATGGTATTGCATTAAGAATACGCATAAACTTAATGGAATAGTTTTTTTTTAATTATTTTAATTTGGGCGAGAATGTGGATCATGCAAGGATGCAAACTTGCTAGACTGAATCTGTAATTCTGTAATGTAAGCACTTGTTTGTACATGCCCAAATGTTTTAACTTGTGTGCATGCAAAGGTGGGATGGGTGTATGGGTGATCATCAGCAAATAATAATCAATCACCGATTCATCAGAGCATCCTTCACATTACAATAAACTGATTCTGGATTCAGATATATCATGAAAGAGTACTGATGCATCAATCCTTACTTACTTAGCCTCCAAATCAAGCCTCTGACGCTTTATGGGAGAACTAACTGGAATGATGACAGTGTTCTGTGAGTCTGATGTATCGGGAGACCATGGTTCAGAATGTTCCACGGAAGCCACAGTTGAGACGGACTGTGTTAATTGACCAAGAGGGACAAGGCATATCATTAATGCATTAATATAGTAACAATAGTAAGCCTTAATGTATCCATGAGAACTTATTTGAAATGTGAAACAAACCTGTATCATATCTAATGGTTAACACACCAGTTGAAGGATCATTAACGACATCCTCACAAACATCCTCATCCACCTCCGTCCCAGAACTGTCAACAACCTTAATACCTTCTGTTACTGGTGGCACTCCAAACTTTGCAAATGCTATGAAAGAGGCACAAATGTTTGTATTTGCATAAATAGAATCTGATATCATAATTCAAAAATGTTAACTAGCCTAAATTTGCAACATGAGTTAAATTCTTCTTACCTGCATTCAGAAACTCAGTCAGGTTTGGCTCTGTTATTCGAACAAATTTCTGGGAATCATCAAGCTTCACCTTTAGTAGCATGTTGCCTACTGGGAAAAAGAGTTTTGAAGTCAATACACTGTCCAAATAAACATGTGTCTAATAATGTCTGAATTGTGTAGAGTGACATACACTGAACAAATCATGTACACTGCATGCATTATTGAAATGGGAAAAAACAGTATGAACATGTTTTCAGTATAAGCAAGCACCTGCATATATATATATAAATTGACATTTAGGCCTATGCTGCATCTCGCAGTAGGCCACTGACTACAATGGCAGCATATTCAGTGATCTTGACATGTCACTTGGGCCACTTCGTCCTAATGAAAGCACGTGGCTCACTTGACTATTGTGCTAACATCAAATAAACAACTTGCCAACGCTCCACACATGCAGTCGGTCATGTATTCGTGACATTTATGCGACAAACTTTGTTGATGTTAAGCCACCCAACACAAACGCAGCCTTTGCACCAGGGGTGCGTTTCCCAAACAACGACGGATGTTAGCATTTAACCACCGTTGTCGGATGTAGGTTCAAACGACACAACAGTCCGATTCCGACTGTTTCCCGAAACTCTCCAACTACCTACGTACAACATAAGTCTGAACTATGTTAGTTTGGACTTCCGTCGTTGAAACTGCAAAGTATCCAGATGTGTCGGAAGTGCTCGGAGAGTATTCGGATGCATTCGTTGCGGGGACACGACAGAAACGACAGAACAACCGACAGAAACAACAGAAACGTAGAATCATTTCATTTTATCCGGTATGTGATCTTTAGCAATTTCGGAAAATGTCCGTCAACACAGTCATGTCCCTCACTCATTAAAAGAAACTACTGATTTCAGTTTGTGTCTTATTTTGGGCATAATATGTAATACATGAATATATAATACAAAATTATACTCTACTATAAATATACCTAATACCTCCACTCTTTCTGTGTAATGTCATGGGTGAGTGGTAAGCACTTGTACATGCCAGTGCTTTTTTTAGGGATAACAATCTCGATCGACAGGTTCGAATCCTCCTCAAGGCATACTCTTAAACATTTTTGGATCTAATGTTGATTTTAGAGTTTTGTTTTTGCAATTGTGTAAAGATTTGACCTCACTCCTTGCAACTGGTAGTCACAGAAATACACCTACAACGACGTTATAATAAAATGTCATGGTCATTATTCAGTCGTACATTCACCGTCTTAATTAACGGTGTAGGCGTTTCAAAGAAATTTCAAACACCTGGCAATAGGATAATGAGATAATGGAATAATGTCTTCATTGTTGATTCCCGACATTATATAAACCCAAATTAGCCAGTCAGGTAATAGACCCAACAAAGAAAATGAGTAGAAAGCCGCAATTCACAGCGCTTCACAGAGCTCAACGCTTTAATCGTCAAGGTGGAAAAGCGGAGGCTCGTTCTCTTCTCCAAATTGAAGAACTCGATCACCAATGCGGAGAAGAAGGACGCATGGAACGCAGTCGCCGACCGTGTCAACTCCGTGGGGCTGGGGTATCAGAGGAGTGGGGACAACGTCCGAAACAAGTGGCGTCACTACTCCAGTGTGGTTAAGTGCAAGGCTTCTGCACTGTGAAGGGAACAGCAGAAGACCGGTGGTGGCAGGAGTACTGCTGCTGGCCTCACACCCCTGGAGGAGTGCGTCATTGGTGTTCTTGGGCCTGAGGCAGTGGAAGGAGTGCCGGGAGGCATCAATGTGTGCGTCACGTGCAGGATGCCCCCAACACCATCTGGGCCCTGGCAATCTGAGGCATCAACCTCAGCTCCTTTCCCCCCTCTTCACAGCCCCACTCGCTGTGTGGTGAGCCCCCCACCTCTGTGTCTGTTCAGGCCCCCTCCTTGTCTGGTCAGGCCCCCTCCCTGTCTGTTCAGGCCACCTCTGTCTGATCAGGCCCCCTCCCCATCTGTTTGGCCCCCCTTCCTGTCCTGTTTCTTCACAGTCTTCCCCTTTGCCCAGTCCTCCCTTACAGCCCCCCTTGTCTCCTGGTGGCCATCACTTCGCCACTCCACCATCCCCTGTGCCCCCGGAATCCCCTCAGTCCAGGGGAAGCCTCACGGAAACTGCAGTGTCCCCACAGTATGCACAGAGGATCCAGTCATGTCGGCGTCGGGACCTCCAGTGCGACTGCAGTGAGGCCCTCCTGAGATCTAAAGAGGAGAAGATCTCCGTCCTCAGGAGCATCAGGGACAAACTAGTGGCCCTGAGGGAGCAGCGCCAATGCCACCACGAGGAGGTGATGGCGTACAGGAGGGAGAAACTGGCTCTGCTGTCTCAACAGGCCAGCCGAGCCAGTGCAAACCCAGAGGGTAATGAAGCTATGACTTTTGCAGTCACCTAAACACTGTATTTGTTTGTTGACCTAAAACACTGATTTTGTTTTACTTTCACAGGCCCTGAGTAATGTGCCACGTTCTGTCACCCCAACCTTTTTTTTTTTTTTAAGGCCTTGCTAGGCCTCCATGCCTCCCAAAGTCCAACCCCTCGTCCTTGCCGTGGGAGGTGGAAACAGACAGGAGTCTGGCTAACGGGGCCCTGGTGAAGCAGTGATTTTTAAGTGATGAAGGCAACACATTATGGATTCCCATTCATTAAAGTATTTGAATATCTGACTGTGTATTATGCACTTGATTAAGCCTGTAGCCTTCCACATACACACATGACAACTCCTTGCTTGCATTATGCAATAACAAAAAATACTGTGTGAAATGTATCCTAGTTATAAGATAATAAGGCTAAGGAATGGACTACCCAATACATTGTTCAAGACTTTATTGGCAATTCATCATAATTTGATACAAATTAGGCCTGAAGACCATACATATGATTGCAGCTATATGATTGCCTGCCTCCTATAAATGCTCTCACTATCTCTATTGAGGTGAGGGTGAGGGAGAAGGAGCAATGGCAGCGTTACAACGCATCATTGAGTTGAATAGGCGCCGGAGGCACCGCCGCAGTGAGGTCAGGTATGTCCACGCATACATCAGGAAGCACTTTAACCCCCTGGAGTTGCTCTCTGATGAGGCTATAGTGAGAAAATATAGACCTCAAATCAGAGAACTGCTGGAAGTAGTTCACCAGCACTTGGTGAGACCCACTAGGCGTAATTTTGCATTGACGCCAACTCTGCAGCTTCTGGCTGCACTGCGATTTTACGCCACCAGCAGTTTTTTTGAGGTGTTAGGGGATGGCCTGGGAATGAGCAAGGCCTCCATCAGCAGGTCGGTGACAGCTGTCACCCAGGCATTGCTGCAGCTGGCTGACAGGATGGCCTTTCCATCGACATCGCCAGGACCACCCAGGGCTTTCATGGTGTTGCCGGTCTTCCCTGGGTCATTGGGGTCATAGATGAAACACTTGTTCCCATTGCCAGGCCCTCAGACAATGAGCCCATCTATGTCTCGAGAAAAGTCTTCCTGGCACTTAACGTGCAAGTGGTGTGTGACCACCAGGGTGTCTTTACCGACATTGTGGCAAGGTGGCCAGGCAGCACCCACAATGCCTTTGTGTGGGCCAACTCTGCTCTGTGTCAGGTGGCAGAGGGTGGTGGCTTTGGGGGCTGCTGGCTCCTAGGAGACAGTGGCTACCCTTTGCGCCCCTATCTACTCACCCCCATGCAGCAACCCAACACAGCGGCAGAGGCACGGTACAACAGGGCACACATTGCAACCCGTGCCATTGTGGAGAGTGCCATAGGGGCGTGGAAGCAGCGGTTCCGTTACCTAGCTTTCATATGAAGTCTATTCTGGCAAAGAAACCAGGTGGAGACCGTGTTGTTAATGAATATAATCGAACCAAGGCCTTGACTGATAAAACAAGAAGGAAACTTGTCAACATTCTGACTGCTGATATGATTGAGACAAATGGGTATTTGCCTTTTTTCCTGAATGTAGTGTCATGGGTTTCATGCCCCATGGGTTTCAGTTAGGTCAGTTCAGTTTATTCATGTACAGTGGGGAAAATAAGTAAGTGTGAACCTTCCCCATCCACCTTTTATGTTGAGTGATAGGAAATGTGTCTGAAATGTCTTTCCATCAATCTTGTAGCACATCGCCATCCAGGCAAGTGAAAGAGGAATTGTGACCTTATTCCCCTACCTTAGCGATCCCTTTTCTAAGAATGGTTATGTAAGTTACATTAATGCAGTAATTTTGGTAAATGCCAACTATTTTGAAATATTTTTAAATGTTTAAAGTTATCCAGTATGTCCACCTTTTCCCATTGTAACATTTAATCTTTGAGAAAATGTTGTTCACTGTATCATCCCTTCCTTCAAGGACCACTACTATGATGGTGAAAGTGGAACGAGATTCCTTGCCTGGAGAACCAAAACGGTTCAGAGGAGCAGTGCCAGAGATCAATCTTGTAGCACATCGCCATCCAGGCAAGTGAAAGAGAAGTACGCAAGAGGAATTGTGACCTTATTCCCCTACCTTAGTGATCCCTTTTCACTGTATAATCCCTTCCTTCAAGGACCAATAATGTGAAACGTTTTAGTATATGAAAATATATTCGCTTAGTTGCTAATACCAGAGAAAGAGTGAATGTAAATATTGCTGGATGTTTTGTTAGGTCTCAACATTATTAGTAGCTGCAACCTCACTCTGGTATTTTATGTGTTTACTTGTATGATTCTGGTACAGAAACTCAGAGCTTTTATGTTTTCCACACTCCTCAAACTGAGATGGCAGTCTTCAGACACAGACATGTTTGCTTTTTATCCAAAATGGTTGGGTCAGTCATTGTCTTTTACCCATGTTGCCTGTCAAACTAATGAAAAAAAGAAATGCTTTAAAACCTTTTGTATCAGTATTGATGTACTTTGTGATGTTTGTGTTGTCGCCAGGAGAAGGACCATCTTGGACAGAACTTTCTAGTGGCCCAACTGTCAATCGACAGTTCCAACATGTTCCAGAGACCACCCTGACTGAAGAGCAATGTAGGGAGGCAATCTCACTCATGAAACATTCCACTGATGAGGAAATGGTGAAGAAGAAGATGAAGGTAACGTTTTCCCACCGTCGCGACATGGTTGTGGACCCTCATCAGCCCAGCAAGATATTGTCCATTTTTCCACGATTCAAAGATGTCAAAGGATTGGTAATTATCATTTGTAAATTCTTAGCCATTATACAAAGTAACTGCCATTACTTACCAACTTGTGAAAACCTAAAATTGTTCTCAACATCACTACCCCTGTCACGGTGTTCCTTTGGGGTTTTTTCTGGCAGTGCTGCGTTTTTCCTTTGTTTTCTCCTGATCACCTTATTAGTTTCAATTATTCTCTCTACACCCTACACTGCCACAATAATCTCCCTCACCTGTGCGTCTTGTCTCCTGATTCCATGTTAAATTTGCCTCACCTGTCTGCCTTGTCTCCTTGTTCTCCCGTTGATCTGCTTCACCTGCTTTGCCTTGTCTCCTTGTTCCCTTGTAATCGGTTTCACCTGCACTTCCTCGTTTATGCTCGTTTAGCTCCTTAGTTTAAGCCCTGGTTTTTCACTCCCTCCCTGTTTGGTTCGTTTGCTACCCACGGTATGTTTCACTAGCATTCTGACTCCCGACTCTGTCTTGTTCTTGTCAGTCTTGTTTTCGGTTTTCCTGCCTTTTATCAGTTTGTTTTCAAGTCCCGGTGTTCCTAGTCTCGTGTCGTGTTCCCGTTCCGCGGATTCTGTCGTGCCTGTGCCTTGTTTCTTGTCCTGTTTTCTGTCAGTCTTGCCTACAGTGTTTCCATGTCTGTCTGGACTGCCTACAGCTCCAACCTGGACCACGTCCCCGACTACACTCCGGTCTCCAGCCAAGCCTACCTATCCGGTTTGCCCGCGACGACTCGACTACTGTCGGCTCAGGCAGTAGAGTGTCAGACTGGCCCCCAGAGTCGTGGGTTCGATCCCCACACTACCCAGATGCGCCGAGCATGTACTCTGACCCCCAGAGACATGGGTTTGAGTCCCACGTAACCCCAGCCAACGTGCTCAAGCGAGCACCACCGTGTTTTGTCTGCCCTGTTCAGTCCGCCTGACTCTGTTCCAGTCCTGTCTGCCCAGTATCCTGACTCTGTTCCTGTGTGCCCAGTTCTGGGCCCCCTGTCTATGTCTGTTGTCTGTTACCCTGTCCCTGTGAATAAAGGCCTTTGGGGCTACGCTAACGCAATTGGGTCCTCTCCAGTTCTGTCTTGTTTCCCTGGTTCCAGTACTCTGTGACAACCCCAGATTGAACAGGATTTTATGCTCATGTTTGGAGAGGCTACATCAATGAAACTTCTGGAGAGATGGCCGACAACCTTCAAGCAAATGATCATCCAGCAGTGCCAGAAGCTTCCAGCCATTAATGAAATGAAAGAACTCCTGCTGGCTGCTGATCCTCCTGAGGATTACCCTGAAGCAGATTTTGACTTGAGTAAGTTTTGTGACATGTTTGTGTTTAGAGAGTAAGGATCTTGCTACAGCACTCCTGTCAGGGAACTTTCCCCAGACTTTCTAAAACTCTGTCATTATGTGCCACACTTAAATATTTAAAAAAATGTTTTGTTGCCCATCAAACGGTACTAACCTGGGTGATGTACAGTATGCAGAGGCAAAATTATTCAAGTTACTTAAACATTACACCTGATCATTTCTTAGAAAATAAGATTTTTCTTGTTTTCTCTAACGTTGGTGACTCTGGGGTTCTCCTCCAACACACCTGACCCACGACCTGATGATGTCTTGCCTTTTCTGACTTTGCTCTGTGTAGGGTACCTGCATTTTACTCCAGATTTTTCTTTTAAACATTTAAGAAAACAATGCTTTAAGTGAAAACAACCAAATCCTTCCAAACCAACCAAAACCAAATATTGAAAAAAATATTGAAATATGATACCTGTGATTTCACCTGTGCTTGCTTTCAGGTTTGGACAGTGACCTGTCATCGGTTTTGTTGCTTTTACACCTGATTCCACCAACTGCGCAGGGTCGGAGAAGACCTGGAAAGGTGGCGGCCTCCCAAGCAGAGAAGCATCTCGTTGTCTTCAAGAAGGTATGTTTGTATGTATGTTTGCTAATTTAATGATAATTATATTTTGTAATAGATATCTACTTGTGAATGTGTGATTGTTTTCAGACTGGAACAAATGTACAAGAGCATGTGGACAGCATCACCACTAGCACTCAGCTCTATCTGCTGGCCGTTGGAGCCAAGAAGAATGCGATCCACCAATTCATCATTCTTGATAAGAACACCACAGCATGCAGGTCAACGTCTTCCCTTGGTGCTTTTGATGAACTGTTCAAGGCACATTTCGTGTTTGGCACATCATACAATACCATGCTCCACAACATGTATGTCTTTATTCAGACGACTGTGTACAACATCGACGTAGGCAAAGTGAAAGAGGGTCCCCGAGTAGCTGAAGTTAGGGCAAGACTGCTTCATTAGTACTTGTTTAATCAGTGCTTGTTGATACTTTTTCGTCATGAAGTGTTTTGTTTGTAAAGCTGAGTTGAATAGTTCAAATAAGCTTGTTAGGCATACACAGTCAGTTCATGGTTACTTTCCTGGCAAAAGCCTTCATCTGTGGTGTGTTGAGACTAGATGCAGGTGGGTTTTGGTTCATTTTCTGGTTTTAGGAAACATTTAAATATGAAACACAGGCAAGATGGTAGCTGCCAACAGGTTAACAGTGATGTCCATTTAAGCAGAGATGAAGATGTTACTTGTACTGATGATATTGATGAAAGGCCCACAACATCAGAAATGTAAGCCTGCGCAAGTTCAGCCAGGAAGACTCTTACGCTTATACCCTTCAGCCAATCAGCGGCCGCCACCTGCCTTATAATGACCTGTCTAACTCACCTTTTTCGCTGCTTCAGGTATCGACGTAAGCAAGTCCGTTCGTTGCGGAATCGCCATCATGTCGCAGCTCCCTCTTGTTGATTTTGAGGTCTCTGACTCCGACGAGGATATTATTCCTCCCTCCCCTGCCCCCATAGTGCGCCGTAGTGCTCGCTTGTCGCCCAGGCTTCCTCTGGATTCCCGGTCCTCTGAGGAACTGCGGGCTTTCCTCGGGGACCTGAACATTCCGGTCGACAACGCCACAACCAGGGAGGGCCTCCTGCAAGTCGTCGCTTCCTTATCAGGAATTGCATCGATCCATGGCGCCGAAGGGAACCTGGTGGCAGGCGAACCAACATCCGCCCCTGCTCCGCGTTCGAAAGCGGAAGCACAAGGCCTCTCCACTGCCTCTGCCTAAGCGGTCGCGGAAGCCCGCTGCCCCCCTGCCAAGCACGGCGGGTTCTCCTGTCCCATCTGGCTCTCAGCAACAGCTCACCCAGGTGATCCGTGACCTCACGAACGCCGTGCAGTCCCTGAGTGCGAGAGTCACCACCATCGAGGAGTCAAGGAGCAACTCCGGAAGGACCCGCGCTTCTCCACCGGCAATGGCGGATGCGCTCCACCCTCTTCAGCTCCCCTCAACCAGCTCCGCTGCTGATGCCGCAGCATGGAACTCGTTCGCCCTCCCTCCGGCCGCATCTATCTATCTAACTATCATAACTCCTTCTCTGCTAAATCTGCCTCACACATTGCCCTCTTCAACTCCCGCCTTGACTGGTCAGTTCTGGACACAGAGCTTCTAGTGCGCCTCTTCGGTGGCCAGCGCGCACTATCATGCTCCATACGGCGGGATTTTGTCCCAAAACCCTGTCTGCTTCCTATAATTCAAATCCCGTCTCCGTAAGGCCGCAATCAAACAATACAAGGCCTCACACCTCTAATAACGATAACTTCTCAATTTGCCATAAGTTCAATTTTTCTGTGTGTACGTTTTCTAACTGCCGTTTTCTCCATGTCTGTAGTTTTTGTCACGATCCCCACCCAAGGAGCGTGTGCCGCCGACACCTCCGCCCTCTAAAGCGGGAAAATCCCCCTCCCTCAAAGAAATTCTAAACATTCATCCCTCTACCCCCATTAATATCCCTCTCATCTCACAATGACCCCTCCTTTGTCAATCATCTCCTCACTGGGTTGTCTCAGGGCTTTCGGGTGGGCACTGTCTCCGCACTCTCTGTACCTTATGTGGCTAAGAATTTACGTTCCGCTATGTCAGAGCCTTCGGTAGTGTCTGATCTCCTGGCACGCGAAATTAATAAAGGTTACATAATCGGCCCCTTTCAGTCTCCTCCCTTCTCCTTATTTAGAGTGAATTCCCTTGGGCTTGCAACTAGGCGGTACTCAGGTAAAATAGGGTTTGACATGTCCTCCCCCCATTCCCCGCTCGTTGCTAGCGTTAATGAGTGCATTCCACAGACCCCATTTTCCCTGTTTTATGCCTCTATCGACAACGCCATTCAATTGATTAAAGTACGTTCGGTTGTAGAAGTAGCCCCCAAATTTTTTATTGTCTATCTGAAGCCCTGTGTTGGATTTTACTCAATGTGCGCCGGGTACCCTTTGTCTTGCATTTATTGGACGATTTCCTACTTATCGATTTCCCATCAAAAAAGACTACCGTCCTGGGGCCAGTTTCACTATGATAGACAAAGACTATAACTTAGACAGAGGGTATAGTCGGACTTAGCATAGACGTCTAAAAAAAACTGTTGCACAAATCAGGTAAGACTTTGACTATCTTAAGTCAGTCTATGCTGCAAAGGATTGTGGGTAATTTAAGACTCTTTTCAAAACAAAAAACATGGCGGACAACAGCCGATCAGTGCAATTCACACACTCAGAAAATCTAGCAATTTTAGAAGAGTTTAATTCATATAAGGGTATTTTGTTGGGTAAATTTAATGAAGAGTGCAGTAATAAGAAAAAGCATGAAGTATGGAGGAAAATTACGGACAGCGTCAACAGCGTAAATCCCGCAGCAGTACGTGACATATCAGCTGTTCAAAAGCGTTTTAAAAACATGGTACAAGAGGCGAAAAAGGAGTTGTTTAAACGAAAAAACCCCGGCACGGGAGGAGGTGCGTTGAAGAAGCTGAAAGCAACGACTGAAATGGTCATTGAAATCTATGGAGGCGAGTCGCCGTTATTTTGGGGAATTAAAGGGGGAAAGGAGAGCGGAGTTGCCAACAGCTCCCCTAACAACGGGGAAACTATCGAGGACGCCGCTCCGTTGTCAACGGCACAAAGTGTTAGCACTATGGATGTTACCACAACCGAAGAAGAAGAGCCTGCCGACGAGGAGGAAATTACAGGTAGTGAAATCGTTTTATGTATAAACTTCAAGTCAAGTGGGGTTTATTGTCATTTCAGTGATGCCACCGCAGTAGATTGCACAAGTAAAGATAGACAACAACAACAATCGTGTAAGAAGTTAACATATACAACGCTGTGCTGTGAAAAGGCGACAGTATTCGTGTAACAAGCTAACCTATACAACGTTGTGCTGTGAATAGGCGACAGTATCTAATGAAAATCTGCTTGGTCTGTTAATATATTATTATTTAGTTTCCTTGGTGCCTGAGGTCTCCCAAGCTGTGACAGCGGCTCCCATCACCACCACCAGAAACCCCACCATGGCCATGGTGCTGGAGAAGCAGTACTCCAACTTGAATTTGGAGGAGAAAAAACTCCTTCTGGAGATTGAGGTGCTACAGCTACAGAAACAAAGACTGCAACTGAAATTGAAGAGACAGATGGAGGAGTAAATGAGTGCGTTCACATGGACAAGTCGAAACCGATTGGAAGCCGGTACGATCCCAAACCAGTTCCAATCGGTTTCGACTTGTCCATGTGAACGCACTCAATGTGTGTTTGTTTGTGTGTGTGTGTGTGTGTATGTGTGTGCGCGCGCACAAGAGAGGGAAATGAGTGATGACTTCAGAATGTATTATTTATCTAAATTAATTGCTATAGGCTACATAATATAACTAAAAGTAATAAAATGAACAAACCGTCATTACACTGTTTCTTTCTTATTTCATACAGAACTCACTCACTGACACTCTTGCCACTCATGACTTGAACATGTTTTTTTAATTAATTAAACCTCAGTAAAAAAAAATAAGAGTGTATGATAACAGTGGTATTAGTAATAACAATCTTCAGTTTCCTTTAGTAGATGTCTCAGTCCTGTGCATTGAAAATTCTCTCCACATACATTTGACGCACAAATCGACCTGCTCCTTGTTGGTCCTCTTCATCCTCTCTGTCTTCCACATTTTCATGTACCACTCCCTCCATCTCTTCTGGGTCAGGTAGATGAAGATCCCTTAGGAATTGCAATTAGTAAAAGAAAGATGGACATATAAGTATCATGTTTTCAGTAAATGGCATGTCTTCTTAAACAATAAATAATCATAAAGGTCCTTATATATTTTTGTCAGGCAGGCTTACCTTGCCATGTTGTGCAGAACAACAGTCGCACATACAATTTTGCACACTCTCTCAGGGATCATTCTCAGCTCTCCATGCAGACAGTGGAACCTCCGTTTCAGGACTCCAAAGGCCCTCTCAATGGTATTTCTTGTTGAGCAGTGTGCTGTATTGTATTTCCTTTGTGCAGGGGTGGTGGGGTTCAAGAAGGGCGTTAGGAGCCATGGCTTCAGAGGATACCCAGAATCTCCTAACAAGATCCCATCAATGATGCCCTCCTCAAATGCCTCGAACAGTTGAGAATGGTGTAGGATCCTGGAGTCGTGAACTGATCCTGGCCAGCGGGCCACACAATTTAAAAACTTTAAGTCCTTTTCTGTTAACGAACAAATGTTCATTTTCAAATGGCGCCTGTATCTTTATATGTGTCCCATCAATGGCTCCCACAACGTTGGGGAACCTTGAAATGTTATAAAAAACCCCTTTTGAGACGGGATAGCTCAGCGACTCCAATAGGGAATTGGGGAAGCCTCTCTGAGAGTGCCCCTGACACTCTGTAAACCACGCGGGAGACAGAGGCTTTACTAAGGCCCACTGTGTCTCCAACTGTATTTAAAAAACTGCCTGTGGCATAAAACCTTAATGCAGTGCAAACCTGCAGCAGAGCTGGAATGCTGTGGCTTCTTGCTGTTGTAGGCCCTAGCACATCTTCGAATTCATCTGTCAGCCTAAGGATGGCTTCTCTAGTTAATCTAAATCGAGAAATTATCTCATCATCGTTGTAAATGTCCAATGCGTTATTTCGGTCTCTGAAAACTCGTTCCCGTCTCACTGCTCTTTCCATCATTACAAACCACATATTTTGTGCCATCTCTCCCTTGTTGCTTGCTATTTTGTCAGTTAATTCAGTTAATTCTGTTACCATGGTTATACAGCCCTTTGACCTGTGTTAGACTGGGGGGTGGGTGTCTTATTTTTTAAGTCTAAAATCAGGCTTAAAAAATAAGTCTTAACTTTTGTGAAACTGTCTTACTTGCATTAGACTGGTCTATCAAGAAACTTAAGACCAATCTTAACCCATAGACCAGTCTAATCTACTTTAGTGAAACCGGCCCCTGGATACTCTTAGAGGGGTGTTTGGCGAGCTAGGCGTGCCTCTGTCCGCCGAAAAAACCTTAGGCCCATCCACATCCCTTGAATTTCTAGGTATCGTTTTAGACACCAAAAAGATGCAGGCTTCTCTTCCGACAGATAAACTCTCCAGGATTAGGTCCGCTGTCGCGTCATTTCTCGCTCTCCAGTCAGTTACTAAGCGCGAAATGCTTTCCCTCCTCGGTCACCTCAATTTCGCTATGCGCGTCATTCCCCAAGGCCGGTCTTTCATTTCTCGTCTGCTAACACTAGCTCACTCGGTTCCCAATTTGAACGATGAGGTTCGTCTAGATGAGGGTGCTAAATCCGATCACAGTTTCTGGTCAAAGCTACTATGCTCCTGGAACGTTTTTCTATAACGACACACCTGAAACCTCAGTAGTCCTCGACTTGTACACCGACGCGGCCCCCTCGATCGGTTTCGGGGGCTACTTCCAGGGGCGATGGTTCGCAGGTGCGTGGCCCGCGGCCTTTTGGACCCTGGTTCCTCTATCGCTCTGCACGAGATCTATCCCATTGTGGTGGCGAGCGTTCTATGGGGCACAGATTGGTCTCGCAAACGCATCTCTTTGCATTGCGATAACGAAGCTGTCGTAGCTATAATTAACAGAGGTCGTTCGTCGTGTCCTACAATTATGTCCTTGCTCCGCCGCCTGACCTGGCAATCTGTTTTATTTAATTTTATCGTCAAGGCTGAACATATCCCCGGTCATTGCAACTTAGTCGCTGACTCTCTCTCCCGTTTCCGTTTCCAGGAATTCAGGCGCAGGTGTCCGTCTGCGAGTCGGAACTCAACACCATGCCCAACTCTCCAGGAATTGATTCTGGACTAGGCAAATTCACGCCTGCCATACGCGGGTCCGTGGTCCATTTTATGTCCAGGGGCCTCGCACCCTCCATCCTCAAAGCATACAGCTCATCCTGGTCGCTGTTCACTCTTTTCTGCTCTTCTTATAATATACCTGCACGTCCTGTCCAAATCTCCACTGTGTGTGCTTTCCTAGCTTTTAATTTCGAGTCTCGACACCTCTCTATCTCCTCAATAAGTAGGATGTTGGCTGGGATTCAGTTCTACGCGCGTTGTCACGACCCTGGTTTGCCTAGCCTGTTTTCTCACACCTCCGTATGCCTCCTCTTGAAAGGCATTGCTAAATCTCTACCTAAAACGTCGGACACCCGTCTTCCCATCACTCTCCCCGTTTTGCATAGGTTAATTCTTTCTCTGCATTGTGGCTTGTTTTCCCCTTACGTTAACGCTCTCCTTGAAGCTGCCTTTCTTATGGCGTTTTATGTTTTTTTGCGACCTGGTGAATTTACTTCCAATACACTGGCTTTCGATGCCACTCGGGGTCTATGCTTCTCGGATTTGCAGGTTTCACCTCATTATTTTTCCATCTTCCTTAAACACTCCAAAACAGACACTTTCGGTGATGGTGTGACGGTTATTATCTCTAAGCTGGGAACTCTGTTCTGTCCTTACTCCTCTATGCTGCGGTATCTATCTATGCGCCCTCGCACTTCGTCTCTCGCACCTTTATTTTTAATCAATGGCTGCTCACCTATGACCAAGGATTGGTTCAGGGTTCACTTGGGTTTGGTGGCAGAAAGTTGCGGCTTATCACGCCTCTGCTATACGGGCCACTCATTTCGCATCGGGGCGGCTACAACTGCCGCGGAAAAAGGGATGACCGACTCCTCTATCAAACGCTTGGGGAGATGGTCTTCTTCTGCCTTCGAGGTCTACATCCGACCCGGTACGAAAGACGTTCTGGAAGCTCAAGTGTCCCTATCCAACAGTAATAAGGTATTTATTATGCAACTACTGGTGGTGGTCCCTTTGTTACTTATTGCCATGCATTCGCTCACTTAACCCTCCTATTAACTCGCACGCAATGCTATCCTAATTTATATGCTATACGTGATGTATGCAAGAGGCTTATGAGGTAGTCTCACCGGGGGGGTACAACAGTATATAACCGCATTGCTTAAGTGTCTGGCTGGCGCACTGGTGTCTGTATCGCAGTTCTCAGCGAGAACTCAAGTGTGTTTCAGTGTGTGGCAGCACACTGCTGTCTGCAACCTGCCGGTCGTTCTCAGCGAGAACCTTATGTGCCCAGTGTGCGGCCGGCACACTGTTGTCTGTGTCGCAGTTCTCAGCGAGAACTTATGTGTGTTCAGTGTGTGGCAAGCACACTGCTGTCTACGTCCTGCCGGTCGTTCTCAGCGAGAACTTTATGTGCCCAGTGTGCGGCCGGCACACTGCTGTCTGTGTCGCAGTTCTCAGCGAAGAACTTATGTGTGTTCAGTGTGTGGCAAGTACACTGCTGTCTACGTCCTGCCGGTCGTTCTCAGCGAGAACTTTTATGTGCCCAGTGTGCGGCCGGCACACTGCTGTCTGTGTCTGTGTTCAGTGTGTGGCAAGCACACTGCTGTCTACGTCCTGCCGGTCGTTCTCAGCGAGAACTTTTATGTGCCCAGTGTGCGGCCGGCACACTGCTGCCTGTGTCGCAGTTCTCAGCGAGAACTTATGTGTGTTCAGTGTGTGGCAAGCACACTGCTGTCTACGTCCTGCATGTCGTTCTCAGCGAGAACTTATGTGTGCCCAAAAGTGTGTGACTCTCAGCGAGAGTTACGTGTGCCTAGCACGCAGCAGTCACACAGCTGTCCGTGTGATCTGTGGGAGCGAACGGCGTTCAGCCCAATGCTCATCGTAAGTATACCTCTATATTTCCAGTAATGCTCATTACCATGTTCACTGTACTAACTCCTTCCTTCTTTGCTTCAGGTGGGTCCTTGTCGTCGCCTTCACGGTGGGTCTGCATTATTTACTTTCGTGGACGTCCTCTTGGGGGTAAGTTTCATTTTCGCGAATTCTAGTTTACTCAGAAGGTATTAAAACCTTCGCCATATTCTCTTTTGGGGGGTATCTCTGGTCTCTACTACATGGCTGCGGCAGGATCTGACGGATCCTTCAACCCAAGACCCGGGCCGATGACAGGACCTACGCCAAAGATCATCTATTTCCACTAAATTATTGTTAAACTGTTTTATTAAATCGCTTAAAACATACTCCTTTTCTGAGTCTTTTCTGGCTGAAATGTAAGCCTGCGCAAGTTCAGCCAGGAAGACTCTTATGTCACGGAAGCGCTTATACCCTTCAGCCAATCAGCGGCCGCCACCTGCCTTATAATGACCTGTCTAACTCACCTTTTTCGCTGCTTCAGGTATCGACGTAAGCAAGTCCCCTCCTCCATCCCCACCACCACCAGTTTGGTCCTTGTCTTCCCATCCGCCCGGGGGTATCTCTGGTCCCTACTACATGGCTGCGGCAGGATCTGACGGATCCTTCAACCCAAGACCCGGGCCAATGACAGGACCTACGCCAAAGTTTCCACTAAATTATTGTTAAACTCTGTTTTATTAAATCGCTTAAAACATACTCCTTTTCCGAGTCTTTTCTGGCTGAACTATTAAAATCCAAAAGGAGCACTTTGGATATGTGTGCTACTGCTGTGGCAGAGCTCAAAACGGGTGGTTTATGTCAGTTTCGTATAGACAAATTTGTTTCAAAAATGGAGAAAGTATTTTTTGAGTTCAGAAGTGAGGCTAAAGAAACAGCTTTAGAGTGTTATCTCCAGAGGACACAGACATTCAGAACAAAATCGAGCAAAAGTTTCAAAACTTAAAAAAACCCTTCACACTTTTAGATTCAGAACACAAATGGAACAAACATTTCTCAAAGAAATGGGGAATTGTTGAGCCCATTGAAAAAGTACTTGGGACAAGATTTGACAGCAGAAGAAATAACACAACAGACATACGACCAGGTCATTGTGACAGATAAGCTTACATACAGTATGTTCCTATCTTGGAAACTCTTAAGATGATTTTTAACAACCCAGAACTTAGACATGATGAAGCCCAGGGATATAATCAAGGAAGGTCTGTCTGTCTGGTCTTGAGAGATGGCTCTTATTTCAAAAATAGTCCCCTGTTTTCTGTTGAAAAGGATGCTTTGCAGATTCAGCTTTTTTACGACGACTTCGAGACTGCAAACCCCTTGGGCTCAAAAAAGGGTGTGCACAAATTAGGTGCTATGTATTTCACACAGAAGTTTTCCCCCCGTCTTAAATTCTTCTTTAGTTAATATTCATTTGTGTGCTCTTTTTCACTCCCAAGATACATGGGTTTAATGCGATACTTGAGCCAATTGTCCATGATTTAAAAATTCTTGAAACAGAGGGACTTAAAATTGCCACGCTTAAAGATGTGATTCATGGTACCTTAATTCAGGTTACTGGAGATTCTTGGTTTGCATAGTCTTTTTGGTTTTGTTGAGTCTTTTGGGGCACGATATTGTTGTCGTTTCTGTCTGTTGGAGTCTGTGTTCTCTGAAGATGATCCAAAAGTTGTACTGATGACTGTGGACATGCATTCACACCATTGTCAAATTATACAAACAGATTCTTCACTACCTCATGGTGTAAAGCGCATTTGTCTTTTGAACTCACTTAAATATTTCCACACTGCAAACAACTTCTCTGTAGATCTCATGCATGACATCCTGGAAGGGGTGGCTCAGTTTGAAGTTAAACTAATTCCTAAGTATATTCAGAGCAACTTTCTTAGTGCTGAACAGCTTGCTGGTAGGGTACATGCTTATGACTATGGGTATAATCAACAGCGAAATCGACCAGCTCGTTAACATTGTGTTTTCCCCTGTAGTATCAGATGGATTGACCATATATTTGAAACATTTAATTGCTGATCACCATCGTCTATTCAAGCAGCTATTTCCTGGCATCAAACTTATACCAAAGCATCACTTTTTGAAAAGTAAAGCAAAGCACAACTATTTCAAGAAACAGTGTAAACGTTTTAAGAACATTACTCTGAGCTTAGTTAAAAAAACACCAACGTTTTCTGGCTATGAATTTCGAGGTTTTCATTAATGAACGATTGATTTTGGGTCCAGGCAAGATGGTGGAGATTTCAGATCTGATAGGTGGTGTAGAAGTTGCTAGGAAATTAAAAACTGCTTCATCAACACCTGTGTATTCAGCCAAATGGATCGAATACAATGGTACAGAGTACCGTCGTAACTTTGTGATTTGTATTGCTGTACACTGTGATGTGCCTGTGTTTTGTAAAATCAAGTCTATTGTTGTCAGAGATGATGACATTGTGTTTTATGGATTGTTGATGGAAACTGTGTGTTTTGATGAACACTGTCATGCATTCAGGGTTAGGCTGCATCCAGGGAGGCTTGCAAAGGTTTTGAATGTAAACGAACTCTTCTACTTTAAGCCATTTGATGTTCAAATGAAATATGGCACAATGGATTTCTCACAATACATCCTAACCTATTGTCATTTCATTTTCATCTCATTTTGTGTGTGAAAGGCTGTGTGAAATTAAAATTTAAAAAGAATTTTTCTGATGTCATATTTTGTCATGAAATGAATTTTATTTTACAGTACAGACTTCATTAACAAATGGTAATGTTGGTTTAATTGACAGACAGCTGTTTACACTGCAAAATAATTAAAATTCAACCTAAACAGTATAAAACTTAACACTTTTCAGAGACATCTTAACACTGTGTTAAATTTAGATTAACTTCAATGCAGTGTTGATTATATTAGGATTGCACTCTTAATAGAGTTGCTCTTTCAACGTAACAGAGTACATCATCAACTGAGATTTACACTCCATGGAGTTATTTGATCTACAGTGTTGACTCTAAATGACACTCTACAGTGTACAGAAGTGTTAATCTTTTACTCTATGTAGTGTTAGCTTTACACTGTAATTTTAACACTGGTGTTTAACACTGATTTGGGTTGGGACCAAATACACTCTAGAACAGTGTTAATTTCAACTCTTTGTGTTATTTTGACACAGCAAAATTTACTGTGCACGAGTTATCACTCCCTTTTGCCGTAGTTGATCTTCCGCATGTTCTGGTTTTTCGTATGTTATAGCTTCCCCATCTATAAATACTTTCAGCTTCACTGGGTACATCAAATAGTTTTTAACATTTTTAGCTTTTTATAGTGGGTTGTACCGGCTTCTCTCTTTCTGCGTCTTACTTGTAAAGTCTTGAGAAGAAGATGCGGGTTTCGTCATGTGTGATTTAATTTTTGGACCAAGCCGCTTGGAGAACTTTCTGACGCATATCCCAGTTCTGGAAAGACACCACAATAGATCGAGGGCCCGGATTCTCTTGTATAGTCGGCTTATTCCTTGGGGACAAGCGATGAGCTGCTACGATTTTGAATGCGTCAGGTATAAGGTGCAGTTTTTCAACTAATAATTGGTTTATGAATCCCAACATGTCTTCTCCCACGCGCCTTCTTGAATTTTGTAAATCCTTATATTGTTCTGACGGGCTCTCATCTCCAACTGGTCCAGCTGCTCGTTTAGTGACATTTGCTGTTGATTAAGATGCTGTATCACTTAGTTTAAATCTATTTCTCTCTCCTCCAGCTGATGTATTCTCTCCTCCGCATCTTGTACGCTTTTTTTAACTGCTCCGACTTCAGCACCAATGTTATTCATGTTCCCTCGTATTTCTTTAATATCTGTTGAGAATTTTTCAAAGTCGTGTCGCAATTCACAAATTTGGGTTGATATGTCCTCTTTGAAATTCGTCAGCATTTCTTTCAAATTTCGCTCCAAGCTGCTTTTGGACGCCATGCTTTCTTCTGATTTGTTTGTAGACTTGACGTTCCTTCTTTGTTTTCTTTTGTTTCTGAAATTCTTGAGTAATTGCGCCAGATCTCAGGTCCATAACTGTTTGGTTTCCATTGTAGGATAAAAATTTACAACAATAGACATTTTGGGAGTTGTTAGTTATTTCTTCAGTGCATTCATACCGACATGCTGTGCACCAGAAACGGAAGTCTACTGTTTACAGTATGTTTACAGACAATGATGTTTATAGTTTTCAATATTGATGGCGAAGTGAATCTTTCTGAGGCAGCGAAGCTTTCACTTCAATTGTTTTGAAAAAAGGTTAATTCATTCAAAGCTTTAAAACTATGATGACCTCTGGTGAAACATTGAGTTGCAGTGTGAACCAAAAAGTCATTACATAATGGATTCCTGTATGAATAAAAACAATGGGTTCTATTTTCACGATCATATGCGCATTGTCGCGCAAGTTGCTTTGGGAACGTTCCCAACAAAATTAGGTATTTTGATGGCGGGAAAAGTGAACATTGCGCCAGGCGCATTGTTTAAAAGGGTTGGTCTTAAATTACTTCATTAGTTACGGCTGTGTTTTGGGCATAACATACAATTAACATACAATGAGGGTTCATACTCTCATTCCCTTTAACTCATTGACTGCCAGCCATTTTCAAAATTGTTCCACCCGTGGTGCCAGCCATTTTTCACCATTTTGGGTGTTTTTTGAAGCCCAACAGAAAATTGAGTTATTTGTCTATGTCAACACCAAAGACATCAAAATAAAGCTTAAAGTCTCATCTTTCATCTAAAAAAAACGGTGTGTTGATAGCTCTTTCCATTCCTTTGCAATCATGCATAGAACAGAGGTGGGTTTCCCCAAAATGCTGCTTTCAGACCAAAAAACTGAGAAAAATGGCTTTTTGTGAAAACCAACATTTTAAGCAGAAAATGTTTTTTGATGGCCATATTTTTGCATTACTGGCATCTAAAACATTTCATCCAAATGTAATACAACATAAATACGAATAAAAACACTGAAAATGGTTTTAGACAGTAAAAATAATAATTTGAATTGTACATGACGAATACATTTCTTCGACATTTTACTTGGCAAAATAAAAAGTTTATTTGCCTATATACATAAATCCTGTCACAAAAATATGATTCATGTCTGTCATAACTGTCCACCTATACAAACAATACTGTACTGTAACCATGTAAATATAACATGACAAAATTCAGCCACCAGGGGGCTATATTTCATAGTCAAAAACAGTAGTAGCTAGTAAAAGCAAAATGCAAAAAAACCTAGCATTCATTCAAGTGTTTCTTTGTGTGTGTGTGTGTGTGTGTGTCTCCATTCCTACAGCAAGTAGCGGTAATAACTATGTAAATACTACATACACAGGCAAAATAAGTAAAACACAAACATATGCAAGAGTATGTTCTCCCGTCCACCACGAGTGCGCTTCACCATTGTCGTATGCTAGCTACATCTGATTGTCTTGGGTTTATATACACAAGCATCTTCCTCGACGTGAAAAAACATCAAAATACAGACAAACGCAGTGCTGCCATCTATGATCGGATCCCTTTCCGCAATGTGAGCATGAGGTGTCAGAGCTCTCCAGACCAGACTAATCTGAAGACTGTTTTTATTTCATCTATATTTTATTCCTTTATCTTTTGTTTATTTGTTTAGCACGGTTGCAAATGAAGTGTAGGCTATAGCCAGTGCATCTTTGATCTTACTCATACAGTGTTTCATCACAGTGATCGGATTCGGTAGCGTGCATATTACAAAATATCGTAACATTGATAGCAGTCCCAGAGGGTCAGCTCTACCATCTGGTGGCCACCAGAGAGTGACCACATGAGTGACCACATGAGACTTCTGACTCTTATAGGATCAGTTCCGAAAGCCGTAGAAGCCTGAAATTTCTACACAACATAGATGAGGTGCCCCACGATGCGTAACTGTAAAAAAACGTGTTTGACGTCGGAAGACGTCAATGGTAAGCGCCGTTACTTTTTGAAATGACGTCTGCAGACGTCAATGGTAATGAATGAGTTAAAAGCCAGCTGGGCATTTTCCATGGCCTGTTGCTATTACGATGGCGGATCAACCCGGACGGCAGGAGTTTTTCGGTGGAGGAGATCGATCTACTCATGCGTGAAGTAAAAGCGCGTGAGCAGTTAATCTTCAGGGATAGAAAGGATCCCCCCAAACCTCTGCGGGTCAAAGAAGTAGGAAATATCTTTAATAATTGTGTCCTCCTTTGGCAAGAAGAAAACTAGAATAAATGTTTGCAAGAATATATAATGGTTTAACTAAATAAATAAATAAAGGTTTGCAACTTGCCACGCTGTTTTTTTTTAAACAACAAAAGAAATTGTAAATAAACTGCAGAACATTGCTATACATTTGTGCCTGTTTTCTTACTAAAACATTAAAATACATGGCTGTACAAGCTATACATGTTACAGCTCTTCTGCCAGTTCAGCTCGTCTCTCTGGCGCAGCAGCAGGTGCATCTGAGTTCCCCCTAAAATAGCTTCTTAGCAATGCGCAACTGACGACAGACCAGGTTTTTGTTGGTCATCTGTGAATTTGGTTTTTGCGTGCTCATAATAGCATCTGCCGCGCTTTGCGCCAGACCACACCTCTTCTTTCCACTGACACACCCGTGAGGGAGCAGTGTCATCTGCTATCTAGACAATGTGATTTTTTGCCTGAAAAAAATGAACGATGAGCTGGCACAGAATAGTAATGACGAAATGCGCATGTTGCGAATGCACAGTGTGCCGTGGCATGATAGGACCCATTGAGTCTATTGGGAGAATGGTGTCCTTTTTTAGGCACCCACTACTTCTAGATTGATAACATTAGCTAGTTAACTTGTTGGATTGAGTGCTAACATAGCCAACCCATTACATTAGATTACATTACATTGCATTTGGCAGACGCTTTTATCCAAAGCGACTTACAAAAAAGGACATAAGCAAACCCAATGTAGCTAGCTGGTAAGAGTAAGAGTGGGAGAGAAATTATGGAGTGTGTGTGTAATGTAGTAGAAAAATCAAAGATGCATGTATGTTGGGGCGTGCTTCCATTGCAACGTGTATCCCCACCCCCAACCAGATCTCCCGAATCTCCCGCCACACTAAACAAAGGCGTCACACCTGTATATAAGGAGGGCGGTGTGCCCCAGATCTTAGAGTTTGTATGGTCACAGCCTTAGGTGCACGCTGTATTAAGCTCCCGGATCCGTCACAATAAACCTCGGAGGTTTTGTCATTTACCACTACTCGGCTTGGCTTTGTCTCTACTTTGTTGATAACTAATTTTTGGACGACATAATGGCGCTGTGAGCAGGGTCTTTCATCTCTGAGACGCAGTTGAGGCCGGACGACGAAGGGAAGGCTTCCCACGCCGCGACTTGGGGAGAGTTTTGCCTTAAAAGCTTGGGACAAGGCCGAAGGAGCTATACAAAACAGCTCCGTGGCACCCTGCTTCCCGGCGTCGTTCGAGTGTCTCTGCGGATCAGATAGCAAAGACCCGAGCTGTGTAAGGGAGAAACCAGCCGAGTATGGTAAGTACACTGAATTTACACATTTAAAGCTGTGTCTATAATTCAGGAAAAAGGCCTATTGTTTGCCTGCCCTTAGACGGGCAGAGGATTATTAAGGTGTCGGGGACACCGCTCCACTACAAAAAATATTGGGCGCTGATAAATTATTTATTTGGTTATACTAGAGTGGGGATAAGCCTACTCTGGGAGTAGCGGTACCAAAGTCTGCTCGAGGAAGCAGCGAGCTCTAAGTCTATTTCAGGGAAATAGCTGCTAGCACCTTGTCCAGAAGACAAGAAGCTCGTTCAGGGAACGGGAAGGCTCTGGGAGTCTGTACCTTGCGGGGCAAGAAGCTCGTGCCGGAAACGAGAATGTGTTGGTAACTTTGTGTGTGTATTTGTCATAGAACGAACAGGGGTGCGTTTCCCAAAACCGTCGTTGCTAACTTCCTTAGCAACTTCGTAGGTTTGAACGATGGACTAACGACACTACTGTTTCCCAACAGCATCGTTCGAACGACACAACAAAACGGATGTTTACAACAACATTAGTCCGATGGATCGTTCAACGACGCAGGTGTTTCCCAACAGCAAAGTCTGGACGATCCATCGGAAGTTCCATCGTTAAACTGTATAGTTCGAACGATTAGCTTGGACCTGTCGTTAGACCATTGTTTATGTCGGTTTCTGTACACGTGACGTCTTGCTCGTCACCTTTGGCCGTCTTGGGTCAGATTAGGCACCATTCAATGCTTTACCGCCACCCACTGCATGAATGGTTTTACTTTAATTCACTTCATTTTCATCCTGGCACTTGCCAGGTCATGTAAAAAGACGATAGAAAATTCACCCCACAACACACCAAAAGTTGTTGCAAGATGTTGTTGGATTATTAAAGTTATTGGCTGATTTGACAGGTTAATATTGTGATGTAGAGTATGATCACGGTTCACCATAGACTGTATGCGGTTCACAGATCCACAATCAAGGCCATTCCACGTGTTTCAAATTGATTAGCGTTTAGCAGGATTCGAACCCGCATCTCTCCGAAAAAATGAGGAAGTTTGCATAGTGGGTTGACAAGCTAACCACTCAACCATTGCACAACATGACATTCAGTGGCCTTAGGCCTTCCATTTATATGTAGATATATGTAGGGTAGTATAAATGAAATACACGATCATATCATTATAAACGTATTCAGTCACTGCTTTCTAATGAGTAAGGGACATGATTGTGTTGGGGAACATCTTCCTAAGTTGCTGAAGTTATCATAGGCTACATACCGGCTTAATTTAAATAAGGCTACGTGTTTGTTGCCTTACTGTCGTGGTGTCGTTTCTGTCGTCTCCCGCAACGAATGCATCCGAATACTCTCCGAGCACTTCCGACACATCTGGATACTTTGCAGTTTCAACGACAGAAGTCCAAACTAACATAGTTCAGACTTACGTTGTACGTAGGTAGTTGGAGAGTTTCGGGAAACAGTCGGAATCGGACTGTTGTGTCGTTTGAACCTACTACGGACAACGGTGGTTCAAATGCTAACATCCGTCGTTGTTTGGGAAACGCACCCCAGATCTGGTACATGCAGTGTTTATAATCGTTAGTACTGATTATTATCATCATATGGGTGTCCTTGATAACTCCCACTAGTCTGCCGACGGGCATTGAATGTTAGTGAGCGAACGAACTGGTGCATTAAGCGAGCGAACCATTAAAAGTTCGTGTGTGCGAGCCTAGGTTGTGTGTGTGTGCGTGTGTGTGGTTGCGTATGTGTATGTTTGTGCGTATCTATGTCTGTGTGTTATTCCCTCAAACTGCATGTCTTCTGCTCTGTTGAGAGCATAACAATTAACCGAAATCTAACACTAACCACGAGCATGTATTCCCCTTTGTCTCCGGAGCGAGTGAATGAGTGTGTGAGAGTTGGCCAGGCCAGCCAAGGTAAATGGTTTTTTTTTTGTGTTTGTAACAGGGTTAAAACATTTTACTTCGTTTATTTCATGTTTTATTTACATTTTGTTGTATGTGACGACTGTGTGTATGTGCTGTTGCAAGATGTTTTTTTTTTTTATGTGCCTGTGAAAACCCACAGATGGCTATTCTGCCTGGAAACAGAGTTGATGGTGAATTTGATTGGATGTGTAACTCTGATTTATCCTGATTGGTCGGTAATTGAAAGAGCGAGTCTGTGCGCAATTTTTTTTTTAGAAGAAAGAACGCTGTTTTCGTAAAATTAACCTCTGAGACAGTGCTAGGCGGTAGAAGTGCAGCTTTTTACAGTGTTGGGAATACGGAGACACGACGCAGAGTGTCGTTCGACTGAACAAGTTGAACCTAGGAGATTCTGCAGAAATCAAGGAGTCCCGCGACGCTGTGGGGAGCTAGGCTACATCGCTGTTGAGGTCTTCTGAACATTGCGCAACAACGAGGTAAAGGTGTTTTTTTGTTTTGTTTCTTTGTTTGACTCATGAGAGTGAAGCGGCTGTTAAGTTTGTGGCCTCACCGATCCCAAGCTCCGAACAGGCCTGCAACTCATAGACATTCATTGAGTCAAGTTTGCGCTGAACGGTGAACTGTTTGAAAGGCGAACTGTGGACTGTAAATATGTTATGGGTATTGAATTTGGACGTGTATTGTTGTAAATATTTATGCGGTTGAAGGTTTACTTTATATGTTGGGGAAAGTAGGGATTTACCCTTACTGGGATAAAGTTATATATGTGTGCTGGGTATCACAGTTCAGTTAGAAGCATTAGACAACAGACGGGATATAAAGGAACAACGCGCGTTTGTACTTACAACATACTTGTAGCATACTTATCATAGTGTTGCTACAAAGACCACATTTACCACTTTCATTTGTTCACAGGATTTCCAGTTTAGATTTGAAAGACTGTATGGATTTGTAACATGACATTTAACTTTCACGCTTTTATCCATTTCTTTGTTTAGGTTTATGAAGCTAAACCTATCAGGCAAAAATATGATTTGATGCAGAACCTGACTTTAACAAAAAGTTGATTTTGATAACAGATTTCGAATTGTTTTTGTCACTGCTAAATATGTTTTCTGAAAATCATCATTGAGTATACTTGTGCAAAATGTTTTGCCTTTACATAACCTCTTTGTGTTCGTTCACAACAGATGCAACAGCTTGTTTTAATCCCTGATTCAGCAGACTTTGAAAACCACTCAGGAAAGACTCCTGCTAATACCTGTTTTTTATGCTAATCGATTGCCATTTGGTCACCTAGAGAAGGTGTGATGAATTTGATGTCTGAGACGTCTCAGCATAGAACATAGAAACACATACATTTTAATACTTTTAAGTTATACTGTTCATTTTGCCTCATATACTCAATGCAGAGATTCATTTATTTATTTTGTTTGCAGTTATTCCATTGTTTGCTTGTTTTAATTCACTGATGAGACTTATTGGTTGTCCTGTCTTTAGCATTGTCATTTCTATGTCCATAAGGTCACATTGATATAAGAAGAGTTCATGTCAATCTGTAGTACATATTATGCTTACAATGCAAGCCCAGGACACTTAAACTTTAATGGCTAAAGTGCAGTTTGGTCTCAACCTCCACACCATCCTCTAGTTGTGCATTATTTTAATTCTGCCTGTGTTATCTAAACAGTTTTAAGTTTTTCAGAAAATAATTGTGTGCCACGGTCAAAGCAAAGCAAAACACTGAAGGAAGACACCATTAAGAGGTGTTGACTGCTACACACACCACGACGCCCATCAGACTTAAGCTGTTCTTGGTCCATTGTTAAGTATTGGTGAGCGGGAAAAACTCACTGTAGGCCCAACAGGTCCGGTTCTCTAAACTGATATGTGTGTGAAGCCACTTTAAAGAAATGTGACGGGACTGTTTGGGTTGGTTAAAAGTGATAAATGTTGGGACTTAGTAAGCTAAGATTTTGAGCAGAGGAGAAGGGGCAAGGTTGTAGAATCACATCACGTGTTAAGCTTTGGTACACTTCTGGTATTATGTCATCTCTCCTTTGCTGATTTAGAGTGAAAAGTTTAATTAATGACGTAACTTAATAGTGGAGATCAAAAGGTGCTTCCCCGTCTGAGTTATTTAAACTTATGGCGTAATTTAATTGTGGACACTAAATGGTTTTTCCCCGTCAAGGTTAGACATTAAGGATAGTTGTAAGATTGAAACAAGGTAAAACTTGTGTAGTGTTTGCTGCAAAGGACCCTGATCTGGTAAGCTGTTAACAGCTTAGCAGATCAGAAAGGGGGAGGAGTACGGTTTGTAGACTATAGGCTATTAACTTTCAATGGAAAATGGGGGGTAGCTTGATAGCTGATGAGCCTAGGATCACTTTCTGATTACTCTAGAATCACTTCCTGATGGTTTCAGGATCACCACCTTTTTGCAGACATGTTAAGTCAACACCCATCGTCACCTAACAAAAGCCGGTCAGTCTGAGCTACTCTGAGCTACAATCTCTTTGGGTGTCAATATTGAATACACAATTACTGTTGGATTAGAATGTTTTTGTGTCCTTGTGACTTTGTGTCTCTGTTTTAGGTCAGATTCTAAGAAAATGACTGACTCCGATGGCCCAGCCAGACATATATAGTCTAATCAGACTTAAGAATCAAATCAGACTTATGAATCGAATCAGTTTCAATGGAGGATGGGGGTGAGGAGGGGTTGTGATTCTGACTGTACTCATGCCTGCACTATCAATACTACAGTACAAGTTATTGGTTAACTACAAGTTATCAAGTCCTTAGATGGACACTGGAAAGCTAACTGAAATCTCTATAGGAGATAGTTTAACCATTTTCATAACTACACTTAAGATTTGTTTGAGATTTGCAGGAAACCGACGCCTTGCCTTTCACCATTGAAGAACAAGGATTCTACTGATTCTGCTACATTCACAAGGTGTCAAAAGGGGGACATTACAAAGACCCCTGTGCCAAGTCACATTTTACTGGAGGAAGACCGGAGAAAGTTGCTGGTGAAATTGGAGCAACGAACCAACACAGAAACTACACACACACTTTTAGCATAGTGGACCTACTGTGGGCAGAATAAACCCCATGAGCAGTACGGATCCAGAAGGCACAGGCAGTCTACCCTGGCTTTCAGCATAGGCGTTTCAAGGTTTAAGAAGATGAAGAGGATTACTCTTGTTTGCGTGTGTCCACACACAGACACACTGCACACCACACACCACATGAAGAGGAGTCAAACATCATATGCGTCATCCCCATACTTCTTTCTATTACAGGAATTCTACAGCTACCAAGATGATGGTGTTCACCATACTTTTCATATGTCTGTTTAGCATGGTCTGTTTGTTTTTGTTTTGCTTTCCATAAGTCTGTTAGCATGGTCTATTGTTGTTGTTACTTCTTTCCAACATTCTACAGTATTCTGTCACAGCCACAATATCAGAGTATTAGAGTTTCAACATGTAGAAAGATGACACAAGATGACACAATTGTATAGACCTTCTTTAATGCACATTTTGTCCGCTCTCGGCTGTCCAAACCTGGGTGGTCATTCTCACATGACACCGGAAAGGAATTTTCCCAAACCTCTCATCGGTTTCCACATAATTGGCAATGATAGTGGTTTTACTTTGGGTAACATGGTTTTCGCCTTTCCCTGCGAGTGTGACTGATAAAGAAAAAAGAGACTGGCAGGTCTCATTCATGGAAACTGTAAATGTATTTGTTTAGTTCTTCTTGGATGCATTAATGGTAATTGTAATAGTCAAGTCAGTTAGACCTATAGCCATGATCTCATGCTGTTTACGGTATTTCATTTGCTCATGGAACCATCGTTTTATCTGTACAGACTCTCTACTGTCAATTTCCTTTTAAGCTGAAGTTCAGAATGTTTTTGCACATGTTAAGGCTGCTTTTAATTATTTTAACCTGGATTTCATTTCCCTCCATTGTAACGCAACATGTAACATTTTTTTTTTTATGTGAAAGTTTGAAAACTTTCAAAGGGGGGTAATGTAGTAGAAAAATCAAAGATGCATGTATGTTGGGGCGTGCTTCCATTGCAACGTGTATCCCCACCCCCAACCAGATCTCCCGAATCTCCCGCCACACTAAACAAAGGCGTCACACCTGTATATAAGGAGGGCGGTGTGCCCCAGATCTTAGAGTTTGTATGGTCACAGCCTTAGGTGCACGCTGTATTAAGCTCCCGGATCCGTCACAATAAACCTCGGAGGTTTTGTCATTTACCACTACTCGGCTTGGCTTTGTCTCTACTTTGTTGATAACTAATTTTTGGACGACAGTGTGTGCGTGCGCATGTGTGAATGTGTGCATGCATGCGCATGTCTGCGTGTGTGTAACATTATCAGTAAGATCATTGGTCTCTGTTTGAGGCTAAACTTTAATGAAATATGAAACATTGGATCTCAGTTAATGTATATTTACACATTAAATGCTGCACATTATTTCATTGTTGTAATGAATGAACTGATTTTGATGGGTGTAATACAACGGCTACAACACCACCACCACAGCAGCAGCACGAGCAGAAGGCTGAAGACCTATTGCATCACGTAAAGGTAAGTCAAACCTCTATTTATGTGGTGACATTCACGAAAACTCATTGGAATCTATTGGAAATATTTAACTCACAAAAATTCTTTGTAGTATATTTTTATTGTCGGGGGTGGGCAACTGTACTACGAGTTGACAAGCCATCAAGCTATGCAATAGCCATTTTATGCTAGCTATGTGCTCTCCGGATTCGATTGACTCCCTTAGCATGGCAGAGAAAGTGCTGAAGAAACAACGGAAGGCGGTGACTGAACATACTTTTCTGATAAACTTTGTGTACTCTTCCAAAAGTATTAGTGGCTTGCTTTGATTGTCGGGACCTTAGCCATACCGCTGATGAAGTATGACTCGGTTTCTCAGCGCTTCTTTTAAATATCTTAACTGCAATCTCAGCTAGGCCCACTAGAACTTGTAGATGAAACTCATGTTAAGACCTTGTTTGTTTAGACGTATTGAGATATTTTTTTGTCCACGCATGCTTTATTCATTTGGCCAGTTTGTTAAACGGAAAAGCGGAGTTTACGAGGATATTTTTCATACGCGCCCGAAACGGATGTGTTTGACACGTAAACAAGAAGAGTGTCCGATTTTCTCGGGTTTCTATATTGACGTGCGGAATCATTCCACAGCTCTTTAAGTTGATGACAACATTTTTGTCTGCTTGTTTCTTCCTCTCTTTTTTTGGCAGGTGGCATCCCAGCTGGTAAGATAACCTTGTATAGGAAGGGTCAGATTGGGTAGGGTATTCTGAGAAGCTGTTAACATGTATGTAGATATTTTTGAAAACACATTGGTTTTAGCCTCTCATTTACACAAACAGAGTTTTGAAACGCTCATTTGAAATATCTGGATTTTAAAATTTACTTTCAGGTAAAACACACCTGTCACAATGGAGTTTTTAATTTTCTCCACATGTTGTATATACACCAAAACAGGTGGAAAAAATCTCTGCATTTAAAAATATCTGCATACATGTAACCAGCACCTGATTGGTCAAAGTTGCCATTATTGGCAAATTGCTTTCTGCTGTATCCTCATCTGTGGCAATGCTTTTTTGAAATTAAAAAGTTCTGAAAATGCCTTTTGTCAAATAGGTGACTGTGATGTCAAATAGGTGACTGAATTTTAAATGGCCTATTTATTACCTTTATTTTTTTGTCAATGTTATAGGTGATGTCATCATCCAACAATTCACCTCATTGGTGTATCAGGAGGCTAGGGGTGAACATTTCCGCTCGTTTCAGCCCTGGAAGGAATGTGTGGATGTGTTCCTACACACAGCTCTTGGCACTCACACTGACCTCTTGAAGTTCATCCAGAGTCTTCTGCTTTTGTCACATGGCCAAGCCACAGTGGAGAGAGGCTTCTCCACCAACAAGGAGGTGGAGACGTGCCACCTGCTCAAAGAATCTTTGGAGTCACTGAGGTTGATCTGCGATAAGGTCAGCAACTGCGGTGGTGTCCTCCATGTCCCTTTAACCAAGGACCTGCTGGCCTCTGTGGCCTCAGCAAGGTCCCAGTACAGGTTGTATCTTGAGCAGGAACGAAAGAAGAGGGAGAGTGCTGCTCATATGCTGAAGAGAAAGGCTGCAGAGGAAGAGCTGGTGGAGCTTAGACGGCAACGGAAAGTCCTCCAGGAAGTCTGCGCCATCCTTGAATGTGATGCCAACAAGTTGGCTGAGGGGAAAGCTGGGTCAAAAATGGCTGAGCTAATTACAAAATCGAACTCTCTGAGGACAAGATATAAAGAGAAGGAGGAGGAATTGGTGCAAATGGAAGAAAATGGATGGTGCTCTCTTTTTTTTTTTTTTTGATTCTCCAAGTATTTCGTTGGGTGTTTAAACCTTGTTGGGTGGAAATTAAATAAATGTGCAAATGTGAAAATATTTTTGTTTAAATCTCTTCTTTTGTAGTATTTGTAGCTGTCGCCGAATGGTTGGAAGTCAGTCTTCAAGAAGGTTGTAAGTTTAAATCCAATACCATTCCATCACTTAAATGAAGCAAATGTAACTAATGCCCTGTTGATAAATATGCAACCAAGTCTCCTGGATAATGGTAATGATGTAAGTGTTAGATGACAAAATCTATATGCATGTCACAAAATCTTTGATTGATACCTGGTGCAACTCTGTGTCGTAGTGGTTGTAAAACAATCTGAAGGTAGGGAAAAAAGGTATTAAATGGTAGTAAATTTGACTCAAAGATTGATGTATATACCCTGGATGACTTTATTCATATCTATGGAATTGTAAAACATTCCTTAGGGTCCATCTGCTTCAAAGAGAATAGAGACATAGTCCAAGCCACTTCTGTATACTAAACAGTCCTATAAATATCAGGGTGGGTTGTGTGATGAGACACTGTAGCTAGTTGAGAGAAAAAAATACTGTGGCATAAGGGAACCAAACCCCACAGCTCCCCTGGTGTGTGAAATAAGATGTGACCAGGCTTCGGCATCCTTGTCTACCTCTTAGCCTGCAATCAAAGAGGAGCCCTTTGGAAAAACTAACAAGCCAGGGATGAAAAAATACAAAAAACAACACAGAAAATCATCAAATGAGGAAAATGTAACATTGCATTTATATTACTTGATTTTGTTATGTATTGGCAGGCTAGGTGACACATGGCCATCGGTTCGCTCCCTTATTTAATAATATAATAGCCACCGTGTCTCCTCCCCACCCCAGGCCTCCACTAGCCTTCAGTAGTGCTATAAAATTAGCTTTAGCAAATTAGCATCTGTACCCCACATACATTATTAGTCAAGCAGCAGGGACACAGACCTTCATCACCGGCATCTGAGGATAGTTGGGGTAATGAAGCATTATCTTCTTGACAGAGGATGCCAAAAGGAGTACTTGGAGAAGTGTTAACACACACACACACACACACACACACACACACTAGCACACACATGCATACATACTTAAATGCACACGAGCCAGCTTAACACCTTTTCTTTTTCTTGAATTTCAGAGGTGATTTAGGTTGGATTTTCATTTCCAAATATATTTTATCCCACAGAGAATGTGTTCTCTGCTGAAATATTAATAGCTTGGACTCGGCGGGTATGGTAGCTATTTATAGGGAAGCCCCTGTGGGTGTCCTGAGCAGAACCCAGCATCTGGGCCTCCTTTGCCAGGCAGGCTGCCACAAAAACACACATTACATCTATTTTTTTCCTGCTCAAATATGTGCGTTTAGTCTTTCTTCATGTACAGTATTTCCATCCATTGATTCTCCTATACAACAGTCAGACATGTGCAGTATTTGTGGTCCTCCAACACAGAGAAAGAGACAGAAAGAGTCCTATATAAAGGATTCAACACTCTCCCCCTTCCATGTTCACCACGGTCTGTTTTCTTAAGTTCACACTAACTCAAACCCCAAGAGACTTTCAAGGGAAGCAAGGTGACTCCCCAGGCTATCCCTGACACGCTGGCCCCTTCTGACAACTCCTTGTGGGATGGTGAGGAGGTATATCAGGAGATGGGCTAGAGGCTTTGACAGCGGATTAGCCATGTCAAGTGCTTCCAGGGTTCAGGTAGTGGGGTTAGGGCAAGAAAACAGGACAAAGAGGGGAAGAGTATGAAACGGAGAGATAGAGAAACAAAGAGAACCAGAAAGAAAGTAACAGAGATAGCTAAGATGAGGCTCTTCTTGTTTTTTCCATGCTCAATCGAGCAATCCTAGGACCTGGTCCCAGTATCAGGCACTGTGGGTGTTCTGTGCAACCTGTGCAGTTGGGCTCTCAGCCAAAAATGGCAGAGCTTCCAACTAGATCATCCTCAGGGAAAGGTTTGTCACATACAACAGTCAGCATTACAAATGAGGCTAAATTATTCAAAAGCTGTTCGATGTCAACAACCTGTAGAAACCTTGTGCTACATGCAACCCAATTACGTGAGCTACTTGTTGTGCTTTTGGGAGTTTGTGATGAATAAGATGTTTAGAGTCACATCTCTGAGCACATTTTTATTTCACCTCCTGGAATGTGCATCAGATGGCCCAGGCTGCACAACAGATCGAAATGCCGGCTAACACACACATACACACACACACCCACAAAATGGCATCCAAAGATGTTTCTGACTGGCATCCAAAAGTAATTATGGGTGAGCACTAGCAGCAACAATTCTCTTTCTATCCCTCTCACTGTGTTTTGTTTGTGGGCAGGGATGAGACATGAGGCCCTGAACTTCACAGAAGCTGAATCAGTCTTTAGTCCATACAAAAAAGACAAGAATATATTACATGACTGCTTCTATCTTTACAAACCATTGCAGTTTTTGACCATTGCTTTTGACCATTGTGACCATTATAGCATATTAACTCTTTGCTTGAAGTCCAGATTACAAGAATAGTAGAAGTCTGTCATCATTAGCACATTATGCCATTTAGCACCGTTTTCAGATTGTACCTATCTGAATGTGTTACTGGGTTCTCCCTACTGCTATTGTTGAACACAGTGAGTTCCCTTTTACACCAGTCTTGTAAATAAAAATACAGCTTAGAGGCCCGCTCCCATAGGCAGCAAGGCACATAACACACTAGTATAATACCACAGTGGAACTTGTCACAGCAGGCTTTCATTTTACTGACAGAAGGACACCAAAGACAAGAGATTCCTCTGAGAACACAGCAGAAAGCCACATATGGTGATTTCCCTTAAATACATTTTGGGTTTACATCATCTGTCCATCAAGAACCAATACTGGGATGTACAACACATGTGACAACATTTTTCAAATTTCAAAGTTTAAATTTAGGACATGTAAGTAAACAGAAGCTTCTAAATTGTACATACAAGTCCCAGTCGTGCATTGCACAACACACTAATCCTGTGCCGTGAATTATTATTTTGAAAGTGAAGGGAAACAGGTTCTATTTTAAGTGAAGGGAAGAAGGTTCTATTTTAAGAAGCTGCTCCAACCTACAGTCCTGTGGCTAAGAGTGGTAGTCAAATATTTGAAGTGATTAATATAGGGTTAGGGATTCACAACATGTACCTTTCAAATCCCTCTGTCTCAGTCAAAACTAAAATCATTACCAGAGACTAAAATCATTACCAGAGTGTTCAGTCATTTTTTCGCAGCACTTATTCATCTGTATATGACGAATGCATATGGCTTCTAAGAATGTGAAATAAGCATAGTTTTAGTGAGGCATTTTGTTTTTAGGTTGTGTTTTAAGGATCACATTATGGAGAAATACAAAAAATACTTCCCCAGGTTTGAGATACACACAGCCCATCATTTTGCTGTCTCTTGCCAGTGTTCAAAGTGCAACCTACTAGGCCCTTAACAAGAGGAGCTGCTCATCTCACTTTACTTAACTGAAACAGAAGTGGCTGACTTTTGGGTCAAGGTGCCTCGGTGCCTTTCCTCCACAGCTACACAGGTAAGAGCAGTAGTTGAGTGTTCAGAGTTAAGGAACCCCCCCCACACACACACACAGAAACTTTCTCTATTTTCTTCTCCTTTTCTTCATCAAAAGTTGTCTACTGTTTGAAAGGTTGTCATCTTGTTGTATTTATTTCATATTAATATGTTTTTCTTCCTTTTCTCCCTGACCTGTTTTCTACGATACTGTCTCTTCTGTCAGCAAATACCCTGTGTTATCTGCCATGATGAAAGATTCAGTAAGGATTAAGGCTGGTGGAGGAAATGCTTAAAGTATGTGACTCATCATCATCTAAAGCCACACCAGATAGATAAAAAACAAGTTTCACATTTCTCCTCCCCTCCCCCCTCTTTTATACTCTTTCCTTCTTTTTTCTTCCCTTTACTTGCTCCTTCTTTCTCCATCTCTCTCAGCCTACCTTTATTTGCATCTGTCTCCCTAATTCTCTGTTCAGTTCAATTTCCATATAGGGTAATTTACCATCAAAAAAATAATCTGAGGAAGTTCTCCCCAACACAAATGTAAAAAGGCACCTTTGGGGCGGATGTTTAAAAGACAAGGGCAACTACACCACCACATCTAGTCTTTGCCCTGCACTGTGTTCTACATTATTCCAGTGGCGACAGGGGAGAGGGGAACACTGTTCCTTCCAAAAGCTCCCATCCAAGCTCTACCACAGCCACTGGTAATTGTAAGTGGAAGATTAAAGGAATACGCCACCCAAAAATGAAATGTTGTCTATCCCTGCAGCAGAAGCATTTTTTCCAGCTGACCACTGTCTGAATCTGGCAGAACTGACCTTAGCTTAGTTTAGCATACACTGTAAAAAAATTTTGGTTGAAATTTACAGCAAACTACTGGCAAAAAAGTTGCCAGCTAATTGCTGTAAAATCACAATAATTTCCATTTTTAAGGAATTACAATAAATTATTGTAACATTAAACCGACAACTTACTGTAGTTTTGATACAGTATCTTGATGTTTTTATACAACATTTAAGTGTGAATAAAGCCAGTGGGATTTTACAGCAAATTACTGACAAGAAAGTTACCAATTAATTCCTGAACAATTACAATAAATTTCAGTGATAAGGAATTGCAGTACATTACTGGATTGATGATGTTTTACACCATTTCACTGAATAAATTTTGTAACATACAGTTTTATTATTACAATAGTAAATCGTGACCTTTGCTTTACTTTACTGTAAGAAGTTTAAAATTAATAATAGCCTACTGTGCCTAAATGAATGGTCAAATAATTACACTTGTACACAAAGAATGATTCAAAATAACATGTTTATTATGCACCCAAAAGGAGTGTCAAACAAAGTGACCACACACCATACATAGTATGTTAAAGAAAAAAAGAGAGTATTTTTTGTCACCACCGTCTGTGTCTTACAAGGTTTCATTAACCAACAATTCAGTAACCTGTGGAACATGAGTAAGATCAGTCAAAAAAAAAAGTTATAAAAATATTAAAATAACAATATATTTTTTTTCCGGTAATAAATGAATTGGTGGCCTATTTTACCTGAACACATTTTGCCTTCAGTCAAGAAGGAGCAACAAACACTAAAACTTACACGTTAACATCGTAGACAACATTTAAGTCTGTCCAAATTTGCAAACAAGTGGTCAAATTTACCTGAAAACACCCTTGGTAAAAATATAAAAAATATATTTAAAAAAAAAAGAATATAAAAAATTCAATTACCTTCCCACTACACCACCGCTAAGCTAAAAACCCAGCCAATGGAAGTCCATGAGCTTCCTCATTAGAGTCGCAACATGGGTACTCATGGACTGCTTCTTTTTCATGGCTGACTTGCCCGTCCCGGAGTCAGGATTTATGCCAACAAAGCACCTGCATAGGGAGTTGGAGGAGGGGTAGATAAAAGAGAAATGAACAATGGCAGTAGCAAGCAGTCTTTTTTAACACTTCATCTGCAGACGACCAAAATCACTGCAGGCAGACAAACAGTGGCACACACTTTTCTGTTAAGATTTAAGATTAAAAGGTATACCTTTGGATGAATTCCAAGACACATGAGGCCTCCTCTTGGTATTCTAGATTGAACGTGTAATAACGCGCAAATAAAGCCGCAAGGCCAGCTGTGAAGGAGGACTGTGGTGCCGTCATGACCACTTTCTTTTCTATGGCCAGCATCCACATGCCAGACAGGAACTTGTTGCCTGAAATACATGAACAAATACACAACCAGTCAAATATCTGTACACACATATGAATTTAAAGGTATTTTTCAGATTACAAACTACTATTGTGGTGACAATGTTGCATCAGTTCATCAGTACATCAATACATGGCTGTCTAGGTTACGTACAATCCTGACTGCCAACCTCGTTCCCTCCACCACAACACTGAAGGTGGGTAATGAATGGGCCTACCAATATGACAACAATCCACAACATACAGCCAAAGCAATGAAGGAGTGGCTCAAGAAGAAGTCATGAAGTGGTCTAGGCAGTCTCTAAACATTAATCCTGTAGTGATCCTATGGAGGAAACCCATTTGCCCAGCTACAGCCACAGTATTTTAACGATTTAGAGAAAAGTAGAGAAAATATGCACAAAACCATTGTCATCAACTAAAAGAATCATCTGACCTCTGTGCTACAAAACAAAGACTTTGGCACTAAGTACTTTGTCTTCTTTAGCTACAGAGGCCAAACACTTATTTCCCTCAATGAAATCGAAAGATTATATTTTAATTCATTTGCAAGTTATTTTCATGATTTTCTGTCTGTCCATGTTAGAATACACCCATCATTTAAATTATCGACTGGTTGATTAATAGTGGGTAAACCAGCACAATCAGCGAGGGATCAAATACCTTTTTCCCCTCACGGTAGTTGTTTTGTTGTTACCTTTATTTTTGTGAGTAGTGGCACATTGGAGCGCTTACCTTGAAGTACAAGTCGTGGTGTGTCTGGCAGATCCATAGCCTCTATGTCAGCAGGTGTGGCCGATTCCTGAAACAGAAAAACACAAAGCACAAAACATCACACAAATGCTTTAAAACAGCATCTTCATAAAGACACAGCAAGACTAAAATGTAATAAATAAATAAACATACTTACACCAACTTGCACCAGTAGGCCATCAGGGCTCTCCTTGAAGTGGGCCATTAAGCACATGATGACGCATGGTCCAAGAATGGTTGTGCCAGTCTCATCAAACTTGGACAGGACCTCCTTCACCTGTGCATTAGTTGGTTTTCCCCTAAAAAACTGGAGAATCATTTTGCCCTTCTCTTCAATTGCACCCTCCATTTTGTCCAGGATGGCTATGTCAGTGAGTTTCTTGAAGTGGCTGTAGATTCTTCTCTGGCTGAAGAGATATGGCCAGTCTTCCATCAGCTGAGAAAAAGTGGGAGGAGGTGTTGTATTGATGGACTTGCGTTGCAGAAAGTAGGTGGCATCCATTAGCTGGGGAACAGCACCTCTCTCCCCCCCTGCAGCCCCTTCTTTGGAAAAGATGTCTTGCATTTCTTTTTGTTTTCTTTTTATGCTGTCTTCAGTTTCCTCAGTAGGACACTCAGGCTGCCAATTGACACACCCGTATTGATCTGATGGTCCTGTTGATCTCTTGGGGGTGGAAGAGCCTGGCAATGTTTTTGCTCTCCGGCGTCGAACGGTTGCGTCATTTCTATCCACATGTTCAATTCTGGACTTTAACTGGTTGACGAGGGAAGCATACCCACTCCCAAGTTTTGTGCCATCCTTCAGGATATCCGCGAAGCTCATTGGGTATTGTCTTACAACCTTCTTCGCAACAGAAAAACAGTCAGATCTTGACGGATTGGCTTCGATGACCCTCATTTCGTCAACAATGATGCGAACCATCTCCCGGCGGTCTCTTGGAGACGTTTTTGTGAGTGCACAGCCATTGATATGGCATGAGGCATTTTGGACCAAGGCACTTGAAAACATTCTGGCCAGGAATCTATGTCAACTGTGCTGGTGCTGCTGTTTGTACTGATTGGGCTGATGCTGCTGGCTGGGCTGATAGAGGAGGGTGAAGCTGCGGATGGGCTGGAAGTGCTCATACTCAAGTCCGTTTGTGAATTTTCTGTGAACCTCAGCTGCCCTGAAAATGTTTAGATATACATTTTATAAACACACATCAGTCAACTTTCACATTCATACAGTAGGCAAAGTATTGTACATCCTTTGAAATATCTTAATTCCCCCCTAATTTTGTCATCATTATAAAATGTGGTTGGAATTTCAGTTCAGTTCAGAATTTCAGACTAGAATGAGCAAATAAGTTTTCTTAAGCTCATACCACCCAATAATTACATGTAGTCATATATTTTGGCCATAACATAAACATTCACAAGACAGGGAGGAATAAGTAAGCATGCCCTACTACCACAGGTTATGTATTTGTATACAAAATAGCTTAGAAAACAGTCTCTAAAAGATGTGATTTTCACAAATGCATAATTACAAAGGTTGTCTGTAAATAGAGATAGTTCAGCAGTGCTACTGCTGCCAAGTAATGCCTGCCCTGCGAAAAATATTCTGAATCTTTAAGGTATTGCTGTCAAAAGACGGTCAACCAGAATGTAAGGGTGTAGTTATGTGCACCTTATGGCCAAAGAAAAGATAACATGCAATTGTTTGAGTGGTGTATTTTAAAAGGAGAACATATTACATGTTGGATTACCAATTTAGGTATAAATTCAAGAAATTTCAAAGGGTGTACTTTTCTCTCCCAATGCATGTACACAATAAAACGTATAGTACAGTCTCAACACGTCACTTATCATAAAATTATCAAACTGATGATGAAATAATTTTAACAAACTACACCACATAGAGCCACATAAACTATCAACAACAATGTTAATCAGGTATAATGTTTTTGGAATATGTTGCTGCTTTTCTAGCCTAAATGAAAATATTTACAAAATGTTTTAACAAGGTGTGTGATTCTGTGTGACATGACAACAAAGCAGATATCAATACCTTCAATTTTCCAGGAATTCAGCAATTTCCGGGATTCTATTGGTCGGAGATGGTCGGAAAGATCGTCCTCCTTAACATACTGCAGATCTGACAGGCAACCAACTCCAATGCTGTTTAATTTGGTCAGAAGGATGGAAAGGGTTTCCTCTGGTAATGTAGGCAAGACATCCAGGATTGCTTTCCTGACAGTGACGTGCGGTGAGCTCTGTGGCTGGTGAGGCACTGCCTTTTTCTAAATCAGATTTTCAAATATACACCAAATATTTTCTAGATACCGATAAGTTTCATGTCATTATTTATTATTGAGGTACTGTTGCGAATTCAACCGGAAATAAAGACCCTAGAAGAACCTCGTAACATAAAGAGTCTGGACAACAATTTAACGGGTAAAAAAACTGATAAGTTTACTGTTTAGAAGGCTTTGTAGGTGTAACAAGCAAACAAGCAAAAAAACCCGTCAACATATTCCAGTGTTACAGATCAGAGAACAAAGAAAAAACATGAAAATAAACCCTCCGCTTCCTTACTACAGGTGGTAAGGCAGTTTACCTAGCTTCCGTGCCCCACGCACAATCCACGTTAGAGGCAACTTAAAGAGGTGATCTTCCGCAGTCCACTTACTTACTTATACTGCCTAGCTACACTAGAAACGTGCAGGAAAGTAACCACCTGACAGTAGAAAGACAGAGGCGTATAACAAAAGCTATAGTGAAAAAAGAACTAAACAAGATGCAGATACGAATAACAGATACAACAGATGCTGGTGTGCAGCGCGCTGGTCGAGAGAGATAGAGCCATCTTGGAAGGAGGCGGCCTTTTATAGGGGAATGGGCACAACCAATCAACCCCACCTACAGGAAGGACACAGCAGAAACAGCCAAGGCAAACGGCACAACATTAGTAACACGTAAGTCATTGGGCCGACACCAGAACCCAGCACCGTGTAACAGGTACATATTTTAAGATGCATCTTTGGCCAAGGAAGAATGAAAAATGAATGGGGTTCTACAAGAACAACACAGAACACACTACAGCACTACAGCGCGTACCATACACAAAACGAAACAAAACAAAGCACCACGGCGCACAAATCACAAAGCACCACGACAGATGCGCACAAACCACAAAGCACCACGGCGGATGCCACAGACACGTCAGCACCAGACAGAAGCAAGACAGAACAGGCCACAGTCTGCCTGTGCTACATAGCCTACATCCACAGAAAGGCACAGCATCACGGCAGATGCACTTCACAACATAAAAATCATCATTTATCTTACCTTTACTTGTAAATGAAGTCCATGCGCCGCTCCTTCTGAACGAAAGCCTCTGTGACTTTGTCGAAGAAACCTTCCTTGTCTTTCCTTAGTTTCAGAAGTCTCTGCGTCTCGATGGTGATTGTTGCCAATGAAGAAAGGCGGCCTTGAGCGGTGCGATTGCGACTGTATGTTTTTAGTCTTTTGAGGGTAGAAAATGACCTTTCCACTGACACTGTTGTGGCTGGTATAGTGAGGGCCAGTTGAAGTAACTTGGTCGCTTCAGGGACCGTTTCCATCAGGTTATTCTTAACCAAAAAGCTGAGAAGCTGTACAGGGGATTTGCATTCATTCTTCACTGCTTGTGAACGATACAGTCCGATCAGATCAGCCTTAAGTCTGACAAAGTCAAAGAACTTTGCGTAATTTGACAAGCTTTGCAATTTCGTGTCATCAAAATGCTGGGACATTTCATTAAATTTCGTACAATCGACCAAAGTAAGGAAAGCTAGATCACCAAAATTATCAAACCGGGCTTTCAGTTGAGTTATAACATTGTCCAGAATGTTGCCAAACAAGCGTCTTCGCTCTTCTCTGACTGGCTGCTGACTTGTCACATCTGTCAGATCGAGCGAGGAGCATTTCTGCTCAAACCGCTCGTAAAAACAGTCAAAATCCCGTCTCTGTTCTTCCATAGCTCCGATTGTGTCTTGAATTCGTGCACAACAAAATCCTATGTCCATGGCCTTGGTTTGCAGCACTCTGAAGAGTGCATCCGTTTCATTGAAGATGGTATCATACAGCATAATCAGAAAACACGTTGATGCTTTTGACAGCCACTGCGCATATCCAGAGGCAATGATTGCGGTCTCATTACCCCAGTGGTCTTCATTATCACTGATGATGCGGAATACCTCGAGCAGGTCAGCTTGATTCATGCTGATGGTTTGCAGCAGTCTGGAGTTTGAACTCCATCTTGTGGGTGCTGCTCTGGGTAAACGCCGCTTCACGACATCATCCAATAAGCGAGTGCGTTTCGTGGACTTGTTAAAAAACGTCCCTATCCCATCAACCTTACCAAAGAACACTCGACATTCACGTATACATCTCGCTGCATGTTGCAGTACTAAATTCAATTTGTGTGCATAACAGTGAGTGAACATGGCTTCGGGTACACGTTCTTTTACCTTTGCTTGCACACCATTCAGCTCTGATGACATGACGGATGCCCCGTCGTATGTCTGCGCTACCAATTTTTCCAGACAGTTGTATTTCTCCAACACTGCCAAGACGTACTGGGCTATTGCTGGAGCTCTTCGGTCTTCGCTGACATCATCAAAGCCTAAAAAGGCCTCCTTCACTTCACATGCCATCTCACTTGTTGCAACATACCGCAAAATGACAGATATCTGAGATCTGGTCGTGACATCCGTTGTTTCGTCGACCTCTACAGCGACAAATGGTGCTGCATCGATTTCTTTTTTTATGTCACTTATGATCACGTTCGCCACTGCTCCGATAAGATCATTTTGTATCCTATTTGACAACCCAGAAAACACTGTTGATGTCTCCAAGTGTCGTGCAAGCCTCTCGTCCCAGTCAGCAAAAGCATTCACAAGCTCGACATAATTCCCACGATTCGAAGAGCTAGTAGTCTCATCATCACCGCGAAACGCCAATTCCTGTTTGGCTAAGAAGCAGGTTGTGTCAATGAGACGCTTCAATATCTCCCTGTTTTCCTTCACCTTAGCATTGTGCTGGCTAATATTTAGCCGGTGCTGTTCGTTGAGAGCAGTATCTATTCGTGAAGTCCCAAATGTTTTTAAAGCAATTTGGCTTTGAATGTGGGTAGCTGAGCATTCGTGTTTCAGAAGGCTTCTCGGTAGGTTTTTTAGGTCACAGAATCCCATGCTAGTCCAGACATTCTCACTGGTTGCGAACAAGAGACATGGATAACAGAAAAGGCGGTTTCTTGTAGCACAGCCACACAGCCAATCTTTTCGTTTGTACCACTCACTTTGAAACGATCGTGTTAGCTTCTGCCCATTCCTTTGAAGTAGATCCTTTAGCTCTGGCGTCGGTCGTCCATTCTTTATCAAGTCCCGTTTTCCTTGAAAGTCCAACTTTGAAAATCCTTTCAGTTTAGCTATTGCATCCTGATCCTCCATGGTTCAACGGTTCTACTGAAACTTTACGTAACGTAACCTAGTAACCAAAACTGAGCTCACGTAGCCTACACCCTCTACTGCGGCAGAGTTACTGCCTGCCTCACCTCGTGTCTTTTCAGTTCTGCTTTATGTCAAATTGTTAACACGGTATAAGTGAAACACATACGTAAAAAATATAACAAATTATAGGGAAAGTGAGGCCATATTACAGACATATCTAAAGTATATAAAAACATGTTCATACAGCGTTACGTTGTTGGCATGCACAGAGTAAGCGCACAGGGCACGCGCTCAAACAGTTAACAAGGGATTGCGCTATCTGGCGTGAGGCACGGCTCGGAGCTGCCTCAGCTCACTGCATATTCGCTGCAGTTGAATAGGAAATAAGCAAATACGGTGATTTTGGTCACGAAAATGATTGAAAGCATTCGAATCATACAGACATGTGATTTATAGCACAAACACTTGGACAAATCTTTATTAGTATATTATTTACATTGATAACCCATGCGTGATTATGTCTGGTGAGGCTCTGCCTCCCCTGCCGCCCCTGACCGCACGTCTCTGTTTCCTGGTTTGTTCAGTCATGGTCCTGAGAAGAAGGAAAAGAGTGGTGAAGGATGAGCACAGACATGTCATTTACTTTATACAGTGGCAAGGCATAGTAATCAAGCAGCTCCTCATGCCGGAGACATTCAAAGCGGGAGCCCTGTTCTAACTCTTGCACCGAATAGACACCCAAATGAACTTCGTGAATTGCTCGACATCTCCTGACAACAAAGTACACAGCAGACTGAGTGTGAATCAACACAAGTTTGATTTCACCAACAAGTAGTGAGTCATCTTCCTTTCCAATGACAACATAGAGTCCCTTTCTGTATTTGGTGCCTTTGATGGTTACGTCATTAGTGACCAAAGTGACACTGGGAGAGAAATGGAACTGAGAAACAGCATTTTGAATCTGTGTGTTGTAATCCAAGCAATGGAATTCATCCCCTTTGTCACTGTTAATCAAAGGAGGAAGGATGTTACCGGCGCTCAAATAAGCTTGCAAAAGCTGATGCCTTTCTGCTAATGTGGAAATTTCTGCAAATTTTTGAAATTATGTAGTTTTCGAGCACACTGTTTGAAGTAAGTATGTTTACTCTTGAATCTTAAGGTCCAGAGACGAATTAGTGGCCCAAACCTCAAGATCAGCTCTGGATAATGACAGAGATAGTGATGCTTAGGCCTCAAAGGCACTTGAGGAAAGAATTCAGCACGGTCTGAAATGTATTCTTCAATGAGAATTCTCAAATATGCCACCTGGTCTGCAGTAATTGCTGGAGCGCAAATGTACTCCACAATTTCTCGAAGTAGCAGTACCAGTTGCCATACTTTGCTTTGCGCCAGGGTGTGTATTTTGTTTGCCACTAGCAGAGGCAGCAGTCTTAAAAGGCACCAGTTTTGCACAGCATGCCCAGATAACTTTTCACTTCCTGAATTGATTTCTGGTGGCTTATCGTTTGCGTCATTGCCAAGAAAGTTCAAGTGTGTAATTGCCCTGTTTAATTCCAAATGGGAAAAATGTTTCTCCACAAATACCAAATGATTGATGAACAACCCCAAATCAAAAGAAACAACGCCTTCAAAAAGGTCATGTCCCAAGCAAGGTGGCAATCCAGGCATGCAAACATGAAAGTTTTGAAGCTGATTGAAAACAGAATCAGACTTGATACCCATTTCATTGCTCTTTCCAGTCCTTTCTAGGTTTCTGAGAGCGCCCTGATCATTTTCAGAGGTTCTGGGGTTAGCAGTGAACAGGGGGTCTGATTCAAATTCACCTCTGCTAATTTCACAGAACCGGCAAAAATATTCACTTCGACTAAAATTTTCCAGGAAACCTCCAATGTTATGAGAGCCTAGATTGTCTCCCGCAATAGCACACAGACCACCTCTGATGACAGTGCCATCTTTCAAAATACCATTCTCTTCCAGGCTTTTCAAGTCCTTTATCAAAGGACTGAAAACTACCTCCTGCCCAAATGTCTTAAAATCCTGTTCTTTACACAAAAGCACAAGCTGCATGTGATCAACATTTGACCTGCACCATGGGGAAATATTACCCAGGGTTAGGTACACAGCTAGCACCTTGTGCTTTTTCTTCCCTGATCCCAGGGGGTTCACCACCTCAAATGAATCTTGGTATAAAATCAATGCTAAAGGCGATTGGTCAGACTGAAATAGTGTGTTGTTGGACATGACATCTCCATCCCAAATGTCCTGCATTCACACGACTACACACTTCATCATACTGTTGCTTTACAGACTCATTGCCCAGGAGGCTGAGCAGTGTGTCTTGTATGGGAACGTATTGGGAATATGCTTCTTTCCCAGAACCAGTTAAACCTAAATAAACTCGCACTGGTTCAACATAATTGAAAGTGGTCTTAAAGATGGTCTTACGTCGCTGATCTGTTCTGAAAAGACTGTTAAAGCGTGTAAACAGACTTTCTTTTTTAAGTTCTTCAATCACAGCTTTGACTGTGCTATCTGACAAACCTAGAAGCATCAACTTCTCAGTCAATTTTCCAAATGTATGGCACTGTGCAACATCATGGACATCCTGGAATTCGTCAAAAATTGTTTGAATTACAGAAGCTGGTAGTAACAGCTTGGCTTGAAGCTTCAACAGGGTCAGATTTTTCAAGAAGAGTGTTTCATCATAATCATCATCAAATGCATCCTGCTGTTTCAGCCTTTCAGCTGTATCACCCTCTCCCCCATCATTGTGAATGTCAAACCGACTAGCACTAGCCTCACTGGCGCGGTCACTGGCTAAGGCTGGCCCTGCTGTGCCTACAAGCTGATCCGCTGAAGTGTTTTTGTGTGATCGAGATATGTGAGATGCAAAGGAAGATTTCACGGAGAATGATTTGTTGCATTCTCTAAAGGGGCAACGAATTGTCCTACCCTCTTGCATGTGCCCCTTTAGATGCGAAATTAAACATTTTTCCTCACCAAACTCTGCCTCGCAACCTTCAATATGGCAACGAATGGTATCTGGCAAATCTCTTCCGAAATCGATCCCTGTGATGTCTGTATATGTGCGACTTACAGGCACAGGAATTCCTAAAATTGCGTGTGCAACCAGGGACCCCACACGTTAAAGTCTGATTCGGAATATTTTTGTGCTGTTTAAGATGCCTACAGAATGACAAAATGCTGCTAAGTTCAGCAAAACACACTTTGCAAAGAAACATACCTTGTGGATCAAACTACTTCTTGCAAGTAGTTTATCCGAGGCTCTAATAATCTGAAACACACCGCACAAAAATCAGTAATACAATCTGCTACGAGCAAGCTAGAACGGCTAACAGTCAAGCAGGTATGCTACCCGAGATAACGAGTGCTGCCGAGCCACATGCAATGCTACCCTGACCTGACCTGCACAATGCTAGACTGCCCTGCTGCTTTTAGATTCTGCAATGAAACGGCGAAACAATGTAAAGAATTCATAAGTCTACTTACAGATAAATGTAGATTTCCTTCTGCGTCGTCTCGTGTATCTCGGCGTCTCGACTGAGCTCATCTTCTGCTGGCTCTGCTTTCCCGTGGGAAATGGTAGAGGGCCTGCTGAAATTGAAACAATGTATGCGCAACACTCCAAAAACGTGCTGCAAAAAAAAACTTGGTGCAGCCATTTAATTTCCATTTCCGCAGCTGTGTTGCAATAAAAAATTGCTGTTATGCTAGCGTGCTTGCTTGCATTAAGTATTTACTCCTATGATCATACTACATTACCCATTTGCTTGTCCTGCAAGGCTGACCCACATAAACATCATGCACTGAATAATGTCGCGTTCTTGCTTGCTTCACCAATGTAATTGCTATTGCTTGCGCAAGATCACGCATCTCACGCTTCATTTCTCAAAGTTGTCCCTGGCTGTCCTAGCAACGAATTGTTGACTATTTGTCACCGCGGCTACCTACAGACTGCGTTTTAGCGACATTTCTCTATCGTGGATTGCTGATTACCACTGATTGCTAACTAACAATAAGTTTTAAAACATATGCTTGAACAGATGACGTGCAAAGCCGCAAACGTGAGCAGAGAGACATTTCTTTCCCAATTGTGCGCAGCGCGCAGACCATACCTGTATGCCTCTCTCTCTCTCTCTCTCTCTCTCTCTCTCTCTCTGATATAACCAAAGATAACTTTGGAACCTTCCTATACTTTTGCCATCCACCTTTATCAATGCCCATTAGTGCCATAGTGTCAAGATCATGTATTAGTAAATTGACCAAAAAAGCTTTACAGTAGTACAAAGCAAAGAAATAAACTCAACATATTCGTATGAAAAAAGGATGTGATCAGTCATATGTAATATAAAACTAAGTAACTGAATCACCTGGGCCTAGTTAAACCAGAATACTTCACATGACATACAGTAGTAAGCAATGGCTTCATTCAACACTATTTTACTATTGTACAACATAAGTGGCCGGTAAAAATATTTTTTGGCCAGTCAGACATTACAGGCCATTGGCAGGTATATGTCAAAAAGTTAATTTTATACCCTGGCCTGAATACAGACCTTACATAATGTGGTTATGCATAGGGCCTACCATTGGTTTTTCATTATGGTTGAGATCCTGACTAAATAAGAAATTACATCAGCATCTGGTAAAATAACCCTAGCTTATTCTAAATTTACAACTGTGAACTGTATTCTGCATGGTATCCCATAATGCATTGCAGATTCCAATATTTTACTGTAAACCTGAATATACAATGATTTCCTGTAAAATATTACCGGAAATTTACAGCGATTTTTTACAGTGTAGTTTAGCATTGCCAACTAGCCAATTGTGGCAAAAGTAAATCAATTCGCTCATTTTTTTTTGTAATTATTTCTTGTGACCTGTGTATTCATATCGAGTTTAAATGACAGTGCAAATTAACACGAAGGAATTGACCAAGCGGCATTTAGATGGGGGACTACATTCCGCAGAAGCACAGACAAAGCCCGCTGAAAGGCGCAAACCACACAGCACCTAGAAACCCCCATTCCTTGACTTCTGTCAACACAAAAGCATGGACTGGTTACTGGTAGGTGGCAGTGACACTGTTAGAGTGTTCAGAAGTTTGTTTTCTCATATATTAAGTAAAAATGGCAACAAATATTGAAGATTATACTACAGATGAAGATGATGACTTGTGTACCTGTGTTCACTGAAGAGGAGCTGTAAACTTTGGATCTGGGAAGAGACGACACTCCGATTATTCAAGACGATTCAGATGAGCAAAGGAGAGCAAACACACACTGGTGGTGTGAGTGTGGAGTGTGCCAACTGATGGCGACTGAAATGGAGTGTTTGCGCTGTGCAGAGTGGGACAAAATACTACCATTGATGGAGAGCAATGCTCTTGAAGAGGAGGGTGGAAGCACTTGTGTCGCTGCTACTGAAGATTTCTCTGCTATGATCCATCCAGCACTCCTCATTTTCTTTTTCCGTCGAGATAAAGTGAACTGGAAAAGCAAAAACAGAGGGAACCCAATGGACAACTGTCCACAGAATAAGTACCAAAATGCATGATTACGATACGCCACCCCAAATTACTCCACCTGTCCTATGGAAATGTATCTGTTCTGAAAACAGAATCTGTGGCCGTGTGTGTGTGTGTGTGTGTGTGTGTATCTTAAGTTTGTTGAGCAACTGTAGTTCTCTGTTCGGTCTGGTTGAGAGAAATTAGATTGATGGATAAATGCATGGATGGATGGATAGATTGATTTATTAATCCCCAAAGGAAACTGCAGTGTTGCAACACAAATTTACTTTGATTGAAGGAAAATTACAGTTTTTCTCATTCGCTTTGGTGTTTTTCTCACAACACTATTAACATTTGCGCAGCAGTTAGTGCATTTCTCAAAACAGTTAGTGCAAACTGCAAAACCTAGTGGATAACCTGCAAAAGCACATCACTTGCTCAAAATGGATAGTCCATTCCTCAAAAGCAAGTATTCATGTCAATGAAACTGCCAGTGTCATCAAAATGAAAAGTCTTGAATCATCGTTTATGAACAAGACAGTCAAATGGCTTTGTCATGTTTTCATTATGACAATTTATTCCCTCAGTGTTTTCCAATCCAAAAAAAAGGTCAGAAGTTGGTGACACTACCTGAAAATTCTCAAGACAGCACTATACACTAGAAGTGAGACTTCAACCCGGCGCTCAGGTGTAGTTCGATAACTCCATAAAAGTGGTGCTCATGGGGTTGGGGGAATCACTTGAACCAAAAGCAGCAGATCCCAGGCACTCAGGAGTGTATGACGAAGAAGTGAATTAAAAAGCCTTTATTATCACTGGCTACATCGGATTAAAATGCCAACATGTTTCGACCGCAATGGTCTTCATCAGGGCAAAGCAACCACACAAAGGAATGCTCCAAGTTTAAAAACGTATAGCCCCACCCCTGAAACAGGTGTAGAGGTGTGTCATTAGGCCTACCAAAGAGGCGCACCTGAGGTTTGAACACACCTTATCATTGGGGGAGGGGAAGAAGACAAAAACATGAAAACAACAATAAAGAAAGCATGAGAACAATAATAAAGAAAAATGAGAAAGGGAAAAGGTAGAATAAGCATCGTTAGGATAGCAATTATGTCCAAAATATCAGCGCCAATATCACAACAGTCATAGACAACATTATCTTCAGTCATAGAAAGCATTTATATTCAATATCCTCATTCAGACCAGGGAACCTAAGCGCATCTAATTGATGGATCCAGAATGTTTCACGTTGGTTAAGTCTCTGAATCCGATCGCCTCCCCTATCTAGAGGGACAACATGCTCTAGGACCTCGATTTTTAATTGCGAGTCATTTTTATTGTGCGCTTGCAAGAAGTGTCGGGCCATTTGGTAATCACAATTTGCAGTGCGAATGGCATATTTATGCTCCGCGAGACGATCACGCAGTCGTCTTTTTGTGCGTCCTACATAGAACACATCAGGACAGGGACATGACAGACGATAAATAACAAAAGTAGTGTTACAATTGATGAATGCGTTTATTTTATAGACTTTCTTAGATTTGAAATCTATGAACGATTTCGATGGAACGACATGGCTACAATGAGGGCAGTTCATACATCTATACACACCCATGGGTCTCTTCAGCCAATTCTCCTTTCTCTCCGGTGGGAGATGGCTACGCACAAGTTTGTCACGGAGGGTGGGGGCTTTTTTGTACGAGACTAAGGGAGGTTCGGGAAATATTTGTTTAAGATCAGAGTCGGAGTTGATAATGGTCCAATTCTCCTTAATAATACGCGTCACTTGTTTTGCCTGAGTGCTGTATTGGGTTACAAAGAAGGGACGGGTTTGTGTCTTATTCTTACGGCCCTTCTTAATCAAAGCATCAGAGCGATTGAGAGCATGAGCTCTAGACTTTGCGCGCGCGACCAAGCCAGGCTTGTATCGTTGAAATGGCACTTTGTATAGTTGTTTCATACGCATTTCATTTTTTTCCAGCACTCTGTCAATCGTTGCAATTGACACTGCTTCAATATTGCCAAAAACGTTGTCATCATCTATTATAGCCCTTTGAATATCCTTCAGCCGTATTGCATTGTTTGCAATGACCATTGCACAAATGGCTTCCTCTTGCTGCGGGGTAAAAAGGGGCCCTTTTCCACCTCTGCGAGGTTGTCTTTCAATTCTATGTGGTGCAGAATACAATTATAGTAATGTACAGTAAACATAAGATATTACAGTATGAGATGTTGGATTACTGTCCAATACTATACATACCTGTTCTCCCTACGAAATGTTTGAATGATGGAATTCACTGTGGTTCTTCCAACATTAGGTTGCACCCTTCGACCAGCCTCAGCCATTGTGAGGCCGTGATTGATGACATGGTCCACAAGTGTAGCCCTAATTTCATTGGGAATCTGCCTATGTGCTCGGCCTCTTCTCCCTCTTCCCCTGTTTTGGCCTCTTCCCCTGTTTTGGCCCCTTCCCCTTCCTCCCCGCATCCTCACCCCTCTTCCATGATGCTGACCTTCCATTTCTGCGTTATACAATTGTAGAAAAGGTACATACTATGCCCTGCTCGGTTCATATATGCTTGCCAAATGAGGGTTAATGGAATACATCCCTGAGTGACTGTGAACAAGTGGCTTGTCATTGGTTACAACTACAGTTTTTCTCATTCGCTTTGGTGCTTTTCTCACATCACTATTTACATTTGCATAGCAGTTAGTGCATTTCTCAAAACAGTTAGTGCAAACTGCAAAACCTAGTGGATAACCTGCAAAAGCACGTCACTTGATCAAAATGGATAGTCCATTCCTCAAAAGCAAGTATTCATGTCAATGAAACTGCCAGTGTCATCAAAATGAGAAGTCTTGAAACCAAGTTTATGAACAAGACAGTGAAATGGCTTTGGCATGTTTTCATTATGACAGTAACTTCTGTCAGTGTTTTCCAATGCTAAAAAAAGTTTAGAACTCATTGACACTACCTGAAAACGCACTATACACTACCTGTACAGCCATTTTACACTACAGGCACTTACATATTTAGAACAAACATAAGAAACACCCTTTTGTTAGAGCTGTGCACAAATGTGAACAACATTACAGTATGTATTGTAACTGAAAATAGGTAAATCATTCTGGCACATCCAGACGCTCCTGTCTGTCTGGCCACATATTTTCATCTACATCACAACGGATATCATCCCTTGCAATGCAGCAGGAAAAGTATCTCCTGGAGTGGCGAATCCACCCTTTGCAGGACTCTGCTGCAGCAGAGCAGACAATTTACAGTGCTGAATATTAGAGTATACATAGAAGACATGTTTTACCTGTACATACTGGTGACGGATCTCCTTTAGTCTTTCACTGTTCCCTTCAAAATGGCACTTTGTACAATTGTTTCATGCGCATTTCATTTCCCTTGAGCACTCTGTCAATTGTTGCAATTGACACAGATTCAATATTAACAAATACATTGTTATCCTCTATGACAGCGGTTTGATTTTTTTCAAACTTATTGCATTGTTTACAATCACCATTGCACAAATGGCTTTCTCTTGCTAAAAAGGCTAAAAGGGACCCTCTTCCACTTTTACGAGGTTATCTTTCAGTCCTATGTGGTGCTAGCCTGGGCACGCCCATACTTCCTGTGCCGCTGCATTTGAATTTCGCTTGCAAAGTCAGTCTGGCCAAGCTCCCATTCTACGCCGTTTCTACATTAACAGAGAAACTGGGACCAATGAAAATCTAGCATTTCAAAAAGGCAATGATGCGGTAGTTTAGCGACCGGAAATCTACCTCAGTCACTGTCAACATGGCGAACGTGGAGCAACGGCAAGATTTCAATGCAGCTGTAGCTGCTGTTTTGGAAGATGGATGAACATGTTAGCCAACAAAGTCTACAAAGAAAATCTCCTTGGCATTGTTGTCGACGAGGTTCATCTGACTTATTAATGGTAAGTGTTGCCAAGTCAACCCAGTTTACAGTATGTAAATAGCAGAACAACACAGTAATATCTTGCAAAGTTGTGGAGCTATTTCATTGACAAAATAGCTGCACGTTACATTGTCAGCGATAGCATATGGAATTTCGAGCTCTTGTGCAGTTACGTTTTTGTTTACTCATATGCACGTTACTATTCTCTGTCTTATACATGGACACTAACGTGATTGGTCGAAGCTTCGACCAACATTTGGTTGCACCCTCTGTTTTGCAGTTTGCACTAACTGTTTTGAGAAATGCACTAACTGCTATGCAAATGTAAATAGTGATGTGAGAAAAGCACCAAAGCGACTGGGAAAAACTGTAATACTTCACACACCTCATTGTGAGTGAAAGCTGAAGTTCACCTGAGAGCAACTGGTCAATTTAGGAGACATTTGCAGCAAAAAAATGATAAAGAAAGGTATAAAATGTGCTTACAGTTTTTCTCAGTTGCTTTGGTGCTTTTCTCAGATCAGAAAGTAAATTCTCATAACTATTAGTTCAACCTCCACAACATTTAGTCATTTGTGCACCTCATAATAGCAATTTCTCCTTCCTCTGAACAAATTGCAAATGCTTTTGGACATGTGTCAGTTGCTTTTATACAATACAATGTTGTTTTTTAACATTTTCATTTGCTTATGTCATGTCAGTCAAAATGAACTATACTTGTGGATGCTGAATAGTCATTCCCAATAAAACTAATAGTCTTAGTTTTATTGCTTGAGTCATTACATACAAAATTGTTGAACTAGTTATCAAATTCTGTCAAGCAAATTTTATACCTTTCTTTATTTTTTTTTTTGCTGGAAATGTCTCCTAAATTGAACAGTTGCTCTCAGGTGAACTTAAGCTTTTACTCACAAGGAGGTGTGTGAAGTATTACAGTTTTTCTCAGTTGCGTTGGTGCTTTTCTCAGATCAGAATGTAAATTCTCATAACTATTAGTTCAGCCGTCACCAGTATGTACAGGTAAAACATGTCTTGTATGTATACTCTAATGTTCAGCACTGTAAATGGTCTGCTTTGCTGCAGCAGAGTCATGCAGACGGTGGATTTACCACTCCAGGAGACACTTTTCTCGCTGCATTGCAAGGGATGATATCCGTTGTGATGTAGATGAAAACGTCTGCATGTGCCAGAATGATTTACCTATTTTCAGTTACAATATGTACTGTTACGTATGTTGTTCACATTTGTGCACAGCTCTACCAAAAGGGTGTTTCTTATGTTTGTTCTAAATAAGTGACTGTATTGTATTTTTCTTTTGCACAATGCTGTAGAATTGCAAAGAGCATATACAGTAAAAATAGGAAATGTACGTATTCAGTGTCTTGTACTCACTCCCCTACTTACAGCAACGTGTACTGTTTACTGTAGTTTTACGTAAAATGGCTGTACAGGTAGTGTATAGTGCTGTCTTGAGCATTTTCAGGTAGTGTCAATGAGTTCTAACCTTTTTTGCCTGCATTGGAAAACACTAAGAGAAGTAATTGTCATAATGAAAACATGACAAAGCCATTTGACTATCTTGTTCATAAACATGATGTCAACACTTCTCATTTTGATGACACTGGCAGTTTCATTGACATGAATACTTGCTTTTGAGGAATTGACTATCCATTTTGAGCAAGTGACTTGCTTTTGCAGGTTATCCACTAGGTTTTGCAGTTTGCACTAACTGTTTTGAGAAATGCACTAAATGCTGCGCAAATGTTAATAGTGTTGTGAGAAAAGTACCAAAGCGACTGAGAAAAACTGTAATAGAATTTGGTAACTAGTTTAACAATTTTGTATGTAGTGACTCAAGCAATAAAACTAAGACTATTAGTTTTATTGGGAATGACTATTCAGCATCCATACGTATAGTTCATTTTGACTGACATGACATAAGCAAATGATAATGTTAAAAAACAACATTGTATTGTATAAAAGCAACTGACACATGTCCAAAAGCATTTGCAATTTGTTCAGAGGAAGGAGAAATTGCTACTATGAGGTGCACACAGAAAAACTGTAACACTTTTGCAACAATGAAACAGTACTAAGACAAGTAAATAAAACAAATTTACAATAGAAATTTTATTTGAAACCTGCAATGCCACTGCGTTAATACTCTCTTTGTGTGTGTGTCTGTGTGTGTGTGTGTGTTTAGAAGTAAAATGTTGGGCCAGTAAAGAGCTTACAGAAGAATAAGATGGATGGATAGATTCAGTGATTGATTGATTAATCCCCAAAGGGAAAATGTGGTGGATCACAACCGAGGCAAGTACAAACATATTTACAATATTCAAAACTAAAGCCATTATATTTATACTTACATGTGTGTGTGTGTGTGTGTGTATGTGGAAAAGTAAAATGTTGGGCCAGTAGAGAGCTTAGAGAGTACATATCACACTCAAGCATCTCCTCCTCACCGACTCAACCGCAATCTGAGGGTAAAACCTCTCCAGCAGGTTAAAAGGTGCTCAATCTCATAAGTGCTGCTACAGACCAGATCCCTTAAGCCTTCTCATCGTCCTCCGAGCCTGCTATCGTGCCACCAAAGGTGGATGGCTTAGACCAGGAGAGACAAACATGACAAATATTTACTTTGATACATTTTTATAAGCTGTGATAATAACAGTGATATATGATGGCATCAACATCTTATACAAGTCATGACCATGGTGACATGTGCTGCTGCTTGTGTTTGTGTGTATAATAATGGACACATTGATAAATAGCAACAAACAATTGCAGCCAATTAACACACTGTTTCAGGAATATGGAGGGAAGGGGTGTAATTCGATTAGATGCTCAATTATCAAGTTCAAAATATAAACAGTCTTTTGCCAGAATTGCAAATCTGACTTCAGGTTGACTGTATGCCACTAACATGTTCATTATTGTGATAGTTACAGTTAAAGTGACTTCTGCTACACTTCAGTAATGGAGAAAGTGAAGGGTTAAAGTACTGTTTTTTCAACTCCAACACAACCTTGTACATCCTTTAACTAAGATCATATTCAAAATCACCTGTAATCAGCTGTTTGTATCTCTGTGGTAGAACAAAGATGGATGACTGAGGGATAACTATCAGCTCTATAGGAACTTACTCTTTATACAACAGTTAGATCCAGTCGAACTATTTACCACTTTATGATTGAATGAGACACATTCTAAGCATCACTAGGAGTGAGAATATCCCACAGTATACCATGGGTGACTTTTTACAGTTGATAATCACTCCACCGAAGATACAATGTAACTGTTAAATCGAGTGCATTTATAAACTATGGCAGACTTTAACAAGACACCCAAGACTGCAGAACAACAGCTGTGCATTAGGCCTACTTCGGACAACAATCATATCTCAGCGGCTGCACAATACAGAGGAATGTCCAAATCAATGTGTAGGACAATTGTTGCATAGCAACCAGATGCTGTTAACTTGGACTGAAACTATTTTGTGGACCAGAGACTGGAGTGAACTGATATACAATGAAATAAAACGTAACAATATAAAATTGTGTCTGTACACTAATTGTGTTGGAAATGGAACCATTGTATAAAAGGAATATAACATTTGTGTTCGTGAGCCGAACCACACCCATGAGGATATCCATGAACACCCTCACTCCCACTTGTGTTATAATGCTTAATGTATGAATGGAGTCAATACATAGGGAAAGATACACAGGGGTTTGATTTGTTAGTTTAATTAAGTCTCCGCATCACTGCATGTTTATAACTGGGCATGGTGTAGAAGAGTTAATGAGAGGGGTGAGGATAGGCATGGGAGGGTGAAATGAGGGAAGATGCTGCTGTGAGTGAAGGTTAAACATGACGAATCACAGAGGAAAGGCATCATTTACATACTGCATGCCTCCTCATTCCCCCTCTCACATCTTTACCTGAACCATGACAGGTCCCATCAATACATTCTCACACACACACCTTTCACCACCCCAAAAAACACATTTAGACACACATCACCCCCCCACCCCCCAATCCATCTATTCAAAATACATATACCATTATCTCTCTTTTCATTGTGCTACACCCCCATACAATACATGACATTTCTTGTGAGGCAAATCACTTCAGTTTAAGTGAACAATAAACCCTCCAATATCAGCAGTTCACAGTCGACACTGATAAAATAACCCCAGGTCTGCCAGGCCTGTGCTCTGCTGTTCAGCGTGCATGGCTCTGGCCTTTGCTATTGACCGAGCAATTACACAGCGATTAAGAGCGCTCACATCTAAACAACCAGAACACAAAAATGTGCTGGCGAATAACTGGGTGCCTTCATGCATGTATTCATTGGGAAATTGGATGGGGGCTGGGGGGTTCACGCAGGTGGGAGTGATTAAGAAAGGGTTATAATAGATGTCAGCAAGTTCCCAGCTATGTTTAGTGCTTTCATAACAACAAAACCCAAACTGGAGATTTGGGCTTGAGTATGCATACTCATGCTACCACATGACTCAAGTCGTGACTCCGACTGAGGTGGACAATCCCGTAAACTCTGTGCCCAGCTGTACCTCAGATAAAGAACACTATGACATTGCTGGGACCATGTGGTGAATTGGTCAAATGTGGGTTTGCCTGATATAAGAAAACATAGAGCTGTTTTTAAACAAGATATTTTTTCTGTTTTTGTTTAAGTTCATTTGCCTTCTCTTGTACTAACACCGTCATTTTAACTTTGAAATGTTTGTATTGACACAGTTTAATGACCTTTTCATAATTTTTAATCCGGGCCTATATTTTTGGCTGTGTTTTTGTAAAAAAAAAAAAAAAAACTCTTTTTCCAAATCTACCCCTCCATAAAAGACATCTTTAATTCATTCCCAGACTGGTGTTTAGAGGAATTTACTATGGTATGTACAACTCATGGATGTCAGCTTTACGACAATTATATTTGGTACTCTGTATCATTTTTATAATCCAAGACATAAAAAATTTAAAATGTGTCTTGTATTTTTTAGCCCACTCTGTATAATGAAATACCAGATTTATACAGAAACATTAGCCTGGCTGTCACACCAAGCTCGTAGACAGAGCTTGGTCTGGCAAACCTCCGATAGACAGGAAGTGCTCAGAGGCAAGATCAACCGAGAAGGAACAGCCGAGAATAGGCAGGTGGGCTAGACTGACTTGAACGTGAAATTGAATGCAGTGTCACAGGCAGTGTGGGCGGGCCCAGGCTACAAAAACATTATATTTTACATAGATTTACCTACACATACACACAGTCAGTCACACACACACACACACACATTCTCACACACACACACACACATACACATTATGGCATGTCGTTTAGGAAATTAAACAATATATTGAATGAAAGTTTGAATATATTGAATGAAACCTTAATATATATGGAATGAATGTTTGAATATCTTGGGCCCTATCATGCTGCGGTGCATTGTGCATTCGCGACATGCGCATGCTGTCATTGCTATTCTGTGCCAGCGCATCGTTCCTTTTTTGCGGGCAAAAAATCACGTTGTCTAGATAGCAAATGACACTGCGCCCTGCGCGAAAAGAAGAGGTGTGGTCTGGCGCAAAGCCCATCAGATGCTAGTATGAGGACGCAAAACCCATATTCCTATAGAGCAGCGTGAACCATGTTTTTTTGTCAGGTGCACATTGTTGAGAAGCTATTTTAGTGGCGCACAACGCATTGAACCCCGATGCACCTGCTGTTGCGCCAGAGAGGCGAGCTGAACTGGCAGAAAAGTTGCAACATGTATAGCCATGTATTTTTATGTACCTACAGAGGCTACAGTTGGGCAGTATACCTTTAGCACCGGCATACCGGTCATTTTTAATTATATGATGTGGGCGGAGTCGAGGTGGCGGCAGAGAGTAGGGGTAGGAAATAATTTAAAGGAAGTTCAGCGGTGGACGAAGATAAGTCGAGGCATGGACGAACAAAATGATACAGACGCAGAACATAGCTACTGGTAAGCACTAGTTGTCTTATTCAGTTGAACATTAATGAATAATAATAAATCAGTGTAACTACTATTTCTACTAGACCTAGGCTACTACTACTACTAATACTACTAATAATACATTTACTGATTTACTAATAATAAAACTTAATAATAATAATAATAATAATATTGTTTTGTGCCATTTTTACAGAGAGAGCCATGAAAGATGACCGCATACAGCGTGCAGTTGGAGTATGCAAAAAAATTGTGGGAGCCTTTTCATACTCCTGGAAAAAAAGGAGGGACTTGGCCATTGAACAGGAGGAACTGGGTCTTCCAAAACACCAGCTAACAACAGAGACGCCCACCAGGTGGGGATCACGCCAGATGATGATACAAAGAGTACTGGAACAGGAGAGAGCAATCAGTCGTATTCTAATGGCCGACAGGAAGTCAAGGAATTTGGTCCTCATGTGGCAAGATGTGGAGACCCTGGAGGCTGTAAACAAGGTGTGTGTGGTTGTTTTTCATTCTAATTTTAACTAAGACTCCTTTTTCCATTTATAATCTGTGTGGGTGCAGTTCAAGTTTATTATTATGAAAGTATCTCTCTCTCTCTCTCTCTCTCTCTCTCAGGTGTTGAGCCCACTGCAGGACTTCACAGATGCTTTATCTGGAGAGCACTATGTCAGCGTTTCGTACATAAAACCAGTCCTTGCTCTTTTCAACAATACCATTCTTGCTGAGGAGGAGGGGGACATTCAATTGGTCAAAGATGTGAAGAGAAACATTCTAGCCTACTTGAATGAAAAATATGCAGATCCAGACACAGATAGCCTGCTCGATGTTGCATCTTTCCTTGATCCACGATTCAGAACCAACTACTCAAAGAAAGAAGATGTGGAACAAATCATTTGCAGAGCAGTGGAAGAAATCAAGCCATTTGAAGATCACCAACAAGACCCTCTTCCAGGCCCTCCTGGTGCTGCAGCAGCTGCTACAGGAGAGGCTGTTGATCCACCTGAAGAGAAGAGAAAAAAGTCCTTGTCCAGCTTTTTCAAAAAGCAGGTGAACACCAGCAGAAACACAGTAACCCCTGAGGAAAGCATCAGGATGGAGCTGAGAGCCTACTTGCACACCACAGAGGTTAACAGTGATGCTGATCCTTTGCAGTGGTGGAGGTGCCATAAGGCAAACTTTCCCCGTGTTGCAAAGCTAGCTCAACGGTACTTATGCATACCTGCCACAAGTGCTCCATCTGAGAGAGTGTTTAGCACTGGTGGCAATATTGTGACATGCCATAGAGCAGCACTCAAACCAGATGCTGTGGACCGCCTGGTCTTCCTTGCTCAAAATTTGTGATGGCTGAAGTGCCTAATATATGTAGCTTGTCCATAAAGTTTAAGTGTTTATGTTTGTATTCTATGTTACAGGATAAGCCTGCAAGCTCAGTTGCACTTTCTTTTACAGTTTTGATACTTGAATATCTGTTGATACTTATGCAAGTTGCATACTTAATGCGCACTTAATTATTTGTTAAAATGTCTGTATTTGTTTCTGTGGTACAGAATGAGCCTACAAGCCAAGTTGCACTTATGTTTTTGAATACAGTGCACTGCTCAAGGATTCGAGCAGTACTATTTGCAAGTTGCATACTTTTTGTTTACATTTTATTATTTGTTTAATGTGTGTACTGTGTAGGCCTACATACCTTTTTGAAAAAAAAGTCTATGGATGCAAGTTGTTTATGAAGGTGTGTTTGTACTGGAAGTCTTCACTTTCCAGTCACTGTAGTATGTCCTACATTGCAGTCAGCTTTAAATTGTATTTTCAAGTTGAACAATAAATAATTCTGTATTTTCAACAGTCATGGTCAGGCACTCTGATTTCTGCACCTCACGACAATGGCCTGGCATTACATTTTTGTGACCAGTAACATGTTGTGGGGCCATTCACAACAGATAGGTAATTCTACATCAATTTGCAGTAGTAATTCATCTCTAAATGATAGGAATTGGGGTTAATGCGTAAACGTCCACGAAAAAAAAAATACCGTCTGATACCGTGATAATTTTTAAAAATACTGTGATAACAATTTTTGGTCATATCGCCCAGCTCTAACAGAGGCTATTATATAATACATTGAGAAGACAAATAAATGTATCAAAGGTATTGCCATAATAGTTGCATCACAATGCTTTTTCTGACATCTTGTGAAAAACAGTCAATAGAACGATAAAGAGATTTCAAGGAACCAAGTATTTTTTTGGTAATATAATTAATATGAGATTTAAAGGAAAGCTGTGAGTCAAGCCATATGCCTAAGTACCTAACCTTAATCAGTTTGCTCTAGCACTGTACCATCAAGCAGAGAAATTGAGAAGTTACTTGAAAGCAATAAGTCAGGTCGAGTGCAAAACAACATGTTATATGATTTTTTCTTATTTAAGAGAAGCTTATTTGATGAAAACCATGACTGAACCCGAGTGAAATTAGACTGCAGGGAATATTGTATTTGTGAGATATCAGCTCCTGAGGAGTACAGAACTGTATCATCAGCATATAAATGGTTGCAACAGTCAAAGCAGACTTGAGAGAGTTCATTAATAAATATTGAAAACAATAAAGGGCCTAGGGATGAGCCTTGTGGAACGCCTTTATCAATGATTCTGAATTCTGATTGCTTTCCCTGAAAGGAAACACATTGGGCTCTATTTTCACGATCACATGCGCATTGTCTAAAGTCTGTGGCGCAAGTTGCTTTTGGGGCGTTCCCGACACAATTTGGTATTTTCACGGCGGAAAAAGCGAACATTGCGCCCGGCGCATCGTTCAAAAGGGTTGGGTTAAGTTACTTCATTAGTCATGGGTGTGTTTTGGGCGTAACATACAATTAACCAATGAGAATTTATACTCTCATTCCCTTTAAGAGCCAGCGGGCGCATTGTCCATAGCCTGTTGCTATTACGATGGAGGATTTACCCGGACGGGAGAAGCTTTTCGGTGGAGGAGACCGATCTGCTCGTGCGTGAAGTAAAAGCGCTTGAGTAGTTAATATTCGGTGATGGAAAGAATCCCCCCAAACCTCCGCGGGGTATGGGAGTATGGGAGGAAATATCTTCAATAATTGTGTCCTCCTTTGGCAAGAAGAGAACTTTCAAACCCAAAGTGGTACAACAACGTTAGAAGACGTGAAACAAAAGCTTTAAACTCAAAGGAAACATCAAAAATAAAAGGTGGAGGTCCATCAAACCATTAGTCCACTAGTTTTCTTTTTGATGATTAGTCAATTTCATTTCTTAGAACTTGCCACGCTGTTTATTACATAAACTGCAGAACATTGCAATCGCTGTTTATTTAAAACGACAACAGAAACTGCAGAACATTGCTATAAACTGCAAAACATTGCTGTACTCTCATTATTTGTGCCTGTTTGCTTACTAAAACATAAAAACACATGGTTATACAGGCATGTTGCAACTTTTCTGCCAGTTCAGCTCGCCTCTCTGGCGCAGCAGCAGGTACATCAGGGTTCAACGCGTTGTGCGCCGAAAGCGGTACAACAACGTTAGAAGACGGGAAACAAAAGTCTTAAACTCAAAGGAAACATCAAAAATAAATGGAAGGTATAGGTCCATCAAACCATTAGTCCACTAGTTTTCTTTTTGATGATTTGTCCATATTATTTCTTACAACTTGCCACGCTGTTTATTTAAAACGACAAAAGAAATCGTAAATAAACTGCAGACCATTGCAATCGCTGTTTATTTAAAACGACAAATGAAATTGTAAATAAACTGCAGAACATTGCTATAAATGGCACAACATTGCTATATTCTCATTATTTGTGCCTGTTTGCTTACTAAAACATAAAAGTACATGGCTATACAGGCAATGCATGTTGCAACTTTTCTGCCAGTTCAGCTCGCCTCTCTGGCGCAGCAGCAGGTACATCGGGGTTCAAAGCGTTGTGCGCCTCTAAAATAGCTTTTCAACAATGTGCCAGTGACGAAAAAGCACCTTTTTATTGATCAAAAGCGCAAATGGTTTATGCGTCCTCATAATAGCATCTGGTGCGCTTTGCGCCAGACCACACCTCTTCTTTTCGCTGACCCGCCAGTCACGGCGCAATGTCATCTGCTATCTAGACAACGTGATTTTTTGCCTGAAAAAATGAACGTTGCGCTGGCACAGAATAGCAATGACAGCATGCACATGTCGCGAATGCACAAAATAGGGCCCATTGACTTCTATGGTGAAGATATGAGTTGAAGAATGCTAAAGCATTAGCAGAGAGCCCGATAGTAGGGCTCCTCTAAGGCTCTCTCTCGCCCCTCTCTCTCTCACTCCCTCTCAATATCTTTCCCTCTCTCTCGCCCCTTTCCTCGCCCACCTCTCTCTTTTCCTTTCTCTCTCTCTCCTTCTCTCTCTCTCTCTTTCATATAACATGTATTTGATACAGAACTCTGAAAAAGAGTTGCATGCGCTAACTGACATTTTTGTTTCTTTTAAGTGAATGAAATGGCTTCGACCAGAAGATCCTGCAAAAATAAGCCCGACATATTCTGCTACATCTGCGATGAATACACCATTGCTCCTAACAGAAATTCAATCACAAGTTTCGTAAAGCGTGCTTACCATGCTTATTTTGGTATAAAACTTGGTGACCAGGATAATAATAATAAAAATCAGCTGATAATGTAGCAAAAATGTAATAGATTTAGTAAGAAAATCAGATTTTTAAAAATTATCTTAGCACAGAAACCTGACCTGATGAAGAGAAATCAATGTCGTTTTCAGATTTAGCGGTGCAAAATTGTCCTAAATCAGTTAAAAAAACATAGACAATTTTCAAAAAAAAAAAATGTGTTGCCCAGTGAATTGATATTGGTCTGTAGTTATTAACATCTGAGACATCACCTCCTTTATGAAGGGGAATTACCTTTGCACTTTTCCAAGATACTGGAGTTTCACAGGGTGATAATGATAGGTTGAACAAGTCAGCTAAGGGAAAAGACAAAACTTGAGATGCAATTTTAAAAACTTTTACATCTAGGCCGTCTGGACCTGCACCACAATCAGAGCTAAGATTGTTAATAACATGCTGGACATCCGTTGGAGAAATAAATTTAAAGCAAAAGGAAGTGGCACTGATCTGAGGGGGTTGGCAGGGATGAATGACACCAGATACTGAACTGCGAATTGTAGAAAAGTGTTGACTGAAGATTTCTGCTATTAATAAAGGATCATGTACCGCTTCATTGTTATGGTTAATATGAGATGTTGTAGGACATTTTGTTGATTTATTTGTAATATCATTGATCTTCTTCCAGAATTTTCTCGGGTCGTTAAGGTCAGAAGATAAACCATTTTTATAGTAATTTGCCTTGTCGTTTCGCGTTTTGGTTTTACACCTATTTCTTAAATCCTTGTAGATATCCCAGTCAGCTGAATCCCTGGTTTTACGATATTTAGCCCACGCATTGTTCCTTTGTTTAAAAAGAAGTACAAGGTCTCCGTTAATCCAGGGTAGGTGGTGACCCTTGACCTTAATAGAGATTAGAGGAGCATGCTTGTCAATTACTTCAAATAACTCGCTATAAAGGTAATTCCAGGCATCACCAGCAGTGGGGATCAATTGGAATCTCTCCCAGTTTATATTGACTACAATGGCAGCATATTCAGTGATCTTGACATGTCACTTGGGCCTACATCATCCACAAAAGCACATAACACATTCAAATAGGCAACACATAACATAAACACAAAAAATAAACATAAACACAAAACATTACACATTTTTGATGATGAATCTGAGGTCACATCAATGAACTGCCTCACCTCCATGCCCCCCTGCAATACCTCCCCATATGGCAACCCTCGCTGGATATTGATTATAGGCTACAGCCTAGTACTACTGCCTGTCATACTAAATTGTACTTCTCTTTGGGTAGGTATCTGGCAAGCGGTGACTCCTTCCATTCTGTCGCTTTCCACTTCAGGGTTGGTGTAAGTACTGTGGCAAGAATTGTTAAGGAGGTATGTGAAGCAATATGGAGCTGCCTCATGAAAGAGTACATGCCTGTCCCAGACACCCTGGAGTGGAGGAAGATTGCAGCTGGGTTTGCAAAACTGGCCTTCCCCAACTGTATAGGTGCGAGGGATGGGAAACATGTGGTAATACAAGCACCTCCAAGCAGTGGGTCTGTGTATTACAACTACAAAGGCACGTTTTCCATCGTCCTCCTAGCTGTAGTTGATGCCAGATATTGTTTCAGGCTGGTTGACATCGGGGCTTATGGCCGAAACAGCGACGGGGGAACCCTGTCAGCCTCTGCCTTTGGGGCTGCCCTACGCCAAAACACGTTGGGCGTTTCGGAAGATACCATCCTTCCAGGGGCAGAACATCTTGGCCCGATGCCCTACGTGTTCATGGCTGATGAAGCCTTCCCATTGCGCCGGAACATCATGCGCCCATACCCCGGTTACAACATTGGCGAAAAGAAGGTTTTCAACAACCGTCTGTCACATGTATGTAGGATGGTTGAGTGTGCCTTTGGGATACTGGCTTCCCAGTGGAGAGTGTACCGCCGGGTGCTCTGTGTCTCCCCTGAGGTGGCAGAGAGTGTGGTGAAGGCTACCTGCATGCTGCACAATTTTATGAGGTGGTATACCAGCACTGCAACGGCATTACCATCTGAAACAGCCACAGCTGAGTCATCACAAGGCCTCCAACACGCACCTCGTCTTGCTGTGGCAGTGAGGGAGAAGTTTGCTCAGTATTTCATGACTGAAGCTGGGCGAGTTCCCTGGCAGGACACCATCTAGGTCTTGGAAGAACAACAGCAAAACACAACCTATGATGACACTGTCATGATGACCCCCACAAGAATGCTTCCCCTTCCTGCTGTTGGGGCTGTACAAATAAAATTCAATTGAATTCTATAACGTAGATCACTGTATGAGTTAATAAGAAAGAAGTAGTGTTTATTTTACCCCCCCCCCCCCCCCGAATTCAATATCAAAAATTAGAGCCTGCATACGGCATTTAAGCAAGGTCTGTTTACGTGGCTCAAGTCTCCGCAGGGCTGGAGCAAAGCTGAGGAGGAAGTGTTCATGTTCATCCTCCTCTTTCGCTATTGCGCTGAGCACTTGCTGCTGGTACTGGGATGAGGAGGGTCGGGCAATCATACTTAGAGAAACTGGGACAGAGTCGTCCTGGGAATTCTGTCATGGATTCATGTCACCATTCAATGCTCACTGCATGACTAAGTTTACTTTAATTAACTTCATTTTCGTCCTGGCACGTGCCAGGTCATGTAAAAAGAAGATAGAAAATTCACCCCACAACACACCAAACGTTGTTGCAAAATGTTGTTGGATTATTAAAGTTATTTGCTGATTTTACAGATCGTTTTTAATACTGTGATGTAGAGTATGATCACGGTTCACGGATCCACAATGAAGGCCAGTCCACGTGTTTCAAATTGATTACCATTTAGCAGGATTCGAATCCGTATCTCTCCGAAAAAGGGAGAAGGTCTGCATAGTGAACTGACAAGCTAACCACTCAACCTTTGCACCACATTAGCTGTCAGTGGCCTAAGTTATATTTACATGTAGATGTATGTAGGGTAGCATAAATGAAACGCACGATCATATCATTACAATCTTAGTCAGTTGCTGCTTTTTAATGAGTAAGGGACATGATTGTGTTGGGGAACATTTCCCTAAGTTGCTGAAGCTGTCATACATACCGGCTTAACTGAAATAAGGCTACGTTTTTGCTGCTTACTGTCGTGGTGTCGCTTCTGTCGTTTATCCGCAACGAATGCATCCGAATACTCTCTGAGCACTTCCAACACATCAGGATAATTTGCAGTTTCAACAATGGAAGTCAAAACTAACATAGTTCAGACCTCCGTTGTACGTAGGTAGTTGGAGAGTTTCGGGAAACAGTCGGAGTCGGACTGTTGTGTCGTTTGAACCTACATCGGACAACGGTGGTTAAATGCTAACATCCGTCGTTGTTTGGGAAACGCACCCCAGGAGCGTGCTTGTTCTGCCATGATGCAAATTCGCTGTCTTTCGCTCACCTAGCTTCTGTCAACTGTTCTTCCTCTGGGATGAGCCTGTGGCCGTACCATACATGGCTCTGGGCGAGGCTTACAACCTAGTGACGTAGCTGGGTTTGGCCTGCTCTGGTTTGCTCGTATGTCTGTATTTCTATGGTAGGTTGACCCTTCAATGACCAGTGAACCCTTGAGGGTCGAATTTCACGTCTTGGAGTGCTGCGTGCATATACTGCTTGTTGTGACCCACCACATTGTAAATAGAGCTACTCAAAGTGTTTTTTAGCGGAAGGAGGCCTTTAACTGCTCACACGCTTTTACTTCATGCACGAGCAGATCGGTCTCCTCCACCGAAAAGCTCCTCCCGTCCAAGTAAATCCGCCATCGTAATAGCAACAGGCCATGGACAATGCGCCCGCTTAAAGGGAATGAAAGTATAAATTGTCATTGGTTAATTGTATGTTACGCCCAAAACACACCCATGGCTAATGAAGTAATTTAAGACCAACCCTTTAGAACAATGCGCCTGGGGCAATGTTCACTTTTCCTGCCGTCAAAATACCAAATTGTGTCGGGAACGCCCCCAAAGCAACTTGCGCGACTGACTTTCGACAATGCACATATGATCGTGAAAATAGAGCCCATTGAATGAAACTTGAATATATGGAATTAATGTTTGAATAAACCTGAATATATAGAATGAATGTTTGAATATATGGAATGAAACCTGAATATATTGAATGAAAGTTTGAATATATGGAATGAAACCTGAAAACAACGTCATCACGGCACTGGCACCATCTTTTGTGTCTGTAATTTCGTAGCCTACCTACCATTGTCTGCAAGAAATTTAGTTGCAGCAATAATAAATAACGAGGAACCAATCAATGCCCTGGCGAATGCGTGTAGTTTTACGAGAAATACAAATTTTAACCTATACCGCTCTACGGTCCAAGAAATTCATTCCCTGTTTAAAGGGCTCCTTCCGCTAAAAACACTTTGAGTAGCTTTATTTACAATGTGGTGGGTCACAACAAGCAGTATATGCACGCAGCACTCCAAGACATGAAATTCGACCCTCATGGTTTTACTGGTCATTGAAGGGTCGAGCTAACCAGAACGAGCGGACCAGAGCAGGCTAAACCTATCTACGTCACTAGGTAGTAAGCCCTGCCCAGAGCCATGTATGGCACGCCCACATCCCAGAGGAAGAACAGTGGACAAAAGCTAGGTGAGCGAAAGACAGCAAATTTGCCCAATCAGAGGTGCCTTATTGACACGTCATGGATATTCACGAGGGACACCAGAAAAGCCAGTCGTTCAACCACTAGACCTGTTCTAGCTTACAGAAAACAGCGTCAAACAAGAGAACTAGGACATAATTTTTCACAGAAATAGACGCACAATGCATTCAACCATAGTGGCGACACAGCAATATGAATAAAAATAACGATAGAAGTTGACCTTTAATAGAGGTAGACATGTGAACCCCACAGGCCAGGTGTGTCAGTCAAACGTTTCAAGAAACATGCCTGCGCGAGCCACCTGCAGCCCCAACCTACAATCTACATCCATACACAGGAAAGGGCCCAAGACACAAGAGGTAAGGAAATAATTTAATACATTTTAATTGCGGTTGAGTTTCATTTCATTTTCTCTAATTAGTCACAACAAACAACAGAAATATTAGAGATGTTAAACATTCTATTTAGCAGTAATGCTAATTGCTAATTTGCGGTTAATTATACAGTAATAGCAAGCAACTTTTCTATTATCTTACTCAAAGAGGGAGAAGGTTTAGAAGAGACAAACCATTCCAGCTGTCTAATGAGAGATGTCAGTGCATGTAGTAACAGTTGAGTGTATGTTACTGTGGTAGTAGGATACTTTTCCCTGGTATCTGAGATGTTTCACATATTTTAGGCTAATTGCATGAGATTGTGGAGGGTTACATGTCACTATTCAGACATGTCATTAGTCAGACATTAGCGTCCAATTGTCGGAGTAGCGACATTATCATTTTTTTAAAAACATATCATTATTCCGACAATTTTTTTTTTCCATTGTCGGAGTAGGGACATGTTGCTATTTTTGAAACATTCCGCTTTTCCGACATGAATAGTTTTATTGTGACGCTGAAAACCAAGGCCTACCCTGGAGGCAAAACCGACTGTAGTCAAAGTCCCTGTTAACTAGTTTTTCGGATTTAAGTTAGGGAAAGGAAAACTGGTCAAGGCAAGGGATTTTTTTCCTCTTTTCTTTTTTTTTAATATCAATACAACGTAGAGATAAGCAGCAGCGACAGACACGTACAGCAGCAGGAGTAAACGGGATAGGTGCGCTCAATTAACAAGGAGTTATGCACTGCACGCGCAATAAAACTCAAATTAAAGAATCGTTTCCCCTCGTAGGGCCTATGTCTGTCACATCAGCATAGCGTTGTTGTCTGCAGTAGTCGTTTCATCCAGCTGTATGCTGAATGGATACTGACGCAGACATTTACACAACTGTTCCTCAGTATCCGATGCCATCTCGTTGATCCTCCGTGCCACATTGCTGAGTGGCATGGCCCTCAACACCGATGCTGGATCTTGCTCTGCAGCACTGGACCTCTTCATTGACAGGAAGAACAAGTCTTTCTCCAAAAATTAACGGTGATCCCGATTTCGCAATTAAAAGAGAAATGCGTGATAACACCAACTCGCTCTGTGTTTGACTTCCCTTCCGACAAAACAAGGTAACAATGTTGCGCTTTGAATAGGCTAATGCTCCTTTGGGGCTTAGGGGAAAAAAACGTGGGCTATCCTCTGATGCCTTGCAGTGTGTATCTTGGTCAGGTGGTCGTTTCGTGTTTCATTGCCTCATTCGAAAACACGTTCACAAAGAAGGCACATCGGGAGGTGACCATTTGTGAGTGAGTTGATGCTCGTTATGTAGTAGGAGTTTCTTTTTCGCTGCCATGTTTAAAAATAATATATGCATATATATTGATAAATAGTGTGCTTATTAAACAAAACTCAATGTAGGATTTAAGTAGGCCTACTTTCTGAACCAGCTGAACCCAATTAATCAAGCAGTCCCGCTTCGTGAGAGCAGCTGTCAATCATTAACTGTGAAAAAAAAACTGTCGGAATAGCGGTACTAAAAAGTGTCTGAATAGCGGGATGTCTGAGTAGTGGGATGTCTGAATAGTGGTATGTCTGAATAGTGGGATGTCTGACTAATGGGATGTCTGACTAATGGGATGTCGGAATAGGGGGTGAATGCCATTGTGGGGACGGTACACACATTAGCCCCGTTTAACCTGGTGCTTCAACTTAAGCCTAGCCCCTGCAGTCATTTATCATGGACTATTGGCCTAGCCCAGTCCAGTATAAACACCTCCAGGCAGTGGCGGTTCTGGTATTCACACCCTATTCCGACATGTCATTAGTTAGACATCCCACTATTCAGACATCCCACTATTCAGACATCCCACTACTCAGACATCCCGCTATTCAGACACTTTTTAGTACCGCTATTCCGACAGTTTTTTTTTCACAGTTAATGATGGACAGCTGCTCTCACGAAGCGGAGCGGAGCCGACAGCGCTTTTAATTACGGCGATGATTGGCGGATAGACGGTGTTTGTGAGACTCTAGGCAGAGATGGCCTCATTTTTGTTTAGTTGGCAGAGCAGCAACATGCGCATGCAAGGTGAGCATGGTGTCAATGTCTTAATGGAAAGACAGACATCCACATCCACTTGTTCATAAATAGCAATGCGTAATGCCTCCAAAAAACAGGGAGATCCATGGTGATACCATAAGAAATGTTTAGAGATCTGAAGGAAACCTCTCACCTTTCAAAAAAAACAAACAAACAAACAAACAAACAAACAAAATAAGACTAGGGGGTGTTCACCTAGCGAACTAAATTATGCTACACTAGTATTCACTTTAAACTGGTAAACGGAAAAAACAGAATAACGACTCGATATTTTGTTTTCTCGTTTTTGTGTATGGTCCCCAATGAAGCAGCGCACGGGGTTGCTTGATTAATTGGGTTCAGCTGGTTCAGAAAGTAGGCCTACTTAAATCCTACATTGAGTTTTGTTTAATAAGCACACTATTTATCAATATATATGCATATATTATTGTTAAACATGGCAGCGAAAAAGAAAGTCCTACGACATAACGAGCATCAACTCACTCACAAATGGTCACCTCCCGATGTGCCTTCTTTGTGAACGTGTTTTCGAATGAGGCAATGAAACACGAAACGAGCACCTGACCAAGATACACACTGCAAGGCATCAGAGGATAGCCCACGTTTTTTCCCCCTAAGCCCTAAAGGAGCATTAGCCTATTCAAAGCGCAACATTGTTACCTTGTTTTGTCGGAAGGGAAGTCAAACACAGAGCGAGTTGCAGGTGTTATCACGCATTTCACTTTTAATTGCGAAATCGGGATCACCGTTAATTTTTGGAGAAATACTTGTTCTTCCTGTCAATGAAGAGGTCCAGTGCTGCAGAGCAAGATCCAGCATCGGTGTTGAGGGCCATGCCACTCAGCAATGTGGCACGGAGGATCAACGAGATGGCATCGGATACTGAGGAACAGTTGTGTAAATGTCTGCGTCAGTATCCATTCAGCATACAGCTGGATGAAACGACTACTGCAGACAACAACGCTATGCTGATGTGACAGACATAGGCCCTACGAGGGGAAACGATTCTTTAATTTGAGTTTTATTGCGCGTACAGTGCATAACTCCTTGTTAATTGAGCGCACCTATCCCGTTTACTCCTGCTGCTATACGTGTCTGTTGCTGCTGCTTATCTATACGTTGTATTGATATTAAAAGCAAAAGAAAAGAGGAAAAAAATCCCTTGCCTGCTGTCACACGGACCAGTTTTCCTTTCCCTAACTTAAATCCGAAAAACTAGTTAACAGGGACTTTGACTACAGTCGGTTTTGCCTCCAGGGCAGGCCTTGGTTTTCAGCGTCACAATAAAACTATTCATGTCGGAAAAGCGGAATGTTTCAAAAATAGCAACATGCCCCTACTCCGACAATGGAAAAAAAAATTGTCGGAATAATGATATGTTTTAAAAAAAATGATAATGTCGCTACTTCGACAATTGGACGCTAATGTCTGACTAATGACATGTCTGAATAGCGACATGTAACCGGCGGTTCTATAGTGTTTTACGCCCTGTGCGAGACCACCTCTCATTATTTTATTTTTTTCCCCCAAGGGCTCGTGGCGCCCCCCACGAAATGGCGCCCCGGGCGGCTGCCCGGTTCGCCCGTGCCTAAAACTGCTACTGCCTCCAGGGGCTAGGTTTAAGTGTAAGCACCAGGTTTAGCCCACTGTGTAAACTACAGTTTAAAATGAATTCACTGTTAACACAAATGGCCAAAAGATAAGTGAATATGCACGCATACATATTAAATGCAACTCATACATATTATTTTATGTTTCTAAGGTTTCAGGCACAATTAGGCAGTTCACGTTCTGTACCTCAGTCTTTAACCAAAGAGGTAATTCTCCTGCCAGACCATACATCCACACATGTGCCAAGGTGTGCCAAGAAAGCATGGCTTTTTTGAAAATGGACATATAAAATCCGCCTTGGAGTTTGGCTGTCATTGGGACTCTGACAAAGTAATGCAGGCAATAATGGCAGCCTTCCAGCCAAATGTGGAGGGATGTAGGTAGGCTTTTGATCTGTTTGCCACAGTGTTTTGCCTGTTGTATCCTATTTGAATTTTTGCAAGAATAACATTATATACTCTATGTACTACTCTCTCTCTCTTAATCTCTCGCGCTTGTCTGTCTTCAACTGTTCCTATCAAATATAGATAAATGTTAAAAATTGATAAATGCAGTAAACTGAAGTTAGTTCAACTGAAAAATTAACAGAATGTACATTTTTGTGTATGCACAAATGATGTATTGAAACTTAAACCTTTTATTGTACTGTAGCCTGCTCTTTTAACTCTTTTAAGTTTCATATACTGTGCTTTTCCTTCCCTTAGGTTACAAATCATGCTGCCATGCCACAACAAACTAGTTGAGCCATCCCTTACCTCCACACAGACTTTTACTGGAGACCTTGTGAAAAGCCTTTCACCAGAAGTCCATTTATGTCAGGCCTGACAAGATCATTTTAAGTGAGGAAAAAGAATCTGTAAGTAGTGCTTTGAAGAAAAGTATGATAGTGGCAGTAACCATGGCAATACTGTATTTTACATTTGTTGTCTGTCATTTATAGTATGCACTGACATAATACAAAAGTTTATATAGTTTTGTTGTTAGTATAGTGTATTGGATCCATAAAGGTTATTGTATTTCTCTGTTTACATTGACAGTCATGTTCTGATGGAGACAGTAGTCATAAAAACAGCACGGGTTTGGCAGAAATATCTGACACTGACAAATGTGGTAAATATGTTTATCTACTGTACCTGCATCTACAAAGAAACTTAAAATGATGTTGGTTCTGTGTTTGGTTTTACACTATCATATCATATATTACGTCTTTTTAAAACACTGGAATCCAGTTTGTCATATTTTGTGCAGAAAATATGTAAATAAATTACACTTAATCTACCACATAATGCATTTATTGTACAAGTCCAAAATCTGTTCTTATGCTCATTCTAATATAAATTAAATCTTTCTCAAAAGTTTACTGTTAATCTATTTCCCCATGTTCTTACATTCATTGATGATGTGCCTGGCATTTCCAAAGAAGACCTCTCAGACATGTCCAGTGTTGAGGCCCAGTCCCTCTCCAGTAATGCCCCTTCCTTCTCCAGTGGTGACGAAGTTATCTGGTGTTTTACTACCCAGGATATTTCCACCAATGCACCTTCCATCCCAGCTGAGACCCTCACCATGTCCACTGGTGCTGGTGCCATCACTGTTGATAAACTCAGACCTTATTCAGTGGAACTTCTGCAATCTCCAGTGGTAACGCCCATGCCTTGCTGATAGCTCCCACTGTCAATGCTAGTGGTGACAGGCATTGCTTCTCTGCTAATAATACCTCTGGTGTGTCCCATGGTCCCACTCAACCCAGTGCATCTGGCAGTAGTTCATCCAGCACATCCTACAGGTCCATCTTTTGTAAAATTTTGTCTTTTTTCAGACTGTATTTTCATCTGCCTTACAGTGCAATTTTGCATTAGAATAGATAATACTTGATATTAAATGCTCGTGTGCCATTTTTACATGCTTAAATGTGGAATATATGACATTAATATAACAGAAACTATTTCCAATGTAAATATATTGTGTAGTCATAGCATCCTAAACAGAGGAAGAAGTTACACTTCCTCTGTGTGTGTTTTTATCTGAACTTCTCAGATCAACAAACAAACAGTTGCATGTACGTAAAAGCGAGTATATTGGTGCATGGGAGTCCATACTGTAGATCTGTCCCAATTAATTTTGTGACTGGTGGTTGTGAGAAAGCTGGTGAACCAGTCATATATTACACCTTTAAATTTATCACTGTCCATTTGAGAACATTTAAGTTATTACACCCTCACATAAGTTCTTAGTCTTGTGGCAATGCAATTGCCTGTGTCAACAAACATCATACATTTCTTTTGCAATTGTCCTGTAGGAAAGACTAACACTTTTAAGTGTTATGATGGTGTCGTCCAAAAATTAGTTATCAACAAAGTAGAGACAAAGCCAAGCCGAGTAGTGGTAATGACAAAACCTCCGAGGTTTATTGTGACGGATCCGGGAGCTTAATACAGCGTGCACCTAAGGCTGTGACCATACAAACTCAATCATATGGGGTACACCGCCCTCCTTATACACAGGTGTGATGCCTTTGTTTCGTGTGGCGGGAGATTTGGGAGATCTGGTTGGGGGTGGGGATACGTGTTGCAATGGAAGCACGCCCCAACATACATGCATCTTTGATTTTTCTACTACAATGGTATGTCTCTCTCCCAATGTTAATTGCCCCTTTCTTGCCATTTTTGTAGCATTACACTACTTTCTGCAGTACAATACTGTTCACCTGATGCTCCTGGGGGTCTTATACCAACATTGGGTGTTGTAAGTAATCAAGAAAAGGTGGAACACCAATAGGAATTAGTAGCACTAGGTGTCAAGGCTGATTTAACCTTCATTGCTGCTGATCAGGTAACCAACTTTGTGTTCCCTGAAAAAGGCCTTTTTTGTATAATTCTGAAATGTACACTATTTTTCGGTTTTAGGTAATCTTTTTTTTGTAAAATGAATTAAATAAATAACAATGTTGAGGATTTTGGATTATAGTTCAGTAGGTGAGCTGTTACCAACATATTTGTTGTATTTTTTGATTGTTGCAGTGATGGAAAGATGACTTTAGAGAGAATAATAGAGCGGATTGCTGCTAGAGTAAATGATGACAGCACTGTACGCTTCAGTATCATAAGAAGAAGTGTGTGGGATAGAGCATACAGAGCCATGGCAGATCCAATTTCTCTCCCGAGAAGAAGATAGATGTTAAGTTTACTACGGACAATCTGAGGGTGCCGTAGACCAGTAGTCCCCAACCACCGGGCCGCGGACCGGTACCGGGCCGCGGAGCAATTGCTACCAGGCCGCGCAAGAAATCATCAATATGGAACGTTTCGTCATGAGACAAAAAAGCAGACGCTACGACCGGACGGCTGTCTGGTTTAACTACGCCTATTAAGGAAGTTGCGCCTGAATGTGAATCTACACATTGCATCATTCAGAGAGAAATGCTGGCAAGCCGAAAAATGCCACCAGAATTCAACAGTGTATTGAATGATGTTGTTGAATGAAGTTATTAACAACGTCAAAGCACAAGCCCTTAACTCGCGCCTGTTTGAGCAGCATTGTGAGGAGATGGATGCGGAGCACAGACGTTTTCTCCTATACACCGAAATAAGATGGTTATCCCGAGGGAAATCGCTGGCCAGAGTGTTTGAATTACGAGAGCCGCTGCAAAGATTTCTCTCAGAAAAGAAGTCACCGCTGGCAGCGCATTTCAGTGACGAGGATTGGGTCACAAAACTGGCGTACCTGTGCGACATATTCAACCTGCTCAACGAACTAAATTTGTCACTTCAAGAAGAAATGACAACTGTCTTCAAGTTGGCAGATAAAGTAGCTGCATTTAAAGCAAAATTGGATTTGTGAGGCATATTTGACATGTTTCAAATACTGGCAGGGATTTTGGGTGAAACTGAGAATGAGCCTTCATTCACCCAACTGGTGCACGATCACCTGTCTTTGCTGTTGAAGGAGTTCGAGCGCTACTTCCCAACTGCAAAAGACCCACGAACTGGCAAGGAATGGATCCGTGACCCATTCGTCAATAAGCCAGCTGAACTCTGCATGTCTGTGCAAGAAGAAGACCAACTGTTGGAGATCGCAAATGACAGCGGCCTTAAAAGACTGTTTGAGACATCAACTCTGCCGGTGTTCTGGATTAAAGTCATGGCAGAATACCCTGAGATCGCCGCCACAGCAGTGAAAACCCTGTTGCCATTTCCGACATCCTATCTTTGTGAAGCAGGGTTTTCTGCAGTGACAGCAACAAAAACAAAACAACGGAGTAGACTAGGCATAAGCAACACACTTCGGGTGTCAATGTCTTCTATCACTCCCAGATGGGGCCGTCTCATTTGCAGAGAAACAAGCGCATGGGTCCCATTGATTTGACGTTATGTTTGAACGTCGGAATGTTGAAATATTTTTGAATGTTGAAGTGTTGAAGGAATGAAAATAAAATGTTATTTATAAATGTATCTGGCGCCTCTGTATCTTATTTTGAAGGTATATTTAAAGTAAACGTTAAAATAGCGACCAGTCACGAGTCAGCGCGCTCTGAGAACGACCCCCCCGGGCCGCAGTAAAATTGTCAAGCGGTCCGTGGGGATGAAAAGGTTGGGGACCACTGCCGTAGACAATGGAGGACCTACTCGGGAATTTTTCCGACTCTGTCTACATGTAATCAAGGACAAAATTGACATCTTTGAGGGTCCACCTAATGCCAAAGTCCTCACATGTAACTCCAAAGGTAATAATAATATAATATTTTTTTTGTAAATGTACTAATTACTTACCATGATTAAAATGGACCTGAGTTCTCTAAACTCCCACAGATGGGTGGCATTTTTGATGTAACAATTTGACATATGATATTTCATTTCTTTTGATAACAGCAATGAAAGACAATGGATACTTCTGTGCTGGCCAGATTATGCCAATGTCAATTGCCCATGGGGGGCAAAGTCCATGTTTCCTGTCTGAACTCTTGTATGAGTGTCTTCAAAAAGGTCCAGATAATGTAAAGGTCAAACCTGAACATATCACTGATGAAGAAACAAGGTCACAGGTGCAGTAGGTGAGCATATTTTCCTTTGATTCTATTGTAGTGTGAAACTAATTACTCATTTTGTATGCACTTATTAACATAAGTAAAGTAAAGCAAAGCTTGCAGCTGTATTTCTTCATTCTATATAACACAGCCAACAAATTTGCTATTTTCATATCCTGATTTTTAGATCTCACAAGCAGAGACTAAATCACAACTGCATGGTGCAGTTGCACAGGCAGCCATCTTGATCAGTCTTGCTGGTCACAGTGTTCACATAACACTGGAAAACAAACAAGAGACTGCTTTGGACTTGGCTAACTGGTATGTCCTTCAGCGGACCCGTGCACCTCTTGAAAGGTATGTTTATGTATGAACACATGCTATAATTGCATCCTGGTAGAAAAATGAACACGAAGTAAAAGAAGAAAGTTTACTTTTAAGTTGCCACCATACAAATTATGTTACCACTGTATATAAAAAAAATGCCAGTGATGTATGTAGTTTCCTTTTATAGTGCACTGGTGTAAGTCAGATTACATTGTTTACTTTGGATAGAATTCATCATTTTTTTTGTTTTTTTTTTTAATATTTTGCAGTGTGACATGAACTACACATTACAATTTGTTTCCTTTTTACTAGGTTCAGAGATGGCTTAATGTCTCTAGGTGTTCTAGATGCTCTCCAAAGATACCCTCTACAGATGAAGTGCCTTTTCGTGAAGGCTGAAGAGGTTTTAACGGCAGCTGATGTGGAGAATCTCTTCCAGATCATTCACTCTGAAAGAGGGAGTAATGCATTTCAAGAAGAGTGCCGCAGATTGGCTTTCTGGCAAGACTATCTTCAGGATGCTGAATGTAAGTTTGATATGTAGTATACAAATAGTGTTCCAAAGCCAAGCCTCCAATTTATGGCCCATTCCCGATTTCCAATAGCCAATACTTGCGGAAATATTCTTTCCATACCAGTTCATACAGTACACAATGTCTTGAAATCTGACATGGATTTTGCCACACGCAATTCACCAGGATTTGGAAGACTGTAAGAGGTATTATTATGAAGAGATTTTAGATTGTGAGTTATGAAGTTTTTTTGTTTGTTTGACTAAGTGATCATGTGTTCTTGGCCTGCATCAATGACATCCCCATACCCCTTTTTAATTTCTCACTTACCTCTGCCTTCCTCTCTGAGCTGCAGAATGTGTTTCCATACGATATGTTTGTATATTAGCTTCTAATGAAGTGTTATCTCCACCTTTATCTCCCTTAGAGACTCGTAAATTCCTTCAAGAATGATGCATAATGTTCTTTCAGCAATGTTTTGTTGACTATGATTACTCAAAAGCTCTATAAATATTACAATAATGTAAATATGATCCTCAAGGTGACGTGATATCGACTCCGAACTGTTAGTATCATTTCGAGCATAACCTATGGTTCAACTGACGAAATTTTGCAAAACTAGGGAATTTCGAAGGCTTTCACTTTGATGAAAAGGATATAACTACCTCGCTCATACTGACAATGATAGGTAAGCTATGAAATGACAGAAACAAACGGTGCCAGTGCCGTGATGACGTCAGTTTTCAAGTTTCCTTCCATTCAGGTTTCATTCAATATATTCAGATTTCATTCCATATTCAAACATTCATTCCATATATTCAGGTTTCATTCCATATATTCAGACATCCATTCAATATCTTCTTTAATTTCCTAAATAGCATGCCATAATATGGAGTTATATATATATATATATATATATAAACATTACAGACAAACTTTGTCATACCCTTATCACAATTCCTTCACAGACACTGAAAAATGACAGAAAAACACAAAATCTGGTAAAGAACCACTGAACAGCAAAACAAAAAGGACCACTTACAGGTAATGGCAGACCAATCCCACATATTTTCCACTTCAGCCTCTTGTGAAACATAACAGCCAAACACACAGATTGCAATAAGCCTCCAGCTTTGCTCTCCACACTGCTGTTTCTTCACTGTGTATGTGACACAGTGTTGAGGCAGGAGATGAGTACTACTCTGGTGCATCCTCACCTGTGACACCACACAACCCTCCTGTTTCTGACTTGATAATGAGATTTCCTCTCTGAGACAAACGGGTTGACCAAAGCATAGTCCAGAAAACAAACATTGCCCCAGGCTTATTGCACAAAGAAATGGCTAGGGCTGTGAAATGTCATTACAACAAAACACACAACGCAGTATGTTCGGCCATAATGCTAATTTGTCCTTTGTCACTTTGGATGAAAGCGTCTGCTAATGTCATGTGTAATGTAATGTAATAATGCACAGGGCACTGGCTCATCAGACTCCCTAAAGCATAATAATAATTGGTGTGACTGTGTGATGCCAGTTTTTCACACTAGTATAGGGCCCAACCATAGAAAGGCGAAATTTTCAGTACTCGATGACAGAATGCTTTAAATTACAATGTCCTCGGCTTGAGCCTGAGCGTCATCATTAGCTGTGGCAGCATGATAGCAAGAGTTCTGCACAAAATCACACACACACAATTGCAAGGGTTCTGCTGCTGATGTTACAGCTGCTGGTGCCATTTAGCCATGGGTGGTAGGGGGCGTGCAGTGGGACTTGGCCAGGGCCTATTTGATCCATGGAGCATGGTCCAGTCCTAATGAGAAAGACGGGCCCGGCAGGACGTAGGCCCTCACTTTATTTCCCCTCACAGCCAGAGGCACATGCTTAGCTGGGGGCCAGAGACAGAGACTGGGTATGAGCCCCCTCTCTGCTCTGCTTCTTCTTCCTCTATGCTTTTCTGTGTTACACTCATGTGGATGTTCCCTTTCTTCTCTACAGCAAAACTTGTGTGTACATGCACACATTGCTTTAGTACTTACATACAGACAGTGCATATTTTTATTTCTCTCTGTTTGTGTATTTGTGTGTGTGTCTGTATAGACCCTGTCCCACAATACACTGAAGACATTTTTTATCCTGCTGGATTGAATTCTGTTTCTGTCATGACACTGTAGTACCCTGTTCTGTTGTGTTGTGCTGCATTGCAGTGTGTTGTATTATGTCGTGTTGTGTTTCTATTACTCTTATTACTCAGCAGTTTGCTCTGCCCAAGCTGTGGCTGTGTTAACTTAATCACGCTTACACTGCACTCTGTATGCTCATGTCCCAAATGAGCAGCATCAGGCCACATGCAGGTAACCGCTACCTTCTGTTCTTATGGTGAAGGTCGAGTCCCCGATACGCTTGGCTGAGAATTGGTCACTGAGAGATGTCAGTAGAAACTACAGCCTGAAGAAGCCAATCCCCACCACAAAGATTCTGGAATGATGGAGAGAGTGGAAAAGAGAGAGAAAGAGATGGAGGGTAAAAGCAACAGAGGTGAGGGTTTAAAAACGAGACGGGAGAGAGAAGAGCAGAGGGAGATAAAGAAAAAGGTAAAACATGAGTTTTATAGGTCAGTGTAACATTAATGTGAAGCTCAGTAGAAAAATGAAAGAGAAAGAGAAATAGAGAGAGAAGCAGCTGAATACTTAGTGCTTAGTGCCTGAAGAACATATTCTCTATGCGCAGGTTTGACACGGAAACATTCAGAGGCGGAAAAAGCAGAGATTTAGCAAACAATCCCCACTGCAGGTAAATGCATGTGACAAACAATGTCTTCCCAGCAGATGTTACATGGAGTGAATCTGCACCTGTTAGCCTGGGACTAATGCACAAATCTATTCACCAGCGGAAGGGAGGCACTCAGCAGACTGCTTTTAGTGAGCCATGAGGAACTCTCTGCTGTTCACTCTCCTCTCCATCACCGACTCCAATATCAAAATCCATTGACAAGTGCAGCTGCTTATCTCTAATCGCGGCGAGTGCTGCTTGTCTTGCCGTGTTACAAACATGCTGAGCTAGAGACCTCTATTCCTCAATGAGGGAGAAGACAGGCTGACTTATGCATGTGCCGTTTCTCCTCAATAATGCAGCAGGTGGAGATTTTTTTCTAAACTGATGTCAGAGGGAGAATAGTAAATAATGTCTTATTCTTGCATTTGTTGTGGAAGTGGTCCCCACCAACTGGTTGAGTACTGACCAAAAATATTGTTCTGGCAAAAGTATGCAGAGGGCAAAGCAGGCAGTACAGGAAGAACCTGATGAGTCATGGGGGGAATATTTTATCAAGGTCCTGAAAAAATATGGTGAGTGCATCCTCCTGCAGAAACACACACACATAGACAGACAGACAGAGAGAGACAAAAAGACAGACAGACACACGTTAGTGGTTGAATCTGATTATAATTCTATTGGCGTGCTACACATGCTGTCTTTGTTTAATTAAAATGTGAAAAGCATGTACTTTTAATAGCATTTTAAAACGAAATCTCCCTCCACAATGCATTTTGTGACGTCATGTAGGGGAGAGCTTAGTAAATTAACTCGCCTGCCAACTGTAAGTAGTAGTCACACCGATGTGTCAGAAATTGAGAAATTGTATTGTCCCCTCTCCTACGTGACATCATCACTAAGTTGCATACAAAAAAACTTTAGTGGCAGCGGGAAACAGTAAATTAACTTATGAGGAAAGTGTAAAACATTAGAGGAGGAAGCAGAGCTCAGAGTGTGACCCAAAACCATCCTGTCCCTCCTGTTCTGTCCTCTCAATATCTGTTTGAAAAGGAGATTTAATAGAGTAATATGTGGGGCTGACAAGGCCTCAAAAGCACGTGTGCTCTGGCAGCCATACGGGTCAGACTGCAACCTCCAGCGAGTGTCTTTATAGATGACCTGCATTTCCCCATTCTCATCCTTTGTGCCTCTTTCCTTTCTGAAATGGGAACCTAATGAAGACAAATGCTCTCTTTCCATTTTTCCAGCATCCCATTTTCTCTTTAGCCTCATAGCTGCAGACAGTGACAGGAATTCCCAAGGAAGTTTGCCTGTGGAAACATACCTCATGTTTTAAAAGACTTCCTGGTGTGACATGCCTCCAGCAGAGAAAGGAATGGTTGTCAGAGACACACGGAGGAGCACAGCTTGATATTCATCTCCCATCAATGGCAAAAAAATACATAAAAAGGAGTGAATCTGAAACAATTTCCAAAATCAGCTGTCCTTTTCTATTTACAATCTGGGAGAGAACATGTAAGATGGTTGTTGTAAAGGTGAGACCACCAACTTCTACTGTTCAAATCCTCCACCTTTCTTTTGTGTGTGGGACCAGTAGTCCAAGCTTACAGTATGCTTTATTACACATCGAAATGAAGACAAAAAGGCTGAGGGTGACAGACAGTACATTTCACTTAGGGAGGCACCTTGAGCTACTTACAGAAGCAGCAGCCATGACATTCCTCTCACGGGCTGAGGTAATTAATGGAGTGCAGTCAGTCTTTGTAACTCTGCAATTGGAAAGTCTTACTATGACCTACTCAAAGGGGATTTCATGAAGTCTGATTCTAGATAAGGAATCTGGTCAGATTTGTGCACAGACTTCAGCAGTGACACAGACTTGGAGGAGTGTAGGTCACTAAGAACTGACATCTGAAAAGGGAACCTTTCTCGACGGGTCGTATGTTTTGTAGACAGAGGTTTAAATCAATCTTGAGTATTTCATAATGCTGATTTAGAACGTGACTTACAACTTGTCTTAACTATGGGTCTGTCTTCTGAAACAGCTTTGCCTTTGGTTCTGTGTTCAGCATAGGCTACCAAACTTCCTTACAGCTGTGAGGGAACAACCTTGTCAATTATTACGTTGTGTTTCATGAAAATTAAATAAAGCTCAAACATTGCATTCTGAACATAATAAATCAGCAGGGCGAGTATTCATTGTGACGTAGAAAGAGTTCACTGATTAAAGACTATCCAAATCATTAGTAAGTAATGTTACTTCCTTGATAAATCATCTCAAAGAGACTGTCAATCAAAAACATTCTGAACTGACTGAGGATCACAGAGTAAGCATGTCAACTGATCACTTTACTGGTGTGCTCATAGACTCAAGGCAGCAGATACACAGGGCTATGCTAGACAATCTCCAAAGAGTGGCTAATTGGAACAGGATTGGGTGGACCACACTACTACTGCTGTTGTGACATCACAGCCAACAGGAAACATGAAAACTGCTGGAAGGGTTAGACACACAGGTAACACTTAATTTGGATGATTATAACAACAATAATAATAATAAAGATAGTAGTAGTAGTAATGTTTACCTGCATTGCACACAAAAGATGGGGCCAGTAACGGTTCTTAGAAGTGATACCATAGAAGAACCTTTTTCAGTGCTTCAAAGAACCGTCAAGGTAACAGTTTTTCAAAGAACCAGAAGTACCATTTCAAATGTGAGGAACCTTTCAAATAATAGGTGCATTCGACTTGGTGAAAACGTTTGCAGTCAGTGATGCATTGTGGGATGAAAATGTTGCATGATGGTTAGAAATTGTGTCAGAATTGGCCAAAAGGTGTGAGGACGTCACGAAAATGCAACCATGTCATATGACCTGAAAACCTTTTAGCTTGTTCTGGGGCTTTTATCTGATGCTGTCAAGCCTTTAATTAATTTATTTTTTAATCTCCAAACACCTAACCCTAGCCTTAACAAGCCACAGAGTTGGTATATTACAGTTTTTCTCCATGGGTTTGGCTCATTTCTTGAAACTGAGATGACATTCCTATAAATGAAAGCCTGCGTAAGTTCTGCCAGGAAGACTCTAACATCACGGAAGCGCACTTTGCATTCGGCCAATCAGCGGCCGCCACCTGCTTTATAATGACATATCTAACTCACCTTTTCCACTGCTTCAGGTACTGGCGTTTTGAAGTCCGTCTTCGCATATTGTTACCATGTCGCGGCTACGTCTCGCTGATTTTGAAGTATCTGAATCTGATGGGAGATGTTGTTCCTCCCTCCCCTGCTCCTTCTCTGCGGCGCAGTTCGCGTCTCCTCGCCATAGCTCCTCAGGCTTCCTGGTCAACTGAAGACATACAGGCTTTCCTCGAGGAAAGGAATATTCCTGTGGCTAGTGCCATGTCCAGGGAGGACCTACTCCAAGTAGGTTCGTGAGCATGCGTGAGGACGCTGGCGCACTTGGCTGCCACTTTTCGCTGCTCGTACCTGCTCTTACCCTTACCCTTCCGAACTCTGCTATCCAACGACCACAATTTACGCATCTACCTGCCATCTGTGTGTGTGTGTTCTGGCTGGAGACTTACCGGGGTGTTGTAGGACTTGGCATCGGAGCTGTGAACATCACCTGGCTGGAGGGAAACATCTGGACGGCTATCCATCTCCACCAACCTCGGCGTCCGTCCACGACCTCCATCACCGCCAGAGAACACCAAGGCTCACCATCCTCCACCCCTGCTCGCCGAGGTTAGAGATCCGGTGCAGTTAGCCCTCGCTGGCTGGGACTGCTATCCGCCACCGCCACCGCCACCACCAGAGACAACTTCGTCTTTCATTGAGGTGGACGACCTCCGCTTCCTCTTCCACCACCACTCGCCGAGGGTAGAGATCCGGACTGTCTACTAGCTGCCTGGTGCGGTCAGCCCTCGGCTCGAGCTGGCTAGCCAACTACCACCCCCAGCGTCCTACTCATGGATTATACAAGCCGACTGCATTCCACATCCTCCACAGTGGTGCCCTCCACCACTACTGTCAACAACCCTACTCATCTCTCCGACGTCCGCCATGGCTCTTCACCGCTACACGCCAACAGAACTCCGTCAGCTTATCCACAAACTTCATCCGTCTGTCGAACTCATCACTGCTCTACGAAACTCTGGAATACTTCGCCGACCACGCTACATTCACCGAGGATCACGCAGAAAATTCACATACACTTCAAGCACAACAAACTCTATCACAGCACTTTGGTCTGACCGCTGCACTCACACCGGCTCCCACACTTCCTCCATACGTCACCACAACAACGCACGTCATCCGAACACACCCTCCGTGAACTTTTTCAATCTCCGGAACATACCAACCTCCCTGCACTGAAATTGAGGTCATCCATATTTCAAAACAATGACACGAGTCCCCATGTCAATTTCACGTGCATTTTCGGGTAGATTTTATTAAGAAACCGATGATGGTTGGGCGCAGAGGAAAAAAATGCCTTATCCGCTGTATTTCTTAAAGGTAGAAATGCGCAACAGCGTTCCCTGTCTTAGTGGTAGAACAGCGGTAATGCGCTCCCGGTCTAAATGGGTTAACTCCTCAAACCGCACGACAACATCTCCTCCTCATTCACCCCACAGAAATGCGACAGCCTTATGTCATTTTTTAATTCAAAAATTGAAAGAATCCACAACCAGCTTGCATTGTCCCCTGCCAGTTCCCTACCATCAGAGCCCACACTCCTCTCATCCACCGACCACCAGCTGTCTACATTCACTCCCATAACCTCTGCAGACCTCTCCAAGATCATCACCACAATGAAGTCATCCACCTCTCCCCTGGACCCAATGCCATCTCAACTTGTCAAAGCCTGCCTCACACCCCTTTCCCCACTAATCATGGACATCATAAACTCCTCCCTCACCTCTGGCGCAGTACCCCTTCCTCTCAAACTCGCAGCCATCACTCCTCTCCTCAAAAAACCCGGCCTTGACCCTGACGACCCCAACAATTTCAGACCCATCTCCAACCTCACATTTCTGTCTAAAATCCTGGAAAGAGCCATCGCCACTCAACTAAAGACCCACCTACACACCAACAACTTATACGAAATCTTCCAATCCGGTTTCCGTACCCACCACAGCACTGAAACAGCATTCCCTTAAAGTCACCAACGATATCTTACTCTCCTCTGACTCTGGCTCCCTCACCATCCTCCTCCTCCTCGACCTCAGCGCTGCCTTTGACACTGTAAACCACACCACCCTTCTCAACCGCCTGGAATCCATTGGCATCATCAACACAGCCCTTTCCTGGTTTAAATCCTACCTGTCTGACAGATCCCACTACATCACCATCAACCATCACAAATCCCACACCACCCCCGTCATACACGGAGTTCCCCAAGGTTCAGTCTTGGGCCCCCTACTCTTCATTCTGTACATACTTCCACTTGGTCACATTATCCGCCACCATGGACTCAAATTCCACTGCTATGCCGATGATACCCAGCTGTACATCACCTCCAAAACCATTTGTCCCACCATCCTCGCCACTATCACCGACTGCGTTACAGATATCAAAACCTGGATGAACCACAACTTCCTCAAACTAAACAGCAATAAAACTGAAATCATCGTTTTTGGCCCAAAAACCACCATTGCCACCTGTCAAAATCTCACACTCTGTGTTGATGGTCATTCTGTCACTCCCTCCCCCCTCGTAAAAAAGCTTGGTATCTACATGGACCCTACACTTTCCTTCAAATCACACATCAACCATATAACCAAGACATCCTTCTTCCACCCACTCTTTACTCCACAGCTGCTGAGACACTAATCCACGCCTTCATAACCTCCAGACTCGACTACTGCAATAGCATCCTGTACGGCCTCCCCTCCACTGCTCTCCAAAAACTACAATACGTCCAAAACTCTGCTGCCCGACTGCTCACCCGCACCCCTTCCAGAGAGCACATCACACCTGTCCTCCATCGACTTCACTGGCTCCCCATAAAACAACGCATACACTTCAAAATCCTCCTCATCACTTACAAGGCCCTCAACAACCTTGCACCCGTGTACTTGACCGACCTCCTCCACCGACACTCCCCCACCCGCCGACTACGCTCTGCTGATGCAAATCTCCTCACCCCTATCACCACAACCAAATACCGGACCATTGGAACAGGGCTTTCGCCATCGCTGCCCCCACCCTCTGGAACTCCCTCCCCCTGGCCATCCGCAACTCTGACACACTACTTTCTTTCAAATGCCACCTTAAGACCCACCTGTTCAAGATTGCATATGACACATGACCACCACCACCACTGATCACCCTCTCATTTTTGTATTTTGTGTGTGTGTGTGTGTGTTTATGTTTATGTATGTGTGCAGCAATATATCTGTAAAGCGTCTTTGAGTACCATGAAAAGCGCTATACAAAACTAATGTATTATTATTATTATTATTATTATTAAGTATTCGCCTCGCTACCAGGAACCGCGTCGCACACCAGCACTGGAGGGAACGCGGAGGAGTCCCTGAGCCATAGGGTCACCGCCATTGAGGATTCCCGGCGTAACCCCAGAAGGACCAGTGCATCTCTCGCGGCGATGGCATATACCATACATCCCCTTCTGCTTCCTTCTACCAGCTCTGCAGCGGATGCTGCCGCGTTCAACGCACTCGCCCTCCTTCCGGACGCCTTTCTTCCCCACCTTCCCCGCGCCGAAGCTCCATCCACCTCTGCCGGTTTTTCGCTCGCGACAGCGGTGCCAGCCACCACCACGGGCAAGCCATTCCTGCCGCGTGGAATGTCTTCGGTCTCTAATAAAATGAGGTCCGATATCGTTTGTGGTAAAGACATTAATCTCGCCTCTCTGTTGCTGCCATTGCCTGCCCGCGATCGGCAAATGGTGGAATGCTGGGACGTGTCCGTCTACCTCAAATCCTCCGACCCTAGGCTTCAGCGTAATCTGTCGTTTTGTGAATTCGCCATAGCATTGGATGCATTGGAAATGGATTTATACCTAGCCATGATGGCCGATTTCAACCAGCGCTACGAGGGAACGCTTTTTTATGAATATCACTTTTTCCGCCAAATCTGCCTCTCATGTTACCCTACTCAACACCCACCTGAACTGGTCTATCATAGACACTGAGCTCCTGGTGCGGTACTTCGGTGGTCAGCGCGCACTAACCTGGTTTTCTGGCAGGAATTGCTACGCTCATGGAATGGCATTTCTTTTTTCTACAATGAGCTCCCCGTGTCCTCTACGGCCCTAGAATTATTCACAGACGCAGCCCCCTCAATCGCTTTCGGAGGCTACTTCCAGGGGCGCTGGTTCGCGGAGGCGTGGCCCGCATGCTTCCGGGATATTGCCTCTGGAAGGTTATCCATCGCTCTGCACGAAATTTACCCGATCGTGGTGGCTAGTGCACTGTGGGGAAAAGAATGGTCGCGCAAACGCATCTCCATCCATTGCGATAATGAAGCAGTTGTGGCCATCATTAACAAAGGACGTTCGTCCTGCCCCATGATCATGTCTTTGCTCCTCAGGCTGACCTGGCAGTCTGTACTTTTTAACTTCATCGTAAAGGCTGAATACATCCCTGGTAAAAATAACATTGTCGCTGACTCTCTCTCCCGCTTTCCTTTTCAGGAGTTCAGACGCCGGTGCCCGTCCACGAGCCGGGATCCCACTCCATGCCCACCCCTCCAGGAATTGATCCTGGATTAGGCTTCTTTTCCCGAGCTATGCGCGACTCCGTTAAGCGCTATATGACTAGAGGGCTCGTGACCTCTACTGTCGGGGCTTACACTTCAACCTGGTCACTTTTCACTTTACTTTGTCTTTCGCACAACCTACCCACCCTTCCTATCCTAATTTCCACTGTGTGTGCTTTCTTGGTCTCAAACTTTGAATCTCGTCACCTTTCAATTTCTTCCTTACGTAGGATGGTGGCCGGAATACAGTTTTATGCTCGTTGTCACGACCCCGGTTTCCCCAGTCTGTTCTCGCACACCTCTATATGCCTTTTCTTGAAAGGCATCGCTAAATCCCTCCCCAGAGTGCCCGACACCCGTCTCCCCATCACTCTCCCCCTCTTACATAGGTTTATTTTCTCTCTGCGTGGCAGCCTTTTTTCCCCCTACGTCAACACTCTCCTCAAGGCTGCCTTTCTCATGGCATTCTACGTTTTTTTTGCGGCCCGGTGAATTCACCTCCAAATCTATAGCTTTTGATTTCACTAAAGACCTATGTCTCTCTGACATTCAGTTTTTACCTAAATTCTTCTCCATCCTCCTTAAACACTCTAAATCAGAACCTCCTTCTGTCCTTATGCCTCTATGCTGCGGTATCTCTCCATGCACCCACGCACTTCGCATCTCGCACCCTTATTTCTAATAAATGGCTGCTCACCTATGTCCAAGGAGTGGTTCAGGGTTCACCTAGGCACGGTGGTGGAAAGCTGCGGTCTCTCACGCCGCAGTTACATGGGCCATTCCTTCCGCATTGGAGCGGCTACTACCACCGCCGAAAAAGGAATCGCAGACTCTGCTATCAAACGCCTGGGGAGATGGTCCTCGTCTGCCTTCGAGGGCTACATACGACCCGATCAGGAGCACATTCTAGACGCTCAAATGTCACTTTCCACCCGGACCTAAGGTATTACTTTGCATTTACTGGTGGTGGTGATTTCTTGCTATATATATTACGCACCTGCCCTGCCAGTTCGTGAGAACGCCACACATGCCCGTGCATAAATTAAGCATGTCCATGCGAGCCGTCGCACATTGTGTAAAAGTACTGGTGGTGGTCAACTTTTGAACATATATTGTTACATACCTGCCTGCCAGTTTGCGGAAATTGCCACGCATGCCCGTGTATAAATTAAACATGTCCGTGCGAGCTGTCGCACATACCGTAGAACTGATGGTAGTCATCTTTTGCTATATCGTTACGTTCCTGCCTGCCAGTTCATGTAATTGCCACATATGTCCGTGCGAGCCATCGCACATTGTGTAAAAGTACTGGTGGTGGTCATCTTTCGCCATGTATTGTTACGTACCTGCCTGCTAGTTCGCGTAAATTACCACACATGCCCGTGCATAAATTAAGCATGTCCGTGCGAGCCGTCGCACATTCCATAGAACTGATGGTGGTCATCTCTTCCTTATATTGTTACGTACCTGCCTGCCAGTTGCGTAAATTGCCACACATGTCCGTGCATAAATGAAGCATGTCAGTGCGAGCGGTCTCACATTGTGTACCACGTCCGTGTGAGCCGTCGCACATACTGTAGTACTGGTGGTGGTCATCTTTTGCCATGTATTTACGTACCTGCCTGCCAGTTCGCGTGAATTGCCCCACATGTCCGTGCACAATGAAGCACGTCTGTGCGAGCCATCGCACATTGCGTATCACGTCTGTGCGAGCCATCGCACATAGTGTAGTATGTCCGTGCAAGCCGTCGCACATATAGTGTAGCAATTCTGTGCGGAGCCGTCGCACATATAGTGTAGCACGTCTGTGCGAGCCGTCGCACATGTCTACATTATAAGTGTTGTCCCAGCGTGTCCGCAAGAAGCGTCTCACATCTGTGCGTCTGTTTGTTGCCTCACATGGCTGTCTTTGCTTTGCACGACATACAGGTGCTCCTCGAGAGCGACGCATATTTCACAGCTTCGCTCCCTATAGCTCTCTTTCGAGAGAGGGCTCACAGAATCCTGAGTACAGTGATTCGTAAGTAGGTCCCCTCATGCCAAGCATTGCTTGAATAACATGTTTCTGTATTAACTTACCCGTTTTTCTTTCCTATTCCAGGTAGGTCCTTGTCGTCGCCTTTACGGAAGGTCTGTCTAATTAATTCCATTCCAACTCCTTGGGGGTAAGTTGCATTTTACCAGGTTTTGCATCTCTCAAAGGCTAGTTAAAAACAAATTGCCATTATCTATTTTTCAGGGTGTCTCTCGGTTCCTGCTACACACCGCAGCAGCATTTGTCGGACCCCTTGACATTAGACCCGGGCTGATGACTGGACAAAGATTATTCGCTACTTGTTAATTATTGTTAAATCTATCCTTAACCTTTTGGTGAAACAGCGCCCCCTTCAGGGAGCGGCGCCGCTCCCGTGATAGTTCCGTGATAGTCATATAAACTTACCAAAATATTTTATGGTAAACGACATATTTTAGCAAGGAAATCGATCTACACAGCTAATATATTCCATCAATGCTACAGACACAGAAAACCCCAGGTCTGTAGCTGCCACGGTTCACTAGAAAACCATAAAACAAACACACGCACATTGTAAACAGCGGTCACCGCAATGTAAACAGCGGTCTTACCTCGTCAAACTAACATCCGATTTAAATACGATAGGCCGCTCTAAAAAAGTAGTTTACTACATCTAAAATTTATTTATACCAACAGAAATAAAGTGTTAAAGCGTGAATACTGTTAATTTGCAATTTGATGTTTTATAAGCTTGCTTACCATTGAGGTGATGAACGTGCACATTTCCCTATTGAAATAAGCCCCGCTGACTTCGACATCGTGGTCATAATAAAAATCCTTTATTTCTCAAAAGTGTGGGTGGATAAGGTAACTAGGGCTGACGGCAAACAATCGATTAGTCGTTGGTCGACCAAAAAAATATTAGCCGACTAAAATTCTATTGGTCGATTGGTCGGAGGGAAAAAAACGCGTCTTTTCGAAGGGCTGAAGGGCTTTTAATTTGACGAGTATGATAGAGGAAGTCGTCGTGCCAGTAATTTACTGTTGGCATTTTCTTGACGGCATACACCATGGGCCCTATTTTGCCGCAGCGCATTGTGCATTCGCGACATACGCATGCTATCATTGCTATTCTGTGCCAGCACAATGTTCATTTTTTCAAGCAAAAAATCACGTTGTCTAGATAGCAGATGACATTGCGCCGTGACGGGCGGTCAGCGAAAAGAAGAGGTGTGGTCTGGCGCAAAGCGCACCAGATCCTATTATGAGGACGTATAAACCATTTGCGCTTTTGATTAATAAAAAGGTGCTTTTTCGTCACTGGCGCATTGTTGAAAAGCTATTTTAGAGGCGCACAACGCTTTGAACCCCGAAGTACCTGCTGCTGCGCCAGAGAGGCGAGCTGAACTGGCAGAAAAGATGCAACATGTATAGCCTGTAGAGCTATGTATTTGTATGTTTTAGTAAGCAAACATGCACAAATAATGAGAATATAGCAATGTTGTGCAGTTTATAGCAATGTTCTGCAGTTTATTTACAATTTCTTTTGTCGTTTTAAATAAACAGCGGTTGCAATGTTCTGCAGTTTATTTACGATTTATTTTGTCGTTTTAAATAAACAGCGTGGCAAGTTGTAAGAAATAATATGGACAAATCATCAAAAAGAAAACTAGTGGACTAATGGTTTGATGGACCTATACCTTCCGTTTATTTTTGATGTTTCCTTTGAGTTTAAGGCTTTGTTTCCCGTCTTCTAACGTTGTTGTACCGCTTTCGGCTCACAGCGCGTTGAACCCCGATGTACCTGCTGCTGCCGCAGAGGCGAGCTGAACTGGCAGAAAAGTTGCAACATGTATAGCCTGTACAGCCATGAATTTTTATGTTTTAGTAAGCAAACAGGCACAAATAATAAGAGGATAGCAATGTTTTGCAGTTTATAGCAATGTTCTGCAGTTTCTTTTGTCTTTTAAATAAACAGCGATTGCAATGCTCTGCAGTTTATTTAATAAACAGCGTGGCAAGTTGTAAGAAATGAAATTGACTAATCATCAAAAAGAAAACTAGTGGACTAATGGTTTAATGGACCTCCACCTTTTATTTTTGATGTTTCCTTTGAGTTTAAAGCTTTTGTTTCACGTCTTCTAACGTTGCCGCTTTGGGCACTGTTCGAAAGTTCTCTTCTTGCCAAAGGAGGACACAATTATTGAAGATATTTCCTCCCATACTTCTATGACCCGCGGAGGTTTGGGGGGATTTAACGTGTTTTAAATAAATATTCATCAGAATGTTAAAAGTCTGCCAGTCTTTCTGATTAATTTGTTTCGACACATCCTGAATACCAGAATCTGAAATAATTTGCCCGTGTAACAGACGGCAGACTGTGCTGTGGGCTTAGTGTACTATGTCAGCCAAGGTCACAACGTTGTTTTTTTCCTTTTAACTCCGACTGGGAGAACTAGGCATTCAACTGATTTTTATGTAGGTTAGTTAAGTTATGGAACCAGGAAACATTTTGTAGGCCTACATCACATATTTCAGGCAATCAGACAACATAACATAGGTTACCCTCGCCGTTAGTGGTAAATGCGCAGAGAGACGGCCGCCTCGCAGTTGTGTAGCCCATCACGTTATTTCGTTTTTTTTTTTTTTTTTTTTTTTTGGAGGGGACGGGGCGATTAATCGATTAGTCGGAGTGAATGCACGAGCACTGGTCGACCAAGAAAATCCTTGGTCGAGGACAGCCCTAAAGGTAACCATGACTTGTTTTCTGTCAGAACATACCAGATTTGTTCACTAGATTTCATTATGTTTTGTATTTGATCATGTTTTCTCATTCGAGGTTTACACGCTGAACCTACTTCCGGGTTTGTGTAACGTTGCGTATATCTTCAGTACCTCGAACCTTAAGGTCTAAAAGTCATTGACATCTATTTTATCCAATAGTATTGGCCTATGTGTTTGACGAGGTGAGGGGTTTGCCCACCTTACAGCGAAATGGAAATGTGATTGGTCACTGCGTAACCGCGTAGTTCCTAGCCGGTGTTGTGGTGCGTCACGGCCGTACGGCAGTTGCGCACTAAGACATTTGCCGGTAGCGGGAAAAATTAAAAATCTTCGAATACGATACGCAAAACGATGGAGCGGTATAACGCTAAGGAAGTCCTTGCGCTATTATTCGAAGACGACGGGGATTTCAGCGATCAGGATAGCGATGGCTATCCTGAGAGTATGGACTCTGCTGAGGAGGAGGCGTTTGAAGAGCGTCTGGATCCTGTCTTGGACATGTGAGTACAGTAGCCTACACGTGGATGCATACTTGCATACACAACATACACGCATGCATGGACGTACCCACCCACCTCTTTCTTTAAGACTTGAGTAGAATATGCCATGGACGTCTCTTTTTTAAATTAAAAATATGCTGTCAGTGTAGGTATTGAAATATATATATAAATATAAATAAAATATAAATAAAAATAAAATAAAATATGCTGTCAATATATTTATTTTGTTTATCCCCTATCAGAGCAGTTACTACCAATTGATCAATGCATCATGTTTTTTATTAGCAAGCACAACTAGGCAAATTCTGTTATAATGCATATAATTTATCCCTAGATATTCTAAGAGTAGCCTATCATCTGCACAGAATTGCATTTATTATGGTGTTGTCAGTGGCATGAAGGTTGTTAGTATTTAGTGAAACAGTTATTGAATGTCTTTTGTCTTTACTTAGAGGGGAGTCTGCTGTGGACACCTCTGCGGACACCTCTGCTGCACCCCCATCTCCAAAAAGGAGAAGAATGGAGCCAGAGCTGGTAGGAGCTGCAGCCATTGTGCAGCAGCTCGCAGAAGTTGCCAATGAACTGCAGGAAGTGGCAGCAGCATTGGGAGCTTCTGCTCCCTTGGCACAATTTGCTGCAGCCTCCGCTGCCATTGAGAAATTAAAGGCAGCTATTCCTGAGGCCACTCCTCCTGCTGCCCCGCCACGGCCTGTGGGGGCCACCACCACCACTCCTCCTGCTGCCCCGTCACGCCGGCCTGTGGGGGCCACCACCACTCCTCCTGCTGCTCTGCCACGGCGGCCTGTGGGGGCCACCACCACTCCTCCTGCTGCTCTGCCACAGCGGCCTGTGGGGGCCACCACCACTCCTCCTGCTGCCCCGCCACGGCCTGCTGCTGCCGCCGCTCCTGCTGCCTCTGCGCCACGTCCTCTGGGTGCTGCTCCGGTGGCCTCTGCCTCTGCCCCACGCCGCGCTGGACCCTCTCCTTCTGTGTCTGCGCCACGTCGTCACACTGCTGCGCCACGTCATCACTCCACACGACTGCTGCCTCCAGTTAGCCCCCACCCACGTCAGCAAGGCCAGCTGGGCGTAAGGCCCAGTCAGCCCGATGGTGACCTTCATGGTTGGCATGATCTCACTGTACAGGATGTTCAACCCGCACCATTTAATTTCTGCCCCAAGCGCCATCCAGGAGTCCAGTTGGATCTGCATCATGCATACTCTCCACTGGACCTTCTGCAGCTCTATTTTACACCGGCTGTCCTTCGCACTCTGTGTGCTCACACCAACAGCTATGCTGCCCAGCGGGTAGCATCAGGCTCACAGATGCGGTGGAAGGACGTCACACCACAAGAGCTGCAGCACTGGATGGCCATGGTGCTGTATTTGGGGCTAGTTAAGGTGTCAGGAATTAGGGATCTGTGGAGCAGAGACCCAGTTTTCTCTTTCACCTTTCCCTGTACAGTGATGGCAGGCTATCGCTTCGAGGCCATCAGTGCCAATCTGCACATGAGCGACCCCACTGCCACTGCCCAGAATGACCAGCTTCGTGGACAGCCAGGTTATGACCGGCTATTCCGACTTAGGCCTCTCTTAGATGAGATCCTAGTGTCGTGCCGGTCATATTACCAGCCCTACCAGCAGTTGGCAGTGGATGAGCGCATGGTCAAGACGAAGGCACGGATTGGCATGAAGCAGTATATGCGGAACAAGCCAACCAAGTGGGGCTACAAGCTTTTTGTTCTTGCTGACAGTCGCAATGGCTATACCTGCGACTTCAGCATTTACGAGGGAAAGGCACAGTCTCCCAGTGGCATGGGGCTGAGCTTTGACTCTGTTGTCTCCCTTTTGAACCCCTCCTTTCTCGGCACTGGTTACCACATATATGTGGATAATTTTTACACCAGTGCCATGCTGTTTCGCCACCTGAGCAGCATTAACTTTGGGGCCTGTGGTACCATCAGGCCCAACAGAAAGGGGTTCCCTAAGACACGTGTCAATGCTCTCCCCAGAGATGCAGCCAGAGGTGACATACGCTGGATACGGGACGGAAAGCTCCTTTATGTAAAGTGGATGGACACACGTGAGGTCACTATGTGCTCTACTATCCACCGGGCGTACGATGGTGAAGTTGTTCACCGGAATGTTCGCAGTGACGGGGTGTGGAGCCGTAGAGCGATTTCCGTCCCAACTCCAGTGAAGGAGTATAACAAGTACATGGGTGGCATGGACCTTTCTGACGCCCTCATAAAGTTTTACTCCGTGGACCGCAAGACCACCAGGTGGTATATGAAGCTAATCCTCCACTTCCTTGACATTGCAGTTGTGAATAGCTTCATTATCCACAAGGAGATCGCGCTGGGAAATGGGCAGAGGCCACTCACCCAGAAGGCCTTCAGAGTTCAACTCATGAAGCAACTGGCTGCTATTGGCAGAGAGCAGTCAGTCGAGCGGCCACTTGAGCAGCCATCAGCAGCAGCAGCAGCACCTTCAGCCGCTTGCTTCCCCGTCCCTGTGTGCGAACTATCGGACAATGTCGCACTGAAAGCCACAAAGGGACGGAGGAAGTGTGTCCACTGCCAGAGGTGCACCATCTTCAAGTGCGACGCCTGTGGTGTACCTCTCTGCATTGTGGCAGATAGGATCTGCTTTACACAGTGGCACAAAAAGGACGGCTGATTTTTTGTATATATTGTATATAGTTTTTTTTTTTTTTTTTTTTGGCTGTTCACGGTTCCTACTTTTTTGCCTCCTTAAATCCAACCCCACGTCCACGTCGTAGGAGGTGGTAACAGTACCTTGTGTTCTGGCCAACGGGGCTCTGGTATGGACACTTTTTAGAACAGTTAGAACATTGATCATATCTGTGAAAAACATACCCATGCATCCATATCCATTGCAACTACCAAAAGCACAAAGCATACTGTAAACTTTATGCATTAGTATATCTATCTACATATACTATACAAGTCTGGATAGGTTTTGGGTATATTTTGGAGAGGGTGTAGACCCTTGCTATACATCTTTCTAGAAAATGCAGCTTTGCTACTCAATTCAACAAAAAAAATGGTTTATATAGGACAAAATGTAAATGTAAATGTAACCATACTTGATTTTCAGTGATATGCCTGTTTTTGCATTTGGGTAGGTTTGGAGAGCTTGGGTAGACACTTTGGGAACGCCTATATAATGTAATGGATATTCTTTTGTAGCACTTGTAAAACTTTGCCTAATGTCTTCAAATTTTTTACACGTTACCAACATGTTGGTGTATCATGTTATGTAATTTTGTGAGTTTCTGCCACTCATACACAATTTTACACTAGAAATATTTAAAAAATCATAGGCGTTTTATGATTTTTTATGAGTTTTATTGCTGTGCCAACTGTAATATTGAATTCATAATGATCTCAATAAACCACTTTGGCTCTTTGAACTTGATGGCCCATATGTATTCTTTCAATTGGTTCATAAATTATGACAATGGCATATGTAGAACCAGAGATATTTTACTGTAAACATTAAATATGAAATATAGGCGGAAATTGTCATTTTTTGCCATCTGCCTGAAAGGGTTAAATCCCTTTAAACCATTTGCCTTTCTCTGAGTCTTTCTGGCCAAACTATAAGGTCATTTGGCCAAGCAGTCTTACAGTTCTGTGCAACACTTCAGATAACCAGCAAAATGTCATGTCTCCAAAAACTGTTCATTCATTCTTCAAAATAATATCCATTTCCCATTTAAATAGTCAATACCATAAAAATGAAAAAGATCCTTCTCAATTGCGTTGACTCATTTTCACTCATTCAGTACTTTTGTCAAAATTAACTGGATGGTTCAGCACAACTACACGGATCACCTGCAAATGCTCATATCTCTCCCAAAACAGTTTACCCATGTGTCAAAACTAAATTCCCTTCTCACACAAATAGTCAGTGCCTCCAAAATGCATTGTCCCTTTGGCATTGTTTAGGCACTGCAAGTCAAAATGTTTAGATGTTTTGGCATTATGGCAGAGATCTAGCTAAAGGAATACAATTATGTATAAAACTGGAAAAATAGGTTTTTACAGTGAGAGCAGCCTGCAAAATTTGACACCAAACACACTGCACTTATTGTTGAAATTATAACCATTTTTATTTACACAAAGTAAATTTCACACATTATACAAAATATAAACACCCAAAAACTAAGAAATAAAGTGAAACACCACTTTCACTACTTGATGTTGTCCCCCACCCTCTCCTGGTCACCATCCTCATCCTCCTGGCCATCCATCCGCTGCCCTCTGTCTGGCCACAAATTTTCATCCACACCGCATCTAATAGAAACGGAGTGAATGTCTCAGCCAGCCCCTACACTGATCGCCGGTGATGTCTTCACAGGCTGCATCCATCGCATTGAGCAAGCACCGCTGACCTTGACAATGGTGTTCATATACTCTCCACCTCCAAGCAGAGAAAAACTCTTCAAGAGGAATAAGGAACGGAGAATATGGTGGTAGCAACACATTGTGCATTCTAGGATGAGTGGTGAACCATGCCCTGACGAGTGGGGCACGGTGGAAGTTTACATGGTCCCACACAATGACAAATTGTGGTAGGTGTGGCCCTTCAAGACCCTTCTCACTTTCGGGGACTAAATTTATATAAAGATGGTCCAGGAAAAGGAGGAGCTTCTTGGTGTTGTATGGGTCCAAGCCTGCAATGTGTGTGGCCACACCATTTTCAGATATGGCCGCACACATTGTGATATTTCTCCCTCGCTGACCCGGGACTTCTACTGTGGCCCGCTGGCCAATGATGTTTCGGCCGCGCCTGCGGCCCTTGGCCAGGTTAAAACCAGCCTCATCAACAAATACTAAAATGGGAGGTGTTTCATTGCCTTCCAATGCCATTATTCTCTACAAAAACAGAAAAATAAAACCAAAATCAGTCATATAGATGGGTCATACACAGTGGTAACATGTTCTTCTCAAAGTCAATATAACCCACTGCAGTGTTTCCAAACCTGGAGTACAGGCCTATGCAGAGGTACTGCAGGTAGTATTTGCCACAAAGAAGGGAGAAATACTGATGACAGTTGTCTGTTACAGTTCTTACATTTCTGTGGTCAGATACTGTGAAGGTAAAGAGAATACTGAAAACCCCAAAAATGGGAACCTCTGCATAATGTAGTTATATGTTACCTATCGAATGGTACCCTGTAGATTTGTTTCATTGTATGTCTATTGTTTATATGCTGATGGAGTTGATGTTTTGGAAGATGCCATGGTCTTGAAGGATTGCATCACGGATCTGGGTGAGCGTGACCATATTGCAGATCGGTTGTTCTTGGCGATCTGTGAGCAGTCTTCTTCTACCACCCCCACGAGGTTGTCGCCCAATTCTGCACATAGACACAGACATGACAATTTGTAATGTTTGCATTGTGTTTGCTACAGATCATCAATGTAATTATTGCATATTACATTACTGTACAGCTTTTGTACTGTACTTACAATTGCACTGCAATACTACTCTAAACAGCAACTCTAATTTACTGAATTTGGTCCTATTTAGTATTTCCTTTGTCATTTTATAGTACTGCATCATACTGTAACTTCACTGTGAGGTAAGATTTTGCAACACACACACACACTGAATCATTTATACAGTAAACAGTATAGTAAAGCTTTCCTAGACAATTCTATAATTCCATCATTGCCTGAGGTGCACACCTGTTTTCCCTGCGAAAGGTTTGTATGATGGAAGACACTGTAGAGCGTGGCACATGAGGCTGCACTCAGCGCCCTGCCTCTGCCATTGTAAGGCCATGGTTGATAACATGGTCGATAATAGTGGCCCGAATGTCATCTGAGACAGCATGATGTCTACGTACTCCTCGGCCTCTTCCCCCTATTCCACCACCACGCACCATCACTTGTTGACCTTGTTGATCTAGATGTGGTATCTCCATGTTCACACTGCTAATTCTACTGGCACCATGCCAAACACTATATATACATGTATGGCAGCATTCAAAATCATACACAACACCTGTCAGGTAACTCAACAAACTGTTGGATTGGTCATCTGCGATGTGGAAAACTCCTTCTTCGTTAGTCAAGACCTGATTTCACCTTACACCTATTCACCTGAATAGGTGACAGGTGATATCAATCATGAATTTATAACATGTTCCAAAAATGTATACGGTATTGTATTATATCCTTAAGTAATTTTGACAATTGAGCAGACTATTCTGCATATGATGACTTATACAATTAAGTTGTGCTGACATGTTTTGAAGAGAACAACCATTACACAGAGAACCAACTAATTGGGTTAGATCAGCAAGATCAATTTATTTGGAAAATGTGCTAAATGTGGGCTGATTGTGTTAACTGTAGATAAGTGTACATAACCATGTGCAAAGATGCACTAGACACTTAAGACATGTACAAAGCATTTGTCATTTGAAGAAAGCAATGAGAAATGCCATTCTGTTGTGAAAAACTGCAAGTTGGTTTGGGGATTTGTCCATGTTGTTTTGAGAATGTCATCTCCGTTTCAAGAAATAAGCCAAACCGATGGAGAAAAACTGTAACATAGGGTCTGTAGTCTATAGGTCCATTGATAAGACCATCCATATACAGTGACCAAAACACAGTGTGTGTGTGTGTGTGTGTGTGGCCGTTTCAAGGAAAAAAGAGGGCCTGCAACAGCCAACAAACAGGGCAAGAGCCTATCAGGACTTGCTCATATACAGTATTTATACAGCAATGAAGGCAGAACTAGGCTGGGCAAAGTTTTACTGGCTTGCTGTATTTAACAGTTATTTTTGCCACTTTTGGCTCTGGAGCACCACCACCCACCCCCTCAGGACCAAATAGCAAATTGAAATTGTTGTCCTGTTGTGGAAGCATCATTACCCCACTGCTGACAGCACCAGTAGGCTAGAACAACATTGGCCAGGCACGACTGTAGCGCTTATCATATCCTCGAGTAAAGAAATGTACCTTAGCAGGCCTTACAGTGCTCATCCACTACTGCGGCAAATTTGCCGTTTTGGACGGATTCAATTCATGTTCAATGGAGTCTGTCAAGCCGTTATTGCCGTCCGCGCAAAGCCTATCGAGATTCCGGTGCGTCGGCTCTGTAGAATTATGTATGATTTTTCTGTGCACTCTCTAGACTGTCAAATGAATAGGCCTCAACCATAAGATGTTTTACTCTCTGCTCAGATCAGGAGCCACTCTGTCTGTACCGTCAGCAACTTTGTAAGACTAAACTAGCTATATGATAGCATGCACCGCACAGGTGCAGGGCCTTGTACGTGAATGTACGTGGATGTTTGGGCTATGCGAAATGTTGCTACATTCCAACTCTGAGAACGGTAGTGTGTTGCACCTTCATGCACATATATGGAAAGTACTTCCTAGGGTTACATCTGCCTGGGTTATTATTGTACTGTTTAGACTGATTTACGATATTGCTTTTGAGTTATATGAGTGGGTCCCGATCCTCTATCTTCAGAACGAGAACGGAACAGAGACGGATCGAACTCAACATCTTGACTGCATCTGATAGAAAGCTCTGCTTGACTCAACCTTGCGGGCGAGTCAAGAAATGTAACTTAGCCAGTCTTTTAGACTTCGCTTGTTATTAAGAGTCTTTTATTTTCATTTCATCAAGTATTTAATTTTACTTAATCAGTTATTCGTGATTTAAATTGTTACAATAAATTATCGATCCTGATTCAACAAGAAGAGTCCAGTCTTCTATTTCTGCTAAAAAACACAACGCAACTGAATTGACTTCAAAAACATCAAACTCTAACAGCTCAGACAGCTGCGGCGCGTCAAGAAGTTGGGCTCTGCTCAACTTTGTGCAAATTAGTCTGGCGTGCCAACGTGCCAGCGTTATCCAATAAAAATAGATCACAGGGGAGGTTTGTCATGACGAAATCAGTTCTCGTGAATATGCACTTCTCTCGAGAAAAAAAAAAATCCGCATCTGGAGCAAAGATGCAAGAGGCAAATGGAGGAACGATTGATAACCGTAATAAGTGGGTTTCCCATCCTTTATGATATGTCCCTGGCTTCGTACAGGGACACAAACATGAAAAATGAGGCGTGGAGGAAGGTGGCCGAAACTGTCGGTGTCCCTGGTGGGTTTTATCTGTGTGAACTGTACAAATATTACATGAACAGCTAGGAAACGACACAGGCACTTGTAATGGCTAGTTAAATATATCGTTTGCCCCTTCATATCTTAATAAATGAAGTGTAGATATGTAATATACAATAAAGCAGAAACAATAGATGGAAGGTTAAACTAGTATTACTAGTATAGCATGTCCTGCCTTATCTATTTTGCTGAAATACAATGACAGAGGCATTGTACGGTCAACACCCTGCACTTCCTGTTTCACTTCCACCTTGAGCCATGCCCGCTGAGTCTAGTTGTGCTATATACAATGAGTCCTTCTCATTCAGCTCCCTCATTCTACAATCAATGGAAAAAAATCATAGGATACGTTAGCCACTCTCATCGCAGCAAGGACTGATTGGTGTTTTCAAGATATATGGCTACTCTAATTCTGAGCTGCCCTGGGTGGGATTTAACATGAATATTCATTAAGGCTGTAACACACAATGCAATGCTAAGATTTCAAATGACAGCTTTGGATGCAAAATGTAGCCCTTTATTATACAGAAATTTGCTGTCGGCTTCATGCCTGCGGCGAATCACAGCTGTGAGGGTATTCCACAACAACCTCCCTCCCACTCGTGTTATATTGGGTAAGTAATGTAGCATCCAATGTAACAAGACGTCAAATTGCTTTATATTACACTGGATTACTCTCGCATAAGCTGTCCCATCTGACATCTACCCATGTCAACATATATCCACACCTGGAACGCTTTAAAATTGGGGCTACATCCAGGTGACTTGAAGGACTGCTACGCACATGACAGCCTCCATAATGTGTCGTTAATCAGGGTAGCTCAGAATTGTAGTAGTAGCTAGAAGTACTGCATCTATTTTTAGAACAAAACCTCGTCTTTTACTCGGGCCAGCACGGTACTTACGTAGTAAGCTAAATGGTTCACTTTGGTTAACAAGACAGTCACACAATGCAGGAATTAACAACTAGCTAATAATATTAGATGGCTAGAAAAATTGCTATCTTGCTAACGGAAATTCCAGCATTGGATCTGCTTGTATTGCTTGCCCTTGAGCATTTGCTCGAAGCATATGATAACTGTAGGCATATGAAAAAAATACCAGCTAACGTTATTTGAAGCAAACAAATCTCTGTTGTTTTAGCTCCAAAAAAGGCTGACTTACCTCAAATTCAGGGGGGTCTGTTAACGCCAGGCTCTCACGATAATGCCACTGTTCAGGGGTCTTGGCCAATGCTCGCGTTGAAAGCGTGACTGAGCTCTACGCTAGCGAGCCCACGGTTCAGTACGACAATGTAAAGTCAATGGGAAAAGCAACGGGAGTACAAAGTTGGCACATGCGTGTGAATGTGCCGTAACAAGTCCGAACTTCGATGGCAGTGCTTTCCCCCCGGTTCTCTCTCTCTCTCCGGTTCTACATGATTCACGTGAATGACCCAATTGCCAATGAAAAAGGTGAGAGTCGCCGAAAAGCGACAAGTTTGCAGGTATGTAGTAAGATCAAGTTCTTGCATGGGCATACAATACAGTAGTGAATTAAATCAAGCTTTATTTATGCCCTTGATAGGCATTGTAATTTCAGCATAAAAAGCACCAAATCACAGTAAACACAAACAGATTAAAGATTGCACATTCATGGTCATGTTTTCACAAGATGTCTTAATGTATTTAATTTTTAAATCAGAGCAAAAGTGCAGAGACCGCTGGAGGTCCTTAAGGGACAGCTATGTAAAGGAGAGGAAGAAGGTAGGGCTGGGCGATATGAGAAAAAATTATATTACGATTTTTTTTGTTCAAAATGTTCGATAACGATATATATCACGATATAAATAAAATCACTATTTTTACATTCTTTTTTAATGTTCTGTTTGAAAAAGAACATTGCAAATGTACAGTGGAGTATACTTAGTGTTCAAAGCCTTAAAATGAACAAAAATAGCTTGACAAGCTTTCAGGTTACCCAGAATAAAAACAAAATGGTTGTACAAACTGCAAAGCACTTGCCAAACTGTAAAGCACTTTGAGCTGCATCTTGCATGTATGAACTGTGCTATACAAGTAAAGGTTTATTATTATTATTATTATTATTACATCCCTTTGTCAATTGTGTGATGGCATGTGTGATATTTTTGTGCCGTTTCGATAATTTTTCATATGCCATGGTGCTGGGAAGAGCGGACTGTATGGTTTGTTGATCAGCCTTTCTCTTATTGCTGGGTGATGTTTTAAATACTGAAATAAATTGCTGTCGTTTCCTGTTTTAGTAGGGACGTGACTTCTACACATTTTACACAGGACATTGCTCTGTTGTTTATCCGACTTCAAATAGCCAAAGTACCTCCAGGCAGCCGAGCTCTTCTGGCCCTTCTTCTCAACGACTTCCTCCTGGGCAGGACTGAGACTTAAATGCTGTGCAGAACTCCACCCAGCCGAGTTTTCGCTCATTTTTATACCGTCTTATTTTGCCGGTTTGGTTGGATACACGCCGTGCTGCAAACTTGGCATGTTAGCTACTACACGCGGCGCGTGTGTCAAAGTGTGTGTGTGTACACACAACCTAACGTGAGTGACGTGGTGGCTCTCTTCAAACTGACTGGCTACGTGCGTCAATGTTTAGTTATGATTGGCTACTCGCGTGGCTGTGAAAACGTTGGTGATTTTTTGAAGGCGTGCGCTTGCAGGCTTATCGAATGTGTCTAGTTTCTAATCGTATTAATTTTATATCGCGCATAAAATCGAAATCGAAAAATCGCCCCAGCCTAGAAGAAGGACAGGGAGAGAAGTAGGAGTGGGAGTGGGGCTGGGGCCTCATCACACCACGGTGGAAGTACATGGCAGTGATGGGGTTCCTGGCCTCATTCACAGAATTGAGGGAGACTACCTCTAATCTCCCCCGGAGGCCAGTCCCTGCCCAAACGTCTCCCAATCCATCCTCTTCCCAGCCACGTCTGTCATGCCTCATGCTGAGGCTGAGGGCAGTGAGGAGGAGGACCAACCATCAGTCCACCTTCCTTTCTCGGTTGAAGTCCCCCTCCCCCCCCCAGCAGAGCCAATCCCCACCCACCACCCCACTCACCAGCAGCAGTGCCAGCACCTCAGCAGCTCAGCCACAGTTAGAAGCCCCCCTCCACAATCCAACCGACCCCGGTGAAGGGCCAGGTAGATCTCGGTGGCGGAAAAGGAGGGGGGAGTCCTTGACTGTTTGAGCAGGGCCTTCTGGAGGTACTTAGGCCTTCAGCAACCCCACCACCACCACCTCCTCCTCCTCAACCAGGGCTGTCAGCAGCCGATGAGGATGAGGTATTTTTTTGAGTTTACTGCCGACCATGAGGCGCCTCCCTCCTCCAAAGAAGGCAGAAGTGAAGTTTTTAATCCACAAACTTTTATTTGAGGCGGAAAGAGACACAAGGGAGTATTTTTTTTTGTTTTGTTTTGGGTTCTAATTGATGTGCTGATGTTTATTGTTGTTGTTGAAGTATATTTTGATGTTATGTTCAAAATAAATAGTTTGTGTTTTTACACCTGTGTGAATTTTCAAGACAGATAAATAGATAAAATATAGCCGCAAGCGGCGATGATGGGCCCTCGCACCTGTGGTGCAGGGACGTGGCATGCCGCCCCTCTCAAATGTATCCTCTGTGTCACAAATGCATTTATTGTAGAGATTTGATATGTGGATGCTAAATCATAGGAGCTTTATATTGTCTACTGGGAGTACGTGTATGTAAAGGAAATGTTCTTTAGGAAAAGGTGTAGTGCAATTATCTTTGTGTTTGCACGTGTGTGTGTGTGTGTGTTAAAGGGATTTTTTTGTGTTTGTGTGGGTGTAAGAGTGTTTGTCTGTGCCTGTCTGAGGTTTGTGTGTCTGTGGATGCGTGAAGTCAAGACACTGCTGAGTACACATACATCTAAACTGAATTAATCTGATGAATGTTAATTTTAAAAAATAGATGTACTGCATAGCGGTACATGGTATGACCGCAGTGTATTAAAATGTGTGAACTGTTGGTATGATAGGTGTGTGGTAGAGCAGTGTTGTGAGGTGAGAATTTGTGTGGAAATGATGTTGTGCAAGTGGGCATGGATGTAGGTTTTCAGTGAATGACATTGTGTTTGTGTAGTGTTTAGAAGTGATTTCTGAAAGGGATACATGTTGTCATAGCATGTATGTACAGTATGTCACAGAAGTGAGTACACCCCTGACATTTTTTTTCCTTTTTTTATTATATCTTTCCATGGGAGAAGTCTAAAGATATAATATTTTTCTACAATGTGAAGTAGGCAGTATGCAGCTTATATAACAGTGCAAATTTGCTGTTCTTTCAAAATAACTCAACACACAACCATTAATGTGTAAACCACTGGCAACAAAAGTGAGTACACCCCTAAGTGAAAATGGACAAATTGTGCCCAAAGTGTCAATATTTTGTGTGGCCACCATTATTTTCCAGCACTGCCTTAACTCTCTTGGGCATGGAGTTCACTAGAGCGTCACAAGTTGTCACTGGAATCCTCTTCCACTCCTACATGACGACATCACAAAGCTGACCTTGAGCTTGAGAGCTTGAGCTCCTCCACCTTCCATTTGAGGATGGCCCACAGATGCTGAATTGGGTTTAGGTCTGGGGACATGCTAGGCCAGTCCATCACCTTCATCCTCACCCAAGGCGTGGTCATCTTGGAGGTGTGCTTGGGGTCGTTACCATGTTGAAATACCGCCCTGCGGCCCAGTTTCAAAGGGGGGGCATCATGCTCTGCTTCAGTATGTCACAGTACATATTGGCATTCATGGTTCCCTTAATGAAGTGTAGGTCCCCAGTGCCAGCAGCACTCATACAGCCCCAAACCATGACACTTCCTCCACCATGCTTGACTGTTAGCAGGCCACAGTTGTCTTTGTAATCCTCTCCTGGTTGCCGCCACACACACCTGACACCATCTGAACCAAATAAGTTTATTTTGGTCTCATCAGACCATAAGACATGGTTCCAGTAATCCATGCCCTTAGTCTGTTTGTCTTCAGCAAACTGTTTGCAGGCTGTCTTGTGCATCATCTTCAGAAGAGGCTTCCTTCAGGGATGACAGCCATGCAGACCAGTTTACAGATTACAAAGACAACTGTGGCCTGTTAACAGTCAATGACACAATACAACAATATTACTTTACAGTTTCCAATTCGTCTACATTAGTTGCTTGTTTCCATAATCCTGCTAAATGTGAGGCTTAATCCATCACGTGGTTTACGCGACTATCAAGTGGCCAACTGGCTAACGGAATCAGCCACAGGACATGTCGGTCCATACTATATTTTATTGACACTGTATTATCCTCTACAGTATTTATACACACAAGATACATTTTATTTACCACATTTACCCAGGTTCCTTGTCAGGGGTGCTTGTCCGTCTTGTGTTCTTAGCTCCTGTCCACTTGCAAGCTAACGTCAAAGATTAGGTCGACATTGCTTCGGAAAGAAACCAGGAAAAAAGATCCAAAGTAAACGAACAAATATTAAGCCTTCTCAGCCTCTTCCCTACATTTTTAAATAAGCCATCGACTCTACCAAACATATCTCAACAGTTCACGAGTCAAATATTCCAAGAGAGATAATGTACAGCCGCTCCACGAAACACCGCAGTAAAAATGGCGACACTACACAGCCGTTAAAAGTTTGGAGCAGCGTCATAGGGATAGCGTGCGAAAATAAATGTTGACCAATCACAGACATGCATCTGAATTTGACTAATTGCAGGCATGCATATCACTATGTTTTCATAACATAATCTATCACCATGTACACTTTTCATACAGTGTATAATGAAGACAGTAAAAACAAAGAACAATCAAAGTAATAAAAAACTTAAGCTAAAAAAGATTTATAAATTATACCTTGGTCCAGCAAGCTGTCAGAGTCCATCAATCACCTTTTCGCAAAACAATTAGCTACAGACAGACATATGGTCAAATTCACCTGCTATTCCTTAGTAGTGCTAAGTCATTATTTTGTTCCTTAATAACTGCCTACCATTGTTATTTTTAGGGACAGGCAGCCATTAAATCAAGTTACACATGAGCACTGCGCACTACAGAAATCAACTTTTCTTAAATCTGCTGTTAAAATTTAGTATCACATAACATTCTGGGCAACTCTCAATTGTTATTAATTGCAACTCATTCAAATATCTTTATTGACTTTCAGATCATTCCTGTACAACAATGTCATCGAGGCAGGCAAGTCTAATCTACTATTTCTACTTATAACAAATGTTAGTGAGAAATGTCACGAGACATTTCCTATCGTTTTTTGTTTGTAGAGACACCAATACATGACTCTTTCAATGAGTGAAAGAAAGAGGCAATACAACAAGATGTGGGCAAGGGTGTCAAGAGCACAGAAGAGAAAAGGGGGTCAACCACCAGCAACCATCAGTGAAAAACTATTCAGAAGGCATTCTGGTGACACTGATGTTTCTGACAATGAGCCAGTTTACAAACATGGTCCAGCAACAGAGTCTGAAATGGAAGTAGACGAAATTGAAATGCCTGAACCTACTTTAAAAGAAGAGTTGTCAGAGTGGGCCTGTAACTTTGGCATCACCCATAATGCTCTGGATGCTCTGCTAAAGGTGCTGCAACGGCAAGGCCACACGGAGCTCCCCTCTACTGCCAGAACACTGCTGCAAACTGAAAGAAAATTTAAAGTGGACATGATAGGTGGTGTTGAGACCATAAAATATGATGTTGCTGACCAGCTCAAATTACACCTTAGCAAATATGCCCCAGACACGACAAAGGATCTACAGTCAATTAACATTTCTCTTAACATTGATGGCTTGCCCCTATTCAAATCATCAAACAAATCTCTTTGGCCAATTCTGTGCTCCATTAATTTGACCCCCAAATGTATTTTCCCTCTCTACTGCCTCATCAAAACCTAAAGACATTACTTTCATGAATGACATAACATCACAGCTGTCAAAAATAATGCAAGATGGTCTGGAATGGATGGGCAGATCTCTAAAGGTACATCTCGAGTGCATTACTTGTGATGCTCCTGCTAAGGCCATGGTAAGATGTGTGAAGCTGTTTTCTGGCTATTATCGTTGTGACAAATGTGACCAGAAGGGAGTGTGGGATGGAAGAATGCTCTTCCCAGAGGTGGAAAATCTCACGTTGAGGACCAATCAGTCATTCAGGGAGTGTTGGCAGCCCGAACACCACCAAGCTGAGCGCACATCGCCATTCTGCAGCCTACCCATTGATATGGTGAAATCATTCCCAGCTGATTACATGCACCAGTGCTGCTTGGGCATAATGAGGAAGCTGCTACTCCTATGGACAAGGGGAAAAACCACTGTCAGGCTATCTAGAGCGCAAATGGCAGTGGTGAATGAACATCTAATGGCCCTGAGAAAGGTGATTCCTACCTGCTTTGGCCGCAAGCCAAGGGTACTGGACGACCTTGATCGGTGGAAGGCGACCGAGTTCCGCCAATTCCTCCTGTACACAGGCAAAATTGTGATGCAAGGGGTACTGAGGGGGGATCTTTTTGACCACTTCATGGCCTTCAGCACAGCCATGTGCATATTAGTTTCCCCAGTGCTAGCACGGTCCCAACACCAGTATGCACATGAGCTTCTGAAATTCTTTGTTGAACAGGGAGAAATTCTGTATGGTCCTCGATTTTTGGTCTACAATGTACACTCCCTATTGCACCTTGCAGCTGATGTCAGTACCCTTGGATGCCTGGATAACTTCAGTGCCTTTCCTTTCGAAAGCAAGTTATGCCAGATAAAAAAGATGACAAAGATCTGGCAAAAATCCTCTGGTGCAGATCGCCAACCGCCTTGAGGAAAACATAAAAATGAAACTAATAAATGAGACATGCACAACACCAAAGCTGAGGTCAACATTTATGTTAAGCAACAGAGAATGCTGTGAAATTGTATCGGCTGGAAGGAGTGGAGTTTTTTTGTGCAGAGTGTACACACACCTAGAGCCATACCTGCTGCGGCCATGTGACTCACGTATCTATGGAACATTTAAAGGAAACATCCGGTCCACAGAAATGCGTGACATTGATGAGCGTGCTCTTGTGAGGAGGGCCTTTATTGTGGAGGAGGACCATGGTTCCAGGGTCATTGTTACCATCCTCCACACACTGTGAAGAACACAAATAACAAAAAAACAACAAAAACATATATAACTTCGGAAACAACCACCACTACCACATCATCTTTATCATAGTTATTATTATTTCCATTCAGGTCACAAAACAGTATGTTGTGCTGCACTTCACTAATGAAAATGAGGTGGAGGCAGCACCATCAAAATGGCTGGAGTGCATTGATGGGGTAAAGTTTTATTAATTAATTAATTTATTATTGACATTACCCAATTTGAGCATAACTGTAACTAATTACCTTCATCTTTACTGCCATCATACAGATTTTATATTGCTACTGGCCACAGCACAATCCTGCCAGCCTGGCAAAAAAATGTGCCTTGCCAGACAAGGAACTGTGGAGCAAGTATAAAGTCCGCTTACTCAGCGAAACCGGTACGTATGTCTTCAAAATCAAACACTCATATCTACAAACCACAGCCATGGGAATATCCATTACGGAACCCACTCTCTCTTGTGATGTGTGTAATCAATAACTGAATTTCACTGTTTGAGGTAGTGTGTTCAATTTTTTGCATTTTTTTTGTAGAAACTTATGCTTTGGCTCGACATAAAGCTAAAAAAGCACAAGAAACATCCCATGTCGAGGACTCTGACCAGGAGTACAGAAGAGTCAGGCCCCCAAAAAGATTCAGAGGTAGACTTATAATCACCACTACAGCTATTTCAAATTTTCAATATTTGTGTTGTTTAGACAATGACTGAATACACTTTTGGACTGACAGATGATCTTGACCATCTAAGGGAAGAAAAAAGAAAAAAGGAAACAAGTGTACGTACTCAAATAAACATAATCCATACCCTTCAATAAAGATGAGAATTCCTGAGATGTGAGCCAATTAGCAACCTGCAATGTAACCTGAAAAAGAACAAAAAAAAACATCACCGCAATTTTAATAATATTGACACTTGATTTTGTAGCAAACAAAGACCTGAGGCCACAAACACCTGAATGTGAGTAATAATTTAAAATTGCCCCCTTTGGCATTTAGAGGTTTTCAATACTTTGCTGGCTGTCCTATCTTACCATTAGACAGATTAAATATTTTTTTCTTTGTTTGTTTTTCTTGCCTTGCAGTTGATTTGCAAGACAGTACATCTGAAGAAGGTAACTTAAGAAACTGAAATTAAACAACCAACAAAATAGTCTAATAAAACTGAAACAAGTTTAAATATGACATGATTTGATTTTGATTACACAGATTAAAGAGAGGCACAACCTCCTAGGAGGTCAAGGCCTTTGGGCCTACCCAGGGATCCCCAGTGTGAGTATGAAAATATTTCTACACATGATTTAAAAATGCTCAGCTTCACCCCACTACTTCTTTCCTGTTTGTCTGTGTTTCAGTTACTCAAAGTGCCCAGCAATGCCTGGACATCCCAGACTGGCAAAGTAATAATTGCATTACATCAATGTTTGTATAAATTCTCAGTAGTAAGAAATTATTTTAAACACGTCATATTCCCTATACAGCTGTGGAATTGGAACCCAGGGCAGGTCCCAGCACAGCTGATCAAGGCACCCTGATACAAGAAGGCAAGTGTACAGCCAGACTATTTACTTACTTTGCCAGGGGGGCAGGTCATTGAAAGGATACAAAGTGAAAGGTTAGGAGAAAAATAGCCTGAAATGTGTAATCAAATCAACTACAGATACAGTAAAAGTAGGCTGAATGCATCACAGCAGTCCTTTGTCACTTTAAAATAACTGTGTGTTTGTTTTACAAAGACTTTAGAAGATTTTACATTCAGTTTTACACTACATTTTAATTTACACAGAGATCACCAAACAGATTAAGGAGCTGGAGAGGAGGATGCTGTTGAAGCTCGAAATGATGCAGGAGGGCTTCAACAGCATCCTCACCAGGGTCTTGAACCTCCTGGAAGCCCCAGCCCAAGGCAACCGCCAAGGTGAAGGCGAGGTGGAGGACATGCTGGAGCAGCCTCTGGAGACTACAGAGCAGCTGGAGCAGCTGTGCCACAAGTTGCAGGAAAGTCTGGTGTAACGTCCCCGGGACGGAAAGGGAACCCTGCACATTGACGTTCAGAGGACGTTCGGAAAGGACCTTTAAAGAACGTCAAGGGGACGTTTTTTTGTTTGCTGGGTTGTGACTGGTAGCAAATACTAAAAGTAAGTATGTGTACATATCTGTATAAGTGATTATATGCCAACTGAGTGAAATGGTGTAGGGATGGAAAATGCTCCTTTACCTGGAAAGGCCTAGGACTAGAAGTGTCAGATAAACATGGGTCAACTTAAAGGATCAAGTTCTTCTTTGTGTAAAATTTTTATCATCTGATGGCAGCCCAGTGATGTCTTTTATTTATTTAGGCTATTCGGGTAATTCAAAGCATAACTGTCACATCCAAAAAATATTTTGGACAATGCAAATTATTCTGTGGAAAGTGTTTCAAGTCCTTCAACCAAGACGTCAATGCTCCATTTTCAAGCTACCGTCATCCACATCATATCATAGCGTTGTATTGGCATTATGTACGGTACATGACAGTTTCGCTTGGCCACTGACCATATTTTTTGCCATCTCGTGCATTCGCGTGAGCCTTTACCCGCCGCAGCCGCGGCAGGTGAAATGTTATCTCTACCAAAGCAGTGCTACAGGAACACAGAGGTAACAGAAAAAAACCCACACATACTACTGTCCATTTCTAATGTGATGTGCTGAGTTTTACAACAGGAAGACCAGCAGCTTTTACAGCTGACAGTAGGTTAGTCATTCTCATTTTTAGCTTGCATTTAATGCTTTGGTCAAACATGAAGGTGTTTTCGACAACAAACATACCGGTACTCCAGTCTTCTACCAAGTACACAAAACTATTCAATCTAAACTAGCATTATTCATCTTCCATTCAGGTCTTTCACCCTAAAAAAATGATGGGATAAATAACTGTCTCGGACTCCTAGTTGGAGCGCAGTTCGTTTGTATATTAGCAAGCTAACTCAAACTAACAACACACGTTCATAGCCCATTTTATATATCATCAATGTTAACATGTACAACACCCGTTTTTTGGTGAAAAACATCACCGCTATGCAAGCATACATTTTATCTCGTTAAGGGCATCGTGGTTAAAGATGATTACTTGAAAATTAACCAGGCGCCATTTATTACCAGAGCTCTACGTTATTACAACCTAGGCCTTGACCCGGTATTTATCTTAAATCGCTTTATATAAGCTACAATAGTAATATAATTGTTACACTAACAAGAAGTGTTAATAGGGTTTAGTTATGGGAAAAAAAGAGATGTAACTTACCTCACACAAGAACGAATTCATATTTGGCTTCCAGTGCTTTCTTATAACTTTGGACTCCCACAGTTTTCTTCGCTTTGGGTCGCGGGGGAAACAATGTATCCGCTTCCCCTTTTGTGGTTTACTGCCACAGCCATACGCTACACAGCAGGGCATCCCCCTCGTTTAAAGAAATTAAAGTGTTTGATAAAACTTTCTTGAATCTCTCTTGAAACTTGCTCATCGTCTGAACGTCAGTAGAAGTGATAGAGAATTTTGACAGCTGAAGGGTTACAACATGGCGTTACATCCCGCTAACACCGGGAATGTTTAGTCATGAGACAAAAAAAGCAGCTACACTACTCAACCCGCTAAACAAAAGCTGTACGGATATCAGTTAGTGGGAAATAATAAAATGACGAACGGTTTGATATGGAAAAAATTAAATAAACCCGAATATATTGTAAAGCTACAAGGAAATAGTTCATTATTATACAACTGCTTGCTGGAAATTCCCATTGTGATGTCCTGTTTAAATAACGTTGAAGTTTCTTCCACATGTTCACCGTAATAAAAATGTCACTCCCTGAACTTGTGAGGGGGAGAGAGGGGTAAATGTAATTATAAATTATGTTTTACTCGTTCATTGCACTTTGTTGTAAATGTCAGCTAGCCCATTTAGATAGCATAGTTGACGACATAGTTGTTAACATAAATACAACTTACCGGACAAACATCAGACAGAAACCGCCCCCGCAGAATGAAATTATCCGTCTCCGTAACAGTACAAATAAAACAGAACTTATAACATTGTGGCTAATATCCTAGCAAGCAAGCAAAGCGTAGCATCCAGTTCACAACCCTTCTATGCTCACTTTGTGAGGGCTAATATGGTGGCAAGGAAGCTAACTTTCAGTAAGCTGTAACATCACGCTAGATCACAGCCCTTCTGTGCTCGCTACGTTTATTTCTTTCACTAAGTGAAGCAATATTTTGTAGTTTACTAATAACATATAGTAAAAATATCAGGACTTTGGACTTTGAAATATCAGAATCTAAGCCTTAAGCCCTGTAGCGTAATTTGGGTGGGGGCATCGGCGCCAAAAACCCAGGGCCTCGCCGCTAGGGGGGTCCCTTCCAATCACCCAGGACGCGCTGGTCAAACTTTGTTTACACAATGTGTCGGCGCTGGTGGCGTCTATAATGTGGAATATGGTTAGTGCTATATCTTCTATTTTCTGTGACGAGACTGCTTATATCAAGGTAAGACACACTGACACTGACACAGGCTCATGGCTTGTTTATGCATAGCCTACCCTCCAGGTTCTAGAGCGCAGTAGCCTGCTGCGCGGGATTCGAATGTTATTGTTAGAACTATGCAAAAAAAGAATTAATCTGCTAGCTGAGTTGTGGTGTGGTGATGGTACGGTTTTCTTAGCACTGTTAAACTGTAATGGACAAGTATGAGACGATTTAAATCCGGCGCATGTAAAAGGAGAGAACGATTAGAGGAGCAACAGAGGAGAGGGGCTCTGGCTGCTAGCTGTACTCCACTGACGAGGTACCTTCGACAGGCTACGATTGATGTTACACCTGAGGTGAACGAGACAGGCGGGTGTGCTGGTACTAGCAGCACTGTGGAAAATGCTAGTCAGGTGGAGTGCAACGTTCCTGTCCGGGAAGATGGCTCTTCTGACGGCACAACCTGCCCTTGCTCATCTCTCGACTTGATTGAGGAAGAGAACGAAAGCGAAAGGGTCAGCAGACCTGAGGTTGAAAAAGCTAGTCGGCTGGGGAGATGCGTTGTTGGGGAAAATGTCGCGGCTACTGCGAGCACGTCTCGTGCTAGCTCATCCCTCGATTTGAATGAGCCTACCTGTTCCAAAACCAGTCACTAAGCAATAGCTTTATCAGAGATGTGGTAGCGCATGGACCCTGTCAACCCGGTTTAAATGACAGCTACTCTGACTTCCCCTACAACACTGATAACAGGCGGTTCAAAACGTCATGGTACAAGCGCAATGTAGGCAATTCGTGTGTTGACCGACAGTGGCTGGTATACTCCCCCAAAGGACATCGGATGTACTGTTTTTGTTGCTGGCTGTTCGCTAAAAGATGCCACAAGAAGATGGGCAAGTGGGCGGATCCTTGCGTGGGGTTAAACAATTTCAGGAAAGCAGTCGAAAAAATAGAAAAGCACGAAAAAGGCAGCATGCACCGTGAGGCAGAGAAACAATTTCTCATGATGAAGTATCGTGTCAGTCAAGATTGTTCAGTCATTGCAGAGGTGTTGAAAGCGGAGAGACAACAGGTGGAGAAGAATCGACAAATTGTACGCAGGCTGGTTGATGCTACTCTCTTCCTGGGGAGACAAGGCCTACCATTCCGTGGACACAGAGAGTTTGCGGGACTTGGCGCTCCTGATGTTAATGAGGGGAATTATCTGGAACTTTTAAAACTTCTTGCGCACTATGATGTCATTATTGATCAGCACTTGAGCAACCCAGCGATCCACGTATCCTATCTTTCTCCCACGAACCATGAACTAATAAAAACGATTGCATGCGAAGTGATGTCTACAATCACAAACGAAATCCAAACGGTTAAACACTATTCTGTTATTGTTGATTCAACTATTGACATCGCAAAAATGGACCAGTTCTCTCTCTCTATCAGATATGTCACTGCCTCCGGTGAACCCACGGAGCGTTTCATTAAATTCGCAGAGCTTCCCGACAGTTCTGCGGAGTCATTCTACAACATCCTCACAGACACGCTAACTGAACTGGGACTTGATGTCAAATTAATGAGAGGACAGGCTTATGATGGTGCGCGCACTATGTCAGGGCACTTATCAGGACTGCAGGCACGCGTTAAAGAGCACTGTTCAGAAAAGGCAATATATGTACACTGTTGTGCGCATAATTTGAATTTGATTCTTATGGATGCCGTCTGTTCTTTGTCTACGACCAAACTTTTTTTTGGAACATTCGAATCATTGTATGCATTCTTGACATCTAGTTTACCCAGGTATAAAATACTGCAGGAGGAACAGCAAAAAAACCTAGACGGGGCTGTTTTGACATTAAAGAGATTGTCAGACACACGATGGGCTTCTAGAAAGCAAGCCACGGATGCGGTTAAGCAAAGCTTACCAGCAATTCTGGAGGCATTGCAGCGAATAATAGATCACCCCAATTCAAATCCAAAAACCGCGTCAGATGCAGATGGTCTTTTGACAAAACTTAATACCTTCGAATTTAAGTTTTTGTTGAGTTTTTGGGGTACTCTGCTTGAGAAAACATACATACTGTCAAACTACCTCCAACAAGAATCAATTGACGTCAATACGGCTGCCAAGCTCATAGATTCCTGTAAGGAACAAATCCAAAAGTTACGCACAGCTGAAGCATTCAGTTCGATTGAGCACACGGCCAGGGAGCTAGCCATACTGTGCGAGGCGACGACTGAGTTCGAGAGGGGAAGGAGTCGTAAAAAAAAAAACGTTTCTACTCAGACGAACACCCAGATGAGATTATAGAAGACAGCAGGGACAGGTTCAGAGTGGACGTGTTTTATTATGTGCTTGACATGTTCATTTCCCAATTTGAAAACAGGTTTGCAGATTTCAGGAAATTGGCTGGAAGATTTTCTGCCCTGAATCCTAAACATTTCACTCAACCCGACGCCACTGAAAAGGTTTGGGAGCTTGCAGACTTTTATTTAAGTAAAGGGACCTATCCAGTACTGAAGAGGTAGTCGGCAAATTCAGTACCTTTTGTGCAATGTACTGTGAACTTGGTGTGCTGTTAAACACGCACGAGATCCTCAAATTTCTTATTGCCAATGACATGGACAGGGCTTTCCCAAATTTGGCAATATTGTATCGTATTTATTTGACTATCCCAATAAGCAGTGCTAAGGCTGAAAGGAGTTTTAGACGACTGAAGCTCATAAAGAGTTTTTTACGATCAAACATGGGTGAGACGCGCTTGTCAGGGGTGCGTTTCTCGAACGCAAAATTGCTAACTTGTTAGCCACTACCGTTGTTGGTACTTCCGAAGTACCGCCTCAGAGGCTACTTCGCGTTTCTCGAAGCCTACTATGGTTGTACATACTTCGGTAGTGAGGAACTTCGGAAGTACGTACTTTTGTTGTGGGGACTTCGGTAGTGAGGGACCTACTACGCGTTTCTCGAACGTTCGTAGCAGTAGCGATACTTCCAAAACTCCGAAGTTAAGTTGTGTAGTACCTACAACAGCTCGCGAGCCATTGTACAAGTGTTGTTTTGAAGGTTGATCCCACCCACGGCAAAACTTGCAGTAGATCTTCGACTGTAAAGTTTAAATATCTCATAATCCTGCAGTACAAATGCAGTGAAATTCAATCGATATGTAGAGGACACTATAATACAGCTCATAGAACTTTTAAATGGCCAGTTCATGTTATGTCATTTTTCTTGTTAAAACCGTATGACAAGACTTAATGATTTAATGGGTTGAACAGCAGTATTATAGTGACATCTACAAACCGATTGAGTTTCGCTGAGTTTGGAACGTGGGATTATGAGATATTTGTATTAGAAGTTGGCCTTCAATTGAAGCTTTTCCCATTATTGACAGCATATGTATTTGGTAAACAGAAACCCACGTGTGATTGTCAGTGGCGCAACTAGTAGCGCAGTCGCGAGCAACATAAGTTTTCCATCATAGACGTAGGTTCGAGACTGAGTGTAGACGAATTGTATGACTTATCTGTTTGTGTGGCCTAGCGTTTCACAGTCATGTTAGTGTGGATTTATGCTCTACTCTGAAGTTTGTCTGGGTTATTGATTTGAAAGAGTACATATTGAGGAGCAATGCTATAGTAAAACATGAAGGCTATGTGCTACCAGGCGTTGTCGTGGAAATTTGTTTGTCCAATTTGTAGCAAAAACTCAGGCAAAGTCGAGGAACTCGGTTGTTGATAAAAAACTTTTATTCACCTCAGCTCACACAAGTGCATACAGGCAAAGACCCAAAACACTAAGTGTATAGCGAAGTGAACCCACTGCAGCTGACTGTCTAGTCCCAGGGACGGTAGAGCCGATCAACTCCACCGTCCCTGGGACGGTAGAGCTGATCAACCCGGAGAGTCAATGAGGAAGTGTCAAGTGTCAAGTCCCCATCAAGTCTCACTGTTTGACTAGAGACACCGCCTCTTATACGATTCTTGAGCACTCTGAAATATGCAAATCCTCCACCCACCGGGTTGCTTTGGGGAGATTTCATATTAGTGGAATTTGTCCCCGTCTGAGTTATTAAAAATAGTCATACTCATCTATATGCTCTGTCTTTTGTTGTTCAGGCCTCTAAATATCACAGACCTCGCATTTTCTATTTTCCATTTTCTTTGGATTTGTCAGCAGTGAGTTCACTCCGTCATACTACCACATTTATCATAAACCATTCAGTTGTTTTTACATGATACTTCAAGCACACATTTCAGAATCATTTAACCACAGCACAGCTGTGCGCAGTTCTCGAATACTAAATGAAACAGATAATATTGTGTGACACAAAACACTGGGGATATGCACATGACATAGTTGGCCAGTGTCCCGGCTCTAGTTGTCAGGCCCCAACAACTGAACTTTCTCCTTTAAAACTTTTTGTGGAGAACAAAATGTACTTTGTTTAATAATATGTGTGTGTGTGTGTAAAAGAGTAATCATACAAAAGAGCATTGGCTGTTTCGCAGTCAACTGAAAACAGGAAACCTGCCCAGGTCACAGACAGGTGACATTTGCAACATGTTCTCTGTGCAAGGAGCAAAGCTAACCGCAATGAGCAAGGCTAGACATCAGGATATGTACCCACCTGATATGCAACCTCTGCAAAATGCTTGCTCTGCAAAAAGGCTGCTCTCTGACAGTACATCTTAAGAGCTCGCGCATGGGACTTCCCCAAACGTGACCTCTCCTTTGACCTCCCAAAGAAGTGAAGCAAGAAAACGCACCTGGCTGCTTGTGTGTTTCTTTGTACACTTAGAGTGTTTGAGCAGGAGATTTTCCTGACACAAACACAACTACTGTTTGCTTCTGTATGCTGAGCTGACTGGAAACAGACAAATTATACAAACTACACAAAAGTATCAAAGTTGGAATATTGAGTGGTCAAGGCTGCATAAAGAGCGGCTCTCTCTTGTGTGTGTGTGTATCACCCTATGCGCGTGTTTGTGTGTATCCGTGTATCTCTGTGTGTGTGCGTGCATCTGATGCGCGTGTGTGTGTGTGTATTTGCGTCTCTGTGCGTGTATGCGCAGGCCTACCCAGGCCTTCTGATGTTTGCCTTTTGTGTGTGTAAAGGAGCGAGTGTGGCCCACTATTGTGTCTAGTCTCACCGATCATTTTATACTACTTTATATCAGTTATGCATTTAATAAGAGCTAAATAATTACCACAGCGTGCACTGAGATTTGAACCCGGGAACTAAAGAGAACAATAGCACTAAAGCCACGCAACTTTCTCATTGAGCTATTGGCACAGACAGCGATGTTGTATGGTGGAGTATCAATACCACTGCCGAATGACGTCAAGACGCTATTGAGACCTACGGATTTGTAAGAATAAAATTTCCTTCACGACATGTGTCACTGCAGACATTGGGCCAAGTTTTGGCACTTGAGTTAGTTTTACCAGACGTTTACCATGCTGTAACCATTTATCATTACCGCTATCTTATGATTTCAACAAAGACATGTATTAAAAGGAAATAGCAGTGGCATGGCGTGTCAACAAAAAGTTCGCCATCCAATCAAAACGGCTGTCCCCTGCTTTCCCTCCGTTGTTTCCATGCTTCACACACCGAAGTAGGAACAAACAATAGTGGCCACAATGGAAGTACCCACAATGGAAGTACCTACAATGATTGTTCTACCGAAGTATGAGACCTTCGAGAAACGGAAGGATCTCGCCACTACCATTGTAGATACTTCCATTGTACAATGGTAGTACAAGGCTAACAGCTAGCTGTTCGAGAAACGCACCCCAGATTTGGCGCTGATCTGTATCGAGAGAGACATCGATGTGAATATGGAAAGCGTTATTGACAGATTTGCTAGTATGAAGGAGAGAAAGCTAAAGCTGAAACTAAATTAAAATTAAAGGCTGCCCTTTTTGTTCAGATGTAGCCTATTGTAGTTAGCCTATGCATTGTTCAGATGTATGCATTGTAGCCTACATATTTATGCCGTCTTAATAATTAATCACTATGGGCATAGGCATTACTTTTTTTTGATGGACACAATACTTGTTTGATGGGCATACAATAATTTCCACTGTGGTTTGTAATTGTTTGTAATGCGCGGTTCCAGTGCGCAGTGCTGCAGAGTTAAAATGATATAATCACTCAGAGCAAGCTGTATGATTTGTAATTGTTGTGAAATAAAATGAAAGCCTGTTAGTTTGCACTTAGTGTCATGCCTGAGTCTGTTGCTGAAGATAACGGTCGTATTTTCGAAATTGTAAAAATGCCTTTATCGCCGGTGTTTTATAGGCTATATAGCCTAAGATATGGTTAGGGGGGGCCTCTGAAATATCTCCGCCCCCCCTGTCATGATACCCAAGTTACGCCCCTGCTTAAGCCAGTATCACATTAATGAAAGAAAATGGCGCCCTGTTGCTGCTGAACTGCTGTTGAACTGGGGGACCCAATAGCTGCCCGTGGCCTTGCCTGACTTTAATGCACTATGGAACACACCTGTTGATTGATGCCAATTTATTAAAAAATGACAAATATTGGCTTCACAGCCCTTCAACATTTAACATCTACACCACTTCCACACCATGTATACCAAATCTCACATAAATCTAATGTACCGTGTAGCTTTACCACAACCTAAAACAAGTCATTCTGCTACCAGATGGTGGCACTATGCCTGACTGCCATTTCACTCACACAGATACAGTATGTTCATAGTCATGACAGACATTAACCTGTGAAATTGTATTCTTGTCAAACACTGCATAATGAATTGGTGACACATTTCCTGTGTATCTGGATACTTATAATGTGATACATAAATTCATCAAACCGTTGTTTTGTCATCTTACAACATATCAAAAAATCTTTTCGCAATTTAACATCTACAACATGTTGACATCATGTATAGCAAAAGTGACACAAATTTGATGTACAGTTTAGGACAAGTGCGTTAAATTCCATTGTATGTCAAATCACACAAAAGTCCAAATATCTCACTTCCTGTTGGGTGTGGCCATGCCCAGAGCCCTCTATAGTAAGAGTAGCGACAACCTTTCATCTCGCCGCCAAGCGGTCACGTGGTTAGTGGACACCGCAAAAGGTTCCATTTAACCCGGGAGCTGTCATTGAATTATATTGAGCGAGAGTGCCATTCTACGGTAAATATCAAATTAAGCCACACAAAAAACGGGATTTATCATTTTTCGTTTGCAGTTTTTGTTAATATATCAACATCATAAAAAAAATATGCATTAATGCTATAGTGTGTGTCGCAATCAGTGGCGACTGGTGGTCATAAAAATAGGGGAGGACAGGGGGTGAAGTGGTCAGGTGGGTGAATGAGTGGGATTAGATGGGTGTATGGTTAAGAGAGAGAGAGAAAGAATTACAAAACTAGGAAGGTGTATTGGTGCTTGCTCTTTGGGGGGTTGTGTTGTTTGTAAAGCCAAACTCTGTAATAAGACCTAAGATGTATGTTACAGCACTAAATAAAATTAATTTGGTTTTTCAGGTCACATCAGCATGGGAAATACCATACAGTGCAATAAGTATAGTTTGTTTGGGGTAATGTCAGTTGTCTTTGTGCTTTACGGTGCAATATGGTAAACGTGGCAGAAATCATTTTGAAGATGGCAGTAAGTTCTCTATTTTACAAACTGGTGAATTTAGTGGTTGATTTGGCTGTGGCAAATGTAAGGTATTTAAATAAAACATTCAAATTTATTTGAACAATAAGTCAAGTCTCCTGGATGTCTGGGTGGCAAATTGATCAATTACTTGCTCATACCACTGGGGATCTTGTTGGAGAGATTTGAGAATCCTCTTTTCAATTGAAATGATTGCTACATTTTTTAATCTTTCCTGGCCCATTGTGTTTCTGGTGAAACTTTTTATGCGCTTCAGACATGAGAAGCTCCTCTCAACTCCTGCTGAGGTAGCACCAATGGTGGCAATCAGACACATGAGTCTGTACACCTCATCAAGCCCGTTTGATTTCATGAAGCTGATAGCATCACAGAGTTTCCTGGAAGCGTGAATCTCTGCAGTTCCACCTTCAATTTAGTCTTATCAAAGAATTTGCCATAAGTCTCTGACAGGTTAGACAATGCATGGGTAGGGAATTCTGCTTTAAATGCCTCAAATTTTTCGAAGTCTAAAAGCTCCATAAAATGTAGACGGTCAAGCTGCTGGAAGCGCTGTGTAAGTTGGGCCCTGATGCTGTCATGCACTGAGTGATACAGAGTTTTGTATACCTGGCGATGGTCTTGCTCACCCTGCCTTCTCTTTCGCCTATGACCTAATTCAGGGTCTTCTGTGACACTGGCAGCTTTGCTGTAGGTTTTGTCAAAAGCCCTGTCTGACCTCAGCTCATCGAGCAACTTCATGAAGCTTTCTATGCGCCGCTTAAAAAAGGCAACATCCATAGCTTTGTGTTGCAGTATGTTAAATAAAACATCAGTCTGCGCAAACAGTTCCTCAAAAGTAAAAAGTAAAAACATAAACTCAAAGTCTTCTAATTTCCCCTTCAGTCCATCCGCTAATCGAGTGGTTTCATCATCCATCGAAGGATGCTCTACGATGCGGGTGAAAGTGTCAAGTAGTTTGTCACGATTACCGGCAACGGTATTGACGACCCTGGATGAGAAATTCCAACGTGTCGGAGCGTTCTTGGGCATTTTCGCGCACTCAAATTCCTCAAGTAGCGCCACTCTCTTACTTGATTTCGAAAAGAACGACGTGAACCCACACAGATGAGCGAAAAAGATTCGCGCTTTGGGGATTGATTTAACACCCTGACTCAGGACCAGATTCAGGCGGTGCGCGCAGCAGTGAACAAATGTTGCAGCCGGAGCAATCTCTCTCACTTTAGCCTGCAGACCATTAAGAGCCGATGCCATCACTGCAGCACCATCGTATGTTTGTGCAACCAACTTCTCAGCAAAGTTGTACCCCGTCATCTCTGATTGCACAAACTCGAACAAGGATTGTGCATCTCGGCCACACGACACATCAAAAAACCCCAGAAAACGTTCTTGAATTATGCCCTGATTGTCGACGAACCTCATTATAATCGAGAGCTGGGAATGACAGCTTACATCTGTGGTCTCATCTATTTGCCAGGAAAAGAATGGAGCCATGTCCAATTCCTTAGCAATTTCGTGGTTGATGGAGGTACCTATTGCGCAGATCAAGTCATTCTGAATGCCGCTGGACATGCCACTGAAAACACCAGAAGACTGCAACTGCTCAGCAAGCAAATTGTCATATCGTGCTATCAGTTCAGCTAACTCCTTATAGTTGCCCTTGTTATACGAATTTGGCCCTTCATCCCGTCCCCTAAAAGCTAGCTCCTGCATGCCCAAATACGCTGTAGCATCAATCAAACGCTTCAGTGCATCCCTATTACGACGCACTTTCGCATTGTGCTGTGCTACTTGCAACCGGACACCCTCGTCCACAAGCCGGTCAACTGGCATGCTACCTAGCAATTTTAGGCGAATAGCAGCCCCAACGTGGTCGTTGCACTTGTCGTGACGCTTCGTGGACCTGTCCAAATTTTTAAGGTCACTAAATCCCTGCACAGACCATGTTTGAGATTTCCCAACTAACAGGCAAGGCCAGCAATATAAACGGTTGGTCGTAATACTAGCAGTTAGCCATGGGTATCAATCAATCAATCAGCCAATCTGCGGAGCTGCATTCGTCAATGGCCAATCAAAACGAAGGCATTCGTCAATAAAATAGAAGTATTGCAGCTGTTTTTAGAAGTTTTTGCATGTTTATCTGTTAAATATTTTTTATAAAAGTTTTTATGAATTTCTCCTGGAAGTTCTTTCTTTAAAAATTTAAGGGAGGATCTTCCTCCCTTTCCTCAATGGAGGAGTCGCCTCTGGTCGCAATATAATTGTTTTCACACTTCTGGAGGGAAAGGTCTGTCAGCTTCGCTATGGAGCCCTGTAACTTACCTATGAGATGCTAACTTTGTCAGTAGCCCTCAGTAGTCTCTAGCTTTTGGTTCAGCATTTACATTTACTAAATTACAATGGATAAACACTATTTAAGCACTTTATGAATTATAGCTATAGCATTCCTAGGTTAATTTCAGCCTAACCCACAACTTAACAATCTGGATTTGAGTGGTTCAATTAACTTTTATTTGAAACAAACAAAAACAAAAGTCATTACAAGTGTTGAAATGAAATATCAAAAATCAAGAACATCCTGCATGGTACTGATGACAGCAGGTACTCCCGGCATCGTATGCTGAAGACCCTAATAGTTTGTAATGTATATTGCAATATAATATAGATGCTTGCTAATGCAGACACGTTTATTTTAAAGTTGGACACGAACCACTGTGCAAACTATCAGAACTGAATATTCCATAACAGCGATTTTCTTAACATTAACGTTAACATTTTATACAAACCACGCACAAATGATATCATCAGAGACTATACTTATGACAGCCGATGCTGAAATAGACGAAACATTTTGATTAGTTTCCCATTTATCAACTTACCGACAAAATTCGTCCATGAACCAACCAAGATCAATGGTGCCCCGTTGCTGTGTTTGGAACCTTTTAAACCCTGTGCAACCTGGAAGTTAGAGCCGCCATTGTTTTGTACCTGAGTCTATGGAAATGTCGCAACTCTTACTATAGAGGGCTCTGGCCATGCCATTGTATTGACCTTTTTTGGGGCGCTGCAGTGTCCCTAGGCAACTTCAGGGCTTGGGTATTTCTCTCTGAGTAGCGGGGGGGATTTCTGACGTGTGTGCCAATTTTCATGAGTTTTCGTGCATGGGAACCGCCTCAAAAAAGGGCAAACGCTGCAGCGGGGAAAGAAGAATAATAATAATCTTAGCAGAAACAATAGGGCTTCGCACCTCCGGTGCTCGGGCTCTAACTATACAATCACCATAATTGTTCATAAGAAGCCTCTACAACTTATATCTGTGTTTATCAGCACTGCAGAAGTTAAAAAGCAGCACTATGAAATAGAAACAGTCAAGTCAAATTCAGAGTCAGGTTCATTACACCATTTGTAGATGTCATACAAAGGATTTGTAATTGCAGTGCTTCTTAGGCCCTATGTAAACTGATGTGAAGGGCACTGAAACTTTGGAAGAGTGAAAATGTTTTGTGTACAGGGGACACAGTACCCCTGTATGTCTATGCATGTTTTTTTATTGATAAAACATGGATCATGTGTAATGCTTGTGCAACTTGGAAATTCAGCTTTAACTGAGCAAGGAGAGTGGCTCTTAAAAGAGCCGTTGTGTGGTGTAGCTGCATCATTAGGGCTGGACCTGCCAGGGAACAGCACCCTCTTCACTGAAGTAGGAGGCGAAGCTGGCTTGGACTCTCAGCGCTTCCCATGTGGCGTTGTTGGCTGCCATCCTTGAACAGCGCTGCAGACAGTCACCAGTGTCCCCTGTCTGGTGGTGCACCTCAGTCATCCTATGCCCCCTCCTCAGTGTCGCGACGCGCAGGTAATTGTGGAGAATGCAGGTGGCCTTGACACATGTCTCAGCAGTGGTGGGGCTGACACCCATCACACGTTGGTACATTCGCCACTGTGACGACAGGATGGCAAAGGCACACCTGGCAAGACTGAGCTGGTAGTTGTAGACCCTCTGCTGAGCAGGGATGTGTGGGCCAGGGAAAGGACGCATGAGATTCCGGCGGAGGGGAAACGCCTCATCCCACAAAGATCAATGGCAGTGGTCCACGGTGGTCATACCCTGGTATGATGGCATCCTCAGGAAGGCCCAGGGTGCCATTGCGAAGACCCTCATCAAAGGCTGAGGCATAGAGGGACCCACCATCACTTGTCCTGCCGTACCCACCAACGTCCACTATCCTGAACAGGTACTCCGCATCCACAACCGCCAACAACACAATGGAGAATGTGCCCTTATAGTTGAAGAAGAGAGAGCTGGAGTTGTCAGGGGCCTAGATGACAACATGCTGCCCATTCACGGAGCCAACACAGTTGGGGAAGTTCCACCTCTCTCCAAACCCATTTGTGATGGCACACCAGTCTTCTGTGGATGGGGCAGGCATGTAGTCAGGCAGCAGGACGTCCCAGATGGTAGCTGCCACCTCTCTCACGACTCTTCCCACAGTGCAGCGGCTAAATGCTATAGTGGTGAACAAATCCCCTGTTGCGAGGTATCTGTTGAGAACAAAACCTAAACATGAGTTTATATTACACTATTAACACCCATCACACTTACATTAAAACATATTCCACTTACATACTACAATAATATTGGTTCTATGCTGAACTGAAAAACAGTTAGCTCAACCCTTCAACGGTTAGCTCAACCCTTCAATGACCAGTAAAACCATGAGGGTCGAATTTCACGTATTGGAATGCTGCGTGCATATAGGCCTACTGCTTGTTGTGACCCACCACATTGTAAATAGAGCTACTAAAAGTGGTTTTTGACGGAAGGACCCCTTTAATGCTTTGAGTATGATGCAAAATTACAATGTGATCATAGCACAACTGAAGCATAGAATCTTACCGATCATAGCACAATTACAGCATAGAATCTTACCGATCATAGCACAAATGAAGCATAGAATCTTACCGATATTAGCACAAATGAAGCATAGAATCTTACTGTAAGCAAATAGCCAGGCGCTGAGCAGGCCCAATTGCCTTCCGAAGCTTGGTATTCGTCTTGGCAATTCTGGGCCCCACTCGCGCCAACAGCTCATCAAAGAGCTCCCTGGACAGTCGGAAATACTGCTGGAAGAGGTCAGGATGCAGCCGAAGCTCCATCACCAGCCGGTGGTACTCCCCATGCTTCTGCCGGGCAGCAACGATGGGGTGCCCCCAGTAGCGGTGAGCTCTCCTCTTCCTCCTCCGCAGCAGGTACGCAGCTATCACCTTATTCGCAGTTGGATCCATAGCGCAATGAAATAACGTCAATCTCCTAAATATTTGTAGACATTCATTTCCCTCCAAAACTCAAAATTTGGGAGGGAGAGACTTCGGTTGGTAAAAAACAGATTTTTGGACAACTCCATGTTCATACACTTCCGAGAACGCCCAACTGTAATTGCGATCCGGCAACACAAGGGGATGCGGCACGGCGAGCTAGCTTGCTGTGCCGCTGTAGTGCATCAACGGCCTACTCGCCAACAGGCTTTGGCTTTTCTTTGCCCATCACAACGGGTTTATATTTTCTTCATGACACAGCAAGCCTTTAGCAAATAATCACACAAATAATCAGACTTCGAAGATGTAGAAGGCATAAATGACTGAGAAATAAAACAATGATGCACACAGACATCAGCTGGAAACTAACATGTTTTTCTTCTGGATTAGGTTTAAAATAGACTGCCCTCTGGCTACAGTTTCAAAAAAGATTTTTCTTTCTGCCAGGCTTCTGTTTGCACAGTGCAGGTGACATTCATTAATGTCATCAGATGGCTTACTGAGGCAAAGTTAGTATTTGTTTTTACATTGTGTTGGCTACGCCAATGCAGATCATAGACAGTAGAAAAAATTGACTGAAGGATGGCATCGTTTTCAATGCAACCAGATGAAGCCAGATTTTCGATTTTTCAAATTGGTCACCAGGCTACTGCGCACGCTCGAGAGCCAGCCTGATGACCTTGGCCAGTGAACCCGAATACGATAAACTGACTGGTAGATACTCAATCACAAATCAGACAGCAAACAATCATTTTCTTATTGAATCTATTTTTACCATTATCATAAGTACACTCCTGCTAACTTACGTAAAATGGCTAATATTGTACTTCGGGACTTGATTCTTCTACTAACTTTTGTTCCAAGCAATCTTGTAAGCTACCATGTCGAGGAAGCTAGCTAGTTAACATGTGCCTCTGGGCTTCACTTGCACTCCAAATGGTAAAAAAACGATAAAGATAACAATCCCTGTAACAAAAAATACGAACGCCAATGCTACCTTTGTGGGAAATGTTGCTGAAAATGTTTCCCGGATATGAACAGAAAAGTAAGTGGGCATGAGTCAGTGTTTCCCACACATAGACCATATTTGTGGCAGGCCGCCACACATTGATTCCGGTATTTATTTATTTTTCCAGACGCGATTTTTATATAAAACGTTCCGTTAATTTAAACCTCCGATCAGTCTCTGCTTTACTGTCATTCGCTTTCCCACACACGCACGCATGGGTCCAAACGCACTGACATCTGATTCGCCCGCTCCTCTCCATGGCAACGTCTGACGCTGCAGCCGAAGCTGGATAGCAAGAAAGCAGAATTGCACTGAGCAGAGATTCGGCGAAACCTGGCTGTTCACAAAAGGTTTGTATGCTACTGTGCTCAAAACACACATGCACAGAATTATTGTCCAGAAAAGTTATATTGGCATAGTGAGCTAAAAGTTGTTAACGTTAGCAAAGGAACATCCCACGCCCTAATTCAACATAAAGCTGGTAACGCAGCAGCCCCGTAAAGCCCAAGACATTCCGCCCAGGGCACGACCATAGCGTTCTTGATGCATTTAGCTAGAAAGTGACCATAGCGTTCTTGCTGCATTTAGCTAGAAAGTGTCGAGGGAGTCAGATTTGAAGCAGACACGATGTACAACGTTCTGATTGTAAAAGAAATGCACTGGCATCGGTCTACGTCTACACTAGTCAACTATGGTTCTCAATCGCATCCTGGCATAGTCCCACCCTCCCTCGTGAGATAGGTCGAATGGACTCTCTTTGATTAACTGCTGTAGATAGAATGGTAGGTCCATTTATAAACTGGATTACAGTAGCCTAATTCAGCGATTCAGGTGAAATGTGTTTATGGATAAAGCTATGTCCATTGTCAAATTAAGAATAAAGCAACATATTTTGGCTATTTTTTTTCACTCTGACTCTGAATGTCTGTTGCTTTAATTTAGATGAGTAGCCTATTGAGAAATATTTCTTCAAAAAAAGGCCTCGTGCAGAGGAGAGAGAGCAGCTGGAGGTATCATTTTGAAATAAAGTTTAAAAGACAACAGTAATGGTGTGGCTGCTATTCATTTACTATTTTAATGCTCCTAGGCATCAGACAATGCTGCTCAGGGCTGCTCAAATGAGATGCTGGAGAGCCAGGGAGATAGCAGCCAGAATACTGCTGAGACAGGTGAGGAGGAAGACAGATAAATGTACACAAATTTAAAAAATGATAGGTGGAGAAAGTAATTTTTTATTTTTTTTAAAGAAGAACCCTCAACCAGTAAACACAGGGGATCTGGCTTTGACCACAGCTGGCTGAGCATGCCCCAATTTAAGGGATGGCTATACTACACCCAGCATGGTAGGCCTAATAATTTATCTGTTGAATGACTTGTCTTTTTAAATTGTCCATTAATGTACAACATTATTTTATTGCTTATAGACAATTAATGTATGTTATACTTTTAAGGGATGTTCTGCAGACTGTGTAGGCAGCACAAGCCAGCACCTAAGAAGGGTGCCACTAAACGGGCATTTGTGGAGGTTGCTGCAGTAATTTACCGCAAGGATTACGTAGAGCGACACATAAAAACAGAGCATCACCAGGAGAGCATCAGATGCCAGGCATCACTTGCCTCTGGTATTGTTCAAAAATGGAAAATAAATAATATATAAATTCCTGTACTAAGCCCATCATGTATAAGTTATTTTCTAATGACTTTGTAATCGACAGGTGTATCAGGAACAGGCTTCAGGGGGAACACCTGGCAGCCTGCTTAAGAATCTCAATTAATGGGCCCGAAGACCCCAAGGAGTTCCCATATGACAGGGCACAGGAGATTTTTTTTAGAAAACCAAGAAAAATCAGATGCCCAAACAGGGAATGCAAACTCTGCAATAAGTAGTGTTTTGCCATTTGAGTTGGCTTGCACCTTGAGTTCCTGCAACTAGTAGTTCCATACTAAAGTATTTATGCTATTGTATTTATGTTTCATTTTACTATTTATTTTAACTTTTGTTTTATGCCAGTTTTTTTGGTAAGAAGTTAACAAAATGGAACTTAATTAAAATCAAGTTCAAGTTCAATCTGGTGATGGGTCTTCCATACAAAGTCCAGGTATTTGTATGAGCATACAATTTTTATTGGCCTGTCCAGTAATGCATGTTTAGGTGGAGGAAGGTCCATACAGGATTCTAGTAGGGTTCTTATCAGTCAGAAACTAAGATTAAACCTAATAATTTAAAAATGTCTTTTAAATACTAATGTACATTCAACTTAAAGCAGCTTCAGAAAGAATACTGCCTTCTGCTCGCATTTTACATAAACCCCAATGACCGACTACGCCGACCGCCCTGACTTCACGACGCCGTGACACTATCCCGGTGCGCAGACCCACCACAAATTGCCACCTGATCTGTGGGAAACACTGTGAGTAGGCTATAGCTACGGCTTGTGTGACTCATAGGGAGATCTCAGCTTGGGAGAAACAATCGAGGGTTTGGAAAACTCTCAGGATGTATGATCATTCATATGATCGAACATGTTATGAGCAGGGTCCATTGGCAAGAAAACAGAAAACGAAACTGGTGACACTCCACAACACAAGTGAACATTGGAGTGGCTTTTCCCAATTCAAGGAGTTAATGAAGGAAAGTAACCTCCAACGAGACTGCAATATTGCCTGATTTCTTCTCAACAGGTAAGAAAACTAAGTTGATAGTTTTTATTTCCACAAAGCTTAGTAAGCATGTTGGGCCAATATAGTGCTGTGTATGGTGTAATGTTCACCGATATCACAAGATGACAGTTCTGCAAACTGATAGGAAAAGTGCAAAATGTTGTCAATGCTTGCTGTTACAAAGCAAGCAAATCCTAATGGTATGCAAACTTGAAAGGAATTTTTCAAGGTTGCACTCCTTAATGTCTAATAAAACGGTTGTGTAATGAGAAAACAATACCATGTTTACCATCTTGTACGTGATATTATAGGCTGTAATCTTATAGTGCCTTGTAACCCAGACATGACATCTCTCCGTATCAGGTACGTTCTGTTTTCTGCTACCGTAGAAGGAAATTAGCACAGTGTTACAACCCAAAACGTAATAACTGGCAATAACGTAATAATTTGGGCCCATTTGAAACGTAATAAAGCCAATAACGTAATAACTTGCCAATAACGTAATAATGCTTACCTACCCATAACGTAATAGCATCCTGCCCATAATGTAATATGGTATTACGTTATTGGTAGGTTATTACGTTATTGGCCTTACACTGAAAAAAAGCTTTGATAATGTAATAACGATGCCAATAACGTAATAACTGCCAAAAACGTAATAATTTGGTGCCATTTGAAATGTTATGAAGCCAATAACGTAATAACTTGCCAATAACGTAATAACACTTCCCTACCCATACCGTAATAACATTCTGCCAATAACGTAATTAGGTATTACGTTATTGGCAATTATTACGTTATTGGCCATGTGTTGCAACCCAAAACGTAATAACTGCCCATAACGTAATAACTGCCAATAACGTAATAATTTGGGTCCATTTGAATCGTAATAAAGCCGATGACGGAATTACTTGCCAATGGCATAATAACACACTTCCCTACCCATAATGTTATGATTTTCTGTCAATAACAAAAATACGTTATTACGTTATTGGCAGATTATTACGTTATTGACCTTGTGTTGCAACCCAAAATGTAATAACTGCCCATAACTGCTAATAACATAATTTGGGTTCATTTGAATCATAATAAAGCCAATGACGGAATAACTTGCCAATGACGTAATAACACACTTCCTTACCCATAATGTAATAACTTTCTGTCATTAACCAAATAAGTTATTACGTTATAGGCAGGTTATTGCTATTTTATTTTACATTCATGTTAGAAAATGTCTGCCCATATTATTGTCCTACCTTAATGGCTCATTATTTGGAGGGATATGTAGCACAGATGATTTCAATAAAGTAGTATTTGCAAGGCACTTTACTATTTAACTGTTCATATTTTGCCTCACCTCTGTCCAGCAACACATAATAATGACTGGATGTATTTTAATCTGTTATCCTCTCCATGAAATGAATATCTTTAGATTAAGCTTTTATCCAAAGTATTAAAATGACCCGCACAGAATGCTTAATTTAAATTTCTTTAATGCAAAATATTTAACTCAAAATGTGAAACATGAACTACAAAAATAGGTAAATGAAATGTCCCTTTTGTGTGTCATATTAAACTATATGTAACTAATGACTAAAAGACTACATACTGCTTGTATATACAATTCGATTATATTACAATACTTATAGTATTGTAATAGTAATGACAACTTTTAACACTTAAAGCAGCATATGCTCAATTAAAATGTCTTCAATTGAACTGCAATGTGAAATATGAGCAGGAAAAACAGTCAAGCAAAATGTACCCTTTAGTAAGTCTCAAATGCAAGAATAACACACACACACAAACTGTATTATATGCAACAGAAGCATTAGGTAAAGTGAGATCAACATAAAATTGTCATTACATCCCGTAAACATCCTTGCTTAACTTTCTTCTGACAGAAAAATCTTAAATGTAAAAATATTATAAAACTTAACAGCTGAATTAACGTTGGCAACCCATTGGTAAATGCAAGAAGCTTTCGTCAGATTCAAAAAAATGCTCTTACTACATTTAAATCACATTACATTCAGATTTACAACAGAATGACAAATGTTTCATATATATAATGTAATGAGGGTAATGTAATATGAAATACCTGCATCGACATTCTTGTGTGTTGAAATTAAGTGAAAATCTTCAACCATCAGGTTGGACAAATGGTAGAATATGAACTCCTTTCAAAAAAGAATGAGAACAATCATAGTGACAGGAACCCTGACGAAAACCTGAGGGTCTAAATGCGTCGATCAGACTTTTCTTGCCTTAATTTAAAAAAATCTGAAACCGGAGTGTCTCAGATTTCGTTTTTTGAATGTTTGATAGACACAAAAACTGAAAGAGAACTTGTGCTTCCCCTGCTGGAAAACAACTCAATTCTAATGAATCTATCCTTTAAATCTACTTCAAGCTCAAAGGCAAAGAAATAAATCTACAGAAAATGTATTTTACAATACAATATGAGATAACGTTTGATGTTCAGAAGTTGACGTGTTAATTTGATTTGTTAAAGTGGTACTTGATACCATTCTATAGAAATAGGAAGAAAAAAAGCCTTGGACTTCTTCAGCTGTCCTCCTCTACCTCCCTCACTCACAGTCAGGCTGGGTTGAACATCTCATTGCAGTATATTTAATTATCGGCCAATAGTGTAGGCTAATAATGTAAACAGACAGGACATTGAGTCAATCATCTTAAGGTTCTTTTATTATTGCCTTATTAACAGTTATTACGTTATGGGCAGTTATTACGTTTTGAGTTGTAACACAAGGCTAATAACACAATAACCTGCCAATAATGTAATAACTTATTGGGTTATTGACAGAAAGTTATTACGTTATGAGTAAGGAAGTGTGTTATTATACCATTGGCCAGTTATTCTGTCATTGGCTTTATTACGATTCAAACGGACCCAAATTATTACGTTGTTAGCAGTTATTATGTTATAGGCAATTATTACGTTTTGGTTTGTAACACAAGGCCAATAACGCAATAACCTGCCAATAACATAATGACTTATTTGGTTATTGACAGAAAGTTACAATGCTATGGGAAGGGAAGTGTGTTATTATGTCATTGGCAAGTAATTCCCTTATAGGCTTTATTACAATTCAAATGGACCCAAATTATTACGTTATTAGCAGCTATTATGTTATGGGCAGCTATAAGGTTTTGGGTTGTAACACAAGAACAATAACGTAATAACATATTTGGTTAATGACCGAAAGTTATAGCGTTATTGGTAAGGAAGTGTGTTATTACGTCATTGACAAGTTATTCCGTCATTGGCTTTATTACGATTCAAATGGACCCAAATTATTACGTTATTGGCAGTTATTACGTTATGGACAGTTATTACGTTTTGGGTTGTAACACAAGGCCAATAACGCAATAATCTGCCAATAACGTAACACCTTATTATGTTATTGGCACAATGTGAATTATTACGTTATTGGCAAGTTATTACGTTATTGGCTTTATTATGTTTCAAATGGCGCTAAATTATTACATTCTTGGCAGTTATTACGTTATTGGCATCGTTATTACATTATCAAAGCTTTTTTTTCAGTGTAAGGCCAATAACGTAATAACCTGCCAATAACGTAATACCTTATTATGTAATGGGCAGGATGTTATTACGTTATGGGTAGGTAAGCATTATTACGTTATTGGCAAGTTATTACGTTATTGGCTTTATTACGTTTCAAATGGGCCCAAATTATCTCTTATTGGCAGGTATTACGTTATGGGCAGTTATTACGTTTTGGGTTGTAACACACTGAGAAAAGGTGCAGGCTAAAAAATAAATATTCAATTGTGTGCAGTATGCCGCCTTAATGCTAGATAGGAGAAATTGTTAATAGACAAGTTGGAAAAATTATACTCAGGGGCTTTAATGAGTATTTATTTTTTGTACCGTTATAGCCACAATTATGCTTACTAGAGTGGAAGGCTAATACTGTACTTGGGGATTTGATTCAGGCTAGTGTAGTTTTGCTACTTAGCAAACCAACTTGTCATGTTTTATCACAGCCCCAGTTCATTTTACACCAACATTCCTCAAGCTGACCGAAAGATAAAGGTAGCTGAATTCGTTTGTTAGTGATTCACCTCTACGGAATTGGCTATGGCTTTTTTCACTCCGTGTCCTTTGCTATGAAGAAGGGATGCCGGGCGACTATGGTAGATAGACGTGAGAAAAGCTGGTTGGTCATAACTTGACAGCTGAGTATTTCGTGGTGACAGTAGGTCTGTCTATCTATCTTACAGGTGTTCATGCTCTGGTTGTACCCCTATGCCTACTGTAGCAGAGTCAGTATGTTGTCAACAAATCCACCAAGTAGTAAATAAAATGTCACACTACAAGGCGAGATTGTAGTGCATCACCCACCACCCAGGATTTCGGTCAGTCTGCCTGGATAGATGGGTATTGGAGACGGCCTATTATCAATATGTGCAGCAATATGGTGGACAAGCAAGGCAGAATCCATCTGAAAATCAGTGAGCTTCCCTTATTGTTGCTGTTAGAGTGACCAGAGTAATTTCAAGTCGGACATGAAATTGCCTAAATGTATACCTTTACACACAGACACTTGCTGGCTTGTCAGTCAGCTTCATATTTCAAGCAGTAGGCTATTGTGACTTGTAAAAATCAATCAAGTTGTGTGATATAAGCTCAGGAATATTGTTTGCTATATCTCATCATTTAATTTTCTTTTCAATACAGGAAGTTCCGGCATACTGCATACAGGCAACTGGCACGGTGGTGCTGGGAGTTTTTAGGGCGCCATGTGCGCGTCCCACTCCCATCCTGTGCTGTGGTGAAGATTAGGACTACATTCCCATCTGAGGTGTTCAGTGGGTTCCAGGATTAGTTTTTAATTTAATTTGAATTATTTGAAAATCGGGTGTGATGACGCTGAATGATCTCCTTTGGGGGATAGACAAAACCGCTGCTCAGAGGAGGTGGTGATTGCTCCCTTCATGGTGGTGAAGTGCCATGGTCTTGGTCCACCACATTAGCCATGAATTGTGTAACATAAGCTGAACACATGAAAAACTTGTAAATGTAATCACATATCGGTAAGAAGACTTCTGCTGTTAGATTTGGTTGACTTTCTATTTTGAAATAAAAACTTCACACTTACAGTAGTTGCATGGTTCCTTTATTGGTTTCGCAGAGGCACTTCCTGGCTTGTACTTTGGCTTGTTGATGTTATACCTCAGTTCCCCCGTCCTGGTTTTGGCTTGCGCACGGGCACTGTTCGCATTAAAATGCAAAGCTGCTAAATGAAACCTAGATTAAAAAAAAAACAAAAACAAAAAAACAAAACGGTCTTTATGAAAGTTAAGTTAATGGTACTACACAACAAAAACATTACAGTAAGTCTATAAAAATAAATTGATTGGTCATAACTTGCCTGCTGAGGATTCCATGGTAAGAGAAGGACTTCATTTTGTGGGCAAACTGGTGAAATGACTCCAGAGATGATGGCCATTTGGCCTCTCGCATCTCCTGGTCATGGTCCTCAGTAGAAGAAGCCACCCAGTATACATGGTTGTTTATGCTCCTCTCCCAGCCAAGCAGATCCTCACAGTGTTTCTGTTTAGCAAGTGAATGCACTTTCTTCTGAACAGCTAGTGATGGAAAAGCAAATGGAAAAACAGAATATATACATGGTCAATGATGTTAGTAGTACCTCAAGTCAGGGTGTGTGTGTTGGTGTAATCAAACATTTCAACGTGAAATGACAGAATAATTACTGAATAAGACAAGTTGCAAGAATATGACATTTTTTTTATCATGCATACATTTGTAAACACAAAGAACATGGTGTACCTTTTGCTATATGTCAAACATCGTATGTATGCAAGATGTTGGGTGAACTTTCCCGGACATATTTGGTCAGCTGACGGTGACGATCGGTTATCAATTTACCAATGTCCAATCCATGGTCAGACAGAAAGTCCTGGAGTCTGATGAACCCCTCCAGCTCCATGTGATTGGAGGACTTCACCTCATTGCTCTGAAAAATGTCAAGACATATGGTACACGTCAATGGTTTTTGCCTGATAGCGACGATATGTAATATGGTGTGATATTCAGGAAAAATCACCTGAACCAGCTCAAGATCAACAATCCTGTTCAAGTTCGCCTCCAATCCAGGAGTGGCCAGGACTGTCAGCCCGACCATCACTGGCTATAATGAGGGGAGTTCTAGTTGCTTGCAGTTCCCTCACCATTCTCTGCTGCTCCTCTGACCATCTTTGCTCGATCACAGGTTGCAAGATGTTTCGTTGTATAGCATAGAAGGTCTGGTCTGCGATACAGGCAACGTTCAGGGTAGAAAGGATGCGCCTTGTCATTGTCCAGCTGTTGGCCATTTTTGTGTGTAATTACACGTGTAGCAGGTGCATGTTATGTTGAGTTGAGTCCCCACGATTCGCTTGCTGATGACTGTGTCCCCTGACCTGCAGTTCTGGCAGAGCCGGAAGAGGGCCATTAGTTGATGTTCAAACACAATGTATTTCATTTCTTTGTGGGGACCAACCTCTCTTCCAGGTCTTACTTCAGCTGCAGGAGCTCTTCCACCTCATCTGCAATGACAAGGGAGGGATTCACAGTATCATTCAAAGCACATCACAGGTGCATTGGCACCAGGAAACTGAAAGCAAGTTTCTACCAATCATAAATATGGGTCCAACAAAAAAATATGTACTTACGACTTCTGAAGCTTTTTTCTGGGTGTCTCAGGCACACTCTCATTATCAGAAGACTGATCAAAATCACTGCTGTAAGGTATGAATTTGGTGCATTCTGATCCCTCCGTCTCATCCTGGCTCTCCTCTTCGCCAATGTCCATCTGGTCTTGTCCCTCTTCCTCTTCTGATAAATTATGCAGGGTCTCTTGGCTCCTTTCAATCAAAGGTGGATCAGTTTGTGTTGCTACATCACATTTTCGTACTGATGCCTGGATACCTGTACAGAAAAAACAAACAATGTTTCACATGTCGCAAACTTTTAAACTACTACAATGAATCATCTTTCAGAAGACTGGTATCAGGATTGCGCAAGAATTGTAAGTGTAAGGCTTGTGTAACAGCACATAGGCCTACAAGAATGAATAGGCCTAGTCCTATATGATGGGAATGAGTATTTGTGTTGTTGGCCTAGCTTTGAGTATACATTTCTGTGTGCACAATTTCAGTGCATGTTTGAATACATATTGAATACGGCCCGTGACTTCATACCAGCTTTTGATTTCGGCCCACTGTCAATTTGAGTTTGACACCCTTGAAATAATGCATGTGCCCCCACACCCCCCACCACACACAGTTACAGCTTATTTAAATGCATTAGTTAGACATACGCTTTGATCTGGAAGAGGTGCATGTTTGGGTTCCAGTAGAGATGGTACATTGTCTACTTGTCTCTGGTTCCTGTTGCAGAAGAGTATACACAATTAATGTATCCTCAGTAGGTGTTAGTTCTCAAACAACACATACAATAATACTATAAAATATTTTAATAAGTTATTCGAAACAATGCCGAGCAAAACATTATTTTGTATAGCAGCAAGAACAACACAGCCTCATAACTCCATAGCCTAAATGCACTTAACTATAATGGCCGGGTTTCCCAGATGCAGTTAAGAAGTTCTTAGCGCTAAGAACGTTCTTAAACCCTTCTTAGGCCCTCCTGTAAGAAGCAACCGCGTTTCCCAAATTGCTTCTTAGCCTAAGAAGACCTGCCGTTAAGAAGGATCTCTAAAAAGAGTCTGGAGCCTTCTTACACCCTTCTTAGCGAGAGAACAGTGGAAACAACGCCACCTTAGGCCGATAATGCAACATGACACTAAGCAAGGAGATAGTCATGCAATGTGTCGGATAGTCCAATTGTGTTTTCCCCCTTTTTTCCTGTAGCTATTTCGCGCACCCCTTCTACCAATGAAATGTTAAATATTTGTGGGGAAATGTGTCATCTATATGGTATCATGTGTTTGAAATGTTGTACCGCAGTCCCCTCCGTAATATGTCCGCTATAATTTTTTTAATAAATATTTAATATTTATTTGAGGCATGTTCTATAGCATTTAGGTTACTCCTTCTTGGCCGCTTGTTGAACGCTAAAGCAACTCGAGCGGCAGTGCATATCTGAAATGAAGTTGAATAAGGTGTAATCTCAGGACACATTGCCTCTACAACCAGGGACAAGTGACACCACACAACTGGTACACGAAAGTAAACTCAGCAGTCAATGCTTTGTGACAGAAAGATTGCGGAGAAACATACTGCAACTTCAGGTGGCAGCATTTTACTATGCCGACGGTGCGCTCCAATCGGCCACTCTGAGATCGATTGCTCATTGTGCTCCAGTTAAGAAGACAGCTAAGAAGCATCTAAGACACACGTTAAGAAGGGCGTTAAGAAGGCATCTGGGAAACATTCTTATCTTAACGTTTCGTCTTAGCCGACCTCTTCTTAACAGTCTTCTTAACTCCTTAAGAAGATTCTTAACTGGGAAACCCGGTCAATATTGTGTAGCCTATTGCAAGACTTGCCTCCTCCTCGATGGAATAGAATCCTGGATCTTGAATTTCGTGGCGCTGAGATTCAGTGGGACAAGCTTCGGCCAGAGTTTCTTCCACCGCCTTCGGTTTTCAAAAGCAAAAGACACGAATTAAAAACACAACGAATTCAATAGTTTAAGCAGCATCTAGCTTGCGTCTGCGTTGTGAACAACATAGCTGCTAGCTACATGTCTAACCACTTACCCTCTTCCACTCAGAGACCTGCACGGGTTCGGGTCTCCGCGGGTGAACTGTCACATTCTATTCAACGGGTGAAAAAAATGAGTCTGTGTCGGATGCCGGGTCGGAAGAACCAGAGCGCGGGTCTGACTGCGGGTTTACAAAATGTGCCAACACAAATAAATATTATTTAAATCTAAAAGCCTTTGTTGTTGTGAATTGTAAACAGCCTTTAAAAGTAAAAACCCTCTTTAAAAAGTAAACTCGTATTTTTTGTCTGTAACTGCTCGTGCATTCCCAGGAATCTTTGCAACTTTTGTTTTTACGTCACACAATGCCTTGCTGTGTTATTCAAAATGACTACGGAAGAGCTGAGGAAGAAGTTGGTTAATGGACAGTATAAAGTTGTTGCCAATACCTCCACGAAACTAAAATCAGACGTTTGGAAGTATTTTGGATGCGTGTCAGATAGTGAAAACAACATTGTTGAAGGCTTCACTGCCTGTAAGAAATGCCTTAAAGTGTTTGTGCACGACAGCCGAAAGTGTGGGACATCCTCTCTCAAGAAGCATGCGGAGACCTGTGCTAGCGTCGAAAACCCATCCAAGTCTGTCCTTGAACATTTTGTGAAGAAGTCGGCATTACTGCAGGTGCCTCGCAAAGAAGACAAAGACGCTATAACCAAGCTGTGCGTTAATTTTGTGTGCAACGACATTCGACCCTTTGAAGCTGTACATGGCGACGGATTTTTTACATTAGCACAGGGGCTTATTGATGTTGGTGCACGAGCTGGCCGTGTTGATGCTAAACAACTGCTTCCTGACCCCACCACCGTTTCTCGTGGAGTGACCAGATATGCGGAGGAGATTCGTCAGCAAACAATTCCGGAACTCAAAATGCAACTGTCAGAGCACAATGGTGCTGTTACTTTAGATATGTGGACGGACGACTACAGAAAAACTGGCTACCTCTGCACTACATTGACAACAAGTGGCAGCTGATTGAGCGGGTGCTCTGCACGTCAGAGTGGGATAGCTCACTGCGTAAAACGGCAGACAACATCAAACCAGCCATCGTCAGTGCATTACGGAGGTTTGGCATTGATGAATTCTACTCCAAATTGATCTACGTGACAGACCGGGGTTCAAATATAGTTGCAGCCCTCCGCTCAGTGACAAGACTGAGCTGCGCTGCCCACGTATTCAACACAGTTCTGTACACTACCTTCAACAGACTATCTCAGGAGGAAGATGCATATGGGCAAGAACTAACTACGCTGATTGACTCAGCGAAGTCACTCGTGACATATTTCAAGCACTCCAATCTTCAGGCTCGATTGAAAAAAACGCTGAAAGCTTCGGTGGAAACTCGATGGAATTCTCTACACACGATGCTTGAATCGATCAGCTGTCAGTATGAGGACGTTCGCACGCTTCTGGAGGAACGAGGAGAGGCCGGCCGCCTTGACAGCTTGGATGAGGAGTCCCTCACCGACAGCGTGGCGTTCTTGGGCCGTTTTAAGGAGGCTACCAAAGCTTTGGAGGCATCGAAAACCCCAACGATTCACCTAACAATTGTTTGGTTCGAGCGCCTCAAACGCCACTTGCAACCCTCCTCTACTGACAGCATGACCATTTCCTCATTGAAGGAAAAATGCCTCGGAATTTTACTGGAGAAGTTTGACATCCATCCTTTGCACCGACTTGCAATGTTTCTCCATCCCAAACTGAAAAGCATGAAGTTGCTTGCAGACGGTGGCGAAGTGACAAACGTCCACAGCGAGACACGGCGCCGTGTGAAAGGTAGGCTATGAAATATTAACACAACAACAAGGACATAACACATACATGATGAATACGTTTTAACATTTTTGTAACTTTTTTTAAAACATTTTTTTAATTGATTACAGAGCTCAAGGATAAGCGTGGAAGTCCGGAGCAGTGCCAGCGTCCCCTTCCAGAGAAGCGACCCCGAGTGCCAGCTGACACATTGTCGGATGTGGAGGATTCCAGTGATGAGGCCCCGCAGTATCAGGATGAATTGGCTGCATACATCGACTACAAAACTCCAAAAGATGACTCTTTTGACGTCCTTACTTGGTGGAGAGAGCACGAGCGCTTGTTTCCCAATATTGCTCACATTGCGAGATCTGTTCTCGCTATCCCCGCCTCCAGTGCCGCAAGCGAGCGCGATGTCTCGTGCGCTGGCTATGTCATCCAGGAGAGAAGAACACAGCTGCGACCATCAACTGTGGACGATATCCTTTTCTTGCACAGTAACATTAAGCACCACACCAAACAAACATCCCACCTGTAGGAATTCCTGTCGAGTGAATGATCACACCCAAATGGACTGTAGGTAGGCTGCTTTATCTTTACTTTTGCGCAGGGTAGCCCATGTTGTTTTTAGTTCGCCATATGTGTGCACGGCACGGCTATCCCCACTGGGATAGGGCCTGATTTTTTTTTTCTTTGTTTAAGGCAACGTTAAGGCCACTGGACTTTATCATTTCACTTGCCTAATGTGTGCGCAGCAGGACTATCCCTACTGTATGCCTAATAAATGTGTCAATCCAGAGATGACTGTGATAGGGCCTGCAATGTTTTCTATGGCATCGTTCAGACCACTCATTTCACTTGCCTAGTATTGTGGCAATAAACGTCTGCATTTCATTTTGTCTCTCTGATTTTTCTTAAAACATTTTTTGTTAACTCGGGTACGGTTCGGGTAACGGGTCTATTAATAGCGGTTCGGGTCGGGTGCGGAACTTAACATGGAATTCTGTCGGGTACCGGTTCGGTTTCGGAATGAAGCATGACGGGTACGGGTGGGTGCGGTTTGTGAAAAGTTGACCCGTGCAGGACTCTGCTTCCACTCTCTGTTCACCGAAGATGGTCGCTCCCTTCTGGGCTTCACAACAGTTGTATAGCGGTCTCCTTGAGGTATCTCTTCTTTCGCCTCATACCCAGTAAATGAAACAGTCCGTCATTAAAGTCTTCGTGACAAAAATGTTCACTACAGATGATGCTAAACGCCGACGGTCCTCTCCATTTAGCCCGAGTGAGCTTAACGCGTTTTACCCAAACCTTTCTTAGGGTCTCGTCCTTTGGGAAGAAATGGCTTCCATAGTTTATTATGTCATTGCACTCTAAAAATGAAAGCACAGAACAAATAAGCAACTTAAGTTGAAAAAAACAAAAACAAGATGTATTCTAAACTTTTCAACACTGCTTTTATACTAACATTGGGTGTTGTAAGTAATCAAGAAAAGTTGGAATTAGTAACACTATCTGTCAAGGCTGATTTAACCCTCATTGCTGCTGTAACCTACTTTGTGTTCCCCGAAAAAGTCCTTTTTGTATAATTCTGAAACGTACACTATTTTTTGGTTTTAGGTCACCACCAGTTTTTTTTTTTTTTTTTAACCTCTGGCTGTTCAGTACTTACTTTTGTACCATTTCAGGGTAGTCGTTGAGCTTTCACTACCTGAATTTCAATAAATAACTGGAAAAATTAGGGTGTTCTAAAACTTTTGACCGGTACCCAGATAGCAAGCACCTTTGGGCCGGATCCGCATGAAAGCCTTTAGATCCGCGTGTAACTGTACACACGGATTCCAGCTAAGGGCCAGAACTGTGCCAGATAGACTTTTTGGTCAAGCAGTGCCGGTTTTCTTACACTGCGCAGATCTGGCCCAGACCCGTTTATCACGTCTGAACCTAAGCTTCTGACAACACGTTTTAAAGACACTTCACGGATTTGGCCCTGACCTGTAGCACGGAACTAAGCCAAGTGTTAAGATCTCATTCCAACATACTTTTAGGAATATTTTCCTAAAAGTTGTATTAAGTTTAAGGTTAAAGTTAATGTTATGGTACATAAACCTAGTACATTGCCTATACTTAGATAATTTTTAAAATAGGCCTACAACAAAAATAAAAAGAAATATAAACATAACTTTGGTTAATGTAGACAATTAATTTTAATGCACTGCAAAAAATAAATGGCCTAAAATTTATCAACTCAATAACATGATGTTACAGTACAAAATATTTGTTCCAGTGATTTCAGCCTGCTTTGAACAAACAGCCCCGCCTCCACCGAAAGACGGACTCAGAACGGATCCCATCCGGATCCGCATATCGAAAGGCGCCTTTAAATAACGGTTAAAATTTATCTGGGAAACCTCAGTCGAACTCCGCTTCTGTTAAGGTCAGCTGCATGGAGGGTCAAGCGAACAGGGTAAGTGTAAAATGTATTTTATTAACGTGACTACATTGTCATTAAACTATAACCCATCAACTCAACCAATATGTCATTATTTTGCTCCTCGATGGTTTTGCTTGTTACAGTGTGTGGCGTTAGGCGCACGTAAGCTAGCCTGACGCTAATGTTAGCGTAGTGTTATGTTCGTATAGCCTACTTGAACTAAAAGATGTGGTCATGTTTAAAAAAATATTGATTGTCAATTGGTGAAAATTATCACACGAGCTCGTTGTGCTAGTTACTAATTTTACTCTTGGGAAGTCACATAGCCCAATTTCACTCGCAGTGCTAGCTCATCATTACAAGTTGGTGTTGTAGTAGGGCTTTGCTGCAGATCAGTTGAATATTCGCGGTTTCACAAATTGTTTCCATTAAAACGTTTGTGATGCAAGTTTAAACTACACTAATGTTTGGCGTTTTTCTAGACATGTACAAGGTCACCTAGAGCTCACTGTGCGTTGG